>CM070833.1:39161507-39761507 GCA_036326025.1 Chrosomus eos
GGACTGCAAACACAGGGAGACTAAATAGGGAACAAACAAAGGAAGGTAACGAGGCAGGCAGGTGAGGGACATTAAACAATAACGAGATAACAAGATGGGCGGGTTAAACAATTGACAGGAGAGCACATGGCACAAGGAAATAACATGACAGCCATGTGCTCACAACAGACCAGACTAACACAAACACATGACAAACAGGGAGTGTCACAGCTCTGTCACTAAACCAAGAGAAAACCCAGACAAGGGTGACAGAACTGTGACACATTTTTAATGTGATAACCAAAACATTATTTATTAGTCCTTCAAAAATTACCCCCATTTAAACCTGAGTTTCAAGATGTAGTAAAACTCACACTTATATAAAAAATATTTTTTTCTTTTAATAAATAGGAAATTTCTCTGGCATTTCTTTCTTTTTGCTGTATCGAAAATGTACCGAACCGTGACTTTAAAACCGAGGTACGTACCGAACCGTGATTTTTGTGTACCGTTACACCCCTAACGTAGATTGCTCGCCGGTATTCATTTCCACGCCAAATATTTTGATCCTAATTTTCCTAATCTTTTTTCTGCATATTCCGTCCGCTTATTACTTAAAGGCTTAGCTAAATCCTCCATTAAGACGCCAGACAAACACCTGCCAATCACATTGCTTATATTGCACAGACTAATGATCTCCCTTCTAAATGGTCTCTTTTCTACCTATTCAAATATTCTGCTCAAAGCTGTTTTTTGTCTGCTTTTTACGGTTTCATGGAGCAGGAGAATTCACCTCAGAAACCAAGATATTTGATCCCGCTCGTGGTATTTCTTTTTCCGATCTTCGCTTCTCACCTAAATTCTACACTCTTTTTCTCAAACACTCCAAGAACGACCCTCAAGTCTCGGGTCTCACTCTAACATTTTAATTTATAATTTATAATTATAATTAATTTAATTTATATATAATTTACAATAATAATTTCTGTCCTTTTCTTTTCATGGTTAAATATCTTAAACCCCCCCCCCCCCCCCCCCCCCCCCCCCACACACACTTCCAATCACGCCCCTTTATTCATTCTAGCTAAAGGAGCACCCCTTTCCAAAACCTGGTTTAGGTCTCAGTAAGCTTCCGTCCTCAGAAGCTGCTGCCTATCTCCCTCCCTCTATACTTGTCATTCATTTAGAATTGGGGCAGCCACTACAGCAGCTAAACGAGTGGCTTGTCTTCAGCCTGTCTCTCGTCTTTGTGTGATCCTTGTACTCGCGGTCCTTCGTGACCTGGTTCGTGCGGCCTAGCGGCTTTGTCTTGTGAAACTTGTCTTTTGTGTGGTATTAGCGGCCGTTGTGGCTCCTAAGCGGTCTCGTCTTTGTGGACTCCCATGGCCGTGTGGCCTACTGTGGCCTTGTCCTCTAAGGCCCATCACGGTCTAGTGACCTCTAGAGGTCTTGGTTTCATGTGGCTGTATGGCTGTATCTATGTTTAGCTCATCTATGTGTAGCCTTTAGCGGCTCTGTGGCCTATTGCAGCCTTGTCCTATGTGTGGCCCATCGCGGTCTGTGGTCCATCGTGGGCTTCTTTTCATGTGGTCTATCATGGCGTGTGGCCTATTGTGGCCTTGTCCTATGTGTGGCCCATCGCGGTCTGTGGTCCATCGTGGCCTTGGTTCTGTGTGGCTTAGTAGCCCTGTCTTATAGGTTTCGTCATTGTTTGGCATTAACGGCCGTTGTGGCTCCTAATCGGTCTCGTCTCTGTGGTCTCCCATGGCCGTGTGGCCTACTGTGGCCTTGTCCTATATGTGGTCCAATGGCCGTGTGGTCTATCGTGGCCTGTCCTGCGTGTGTGGCCCATCGTGGTCTAGTAGCCATCGTGGCCTTATATGTGATCTATCATGGCCGTGTGGCCATCGTGGCTTGTCTGTGTGTGCCCATTGAGGTATGTTGGTCCATCGCGGCCTTGCTTATGTGTGGTCTATTACGGCAGTGTGGTCAAGCATGACCTTGTGTTTACGTGATCTATCACAGCCTTGTGGTCAAGGATGACCTTGTGTTTATGTGGCCTATCATGGCCTGTGGTCAAGCTGACCTTGTGTTTATGTGGTCTATCATGACCGGCGCCTCAACGGCTTTCATGTGCAGCCCATCGTGGTCAAGTGGCCCATCGTGGCCTTGTCTCTATGTGGTCATCTTGACCTTGCGCTATTATTGCTTCTATGCGTGGTCCATAGGACCTTGTCTCTCTGCCATCTATTACACTATGTCTACGTGCGGCCCATCGCGGTCTAATGGTCCATTGCGGCTGGCTTATAGGCGTTCATCTTAACCATTTACTATTTAAAAAAAAAAAATTCAATATTTTATTTATTTAGTTTATTTTAATTTTATTTTCCCTCTCGTTTCAGGAACTGCAGGATCCGCGACTGGTTACTTACTTACAGTTCTTTGGGGGCAGGCTCCGTCCTGGAGGAATTATTCCTCCTCCTTTCTTTGGGGTCGGCTGCGCCCCTGCCTTTATCTTCAGGCAGGACATGCAGATTCGGCTACCCTCGCATTGCTCGCTAAGGACGGGGCCTACGCCAAAGAACTTTATAAAGACACTCTCGCACTGTACTCCCTCTTTTAATGCACCTTAGACATTGCACATAACACACAAAAAAAAAAAAAAAAAAAAAAATTTAGGAAACGATAGGGACTGATGAGATGTGGGGGAAGGTTATCTTATATTATCTTATCATCTTATTATATCATCTTTTATTTTATACAGCATTGACAATGGCAATTGTTACATAGGAGGAAGGATGGAAATAAAAATCGACCAACACAATATTGGCAATATGGTGGTAGTGGGGAGTGGGGTGGTGATGGTAATGACAATGGTAATAAATAATAAATGGTTACTTTGTTTACGCATACACACACATACACATACCCACACTCTCACACCCGCTCACATACACACTTAGATCAAACAATTATACCACTTTTATGTCACTTCTGGAATTATGGATTTACAAGATTGCTCACTACTGTACTATGTTGGTTTGTATGTATGTCTGACTGTTAAATAAAAAAAAAAATAAAAAAAAAATACAAAAAAACTAACCTCACTGCATATAAAAACACACCAATGGACACTATGACGATTTGTGTGATGATCTTCAGTCTTTTGTTTGGTCTTCCTACAAGTTTTTTATACTCAATCTCTCTTTTTGTGAGATGATTTTCTGTCTGTTTGCTTTGATTTATGTGCATAAGGATCTTAGTCAAAGTTACAAAGAATCAGTGCCCTTGATTACATTGAGGTTTTTAACAGGAAACATCATCACCATCCGTCCTCTGTTTCAGTGTTTGATCTCTGTTGAGCGTTACCTGGCAGTGGTTCATCCTGTAACCTTTCTGAAGTACAAACCTCTCAGATATAGAGTGATCTGCTGCACTGCAGTCTGGATAACAGGTCTTGGATCCTGCTTTTTTTGCATGTTAATGTTAGTGTCAGAAAACATTTTCATGTGGGTTTCGTTCATACAGTTCCTCCTCTTTCTCTTCATCCAGTTGTTTTGTCTTGTGGCTGTTCTCAGAGCTCTGAAGCAGTCAGGGCCAGGAGAGAAAGGGAGAGAGAGAAAGGAGGAAAACCACATTAAGAAAAGAGCGTTTAAGATCATTGTAATATTGACTGTGACTATGCTAACTATAGTTGTTCCTTTATGATCTCAAGATTCCTTAATATTCTTTTACAAAAAGATGTTAAGGAAGTGAGTGTGTTTAGCTTGTACTGTTTTGTGTTGTGTGGTTTTGTACCCGCTTTTCTTTTTCTCCGGCGAGTTGGGAAACTCCCCTTCTTCAAACGTCCCTACCACCTCTCACTCATTTAAAACATTTCAATATTGTCAAGATGTTACAAATGATATTTGTGCTGTGTTATGGATTTTTCATGCAAAGGGTTTGCTGATTAAATTCTACTGAAAAGCCCATACTAGGCTGTTTAATGGAATGTTTGTGACAACTTACCCCCATAAAGTATAACAAATTGTTTGAATAACATCAGCTCAGATATCTTTTTTCCATGCATACACTGAAGGTGGAAATAGCCAAGAGGTTGTATGTCAACCAAAACTCTGAAATAGTCTCCCAATCCATGTGAGGTCAGCAACCATCAATTGCCACTTTTAAGTCTTATTTAAAAACGTATTTATTTTCTTCAGCTTTTAAATAAGTTATGTTTGTTCTGTTGTATGATTTTAATGTTATTATTTTTGTAAAGCACTTTGGGGCAACGTCTATTGTTTGAAAATGTGCTATATAAATAAAGTTGCTGGCTTACTTGTCTATAAAAAAAAGTGAAAATTGTGATGATATAAATATCCACCACACTATTTTAGTTTATGTATTATCAGTCATTTGTAAGTTTTCAAAATAAAATTTGTCATTTATCTCAAAAAAAAAAAAAAAAAAAAGAACTTTATAAATGTATGCTTACTGAGCTGTTAATACATATACGCTTGTTATTCAATTTATCTCCCGAGTCTTTCTGGTAGAACTATTATTTCTCTTGATGTAAAATTCTCAGTATACTACGGGTAGTGTTACAGCGCTTTATAGAAATACATACTTTCAAAGCAGCTTTACAGTGACAACAAAAAATGATTAATTTCATCTGAAGTATGTTTAGTGTTGATCCAGTTGCATAGTAAAGATCATCAATTAATGAATCAGTTCATTTAATCTATAAAGTAGTTCTGCCAAAAATTTTGTCATAGTCCACCACAGTTCAGTTCTCATACAACAGCATCAGTACAGTCCCAGATAGCATGGTGACATTTATACTACGTTAAGTTTTGGTTGAGACTGAAATTTCAATGCTTAAAGTATGATGGATCAGCATTGAAATTTTGATGAAAGTCAACAGCACATATGGGTGGAGACAGTGACATTGAACTAACAGTGATTTGTAGTTGATGAGCACAAGAGCATTCAGGCATGTATCTCTGCAGAACACTAGTGGGTGTTTCCCAATCAGTGGGGGCGTTTCAAGTACGATGGGCATTTTCAACCGCTTTACCCAATTTGCACTAATCCACTGGGGGCTTGGTTCAGGGGTGGGCTTTATGATTTTAGCAAGTCTGTTGGAAAATGGTTGAAAAACATCCATTGTAGCTTGATATTATCCACTTACTGTTAAACGCTCATTTTGGTTTTGCATGTGCACTTCTCAGTATTTTATTTGATGCTTCCAGAGAAAACACAGGTGCATCCTACACCACTTATCCAAAGTGATAAAATAAAATTCTGTATCAAAATTTATAGGCAAGACAAGTAGTTTGTTAAAGGGTACCTATTATGGCATTTAAAATGTTCCTAATATTGTTCTGGGAGTCCCCAACAACAGTTTTACAAGCATGCAATGACAAAAAACACTTTTGTTGTCTTATAATATGCATTTATTTTTACCTGATTTGCTCACCGACTCCCATATGAATCGTTTAGCGAGTCATTTTTCCAAACCCCGCCTTTGCGTGACGCTAATCTGTGGTGACACCCAGCCGACGGGGTGTCATTGGTTGTTGCGCTAGATCTTACCCAGATACAACAGTGCTATTTTCTGATTGGCTAACAACACCAGACGAACAACAACAGAGGAGACCAGGGTTGCCAGGTCTGCACAACAAAACCAGCCCAATTGCTCATCAAACTAACCCAATCACGGCCAAAAATATTCAAATAGCGTTCCCGGGTGTTTCCTCAATAACAATCATGTTCCAGTGGATAAAACAATCGCGTCAACCAGCGTGCACTACACAAACAACCCGCGGAAACAGTGCAGGCATACGGACCTGGCAACACTGGAGGAGACGCGCTTGAATCCTGCCGGTTCCACAGTGAGTGAGTTTTGGCCACTGCGGCATATTAAATATATTACAAATAGTTTTTCAGCGTGAGAAATATAACGTGTGGCCGGAGAGCGTGACAAAAGACCGAAATGAGTGACTGTCACGCTCAATGCGTGATGCGTGACACTCAAGAGCCCTGTGACAACTCCATTAACAACGACAAACACTTCACATATTCAATACAATTGACATTGAAGACCTAAATTAGCTGCTAGAAGCTGCGCTGTGCCTGTGCGTACACAACACACAAAATAATTATAGAACATGATACAAACATAAAAGCAACAGCCTACTTACAGATTGTGATTCGGAGAAGGAAGCTGATCCAAATAAACTCGGTACTGAACCTCCCTCCTTCAGTATCAGCCGGCTCGCAAATTCATACTTTATAGCATTTAGGTTTGTGAAGCAATCATCTTCAAAATGACGCGAACACAGAACAAGTTCGGGCTATAATACTTCTGTGGTATAGTTATGAACTGTAGCCACTGTCTTCAAATGCTCCTCACTGTGCAGATGAAAAAAGTTTGCTTTTGCGTCGCACTTCAAAACACAGCAGCGTCTCGTCGACATGATGTTTTCCCTGGTGTCTCCTAATGCACTGAGTGGGCGTATCTTATTCAAATAACTTGTACAAGTGACGTACGAAAGTTAGAGAAAATGCATCGTTCGTCTATCGATTCATATCAACGACTCAGAGTCGACTCTTACTTTTGAGAGATAATAACTTTGTATACGGTGAACTTTCATATTTAAAACTTTGCAGGATGTTTTCGTTAACTTAGATCTATGTTACACACTACATGAAAGGTAATTTTCAAAATTCCATGATAGGTACCCTTTAAGGCATAGTTTTTAGGGAATTACAAACCTGCGCACATATATTCAAATGCACATAACTATAGAATCAATTCTTAATGCGCATGTGAACGCCATCAGCGTCTATCACAGGTTCAGTTTAAAGTCTGTTTAGAGAGAACGGTGTCATCTTAGCGGCCCCTAATTGAATAACAAATGACCATTTTAACGGAAGTGAATCAATCAAAACTAACTTTAGCTGGAAATAACATTATTCAAGAAATTGAGCGTCAGCGTCAGTTCTGGCAGGCCAGGGGCCTGTTTCAGAAAGGAGGTTAAGTGAAAACTCTGAGTATGTTAACCCTGAAATGAGGGAAACGTACTCGGTTACTAACGTAACCTCGGTTCTCTCTAGAGAGGGAACGAGTACTGCGTAATATCTTACGCTATGGGGAAAACTCTTTTCCACGAGATATTGAAGCCAAAAATTATCCTTAATTTTTTATTAATGTAAAACGCTTTGCGGCAGCAAGCAGACATAGGCGAGACAGCTCGCGCGCCTATTGGCTGCCCTGCGGCAACAGCAGCAGCCTATCGAGAGTGGCTCTGCGTGACGTCATGACGAATGGGGGCCTTTCGCGCCCATATAGTCACGTCCCGCCAGAAAGGGCGTGGTCTCGCCCTACAACTAGGCTCGATAGCTGCTCTTACATTGGTTTTCATCGCCGAAGCGAACCAGAGCGTATTCCAAGCACGGCAAGATACGCAGTACTCGTTCCCTCTCTAGAGAGAACCGAGGTTACGTTAGTAACCGAGTACGTTCTCTTACGAGAGTATCTCTCGTACTGCGTAATATCTTACGCTATGGGGAACACAATGCAACACGCCGTGCTGGTAGGGATCCAACACCAAAGTCCCAGGGGCCGAAGCCCGGGCCGCATAGGCAAGGCAAGGCAAGGCAAGTTTATTTATATAGCACATTTCATACACAATGGTAATTCAAAGTGCTTTACATAGGAGAAAATAAAATAATCAAAACAAATAAGAATAATTAAAACATTTTAGAATAAAAAATAAAATAAAGTACAGTAAAAACAGTCGGACGAACAGTGGCACAGTGCTCATTCAGTAAAAGCATAGCTAAACAGAAGTGTTTTGAGTCTGGATTTGAATGTGACTACTGTAGGAGCACATCTGATCTCTTCTGGAAGCTGGTTCCAGCTGCGGCTGGCATAGTAGCTAAAAGCAGACTCTCCTTGCTTAGAGTGAACCCTTGGTATTTCTAGCTGATGTGATCCTAATGATCTGAGTGATCTGTTGGGTTTATATTCAGTGAGCATGTCTGCAATATATTGAGGTCCTAGCCCATTGAATGATTTATATACCAGTAATAATACTTTAAAATCAATCCTAAATGTAACTGGTGCATATAGTGCATAATCACCATAAACTCACAGAGAGTGAGGGAAGAGAGGCTAGAAGCATCATTCCCTGTAAATAGCATCCGAAAGGAGCTAATCATGTGACAAATAGACCATACCGTCAGGGTGAACATTCAGCCTGAACTGGGTGGCCACAAGTGTGTCAACATTTTAATGAGCTGCTGTACCGGTCAGTGAGCAATACGCAGGTCAAACTCAGTATCCGAGCCGCACAGCGGGCAGATAGCACTGAATTTTATACCGCCAAAAGCTTAGCTTGTAAGGCGGGAACCTCCAGGTTATAGTATTTTATAAATGTAGACGGCGAGGCCCAGCCCGCGGCCATACAAATATCTTGCAGGGTAACCCCGCTAGACCATGCCCACGAGGAGGCCATGCCTCTTGTGCAGTGCGCTCTAACACCCAAAGGGCATTGTAGGCCCTTAGAAGTGTAAGCCAGCGCAATGGCACCAACTATCCTTCTGGATAGGCTCTGTTTCGAAGCGGCAAGTCCCTTAGCACGGCCGCCAAACGAAACGAAAAGCTGCTCAGTCTGTCTGAAACCAGACGAGCGGGACACATAAGCCCTTAGTGCCCTGACAGGGCAAAGGAGACTCGCGTCCTTCTCCTCATTGAGAACCGGAAGGGCAGACAGGGAAATCACCTGGGCCCTGAACGGTGTGTTGAGGGATTTTGGCACGTAGCCGTGCTTCGGTTTGAGTATGACCTCTGAGTCATTAGGTCCAAACTCCATGCATGACGCGCTCACTGAAAGCGCTTGCAAGTCCCCTACGCGCTTCACTGAAGCGAGAGCCATAAGAAACGCTGTCTTGAAAGACAAGCGTTTCATGTCTGACGACTGGATTGGATCGAATGGGGCACCTTTCATAGCCTCCAAGACCGTGGAATGGTCCCATGTCGGGACTGAAGGGGGCCTGGGAGGGTTTAGCCTCCGAGCTCCTCTAAGTAAACGCACGACTAAGTCGTTCTTTCCTAGTGACTGGCCAGACACCGGTTTTGCAAACGTTGCTATGGCCGCCACGTATACTTTGAGCGTGGAAGGGGTCCTGCCCTTATCCAGTAGCTCCTGAAGGAAGGAAAGCACTTCCGTAACCCCGCAGTCTACAGGTGAAAAGCTCTGCGCTTGACACCAAGCAGAGAACACAGACCACTTCGAGGTGTAGAGCCGTCTGGTAGACGGGGCTCTAGCCTGCGTGATCGTGTTTAACACTCCCTCTGGGAGGTCAGCGGGTACCCGTTGATGGCCCATGCGTGCAGGGACCACAAATCCGGGCGAGGATGCCAAATCGAGCCTCCCGCCTGAGAGAGGAGGTCTCTCCTCAGCGGTAAAGGCCATGGGACAGCGCTGGTCAGCTGCATCAGGACAGGGAACCACGACTGGTTTGTCCAGAGCGGAGTTATGAGTAGCACTGGGCATCCCTCCCTCCTGATTCGCTCCAACACCTGAGGCAGGAGTGAGACAGGGGGAAAAGCATATAGGGGGCGGCGGGGCCAAACATGGGCCAGGGCCTCCCGGCATTTCGAGAAGAATCTCGGGCAGTGAGCGTTTTCTTGGGACGCGAACAGGTCCACCTGCGCTTTGCCAAACGTTTCCCACAGCAGCTGGATCGTCTGCGGGTGCAGAGACCATTCTCCTGCTGGGACGTTGTTTCTGGACAGCCTGTCTGGCCCCACATTTAGGTGACCAGGCACATGCGCCGCTCTCAGCGAGAGCAGGTTGTGCTGAGCCCAGACCAGGAGGCGTCCCGTCAGCCTGTAAAGGTTTCGGGACCTGACGCCGCCCTGGCGATTTATGTACGCCACCACTGACATGTTGTCCGACCGGACCAATACGTGGTGGCCTTTTATCTGGGGACAGAAGCGCCGTAACGCTTTGTCGACTGCTATTAATTCCAAGCAGTTTATGTGAAGGAGCTTCTCCCGTACTGACCATAGGCCAGCTAGCGGTCTGCCCTCGAGCAGCGCTCCCTGCCCCGAAGTGGAGGCGTCCGTAGACACCACCTTCACACTCGAGGGGATCCCCAGACTCACACCTGACTGATACCAGTCGGTTGCTTTCCATGGTTTCAGAGCCGAAATGCACTGAAGGTCGACCCTGAGGCAAAATAGACCTGCGGTCCACGCCCTGGGGGGAACTCGTGCTTTTAGCCATAGCTGCAGTGGGCGCATGCGGAGCAGGCCCAACTGGAGTACGGAGGCTGCTGAGGCCATCAGACCCAGCATTTTCTGAAACCTTCTGAGCGGGACTATAGAGCCGTGGCGGAAGGATCTCGCGACGTGCTGAATATTCAATCCGCGCTCCGGTGACAGGCGTGCTGTCATGGATAGCGAGTCTAACACTGTTCCCAGAAAGGAAATTCTCCGACTGGGGAGCAGTGAGCTTTTCGCCCAATTGACTGTAAGGCCCAGCTCCTCGAGGTGCTCGAGGAATGCGGCCCTGTGTTCTATGAGCTCCGTTCGTGAACGAGCTAGAATCAGCCAATCGTCCAAGTAGTTCAAAACTCGCATGCCCCGAAGTCTCAGGGGGGCGAGGGCCGCGTCCATGCACTACGTGAACGTACGGGGTGCTATGGACAGGCCGAACGGCAGGACTGTGTATTGATATGCCTGGCCCTCGAAGGCGAATCTCAAGAATCGCCTGTGATGGGACGCTATTTGTATTTGAAAATAGGCGTCTTTCAGATCTATTGACATGAACCAGTCTCCTTGGCGCACTTGCGCAAGGATTTTCCTGGTCGTAAGCATTCTGAACTGGCGCTTCACGAGCGTTCTGTTCAGCAGTCGCAGATCTAGAATGGGTCTGAGCCCACCATCTTTTTTCGGTACCAGAAAATATCTGCTGTATAAGCCCCCTTCGCCCTGAGATAGAGGTTCTATAGCACCTTTTCTCAGTAGTTTCGCTATCTCGGCTCGAAGTAGATGAAACACTTCGCTTTACACCATAGTTTCGACTCGCGCCGTATAACGGCGGGGGCGTCGAGCGAACTGTAGCGAACAGCCTCTCGTTATAGTGTTCAACACCCATTCTGATACCCCGGGAAGCCTTGACCACGCATCTGCGTGAATAGCTAGGGGTAGAATGAAATCTGGGCTCTGGCCGCGGCAGGACGGCGGCTCGAGAGCCCCTGTGTACTGGGAACACAACACCGTGTTTACAGCGTTCGAGGCGGGGGGCGCGCTGATCACAGCGGGCAGCCTGGCCGCGCTCAGCTTCTCAATGGCGGGACGCGCAGAGAAAGCGAGCGGGGCGAATCCTGTGGGATTCGGCGCATGTGAGGGAATGTGGGCACATTTACTAAATGCGGGCACATTTACTACACTGAGAATACTGTCAGCTCGCGCCGACTAAATCACTGCTGTGTTTACAGCGTGCGAGGCGCGCGCTGATCACAGCTGGCAGCCTGGCCGCGCTCAGCTTCTCTGTGACGGGTTGTGCAGAGAAAACGAGCGGGGCGAATCCCGTGAGATTCGGAGTGTCTGTGAGAAATGCGGGCGCGAGACAGCGGGCACATTTTCTGCACGGAGAACACTCGGCTCGCGCCGACTGAATCAACGCTGTGTTCACAGCGTGCGAGGTGCGCGCTAATCACAGCGGGCAGCTTGGCCGCGCTCAGCTTCTCTGTGACGGGTTGTGCATAGAAAGCGAGCGGGGGTGAATCCCGTGGGATTCGGCGTGTCAGTGAGGAAATGCGGGACAGCGGGCACATTTACTGCACTGAGAACACTGTCGGCTCGCGCCGACTAAATGTGTGTTAGTTTCGTTTTTACAGAAACCAAGGGACACGCATCGTGTAGTGTAAGCGGGCATTGTATGGGCGCGTTCACTACATTTTCTGCACAACCAACATGAGTTGGTTTATTTGTGCTAGCCCTGCACCGTGGCGGGCTGTGTCTGGGTGTGGGAATGGGCACTGGGACGTGGGCATTCTTACAACACTCGTAACACCATCGGCCGTGGCCGGAACACCAGAAAATGCACTCTTTATTGGATTTATCTGGGTAGCCATAGAAACGGCTTTTGTGCGCAGGCAAGCGGGCTGAGACACCGGCTGCTTCACTGCGAAATACACTGGGACAGTCACAACGCATGGAACTGAACGAGCGAGAAGTTTTGGTGGAAATCCGGCCGCAGCGGGATCTGAACACCGTCACTTTCCTAGAGAGACTAGGAAGGCCTTGAGACCTCGGGCTTTACCTCAATCCTCGGCCGGGGCCCGCGCTGAGGGGGGCGGCGTTCAGCAGAGCGAGAGCGCGGTGTTGATCTCGGGCCTGGCGGCGCTGCTAGTTAGCCGAAACGACGGCCTTTGTGCGCAGGCAAGCGGGCTGTGGAACCAGCTTGCTCACTGCGAAATACACTGGAACAGTCACATTGCTTGGAACTGAACGAGCGAGAAGTTTTGGTGGAAATCCGGCCGCAGCGGGAACTGAACACCGTCGCTTTCCTAGAGAGACTAGGAAGGCCTTGAGACCTCGGGCTTTATCTCAATCCTCGGCCGGGGCCCGCGCTGAGGGGGGCGGCGTCCAGCAGAGCGAGAACGTCGAGGAACACGGAGCGCTCAGCTTCCGTCATCTCGGATAGCGTTAGCCACAAATGTCTCTCACCATTCAGGGGGGAAAAGCGCGGGTCTCGACTGTGACAGAGCTTCGTCTTTCCCGAGAAAGCGTCCGTCCAGCCTATTGCGCGTTAGTTGCGCGAGCGCCTTTCAGTCGAGGCCGATGTAATCCACGGCTTGAGAGAGCGGACGCATCGGCTCAGTTTCAATGCCGTCTCCAGTAAGTTCGTCGAGCTCAAGTGCGGACGCGGCGGCAGACGGCGGCCGCTGTCCGTCTGGGAGCGACTCGAGCGAAGCCGGCGAAGCTGGCGGGCGAACCGGCGAGCTTTGGCGGGCTGGAAATAGCTCGGCGCGCGCTGGGCGCGGCGCTTCTTGCGGCGCGGCATCACGGCGGGCTGGGATGCGGGCTCGGAGAACGAAGCTAGGCGAGTCCGCAGAGTCACCATAGGCAAGCGTTCACAATGATGGCATCCGCCGTCAGCGAGCGCGGTGGCCGCGTGATCCTCACCCAGGCAGGACACGCAGATGACGTGGCGGTCCTCATCGCTGAGTGGGACTCGGCAAGAACCACAGGAAGGCATTTTTAAAAAGACGCCGCTCTTTTAGAGGGGTGGGAAAAAAAGGCAAATAATGCAACACACACACTCTAAGCAGAGGAAAGGATATGTACGCCGGAAAGCGCAGCAGGTACGGCGGCTGAAGGCGGCGAGGCCAGCGACTCCAGACTCGATGGCACGTCCCGCTGAAGGCTACAGGTCGACGGCGCGGCTTCTCACTCTGGATCCAGCGATGCGGGAGGCTTCGCTGAAGAGATGAAAATTAACGTAAGAGCAGCTATCGAGCCTAGTTGTAGGGCGAGACCACGCCCTTTCTGGCGGGACGTGACTATATGGGCGCGAAAGGCCCCCATTCGTCGTGACGTCACGCAGAGCCACTCTCGATAGGCTGCTGCTGTTGCCGCAGGGCAGCCAATAGGCGCGCGAGCTGTCTCGCCTATGTCTGCTTGCTGCCGCAAAGCGTTTTACATTAATAAAAAATTAAGGATAATTTTTGGCTTCAATATCTCGTGGAAAAGAGTTTTCCCCATAGCGTAAGATATTACGCAGTACGAGAGATACTCTCGTAAGAGAACTCTGGGTTTTCCGTTTCAGAAAGGGAGGTAAGTCAAACCTGAGAAAGCAGGGTAAGTCAAGCCCGTTTCTGAAAGAGAGGTAACTTATACTCAGAGTCAGTTACCATGGTAACTTACTCTGTGAACCTAACCTGGTCAGGAGCAGGTTTTCTTCAGTAAACCCAGAGTTTTTTTGCGGTCTCCTCCCCTTTTTTAAAGAGAAAGTGGTGTTTAAACACCAACAATAATACTAAAATGTATTTACACATTCTTTAAAGAATATATATTGTTTGTCCATGATTGACTAAATCTGTTTTGCAGCACTTTGCCAAAAAATAAAAGGATTAAAACGTTTGCTAAACTTTAATTTTATTACCACCGTTTTTGATAATATATTTGTATTAAATCATTAAAAAAAAAAAAATCGGAATAAACATTTCATAGAACTCAATTATTTTTTAAACATATTAATAAGTTAATAATGATAAAAAATAAGTTGTTAATCTAATTCATAATCAAATATTGAAATTAGTTGATTAGATATGTTTTATTGAACAAATGTTTAATTTATTTAACTGTCATTTTAACTGATGATAATAATAACCGTAATTTAATAATGCAGTTTATATTTATAATTGTTTAATACCATAAACCGTGATATTTTCTGAGACGGTTATCATACTGTGAAACTCTCATACGTTACAACCCTGCATGGGAGAGCCCCCCCCCCCCCCCCCCCCCCCTATATGCTGTTAAACAAGTTACTCAGCAACTTTTACTCACATTAAATTAGCTACTTTTTAGACTGGTACTTTTACTTGTACTTAAGTAAAATTTTATCAAAGTAATAGTAGCCTACTTTAGGTTGAATAACATTCTCTCAGTTTCACCTCTGATATTATAACAGTAGCTACTCTAAAATATTTATGAATTACTAACTACAAATGACATCTTCAACAGTGTAATTAGATTAATGTAATAATTTCTATCTTTAGAAAGTATTGGTCTACATATTACTAATTACTAAATCCTATCAACCTCAACCACTTGAACAATAAAAGGAGAGACAATAAACTGCACTTATAATGCTTTCAAATTAAAAATATACAATTGCATGAATTATTCATGAATTTTGATCAAAGTGTGTAGAGGGAGAAGGTTACATAAAAAATATACCTTCTAAAAATGTATGGTAAATCTACTGTTGTTTTATATTGAATTGGTCTATAGTCTATGCAGTAGCCTATTTAATGTAATAGCATCATATTTTATTATTAAGAGTAATTCCTTTAATTAAATTACAATATTTAGATTACTTGGTAATTAATTACACCCAACACCTCTTTTTGTCTTGCTCTGTTTCCATGGTGACTCATAATATCTGTGCTCCATTGATAATGGCTTTTTATAGTTGTGGTGCACGCGCTTAACTCAGAGTCAGTCAACTTAGAGTTGATTGAACCAACTCATTTCAGCTGTTCTGTAACCGAAAACTCAGAGTTTCCCATCTCAGGGTAAGTCAACTCAGAGTTCAAGTTTTAACTCAGAGTTGGTTGAACCTCCTTATTGAAACAGGCCCCAGGTAGTCAAGATGCTGCTAACGCTATTGGCCCACAACACAGTATCATCAGCGATCTGCTCAGCTGAGCTGCATCAGCTGTTCCTATCCCCTCACTGCTAATGAATACGCTCAAATAAGGGCGCCCTATTTGAGCAGATTCAGTTTGCTCCTAACTGCTAGCTGTTCGCTCTCTGCAACCCACCACCTTTCCAGCTCCTCTTTGTTGTGTATTACATGGCATGTGCTATTCTGTCATCGTTGCTGCTCTGTTCATATGGGGGAATAGTTCTGCTCTCCCAGTACTAAACTGTGAGTGTTCCCTAATGCTGCTGCTGTCCTCTGACTCTCTGCTATTTCATGGTGCTCATAAAGGTCAGAGGACTCCTTGAACAGAGCCATACCGCCAAATTTTAATTATCCACTTGAATTGCAATTTATCAATACAAATTTCCTAATTTTTATTGTCATGTGTGTTCTTGACTTAATGGACCGGACAGAACCACTATAAAACCAAGCCAATCTCTGTTACCTTAAATTATATGTTTATCTCTGTAAAAAGCTGCTTTGAAGCAATCTACATTGTTAAAAGCGCTATATAAATGAGGATGACTTGACTATACAGAAGTCTTGTATGATGAAGCGCCTGACATACTTAGGGGGCTTTCACACTGGCAGTTTAGTTCGGAACGGGGCACGGTTCGCATGAAAAATCGCTAATGTGAACGCTATCATGGGACCTGGGTGCGCACTGGGGTACCGAACCCGAGAATACCTGGAGGAGGTGGTCTGCGTTCGGTTGCTCCCGAACCGTGCCGTGGTTTGCGTGAATGTGAAAGCAACACGGACTCGGGTGCGCACTTGTTCAGGAAGTAAAGTAACCTGCGCATGCGTATTAACTTATTGTGATGTATTCAATTAAATAAAACACTTGTAAGGGATGATAGTGTGTTGATGATTTACCTTGGATACGAGCGAGAGTGAGCCTGCAGTGTATTCCTGCATTGCGCGTGGAATCAGGGCAACAAATTTGGAAATCCACTGTCTCCTCAAAAGAGTCCGTTTGCACGCAACAGAAGTCCACCTTATGTGACACACGCACAGTAAACCTGTATTGTTCACTCAACTGCGCATAATAGCAGCGAATTAATAAAAAACACAATATTGACCCGTAATCGGTTTTCTATCATGTGCCGTGCACATTTGCGATGACGTAATATGCACGCAAACGCACCAGGGTTCGATAGAATCAAGTTGAGTGTGAAACTCAGACCAACGCTGCGGGGGCGCCGGGAACAAACACGCTCGGGCTCCTTACTTTTCTTTCTTGTCTCGTGTGTGTAGGTGCGTGTCGGTGGGGGCGCTGATCACTGCGCTGATATGTCACCAGCTGCGTCTCTTCAGCACGCCAGCTGCAGCTGATCAACACACCCTATTTAGTCCCTCTGTTTTCACCTTGTCTTTGTCAGTTCGTTGTTGGATGTTTCCCTGCCTGTCTCCAGTTCCGTGTGTTCGGTTGTGTTTCCCGCACTGCTGATCGTCTCATCACGACTTTGGATTTCCTGTCTTCACCACAACCTGGACTTTCACGGACCACATCCGCACCACCTTCACTCTCCATGGATACTGGCATTCCCACAGCGTCCCTGTGCTGCCAAGTGACTTCCTGCAACCATCACCTCATTTACCATCATTCATCAATAAATACTTACTTTGACTTGCAATTAAATCCTCAGATTATTCCTTGTGACACACATAGCCCATGACTTCATCCATCAGTGCTTTCAGAGCACATTTCTCCTTTAGTTGGAGTGAAGGCAGATAAAGATGGGCAATTTAAAAATGTTTAAGCACCCTCCTGGTAATGCTGATATTGATTATACTGTGGAAATATTGATTATACTGTGGAAGACTGGTTGCCCACTGAAGCTAAGCAGGGCTGAGCCTGGTTAGTACCTGGATGGGAGACCTCCTGAAAAAACAGGTTGCTCCTGGAAGAGGAGAGGCCAGCAGGGGGTGCTCACCGTGTGGTCTGTGTGGGTCCTAATGCCCCAGTATGGTAATGGGGACACTATAGTCAAGTCAAGTCATACTCATTTATATAGCGCTTTTAACAATGTAGATTGTTTCAAAGCAGCTTTACAGAGACAAACATATAATTTAAGGTAACAAAGAATGGTTTGGTTTTATAAGCGGTTCTTGAATATGTTGTTTCCAGCTAAAGTTAGTTTTGATTGATTCACTTCCGTCGAAATGATCATTTGTTATTAAATTAGGGGCCGCTAAGACGACGCCGTTCTCTCTAAATAGACTTTAAACGCGAACCTGTAATAAACGCTGATGGCGTTTACATGCGCGTTAAGAATTGATTCTATAGTTATGTGCGTTTTAATATATGTGTGCGCAGGTTCGTAATTCGCTACAAACCATGCCTAAACAAACTACTTGTCTTGCCTATAAATTTTGATGCAGAATTTTATTTTATCAATTCGGCGTAGGGACGCGAAACCGTAATTTCATAGCGCTTTATCTGTAGAGTGGAATAGGGATCCTCCATAGGGAGAGGCTAGTTGGCACTTCAGCACTGCGTTGTCATCGGGTCCAGGCGAAGGTCCTTCGTCAAATCTGGAAACGGCCTGGATCCGGCAGGCTGCAGGAAAACCTCGGGATAAACAAAGACACTAAATTAGCGTAGATGCCATTCTTCTTATGATGTAACAAGTACATCAGGATTTGAGGGAAGTGTTACCGGTTCCGGCTGGCCTAATCTATGCAGCCTAACAATTAATTATCGAAGTCTATAATGTATTATGTGAATGCTAGGTCAAAGAGATGTGTTTTTAGTCTAGTTTTAAACTGACAGACTGTGTCTGCTTCCCGGACAATGGTAGGAAGATTGTTCCAAAGTTTTGGTGCTAAATAGGAAAAGGATCTACCGCCAGCAGTCGACACTATACTGTCAAAGAGCACTGTCCTTCGGATGAGACATTAAACCGCGACCCTGACTCTCTGTGGTCACAAAAAATCCCATGTCTTTCGAAAGAGTAGGGGTGTAACCCCGACATCCTGGCCAAATTTGCCCAGTGGCCTCTGTCCATCATGGCCTCCTAATAATCCCCACATATATATATACCAATTGGCTTCATCACTGTCTCCTCTCCACCAGTAAGCTGGTGTGTGGTGGGCGTACTGGCGCAATATGGCTGCCGTCGCATCATCCAGGTGGATGCTGTACACTGGTGGTGGTTGAGGAGATACCCCCTTCTATGTAAAGCGCTTTGAGTGCCGAGAAAAGCGCTATATAAATGTAATGAATTATCTGGATACGGACCGGATCCGGCTGATTATGGTAACCTCGGGATAATGATGAGACAGACAGACTAATATTAGTGTAGATACCATTCTTCTTTCGATGTAACAAGTACATTGCGTGTTTGAGAGAGGTGTTTCTCTCTCACGCCCGTCAGAAGCTCACGAGAGTGAGCTGCTGGACGAGGATGTGTTATCTGGGTACCTTATTTTAGGTTGAAACTGCCAGTTCTGACGTTTTGTCACAAACCATATTTGGCACTCCCCTCAGCATGGTGGGTTGTACATCATTCCCCATAGCGTCATCAATGCAATGTGAAACATCAATTCAATTTGTACCCTTAAATGGGGTTGGGTGTTTTTTTTTGTTATTCCTAATTTCGCAAACAGACACAGTCTCTATATAAGATCTAGGTGAAAGAGTCTCTGTGTGATGGGATTTATCTGACCTCAATGACATGAGACAGCTAGCAGACGGCCGGTTTAGCCAGTCTGTCTGCTTTCTGACCTGGGTCCTAGATAGTCAAAGATCAACTCTAAGACTGTGTCATATTACTAGAGAGGAGAGTGGCACCATCCCAGGAGGGATGAATACTATCTCTTTTCAACAGGTCAAGTCTGCCCCAAAAACTTTTCCAATTATCTATGGACCCTATGTTATTCTACGGACACTACTTTGACAGCCAGCCATTGAGTGAGGACAGTCTACTAAGTATCTCATCTCATCACTCCAGCGAACAGGAAGGGGGCCAGAGCAAATTACAGTGCCTGACATCATACCTGTGAGTTCACACACCTCTTTAATGTTATATTTTGTGATCTCTGACTGTCAAAGTTGGACATCATTAGTGCCGATGTGAATAACAATCTTAGAGTATTTACGTTTAGCATTAGCCAGCACTTTTTTCAGCAAATATTTGCTTTGATGTTAGGCGCTCTAGCTCCCAGCAAACATGTGACCATGGTGGCTGGTGTCTCTATTTTCACATTCCGCACAATACAATTGTCAATAACTAGGACACTTTCAACAGGTTTTCAACAGGTCACTGAGTGAGGGAGAACCTGTCTGATGTACTAATTGGAACGGAATAATTGTTCTGCGACTGCTATCTCATAGTAGGGATGTCCCAATCCGATCAAGTGATCGGAAATCGGGCCCGATCACGTGGTTTCAGACTCGATCGGAATCGGACGTCACCTCCCGATCAGGACTCGGATATATATTAGGGTGTACATGTATTCGTATTGAACCATTTCGGTTGGCTACGAGGCTTCCGGTTCGGTACGCATACAAACCAAACCAGGTCCTTGGATCATTTTTCCTGCCGACAAAATCCGCGCTGGCGTGAACACCACAACGTTGTGCAACATCAAATGACGAACGTAATGAAAGCGGAACTAAACTGCGCTACTCATTATATTGTGCTTTACGGGCCATTTGTCAGTTCGGACCAGCAACATCTGTGCAGCGCGAGCCGATCTTGATCAAGCGACACTGTTACTACACAGCACTATTAGAGATCCAGCGAATAAAGCATTTGAATTCGCCACTGAAGTAATAACATTGCTGCGAGATCTAATGAGAAGCATTCAAATTTCTCCGTTATTAACTGTAGATCTCTATTAATGAAGTTCCTAAACGTAAATTAGGGAGGAGCGAGCCCATCTAATCTTTCAATCAACAGAGTATATAAGCAGCCGCTTACCTCTCCCTAGTATCAGCTGTTCCAGTATCCCTCCACCTCCCCAAACTCCACCTTCATCTTAGGTACCTTGCCCTTTAATTAACAGGTCCTACATTTAGCCACTGGGGGGTATATCAGAGCTCGAGTTGAAGCTGCTTCATCGAGCCCCTCTCCAGTGGACAGCAAGCCAAATAAGTTTAACCTAATATCCTAAAGATTTTATGGGCAAACGAACTCGTTAATATCTCTATAGTGCTGACTTGGAAACCAGGAGAAACATTGTGCCGTGAATGAACTAGTTATAGGCTTTAACCTGTTAACCTTCGCCAGAGCGAGGGCACTCTGAGCGTTTTTTTTTTTTTTTAAATCGTTCAAAGTTACTGTCAGATTCAATGTTAATACCTTGACAAACTATACATCATTAAAAAGATATAAGACTGAAGGTTTAGTATTTGACCACTATTGTATTCTGAGCATCTTATAGTGACAGTTATGTCTTAATTTGTGTCTGGAGTTATGTAATCAAAAAATGAGTCGATACCTTTGATATGAATTATGAGCGTCAGTCGCTTCCATTCAGAAAAAAACTCCAGTGAGATCGTCACGACAGAGCTTGACAAAACAACGTCCATGAGGGCTTTTAGCTCAAAAGTGTACAGATTTGGAGAAATATTGATAGATTCTCATAGGTTTACATCAGATTTATATAGGAATATATACAGGAATATATATAGGAATATATATATATATATATATATATATATATATATATATATATATATATATATATATATATATATATATATATATATATATATATATATATATACAATATATATATACAGGAATCATATTTATTGAATATCTACCCAAATGCGTCGATTTAATCATTGTGAGCGCTGGAGACTCTGATGTACTGTGTTTTCAATACTGGCAGCCTGAGGGCGCCCTGTGCACATATGGACTCCATATATGGAACACGAAGAAGAATCATATCATGTGACATTTCAGGAAGTCCATCACGACGTAAACACTAACAGAGATCGCTGTAACATGCAGATAAAGATGTTTTGAAGACAATAAACATGATTGCAATGATATTTGGTTTACCTGTGTTCTTCGAGCCATGTCAGGTATTTTCATAATAATAGATTATATTTATAATGTAATGCTAATCGATATAGACTTTATCATGGTGAAGAATACTATAAAATACTATATTTTCTGTCCGATTTTTTTATCTGAAGCCAAATCAGAGCACAGAAGGTTATTTAAAACACTCGACTTGTGCTATAAAGTAAGTTTTAGAGCACAAACATGGTTTTAATCTCATAAATTGTCGTGTATTGATGGTGTGCTAAGCTAACATGCTAGCTAGCCCTTGGTGCACCTGCTACCTAGCTGTTATATTTATGAATATTTCTAAATAGGACTGCTTGCTGAAATGTTTCTTTTTTTTCAAGAAGGTCATTTTATATAGTTTCAAATGTAAGGTGAGAACTTTGAGAACTTTCCCTAAAAGAGATTAGGGGTTGAAACAGTGTGAATAGCCAGTCGTTAGTAATTATAATGCAGACAAAAGAAAGCATATTTAGAGCAATAACCAGAGGCTGGAGAGGTGTGAATGTGTGCAGGGGAGACTGACACTGAATGGAGATCGTTTAGACCACAACACAATAGAGAAAATAGACTGAATAGATGCTTAGAAAATGACAATAAACATCAGTTTGCTTTTTAGAGTCTAATCAAAATAAAGTTGTATGACATGATCTTGAAAAACATTTAACTAAATAAAGAGTTTTAGACATATAATCTTCAGATTTTAATAACATGGTCAGACATGTGGCTTTAGCTGCAGTGCATTTCTAGATTGCTACAGGGCCAACTTCAATTTTATTTTCATGAAAATATTTAATAAAAATAAATTTCTAATAACTTGACAAAACTTTGAAGCTATTTATAACATTTATTTTTCATTATGACAATAACTAATTCTACATTTGCAATACACTGCCAGGTGTCAGCTTTCAAATGAGATCATACTTGTGCTTTTAGAACAAATGGTTCATGAACTGTATCTGTTTCAGTTTGGGTATGCCATTTCTGGGATTTTTCAAAATTGGGGTTGAAGCTTAACAGGTTAAGTCCACAGATCAGCAACATTCACAATGGATTTAATATAGTAACTCTAACTGTAGCCATGAAAGTTTGCCTGGAATAGGAAATGCTTTCAAGTACTTCACACATCTTTTCTCAGCACTTCAAAGCTAAAATATTATCTAAATATTATATATATATAAATATATGTAAATGTGCTGACCAAAACATTATTTGTTCATCCTTCAAAGATTATTCCCATTTTTAAACCTGAAAGTTTCAAGATGTAGGAAAACTCAAACTTATTTAAAAAAAAAAATTCTTTTAACAAATAGGAAATTTCTCTGGCATTTCTTTCTTTTTACTGTATTGAAAACGTATCGAACCGTGACACCACTGTATCGTATCGAACTGAACCGTGAATTTTGTGAACCGTTACACCCCTAATGTATATTCTCATAATTTTTTTATACACTTATTTTTTTATTTGTTTACATGCCTGCCAGGTATTTTAAAGTTGAGGTGCTATTTGTTTTTATATTAGACTTTATATATATATATATATATATATATATATATAATATATATATATATATATATATATATATATATATATATATATATATATATATATATATATTTACTGTTGCACTAAAGTCCAAAAGTGAATAATTTGTTATTTATTACTTGATTGTTCAAGCTACCTCACAGAAGTGCTCTGTTTGTTAACAGAGTTTTTGAATGTTAAAATAAGGTGAATTAAATAACAAATAAGGAACATCCTGGATCTGTTTTTTCGCTCTTCTTTATTCTTTTTTTTAATGTAATATAGAAGTATCGGATCGGGACTCGGTATCGGTAGATACTCAAAATCAAATGACTCGGACTCGGACTCAAGGGCAAAAAAACCTGATCGGGACATCCCTATCTCACAGTCACCCAGTTGACCTGCTGCGTGGGCTCTACAAATGGAACCGGACAATGTACGGGGCTCACTAAGCTAGTCACATTCAAAGCAGTATCTATAACCCTTGTATTCTTCTGATCCTCGATTGAACTTTGGATTGAACCTCAATTGAACTCTGTGTCTCTAGTTCTGGAATCTCCCTGCATTTATCACATGATCACCCTCACCACTGACAGAGAAGGCTATGTGGCAGGCAGTGCAACTGACAATAACAGGAGAAGATGCCATAACTCACTGTGTTTGTTGACTGATTTTGACTTACCACAGTTGTTTGATGGACTCGTAAAAAAGGAGCATGCGAGAGAGAAAAAAGACGGTAAGCACGGATAACAAGTTAACAGGCTAATGAAATGCGAACGCATTGTGCTAGCGATATCGGATTAATGTGATAGGCAATATTAGAATATATCAGATATATGGTGATAAGAAAGTTATATAGCTATATAAACAACAAGGAATGATAGTAAATAGAGTTTAAAACCAAAGCTGTACGGAGCTACAAAAGCAAACTACGCCGCAGCGAGGCAGACAGGAACCGGAAGTCCATTATGAGGAAAAAAATTAAGTCTCATAAAAGGTCAGGAGCGGCAGCCTTGTGCAGTGCTCCAACAAACAGCATGGTTGTGCTTCGGGTAATCAAGATGGTAGTCTTTTAGATTGAGATCCTTTTCGATGCCATCACCTCCTCTCTCTCCCACTTCACTTCTTGTCCGCTCTCTGTACTGTAGAATTGAGATCCTGAAGCCCAGAAATCACCAGAACCTCCTTTTTAAGAGCCAGAGTCCTCATTGTTAGATTTGCAGTTTGTGTCAATGTCAGGTGATGGGGCTGGTCATGAATGACATTGTTAATGGTGGTTGGTGGTTTTTTTGATAGTCAGAAAAAAAGGTTCAAAAGCTGTTACTAGGGCGATACCCTTTCAAAGGTATATCTCTGTTTTTTTGCCCTTTTTTGCCCCTAAAGGTATATATTGGTACCTAAAGTGTAAATATTAATACCTACATGGTATTAGTAACTTTTTGAAAGGGTACCATCCCAGTAACAGCTTTTGTACTTTTTTATTCTGAGAGTGAAAAAAAATCACAGTGTTTCACTATGCATGTGGACATTTAGCTGATCCTTGATGTTATCATGTGTACACGAAGTTGATTCTGGACTAATTTGATCTAATATATTTTTGTAATTTGGCTGAAGTGGTTGTTTTGAACAAGTATTAATGTAAATTGTATTGTGCAAAACTAAAGTATTTGTTTTAGTACTGGGTACCTTTTACCCTGAGAGTGAGGTAAAAGGCATCTCTTGCCACCTCATATATGTCCCACAGAATTTAGCTCCCACCTGCTCCAACACACCTGCC
The DNA here is from genome assembly GCA_036326025.1 of Chrosomus eos. Lineage (NCBI taxonomy): Eukaryota > Metazoa > Chordata > Actinopteri > Cypriniformes > Leuciscidae > Chrosomus > Chrosomus eos. The sequence continues at coordinate 39,186,252 of CM070833.1, forward strand.
TGCAAGTTTCCAGTAATCCCGAAGAGCAGGTTCAGGTGTGTTTGACGCTCTGCAGGACAGTGGCCCTCCAGGAGCAGGATTGGACAGGCCTGTCTTAGTGAACCCAGTTTTTTTTTATTTTAGTTATTTATTTATGTTTGCCATTTTGGTTTATTCAATGTTTTGCAGTCTCCAAGACAGTTAGAGAAACACTGCTCTAGACAATAAAACTGTGTACTGTATACTCACACTGCATCTAAAACAGAGGGGTATATGGAATGATGTAAGAAGTTTGCCATTGCGTCCTGTCAAAGCAGCCTCCGTATTTATACTACATTTGTTTGACCTCACATAGCAGCTTGGTTTGCTGTGTAATATCAAGCAGATTAGATATGCCATACATGCTTAATAGCCTTTACTTTTTTCTGTCACTCATCAAAACAAAGAAATAAAGAAAGCTACAGGCACACTGGGTTCCCACTCATTCCAGCAAAAATTGCTTCTATTACGAGGACCCGACACATCACTGAGAGCTGTGAGCCTAAACACAGTTGGGATTGTTTGACAACGTTAATGAATCATAACATTTTCTCCCTCAGAACTTTATAAAATGAAACTGAAAATATTGTTCCAAAATATATATATTTGTATTATTCAGGAACTGAATGCACTAGATTTCAAAGAAAACATAATTTATGGAAAATTTCTACAAGTTCGCAATTAAACATTCTTCACGTTAATGCCATGCATGTTAATTTGATGAATTAAATGCTTTTTTTTAATTACATGCTTAACACTGTATAAATACAAAATAAGTGTATTACTAATTGAACGTCATACTGGTTAATTGGTTCATTCTTTTTTATAAGGCTAAAAACAGGCAGAAAACCAGATATATGAAGAGCTTAATAATACTTATCATTATAATGATAAAACATAACTCTTACCCATCATCAATCATTTAAGCTCATGTTGTGAAATGTGTCTCAATTGTTTTACTGTAAGTGCAAAGTTACCAGGGTCGTGCATCAAAATATATTGTACCTTTGTTTTCTTCTAACAAAGTAGATTTCTTTAAACTAAAGATTATCTTTGTAATAACTGTAATAAGAGTTATTAAAAGAATAAGAGTGTGACCAATTTTAAATTTACTTTTAACATCTACCTTTCAAGCAGCACCACTACAATTTTGCTGTGCTTTCATGTTCAGACGGAGCAAATGGAGCAGACAATGTCACTAACAAATATGCTCATAATATACATGTTAGACCACATATTCAAAAAACAGCTGTTACATACCATCCAGTGTTTATAAGGATATGCATATAACGAAAACTCTATTTAATTTGGAAACACATTATCTCATTTACATTTGCATGAGAGTGTAAATGATCATTTCTCTTCTGGGAACAGATTTAAGTATTCTGATGAAGGTTCAAATATTTTCAGTGTCAAAATGTATTTTGCTGACAGTCTGAACCATCGATAAAACATTGCATATATAATTGGATTCATACCGGAATTCATGCATATAATCCAATCCATTACATTAATTATAAGAGAGTCATTTTCGTTATGCCCCAAAGAAAGACTAGTTAAATAGCATGGCATCCAGCAAAGAAGATAAACCAGTACTACAATCCCTAAGGTTCTTGTTGCCTTCTTTTCTGATTTGGCCTTTTTGTCTGTGACTGAATTTAAATGCTTAGCTTGCCGTTTTGCTACAAAGCAGATTTTCACATATAAAGGAATAATTATACAACAAGGTGCCACTAAACAAACAATGGAATCTAGTATTCTATTTTCCAACTTAACAGAAAGAATGCATTCTCCAATACATGTGTGGTTCCTCTCCGGATACATTAAAAACTCATACAACAGATAAAAAATATATATAAAGGAGAATAACCAGTTTACAACAATTGAAACAATAGCTCTGTTATTATTGACTCTTATTGGATATCGCAATGGGTCATTCACAGCAATATATCTATCCACAGATATAATAATCATATTACCAAGAGATGCTGTGAGAACCACATAGAGAATAAGAGGAAATATTGAGCAAAATATTTCTCCAAAGTACCAGCATGGCTCAATCAGTTTCATTCCCTGCACTGGCATGAGAATCAGTCCTGCGATCAGATCAGCCACTGCCAGAGAGAAGATCAGCACATTGGTGGGAGTGTGGAGCTGCTTGAAGTGCGAGATGGAGATGATCACCAACAGGTTTAGAAACACGGTGAACACTGATGTTACAGCGATGAAAATGTAAACAATATTGTACTCCACTTCAGGTCGGATACTTCTGGTACAAGACAAATTGTTGTTTGGAAAGCAGTATTGGATTGTTTGATAGTTGATGTTTGTCAGTCCCCGGTTGGACATTTCCATGATAGATCTATCTTGGAGAGTAGACTCCAAATGCTTGCCACTAATATGACTTTTCTACTTTTATACTTACGGAAGCTCAGCGACCACCTCATTTTACTGTGATGTTTGAATATTCAGCTAACAACCAACCTGCTACTTCAATATTCACAGACCTATCAGATCTAATCTGATCTATATTCTAAGAAAGCTTTCATGAAAGACTAGTCCTTGAAAGCTTTCATATGCTTATAAACATAATACCAATTAAAGATGGAAGTTAAGAGGATTTAAATATATATATATATATAATATATATATATATATATATATATATATATATATATATATATATATATTATGAAGAGTTCAGATGCAAAAGCCTCTAAATGCCATCTGAAATTTTCTTCTAAAATTATCATTTTTATCAAGCTTGTATATTTAAATTCAGTAATTTCACTTAAATGACAATTAATGGGTAATTTTTCTTGCCATTTAAGTGAGATTATTGAACTTAAATATACAAGCTTGATAAAAATGATCATTTTAGAAGAAAATTTCAGATGGCATTTAGAGGCTTTTGCATCTGAACTCTTCATATATATATATATATATATATATATATATATATATATATATATATATATATATAATATATATATATATATAAAGAGAGAGAGAGAGAGAGAGAGAGAGAGAGAGAGAGAGAGAGAGAGAGAGAGAGAGAGAGATTTATCCTAGTATGAGACCAATTGGAAACAGTGTGGGTCTGGTAAATGACTCAGGATTCAATTGCAAGTGCAATAAAGAGTTTATTTCAAGTTAAGTCAAGTCACCTTTATTTATATAGCGCTTTTTACAATACAGATTGTTTCAAAGCAGCTTTACAGAGATAACAGGAAAATAATGCTCTAATAGTATTGTTAAATATAAAATTAGATGTCCCCAACTAAGCAAGCCAAAAGCCAATGGCGACAAAGGCGAAGAAAGGCGAAAAGGTGACAGTGGCAAGGAACCAAAACTCCATCAGTGACAGAATGGAGAAAAAAACCTTGGGAAAACCCAGGCTCAGTCGGGGGGCCAGTCCTCCTTTGGCCAACGATCGAACAGTGTATAATTATAATTCAGGCAGCATTATAGGTCAGAAGTCAGATGGGATCAGAACTTTTACAATATTTATCCAGTTCATCTGGTTGGGGTCGGAGTCATCACGCCGGTATGGAGATGAGTGTGTTGAGGTGTCCATGAGGCCTTCACAGTGTTGATGAGGCTGGTACTTCAGGGATGCGTTGTCGTCGTGTCCATGTGATGGTCCTTCGTCAGATCTGGATATGGTCTTGATCCAGCGGTTTGCGGTAAACCTCGGGATAAACAGAGAGACTAATATTAGCGTAGACGCCATCCTTCCTATGATGTACAAAGTACATCAGGATTTATGGGAAGTGTTCCCGGTTCCAGCTGATCTAATCTATGCAGCCTAATATTGAATTATAGAAATCTATAATGTGTTATGTGTATGCTAAGCCAAAGAGATGGGTTTTTAGTCTAGAGTTGAACTGACAGACTGTGCCTGCTTCCCGGACCATGTTAGAAAGATTGTTCCAAAGTGTTGGTGCTAAATAGGAAAAGGATCTACCGCCAGCAGTTGATTTTGATATTCTAGGTATTATCAACTGGGCAGGATGTCATGAACGCATGAACACATTTTTCTGCATTTTTCATTGAGAGCATATGACGTAATTTGGATATATTTTTAAGATGAAAAAAATGCAGTTTTACAGATACTAGACACGTGACTTTCAACTGAAAGATTGGTATCAAAGGGCACACCCAGGTTCCTAACCGACGACAAGGACTTGACAGAGCAGCTATCAACTGTTAGACAGTATTCTAGGTTATTACGTGAGGACGTTTTTTGTCCAATAATTAGAATCTCTGTTTTTTCAGAATTAAGTAGTGTCATGGCCCCTCCTCTGCCTTGCAGGGTGGTTCCTCCTGCAGGCATTGGAGGGTCGTTAGTGATTGGAGCCACCTGGGCTCAGGGTATTTAAACTGCTCCACTAACCACTCTTATCTCTCTCTCTGCTCCTCCAGGTATGATCCTGCTTTGTTTGTTCCTTTGTAGTTTTACTTAGTTTCCATTCAGTCATGTTCACACACACACATATTCACGCATCCCTGCACTTTACATACACCTTACATTATGACATTTTCACACCTCATTCCTTTTTCTTTGTTTAAAGTTAATAGTTTTTGGTTTACAATAAAGAACCTTTTGATTGGCCTATACCTGTTGTTTGTGTCCCCTCATTTTTGCCACAGGCTATGAGCCGGCCTGTGACAGTAGTAAGAAATTACTAGTCATCCAGTTTTATATATCAGCTATGGATTCCGTTAATTTTGTGGATTGGTAAGTTTCGTCAGGTGTGAAGAAATATAGAGCTGAGTATCATCAGCATAACAGTGAAAACTAATGCCATGCTTATTGCTTCCTAATGATATCTCCTAAGGGTAGCATGTACAGAGTGAACAGCAGTGGTTCTAGTACTGAGCCTTGTGGTACACCATACTGAACTTTTGACCGATAAGACATCTCTTCATTTACTGCTGCAAACTGATAACGGTCAGATAAGTATGATTTAAACCATACTAGTGCAATTCCACTAATGCCAACATGGTTTTCGAGTCTATTTAAAAGAATGTTGTGGTCGATAGTGTCAAACGCAGCACTAATAGAGAGATACAACCACGATCGGATGATTAGAGCAAATCATTTGTGACTCTAATGAGAGCAGTCTCAGTACTATGATACGGTCTAAATCCTGATTAAAAACTTCTTTCTTTTTTAATAATTTTATTTGTAGCAGTTTTTTATACAAACACAAAACAAATAATCAGTCTAACAAAATGTTTACAAAAAGAATGTTATACATAAAAATAACCCCCCCCCCCCCCCCCCCCCACCCGCACCAGACAGAGAGAGAGAGAGAAATTACACCTTAACCCTCTGGGGTCTGAGCTGTTTTGGGGCTCTTTAGGTGTTTTGACATGCCCTGACATTTGTGCTTATTTCAGCTACTTAAAACATACCATTTGCCAACATATAATGTATAATATAATTTTGCTGTATTCAGCACAAACTCTGCTACAATAATATGTGAGCAAAATGGATGTACATGTTTGCATTTTATAGAAAAAAAATATGCGTGGTTAGTACGTTTTGGGGAAAAAAAATGTCACCTCAATAAGGCCATTTAACACATACTGAATAGTTGTCCACAATACTTTTGAGTTACTATTCTTGTAGGCTAGAATTTTTACTTCAAAATGAAGTGAAAATCATTCTGACCACTCTTTCAGAAACATCAATATAACGATTTGAATTTCTTACATCAGTTTTTGGGTCAGCAGTGCTGTATGCGTGGGAGTGTTAATGTCCATGAATATTAATGTGATTTACACCTGGGAAGACTAAAGACACTCCCCCAATGGCTAATGGCCCATCAAGGTGCTGTGAGGCAGCCTGAACTAAGAATGATTCACTGATGAATAAAAAGTTAAAAAGAACAGCATTTATTCAAAATAGAAATCTTTCCTAAGAACATAAAGACTTAAAGTCATTCATATCACTTAACACATCCTTTAAAAAAACATAAGACCAAACTTGTTTTTTTTTAAATAGAAAATAAAGTGCATTCAAAAAATCCTAAAAAAAACTATCACAGGTTTAAAAAAATTAAGCAGCACAACTGTTTCCAACATTGATTTAAAAAAAAATTATATCAGAATGATTTCTGAAGGCTGATGGTGACGATGTAAACACAACAAAACAAAAGCAAAAAACTGTTAGCACATTATCCAAAGTAAACTGATGGACAATTATGATTATAGATGCACAATGTATCTGTTGATGGACGGAGAAACATCTATTGATGGGTAGACCGCGTCACCGCGAGTATCTGTTAATGGCCCATATAGACCGCACGCATTTACTGATACACTCAATGAACGGCTGTACCTAATACAAATAAAACATCTCCAGTTAACTAGTAGAGCATTCATTTAGTCCACTCTTAAATAAGAGATCTAGCGCTAAAATGTTTTGTTTTTGAACTCAAGCTGAGCGCTCGTGTCTGCTGCTATCAGTGTCATGGATACAGTCTCTTGTGGCGACGCGCGCGCAGTCTTCACTCGCTCTTAGGACGCGCTCTTTAATCTATCGCCATTGCGAACACTATTCATTCCGGTGAAATCACAAAATAAAATGCACACAAACGTGTGTCCTATATACGTGTGTGTTTGATATAGACTGTAACAACTGATGAACATATTCGATTTTGATGAGAGAAAAAAAAAAACTATACCGAGGACAGATTCGAACTCATAACCTCTGACATGCTAGGCGAAAGAACTGCCACTACACCACAGCCGCTACTCACACAAAACTTGTGGATCGATATATTTCACTAAATTATTATAACCTAAGCAGTTATTCAAAAAGTTTACACGAGCGTATACTATAGGCCTACACAAATGTTGTGAGGTAATATTTACTATGTCAAAAGCTAGGCAAAATATAGTCTGAAAATGCATTTGAGCTCTATGATCAGAAAAAGAATTATAACACTAAACAACTTACTCCAAACTGTATCCTCGGCGGGGTCAATTCGTTCTTCAAAATGCAACCGTTCCGAGTTTCAAATTTCTCTGAGGAAAAGGTGAATTATTCCCCGCTGTCCATAATCATCTGAAGGAGTGGCGTGCTTCCATCCCTAAAACGCGATGAACTATCAGTATTCTGATGAAGAATCTTCGTGTTGTTTGGCATTGATCGGGGGGCGTGCCGCGTGTGCTATGCATCGATCGCCTATTTACCATGTGAAAAGCTCTGGGGGTGTGACGGCCTCAGCTCATTAAAAATAATGAAGGGAGAGTGAAAAAACTGTACCTCTCCTTGGTTTCAAACGGATTACATAAACTGGAAATCTTTTTTAAAAAAAATAAATTACTTAATTTAAAAGAAGAGAATTTCAGCTTCATAAAGAGAAATCTCTCGTATCTCTGTGACAAGTATTGACAGAGTTACAGTTAATGTTTCGGACGCGTTTCAGAATGGACCTCACTGACAGAGAGAAGGCAAAACGCGCATCATGTTTATTTTTCTTTATTTGACGAAAAGCACAACACTTTGTTTTTATTGTGAGTATCAACACAAAAATACACGCTTAACAGGATCTAATGATGTACAACACTTATATTTAAGATCAAAATCAAACAGAGTAATTTGATCCTCTTTTGCACTGATAAGGAAAAAATCTAGCAAAACGCGGGGCGCGTTTTCCGACCCCAAAGGGTTAAAGCCATACTTAATCAAACTTAAAAAAAAAAAATATATTAACAATGGAGTGAAGAAATAAAAGAGAGAAGACATCCATACTACATATTTGCCCAAACATATTTCAACTCTTAAAGAGATACTTGAGGAAGGGGCCCCAGATTTTATCAAATATTTTAGAGGTATCAGCTTTAGAAAAACGAATCCTTTCGAGCTTGAGGGCAGCAACCATTTCAGCCAGCCATTTATAAAAGCTGGGTGGTACAAACTTCCAGTCCATCAAGATCGCCCTCTTGGCCACCACCATACCAAACATAAGAGACAGTTGTTGAGAATGTGTCAATGCTAATATAGGGTCAGAGCACCCAAACAAAGCTAACGTCTCGGGTTACGTATGTAACCCTTGTTCCCTAAGGGAACGAGACACTGCGTCGATGAGACACTATGGGAACGCCCTTCAGCATAGCGTGTCTGAATTTATGAATGAAACCGAATCCAATCCTATTGGCGTTGCGTGATGACGTAGTGTGTGACGGCATAAGCGGATGTGTACAAAAGCACGCCGGTACACACGGGTGTAGAGGGAAGGTCCATACTGTAGAATCTCATGAATTTGTGCGAAGTGGCCCAGCCAGCCGCTTCACATATATCATGGATAGGTGCCCCTGAAAGGTGGGCTTTGGAGGAGGCCATGCCTCCAGTAGAGTGAGCCCTCACGGCCATAGGTGAAGGCAAATTGCGCACCTGATAGGCCAGGGAAATAGTCTGAACTATCCAGTTGCTGATGGTTTGCTTAGAGGCGGGGAGCCCTTTCTTGGGGGACCCGAAACACACCAGCAACTGGTCCGCTTTTCTCCACTGTGAAGACCTCTGAACATAAATGATCAGTGCTCTGACAGGGCAGAGCAGATGAAGTCTTCCATCTTCTGCCGTCACATGAGGTGGGGGATGAAACACCTGCAGAACTGTAGACCTAGCCATATTGGCCGGCACCTTAGGGACGTACCCCAAGCTAGGTTGCAGGATGGCATTGACTCTCCCAGGAGCAAACTCCAGGCACTGAGGAGATACCGAGAGTGCCTGGAGATCTCCCACCCTAAGAGAGAGGATGGCAAGGAGAAAGGCCATCTTGAGAGTCAGGTTCTTGACCTCAGCCGACTCCAGGAGTTCAAAGTGGGCCTCAGCCAATGCTTCGAGGACCACTGCAAGGTCCCAGGTGGGAACCCTGGTCCGGGTCGCGGGTCTCATCCTCCAGGCTCCATGGAGGAAGCGTATGACCAGCTGATGCTTTCCCAGAGGCCCATCGCTCAGAGGAGCGTGGAAAGCCGCAATGGCAGCCACGTATACCTTGAGTGTGGACGGGGTAAGTCCAGCAGAGAAATGATCTTGGAGGAACTCCAGTACTGAAACCACTGGGCAGTTAACTGGGTCCAATGCACAATCTCTACACCAAGTGGAAAATACATTCCACTTTAGGCTGTACAACTTCCTCTGGAAGCTCTGGAACTGAGTATAGTCTCAACTACTCCCGCTGTTAGGCCAGCTTCTAGGTACTGTGCCCCCTCAGGGGCCAGACCCACAGTTTCCACAGCTCGGGTCGAGGGTGGAAATCTAGACCCCCCGCTTGAGACAGCAGGTCCCTGCTGATCCCAGAGGGATCTGCCAAGACGGGTCTACCAGAAGTGATATCATGTCCGTGAACTAGGGATGTCCCGATCCGATCAAGTGATCGGAAATCGGGCCCGATCACGTGGTTTCAGACTCGATCGGAATCGGACGTCACTTCCCGATCAGGACTCGGATATATATGTATAGCCTATTAGGGGTGTACGCATACAAACCAAACCAGGTCCTTGGATCATTTTTCCTGCCGACAAAATCCGCGCTGGCGTGAACGTGAACAACACCACAATGTTGCGCAACATCAAATGACGAACGTAATGAAAGCTGAACGAAACTGCGCTACTCATTATATTGTGCTTGTATGGACCGTTTATCAGTTCGGACCAGCAACATCTGTGTGCAGCGCGAGCCGATCTTGATCAAGCAACACTGTTACTACACAGCGCTATTAGAGATCCAGTGAATAAAACATTTGAATTCGCCACTGAAGTAATAACATCGCTGCGAGATCTAGTGAGAAGCATTCAAATTTCTCCGTTATAACCGCAGATTTCTATTATATCTCTACAGCGCTGACGTGCAAACCAGGAGAAACATTGTGCCGTGAATGAACTATAGGCTTTAAGTACACAGATCAGCAAGATTCACCATGGATTTAATATAGTAACACTAACTGTAGCCATGAAAGTTTGCCTGGAATAGTGAAATGCTTTCAAGTACTTAACATCTTTTCCCAGCACTTCAAAACTCAAATATTATCTAAATATTATATATATAAACATATTTAAATGTGATGACCAAAACATTATTTGTTCATCCTTCAAAGATTGCCCCCATTTTTAAACCTGAAAGTTTCAAGATGTAAGAAAACTCAAACTTATTTAAAAATATTTTTTCTTTTAACAAATAGGAAATTTCTCTGGCATTTCTTTCTTTTTACTGTATTGAAAACATACCGAACCATGACACCACTGTATCGTATCGAACTGAACCGTGAATTTTGTATATTCTCATAATTTTTTTATACACTTATTTTTTTTTTGTTTACATACCTGCCGGGTATTTTAAAGTTGAGATGCTATTTTTTTTATATTAGACTTTTTTCATATATTTACTGTTGCACTAAAGTCCAAAAGTGAATAATTTATGTTATTTATTACTTGATTGTTCAAGCTACCTCACAGAAGTGCTCTGTTTGTTAACAGAGTTTTTGAATGTTAAAATAAGGTGAATTAAATAACAAATAAGGAACATCCTAGATCTGTTTTTTTTGCTCTTCTTTATTCTTTTTTTTTTTAATGTAGCCTAATATAGAAGTATCGGATCAGGACTCGGTATCGGTAGATACTCAAAATCAAATGACTCGGACTCGGACTCGAGGGCAAAAAAACCTGATCGGGACATCCCTACCGTGAACCATACTTGGGCCGGCCACAACGGGGCTACTAGCAGTAGGGTGACACCGTCTTGACGGACCCTTTCCAGAACTCCTGGGAGCAGAGCGATTGGGGGAAATGCATACAGACGCAGCCTCGGTCACGTCTGTATCATGGCATCCAACCCCAGCAGGGCTGGATGCGTGAGGGAGAACCACAGTGGACAGTGTGTTGTCTCTCGAGACGCAAATAGGTCCACTTCCACTGGGCTGAACCTCTCACATATCAACTCCACCACCTCGGGGTGGAGTCTCCATTCCCCGGGCATTAGCCCCTGCCTTGACAGCATGTCTGCTCCCTGGTTCTGGTCCCCCGGGACATACATCGCCTTGAGGGACGACAGTTTCCGCTGGGACCACAGGAGGATCTGATGCGCCAGTCTGCACAGAGGGCGCGACCCCCAGACCCCCCTGGCAGTTTAAATAGGACACCACTGACGTATTGTCGGTTGTCACGAGGCGACCTTGGAGGTCTGGCAGAAAACCCCTCAGAGCTCGGATCACCGCCAACATTTCCAGGCAGTTTATGTGCCATGAGAAATGATGGTCCTGCCAGAGACCTCTCGTAAAGCGGCTGTCCATGACTGCGCCCCAGCCCGTGGGGGAGGTGTCTGGCGAAATAATTTTTCGGCGACATAACGCTCCCAACTTGGGACCTTGGGACAGAAACCAAGGTTTCTTCCATATTGATAGGGAACGAAGGCATCTGCGCGTAACCCTCATCAAGCGGAATGGATTTCCCCTCGAGGAAAACCCCTTGGTTTCAACCACCACTGCAAGGCTCTCATGTGCAGCAGGCCAGAAGGTATCACACTGGACGCTGCTGCCATGAGACCCAACACTCTTTGGAAGTGTTTCACTGTGATGGTGTGGCCTAGCTTCACCCTGGTTAGTGTGGTCAGCATGGACTCGATACATGCAGGAGACATTTGTGCCCGCATCGTCGTTGAATCCCATACCACCCCCAAGAACGTAGTTCATTGGGCGGGTGTCAACACGCTCTTTTTCGTGTTGAGCCTCAACCCCAAGCGCTGAATATGGCCAAGGACGACATCTCAATGCCGAACTGCCAACTCTCAAGACTGGGCCAGGATGAGCCAGTTGTCGATGTAATTCAGCACGCAGATGCCCTGGAGCCTCAGAGGGGCCAGAGCTGCATCCATACACTTGGTAAATGTGCGAGGGAAGAGTGCTAGGCCGTATGGAAGAACCCGATATTGGTATGCTTCGCCCCCGAAAGCAAACCTCAGAAACTTCCTGTGAGATGGAAGGATGGAGACATGAAAGTATGCGTCCTTTAGATCTATCGTGACAAACCAATCCTCGGATTGGATTTGACTCACGATGATGGGAATGGTGAGCATCTTGAACCTGAACCTCCTCAGAGACCGGTTCAAGTGCCTTAGATCTAAAATTGGACGCAACCCTCCATCCTTCTTGGGAACTATGAAGTACTGGTGACTCCCTGACTGGTGGGGGAACATGCTCTATGGCCCCTTTTTCCAGCAGCGTGTCGAACTTCCTGTTCCAACACCAGACCCTGCTCTGGGTGAACTGAAGTCCAGACCACCCCGTTGAATTTTGGTGGGCGGACCTGGAACTGCAGTCTGTACCCAATTTCTACAGTGCGAAGGACCCATGGAGAAATATTTGCGAGGTTTTGCCATGCCTCTGCAAAACTCACCAAGGGAATGGTGTCATATTCGAGGTCTCATGGGGAGCTAGAACCTCTTTCCTTTCACCTTCCTAGACTGGAGGACGGTCCTCAGCCTAGAGTCCCAAGCTCTTTGAGGGGGACCTCTAGAAGCAACACCCCCTTTCTGGCTTTGGCGGTAGGAGCTGGATGACGGCTGTGATTGTCTCTCTCTAGCAGCCGCCTTCCTAGACCTTGACCGGCGAGGGAGATATTGCCTAAATGCTTCACCTTGCTTCTTGGTGTCCTGAAATCTGTCGACAAACAGACCAGAGGTAGAAATGGGTGCATCAAGGAGAAAGGCCCTGTCCTTTTCCTTGATGCCAGAGAGGTTAAGCCACAGATGTCTCTCCGTGGTTACCAGTGCTGACATGGAGCGGCCGATGGTGCGGGCCGTCTCTTTGGTAACCCGGAGAGACAAATCTGTGGCTTTGCGAAGCTTGGCAATATCCTCCATTGTAGGGCCCCCGTCCTGGTCCATGTCCAAAAACAGGTCGGCCTGGTACGCCTGCAAGATGGCCATAGTGTGCAGGCTCGCACCAGCCCGACCCGCCGCCATATAAGCTCTGCCCACCAAAGCAGATGTAGTACGACATGGCTTGGTGGGCAGTGCCGGTGTCTTGAGGGATGATGCAAGGTCAGGTGAGAGGTAGCTGGCTAGAGCTTCCTCAACCCAAGGCATCATCCCATAACCGTTCTCTCTAACCCCCATAATGTTACTGTAGTGTTACTGTCGCGCTGAAAAAGGCCTGTTCCAGGATTTACACAACTCATTGTGTAAATCCGGGAAGAGCGGTAGAGACCTGCGTGGAAGCTGTGCGCGGTGCTGCAGGAAGCACTCTCCAACTTCCTGCCTCTCCTGTGGCCAACTAATATTCAGTTTGGCCACAGCCCGCGTTATAACATCCAAAAGCTCATCATAACTGGGTGCAGATTGTGTATGTGTCTGTGTTTCATGCAGATCCCTCTCCGCGATGCTGAGCACGTCTAAATCCTCAGAATCAGACACCTGCAGCACCGGGTCTACATCCCGAACGGGAGAAGCCACGGGGTGGGCTTCCGAACGGGGGACAGGGGAATCTGAGCTTTCAGATGAGGATTGGGAAAGTGCCTCGGCAGTCCCGATCCCCTCTGAAAGCTCTTTTTGCGAGCCCCACGATCTAAGCCGCCGCATTGCCTCGGCGGATGCGGGACCTGAACCGTGGGGAGCACGCATCTGGCCGTCATCGGAGAATAAAGCCAGGCGGGAACGCAGCACTCTCATAGAAAGAGATTCACAGTGGCCGCAAGCAGCCCCCTTGAGAGCTGCCTGGGTGTGATGCATTCCCAAACAAGACACACACATCTCGTGTGTGTCCCCAGCCGTAATATAGCGAGGGCATGGGAACACACACTTTTTAAATTGCTCAGCTGCACAAAAAGCTGACATTTCTGTGTGCCGGCGTGCTTTTGTACACATCCGCTCATGCCGTCACACGCTACGTCATCACGCAACGCCAATAGGATTGGATTTGGTTTCATTCATAAATTCAGACACTCTACACAGAAGGGCGTTCCCATAGTGTCTCATCGACACAGTTCGAGTTCCCTCGAAAGGGAACTCAAAATTAGGACTGATTTCTTCTCAAAAACGTTTGAGTACCACAAAAAAATATTATTCCAAAACTCAGAAATCTCAGGGCAAAACCAAAAAGTAGGGATGGCCCGATACCATTTTTTTTCAAACCGATACGAGTACAAGTATTTACATTTGTGTACTTGCCGATACCGAGTACCGATACAGATTTTTCTACAGCAAAAGTAACTATAGGCTCCCAGAAAAGAAGACAGAAGACTATTTCAGAACACAGGTTAGAAGACTGTTTTTTATTTTCTTCTCTATTTGTTTTAACAAGTCTAAAAATAAATAATGATGAGTAAAATAATAAATGTATTAGCAAACCACTGTTATTTTAACATAAAAGCAAGCAGGCCACTGCGTGCATGGTCTGGCATGACTGAATGCGCGCAATTGTGCGCTCCCATAATAATCCCTAAAAAGCTGACAGATCATCGCAATCTTACACATCTATATAATTATCAATGAAGCTGACTGCACAATGAATCTTTCATAATATCCACAATTTGTTTGTTATAAATCTATAATTATAAAATTATTAGAAATATAATTTGCCAGCATACAGAATTCAGCACTGAACAAAAGTCCGTTTTGAGCATTGAGGGGAGTCTATCATAAATGCTTCTGATTGGCCATTGCGTTCAAGAAATCAACACATATGTCTGTGATAGGCTACATCGCTCAAAGCTGCAGACATGTTATGAATAGAAACTCTGGCCTGTAAATCGTTTCTATTTTGTTTTAGTTGTTCTTGTTGCTTTTCTGCAACAGATGAATAAAAATCTATTCATTTTTATACGTTTTATTCATAGATATTTCTAGTTTGCGGGAGTCCCGCGAATCGTTTTTCTCTCCCACAACCCGCACACACAGAGTGAGTGCATTACCGCCCGCGCTCGCGCTCGGCCATCAGATCTAGTGCCGCGCCGCGCTCTAGTGCGTTGAGAGTGCACGTCTCTCAAGGGCCCGGCCCGGGCCGAGGATAGTGTCGGGAAGTATTGGGCTCGGGCAGAGAATCTAAGCTCTAGGTCACTTCTCCTACGCTAAGGAACCGAGAGTTGTCATCCAGGCTCTAGAGAGACGAGGAAAACAAACAAGCATGCAAATGGAAATTATCGCGGCCGGAAAAAATATCGAGCTCATTTTTTTATCGTGCGATTAATTTATTTATTCACTATCGATTTGACTATTGATTTACAGGCCTAGCAATTCCTTCTGTTATTGTTAGTGCCCGTGGATTATCTCTGGACATCTTCTTGCGCTTCTGTGAAACCTGTTGGCTGGTGAGTTGCTTTAGCTTTACTAAACTGTGTATTCAGATGTTTAATTATTAGATTGCTTCCCTCCTGTCTCGACACCTTAGCTGAACATAACTTACACTCTGCCTTGCTGCTGTTGTCATCATCCTTTATCTTGAAATGAGCCCAAACTGCCAACATTTTACTCTCCTATGCCTGAACCCAGTGTGCCTGAATCTCTCTCTATTGCTGTTCAATTACATGATAGAAAATCTAAGGCCTTCAAAAGCCGTACAGCAAACCCATCTAATCTGGTGCCTATTACACGCCAAACTAAGATCGCTGTGGGGACAAAAAGTAAGACTGTTAAGTTAGCACTTTTAAACATCCGCTCACTTAAAAATAAATCACTTCTAGTCAACGACTTAATAACCACATACAACCTGGACTTTATGCTTCTAAATGAAACTTGGCTAGAAGACAGCTGCAGTGCAACAGTCCTCAATGAAACATCCCCTCCTAACTTTACTTTTATGAGTGTTTGCAGAGCGGGTAAGAGAGGCGGGGGCTTAGCTGCTCTTTTTAAAGATGTCTATCAATGTAAGCAAATATCACTTGGGAATTACCCATCTTTTGAATATCTGGGTATTGTGGTAAAAGGTGCTCCACGTATTTTACTTATCATTGTTTACAGGCCTCCAAAATACTCTCCAGCCTTTGCTGAGGACTTTACAGAACTGTTATCAACAATTTCCTCAGAGTTTGACTGTTTTGCCATTGCTGGAGATTTTAACATTCACATAGATAATGCAGAAACCAATATGGCAAAAGAAATCAAAACTGTTTTAAAAACGTTTGATCTGACACAGCATGTAAATGGACCCACACATAATCGTGGACACACTCTAGATCTACTTATCAGTACGGGTCTAAACATCTCATCAATTGTTATTAAGGATGTAGCACTGTCTGATCATTTCTGTATTTTCTTTGATATTTTGATCTCTCCTGCCATTGAAGCTAGATCTGTGTCTGTCAAGAAGAGATGCCTAAATGAGAACACTAGTGTGCTATTTATGAAGGCTATATCTTTAAAACCAAGCATATCTGCTGACTCTGTTGATTTTCTCCTTGAATCTTTTAACTCAAAAATTAAAAGTGTAATTGATGATATTGCTCCTGTGAAAGTCAGGAAGAATAGTGGTAGACAAAAAGCACCTTGGAGAAACTCAACAGCAGTGCAAAATATGAAAAGACAATGCAGAAGAGCAGAGCGCATGTGGCGGAAGACAAAACTTGTAGTCCATTATAACATCTACAAAGACAGCATCCATGCTTTTAATATGGAACTAGGCAAAGCTAGACAGACTTTCTTCTCAAATATTATAAACAGCAACTTAAACAACACACGCACTCTTTTTGCTACTGTAGAGAGACTGACAAACCCACCAAGCCAGATTCCCAGTGAAATGCTCTCAGACAGCAAGTGCAGTGAGTTTGCTTCTTTCTTCTCTGAGAAAATCAATAATATTAGAAAGGTGATCAGCTCATCCTTGAGTTGCGCTGGGGTCAAACAGATCAGACCACTACCTGAGAAAGTAGTTACTATGTCTGTTTTCGAAGAAATTGATGGCAAAATTTTGGAAGAAACCGTACAGCACCTTAAAACATCAACCTGTGCCCTCGACACACTTCCCACATCTTTTTTCAAAAGTGTGTTAAACAGCTTAGAAGCAGATCTCCTAGAAGTGGTAAATGCCTCACTTCTCTCTGGGAGTTTTCCAAACTCCCTGAAAACTGCAGTTGTCAAGCCCCTCCTGAAAAAGAGCAATCTAGATAAGACCATATTAAGCCATTATAGACCGATCTCAAATCTTCCCTTCATAGGCAAGATCATTGAAAAAGTTGTCTTCAATCAGCTGAACAAATTATTAAGCTTGAATGGCTACTTTGACAATTTTCAATCTGGTTTCCGATCGCATCACAGCACAGAGACAGCGCTCATAAAGATAATAAACGATATTCGCTTAAATACTGATACAGGCAAATTATCAGTGCTGGTACTACTCGACCTCAGTGCTGCATTTGACACTGTCGATCACAACATACTTATTGACAGGCTGGAAAACTGGGTGGGGCTTACTGGGATAGTCCTAAAATGGTTCAGGTCATACTTAGAAGGGAGAGGTTATTATGTGAGTATAGGAGACCATAAGTCTGAGTGGACATCCATGATATGCGGAGTCCCCCAGGGCTCAATTCTTGCGCCACTCCTATTCAACCTGTATATGCTCCCAATGAGCCAAATAATGAGAAAGAACCAAATCTCTTACCACAGCTATGCAGACGACACACAGCTCTATTTAGCCCTATCGCCTAACGATTACAGCCCCATTGACTCCCTGTGCCAATGCATTGATGAAGTAAATGGTTGGATGTGCCAAAACTTTCTTCAGTTAAACAAAGACAAAACTGAAGTCATTGCGTTTGGAAACAAAGATGAAGTTCTCAAGGTGAATGCATACCTTCACTCTAGAGGTCTAACAACTAAAAATCAAGTCAGGAATCTTGGTGTGTCTCTAGAGTCAGACCTTAGTTTCAGTAGTCATGTCAAAGCAATAACTAAATCAGCATACTATCATCTGAAAAATATTGCAAGAATTAGATGCTTTGTTTCCAGTCAAGACTTAGAGAAACTTGTGCATGCTTTCATCACCAGCAGGTGGATTATTGTAATGGACTCCTCACTGGCCTTCCTAAAAGGACCATAAGACAGTTGCAGTTCATACAGAACGCTGCTGCCAGGATTCTGAGCAGAACCAGAAAATATGAACATATCACAACAGTCCTCAGGTCTTTACACTGGCTCCCAGTTACATTTAGGATTGATTTTAAAGTATTATTACTGGTATATAAATCATTCAATGGGCTAGGACCTCAATATATTGCAGATATGCTCACTGAATATAAACCCAACAGATCACTCAGATCATTAGGATCACATCAGTTAGAAATACCAAGGGTTCACTCTAAGCAAGGAGAGTCTGCTTTTAGCTACTATGCCAGCCGCAGCTGGAACCAGCTTCCAGAAGAGATCAGATGTGCTCCTACAGTAGTCACATTCAAATCCAGACTCAAAACACTTCTGTTTAGCTATGCATTTACTGAATGAGCACTGTGCCACTGTTCGTCCGACTGTTTTTACTGTACTTTATTTTATTTTTTATTCTAAACTGTTTTAATTATTCTTATTTGTTTTGATTCTTTTGTTTTCTCCTATGTAAAGCACTTTGAATTACCATTGTGTATGAAATGTGCTATATAAATAAACTTGCCTTGCCTTGCCTTGCCTATGCCTCAGTTCACCTCGACAAAGTACTCGCGGCGGCCAGTTTCGTTTCGCAAAATGTACGTGGTACCGGTGCATGGTATCGGCAATTTTTTATGAGTACGAGTACAAGTATATGAGGAAAGTATCGGCCCGATCCCCGATGCCAGTATCGGTATCGGGCCATCCCTACCAAAAAGTATGAGCATGCGTCCCATCAGAGCTCAGGCATCTATCACATAACGGGGAAACTGAAGGGTAAATTTTATTAAGTTTCGATTTGGTATTGTGTAATCTATGCAACACTTTATACTGAATAAGTTGTAATCTTGCATTAATAGAACAGGTATGAATTCGCTTCAGTCCTTCTTCCCAAATCTCATTTGAGAATCTTTTCATTTGTCCTCCTCTGCAATAGATATGTTTAAATCATATTTAAGTGACAGATCTCAGACTGTGAAAATCGGCTCAGTAACATCTCGGTCACGAGTGTGTTCTATGGGAGTCCCACAGGGCAGCATCTTAGGTCCTTTACTTTTCCTTATGTACATTAATGATCTTCCTAATGTGTTTGATGTTTCTAGTACTTTGTTATATGCTGATGACACTGTCATTTTTTTGTCTGGTTCAGATATTGATACAACTAATTACAAACTTAACTCAGACCTACAGCATTTACATGATTGGCTGCAGGATAACCATTTAACACTGAATACTAAGAAAACAGAATGTATGTATTTTCATTCATCTAGGAAACAACTGTCTATATCAAATTTCATCACCTTTTCTAATCAAAAACTTTCAATTGTATCCACGTATAAGTATCTGGGAGTCTCTCTTGACTCACATCTTACTTATCGTGATCATGTCCAAATTTTAATCAGAAAGCTAAACCAAAAGTTATTTGTTTATAATAAAATTAGACCATATCTACTGCATTCTGTTTCTAAAACATATCTTCATGCCATTATATTGTCCCACTCTGTCGTATTGTTTACCTGTTTGGTCACTCACAACAAATGAGATCTTTGAACCTGTAGCGAGACTCTACAATAGAGCCTATAAGATCCACAACAGGCTTCCAGGCTGGACTAACCACTGTGTTGCACTATCTTTAAGTATTATTTTTATTATTTATTTATTTAATATGGACATAACAATAACATTGGACGAACCATATGCATTGTTTAAAGTGTAATAGCACATGTGCTAATTTTCAACACCTGTCCATAGGGGCTTTTACAACAGATAAAAACACATTATTAAACAAGAAAAGGAACCTTTACATATGAGAACAACTTTGGCCCGATTTCAACCACTGTTTGAGGTCTCTGATAAAGATGTTAATATTGTTCTGCAGTTTGAGTTCAATTGGGAGAGAATTCCATAGTGTAGCCCCTCTGAAGGAGAAGCTAGACTGACCAAAAGTTTTCCTAAACTTTGGTAGCACACAATCCCCACTTACTGAGGCTCTGGTGGATGGTCTTAAAGAGCCCTGACGCCTCTCTATGAGGCCAGAGAACAGTGGTGACACACAGTTGTTCAAACATTTAAAAGTCAATTTACTAAAATTTACAAAATTTTCAAAAGTAAAAAGCTTGTGCTTTTGTATGATATGACAATGATGCCATATCATAGGTTTCTTGTCAAATATCTTAATTACCTGTTTGTATAGAGAAGTGACTGGTTTCAGAGTAGACGCTGATGTTTGTGACCATGCTGTAATGCAGTATGAAAAATGTGAAAAAACCATTGCATGCATAAACAATAAAGCCGCGTGATGTGGTAACTCTCCTCTAATAAATCGAAAACAGTTTAGATTTGATTTGACTTTCCTACAAACATGGTTTACCTGACTTTGAAACTTCAGATGTCTATCCAAGATTATGCCCAAGTATTTAGTTTCATGAACTTCATAAATGGGTACACGGTCTAAATGAACTTCAAAGATGCTGTCAGGGGACCTCCGGTTGATAGAAAAACACATGGAAAAGGTTTTCTCAACATTTAAAGTTAAATGGGACAGCTGAAGCCATTTCGAGATGTTATGTAACGCCTGTGTTAACTGCTGCCCAACCATCGCAGTTGTTTTTGCTGACACATGGATAACTGTGTCGTCAGCATAAAGCTGGCAGTTTACACCCTGACAGCAATCTGGGAGATCATTTATGTACATAGAAAACAACAACGGTCCTAGAACTGACCCTTGGGGCACTCCTAGGTCATTTGGACTCAGGTTGGATTTCACAGTTCCTACTTTCACACATTGTTCTCTACCCTCCAGGTAGGACTTAAACCATAACAGAGCTGCATTAGAAAATTGAAATTGCTGTAATTTCTGCAATAAGATACAATGGTCTACTGTGTCGAAGGCCTTCTTCAGATCTAAAAACACAGCGCCTACAAGATTCCCTTTATCCAGTGAACCTTTGATCTGTTCCAACAAAAAGCAGTTGGCGGTTTCTGTGCTGTGTTTTTGTCTGAACCCAAACTGCTGAGGATTCAACAGTTGGTTATTTTCAAGATGTTCTATTAATTGCTCCGCCACGATTTTTTCCAGCACTTTGGAAACGACAGGGAGAATGGAAATAGGCCTGTAGTTGCAGGCTTGATCTTTGTCGCCTGACTTATCAATTGGAGTAATTACAGCAATCTTCCAGCTCTGTGGGAAAGTGTTTGTTTGTATTGACAAATTTACAAGGTGAGTGATGGGATCGAGTAAACTGCTTAGGTGTTTTTTAATTAGAGCTACATTAAGATTATGCATGTCTCTTGATGTAGAATCTTTCAATTTGACAATAGTTTTCTTTACTTTGTCATGTGAAACTCCTCTGATTTTAAAAGAATCTGTACTGCTAAACTTAACTTTGTTCTCAAAAGCTAATCTGCCCTTAAAAGGTTTCTCTAGATCGTAAACTGATTCAACAAAGAATTTGTTTAACTCGTTAGCAATTTGCTGGTTATCATTAACGTAATCATCATCAATTTTAAGGCAATCTATCATTTGATGTTTTTTCTTATTAGGATTTGTCAATTTGTTTATATGGTGCCATAATTTACAGCTATTTCCATTTGCTTCTTCTATCATTTTTATAAAATATTTTGTTTTTGCTTTGCGCAGCTCACTTATGACTTTATTTCTAAGACCAGTGAAAATTAGATGGTCAATATTATTCCTAGATTTTAAAGACTTTTTAAGTGCAAGGTCACGGTTTTTAGCCATTAACCGAATGTCGTTGTTAAGCCACGGAAGAGAGTACTTTCTTGGTTTTCTTGTCCAGGTTTTTGTATACTTATTTATTACATCATTAAGTTTAGAGACAAATTTAGATGCACTCAAATTTAAATCAGTCTCGGCAATAATACTATTCCAGTTAATTTGGTTTAACTCATTTTCAAAGGAATTTATTTTTGCTTTAGGAATACCTGTTGTTTTCATTTTGTTCTCTGCTTTACTATGGTTAATGAAACGCTTTTTAGTTAACTTTCTGACAACTAATGTCATGTTATGATCGGTAAGCCCTGTAATTAAATTATAAGTTTTAGTTATTCTTTCTGGTCTATTTACGAAAATCAAATCAATCAATGTTGCGCTGTGTCTGGTAATTCTAGTAGGTTTGTTTATCATTTGTTTATATTTGAACTTATCCATCAAAGCTTTCAGCTTAGTTCTACTGTTGTTTTTCTCCTGCCAGTTTATATTGAAATCACCCATAATTATACATTCAGTACAATTGTCAATATTCATTAAAAGACTCTTAAAATCATCATCTAAATTTGCTCCATGTGAAGGTGGATTATAAATGACAATTAATTTAAATTTCATTGTTGGAGACAAAATTACATTTAGCCCCAGGCATTCCAGTTTCACATCACATTTAACTAACTCACACTTAAATTTTTCTTTAATGTATACTAACACACCCCCCACCCTTCCTTTGTCCCTATCTCTCCTGTAACACTTGAAGCCAGGTATGTTGATTAGGTCTGTAGGGGTGGATGGATTCAGCCAACTTTCAGTCACACACAAGTAATCCAGGTTAGAGTCAGTTAACAAACTATTAATTTGATCTATTTTTGGTAGAATACTCCTTATATTACTGTGTCCTCCCAAAATCCCCTTTGGTTTTGTTTGGGGATTCCAGATAATCTGTGCATGATTTACAGTTTGAAAAATCTTCAGCTCTTTCTGCTTGAGCGCTGCCCGATTTGGAATTTTGGACCTTATGTGTTGCCGTTGTTGTTTACATTCGGCATCTATTGAACTGCATGCGCCGTGTAGATCGAGACTCACCGCACTGTCCGAATCCGGGCCAGCGGCACAGACACCGGTGCTCTGAGACTCTGTTGCTGGAACTGGATGGCACACTCCAACACTCCGCTCCCCACCACGATCAAGGCCCCGCATCTTCTGCGGCTCCAGCACGGCAGCGCCAGCAACTGCTCTCTCGCCGACAGATGCACCCAGACGCCCAGATGCCCAAACGGAATCGGCAGCAGGAAGGAACACGTCACCCACAGCCACTTGTGAGACGTGATGACCCATCTGACTCTCATTTTTAGTCCGGTATAGTACATTTGATGTCACATTTACTCCCGGAAATGAATCGTTAGCTTGGTGCTGCTGTTCAAAGATGTTTTGGGGTATATCAGCTTTAGGCAGCAACATTAGCAACAACATTAGAGTTTTAATTACTCTTGGAGGAGCTTGCTTCTGCTTACTCATGCGGTTGCGTTGGTTCAGTCTTTTGGATGCCTGTGCTTCATTGGCAGCAGAGGTATGGGAGAAGATGGTAGCATAGCCAAAACCAAAAAAATATAGTTTGGCTTTCTCACCCCAAATGCCAAATGGATCTTGATCAGCAGCGGCAGCACGGTTAGTGTTTTCACCCGCTTTAAATGGTACATCGCATATGAACAGTACAGACATAAGCACCAAAATGCAGCAGGTAACTAAGACTGCAATACGGCAGTTGTCATACTCATGTTTGCAGTTTCTCTTTTGTTTGAGAAAGCATTTGTTGTTATCATATAAAGCATTGTACCGAAACTTTAAAGTACCAATTGTACGTTGTTTGAGGACTGTATAAGCGGCAATATGTCTTGATTTGCGCTCGTGAGCGGAGCCTCCCAAACCACTCACATCAGCCGCCGCCATTTTTGGTGTTGTACCAGGCGACTGTATAGTGCCTGTACTGTATAGAAGTAATGCCTTGACATTTCAGAACTATAGAATAAGCCATGGTTTGAACCTTTTTTATCAGATTTTTAATGGACATACTACTGTAGGATTGTCTGCGCTGGCTCCAAAACTCAAAAGTTCAAGGGTTGAACGCACTACGAGATCTGTTGCAAATGGACTTCTCCCTATACCGGCTTTTAGGAACTGCTATGGACAGAGATCTTTCTTTAATTTGCTCACTAGAGCCTGGAATGAGACTCCACAGCACATCAGATCTATAACATCAATAAGACTATTTAAACAAACTTTTGCTAACCATCTGATGGACAGGTATATCTGTGACCACTGAGATGGCTTTATGGCCCCCTGCTGATGCTTGTTTACTATCGTGGTTTGTGTGCTTGTTGTGTGTTTGTTATTGTATGGTCTTGGAGTTCTGTTGTGTTTGAGGTATTCATGTTCTGCAGAACAGGAACCTGCTGAAAATCAGTTTTATACTGAGTCAGGCCCGATTGCTCTTAATCTTTTCCTGTTTAAATAAATAAATGAAATAAATGAAATGAAATTCCCGTGTCATTTTCCCATGCTACTTTGATGTGATCTGAAGAGACTGGAAAATGAGATAAAAACAAGGAAACAAACCTTGTCACCAACTGTTTGGCATTAGGGGGTTGACCTAAAAGATAATACAATTGATGATCCTGGGGCAACCCCTGAAACTCATTAAAATAATGTTTAATGTAGTGGCGCACCTGTAGATATCGGAAAAATTGTGATTGGGAAAGATCAAATGTTTTATACAAGTGCTCGAAAGTGGCAAATCTTCCATCTATATAGAAGTCCTTAATCATGGTCAGTCCTTTGCTTCTCCACATTGAAAATACCCTATCAGACTGGCTAGGCAGTTATGATTATCACAAATGGACTGGAGCACTGAAGGACGTGTAATATTCAAAACAGTCTTCAATTGGTTTAAAATTCGAATGGAATTGAGCACAACAAAATGTTCACATTGTAACTTGTTCAAAGATACATTGTTTGAAAAAAGAATAGCGGCAAGAGAGCTACCAACAACTGAGCGAGCCTCCATGTACAGCCACTTGGGTTGGGTGTCCATTAAGTTCTCGCCAGCTTGATCACTAATCCGCCAGAACATCATAGCCCTGGCATTAGCAGCCCAATAATAATGACGGAAAACAGGTAGTGCTAGAACTCTTTCGGCTTCTGCAAATGGGCCTTAGAAATTCTATGCGCTTTATAACCCCAAATGAATGGCAAAATGACAGAATCTAATTGTTTAAAAAAGGAATGTGGCAAATATATAGGCAGGATCTGAAAAAGATAAACAAAGCGAGGCACATTGACCCGACCAATTAAAGATAACGGGAGCACCCTCCATTTATCAATACATATTTTTAACTTATTCATGGCTTCTATAAAATTTAGACTAAAAATTTGTTTACATTTTTTAGGAATAATTAACCCTAAGCAATTGAAATGATTCTCTGTTATTCTAAAAGGTAATGACCTCTGAAACTGAGCATCCAACCCTTCACCCAAGGGCATGAATACACTCTTCTCCCAATTAACAGAATAACCAGAAAAAGAGCCAAACACCTCAAGTGATTCCATTAAAAATGGCAAAGCAGAAGAGGGATCACTCAAATATAGAAGCATCTGCATATAAGGACAGTTTAACCTCAGAATGACCATATAATATACATCTGATCTCAGAATGATTACAAAGATGGATGGCCAGGGGTTCTAAAGCTAGATCAAATACAATGGGCTGAGACAACAGCCCTGACGTGTACCACGCTGAAGAGGAAAGAAAGCAGACCTCTCCGAATTAGTGAGTATTGCAGATTTAGGAGAAAAATAAAGCATTTTTATGATTCGTTTGTAATTCTCACCAAAGCCAAACCGATCCAGCATAGAAAACATATAACTCCATTCTATTCGATCGATGGCCTTATCAGCGTCTAAAGAAAGAATCGCTGCCTTAGATATCTTACTCTGATTACTGTACAAAATATTTAGCAGGCGATGTGAATTCCTGGCCAGTTTAATAAAGCCAGTTTGGTCTGGGTAAATTAACAAGGCCGCATGCTTATTCAGACGGGTGGCCAAAATCTTGGCAATTACTTTTTGATCGCAATTGAGAAGACTTATTGACCTGTAACTAGAAGGTTCCGTAATATCTCTGTCTTTTTTCTTCAAAAGGCATATATGTGCCTCATAAAAAGATTCGGGAAATATTTCCTTCTCTATCGAATGATTATTATTCTAAGTAACAAAGGAGCAATTGCTTTTGAATTAGCCTTATAGAATTCCACACCAAACCCATAAGGTGCCGTGGCTTTCCCATTGTAAATAGAATTAATTGCCTCCAAAATTTCACAGAGAGTAAACGATTCAACAAAACGATTGTTAATTTCTTTAGGATGTTTTACCAGTGTTTGGAATAACGCCGTTTAAAAGAACGGCGTTAGGTAACGACGTTATTTTTTCAGTAACGGGGTAATCTAACTAATTACTTTTCCCGTCATTGCAACGCCGTTAACGTTACTGGACGTTAAATGTGGTGCGTTACCACCGTTACCACGGGCGTCAGTTTGGTTGAATGCTGGTACAGAGACGCATTCGGAAGTGCATTTTCAGAAGTGCTGGATACAAACTTGTCAAACTGTGCAGCCTCTCTGCTAAACCCGTAAATAAATCCATCGATCCACAATCATAATTTGACTTGAATGGTCTTGTGGTAGAACTTTTGCCAAGCGTGTCAGAGGTTACAGGTTCTAATCCACGCTCGAATAGGTTTTTTTTTCTCTCATCAAAACTGAATATGCTCATCAGTGGTTACAGTCTATATCAAGCAGGGACACGGGACGGTTGAGTGCATTTTATTTTGTGATTTCACCGGAATGAATAGAGTCCACAACGGCGATAGATTGAAGAGAGCGTCCGAGTGAATACTGCGCGCGCGCCACAAGAGAACAACTATGCAGCCGCGGCAACGAGCGCTCAGCTTGAGTTCAAAACCAAAACAACACTCTTATTTAATAGCGAACTAAATGAATGCTCTGCTAGTTAACTGGAGATGTTTTATTGATTTGTTAAAAGGGGTGGGTACAAAATGACTTGACAAAATCGCGAGTGCATCTTTGTGCGTTACTATGTTGATTGAATAAACTGTGTAATCCGAACGCACCCCTGGCTCACACAGCTTGTGGTAGAGGAGCTGGGTTAATAAATGCAGGATAAACCTCTTGCTGTCTGTCAACGTGCAATAAATATAGAAAGTTATGTACAAACACCTGTCTGTTCTACTAATTTCAACTGACTTGTGAAAACTGCTAAAAAATACAAAATTCTTTGACATAGTTACTTTCCCTGGTAACGAGTTACTTTTATTATAGAGTAATTCAGTTACTAACTCAGTTACTTTTTGGAACAAGTAGTGAGTAACTATAACTAATTACTTTTTTAAAGTAACGTTCCCAACACTGTGTGTTACTAAAGTACCATTCTGAGATTTTATTTGATGAATAGCCCTACTAGCCTGCACACCTCTTAGTTGTCTGGCAATAAGCTTATCTGCCTTATCTCCCAATTCAAACTGTTTCTGTTTAAGTTTAGTTAACAAATTAGAGACATGATCGCTCAAAATAGAGTTATATTCATATTTCAACTTAAGAATAGCGTTGAGGTCACTTTGAGCTTTAGATGAACGAAATGTTTGTTCTAAAGATCGAAGTGTGGATTCTATCTCAGCCAGGCACTTCTGCTTCTCCCTCCTCAACGAGGATTCATATGCAATAATAGGGCCTCTTAACACTACTGTAGAGATTCTGGATGCAATCATTAATTCTCTTTTATTAAATCACGAACTCGCAACAAATTTAAAAGGACAACAAGTTTTAAAGGTGCAGTGTGTAGCTTTTTGGCGACATCTAGTGGATCGTTTGCGAGTTTACACTAAGGGCTCAGCCCACTGCTCACCCCTCCCTTTCGAAGAAGCTACGGTTGCTAAAACGGGACAAACATCGTCGTAGTGAGCCAGAGTAAAACAAGCCACAGCTAACATGGAGTACCACAGTCCATTATACACCACATTATGGATAAAGTTTACAAAGCCATAGTCAGGTGAGGATCAAGGGTCTTAATACATAATATAATAATATTGGTCTGAGCTGTCGACACGACAGATCTCGTCACAGTTGTTGTAAATAATAGTAATCAGCTGATTGTCTCACGAACGTAACGAGCACATTCTCCCCACATAGCAAACCCATAATACAGCGAGGGAGTAGAACCACATGAAACTATGCAACTATAGATTTTTTCTAACATGGTAGTAAAAGTTTAGCTGGCTAATATGAGCTGTTACTGTGGCTGAGCTGGTTAAAGCCTTGTTTATACTCAACGCGTCCGCATGAGCCCAAAGGTGCGTGCGGCAAAAATGATGTGATTGTAATAACAGCACGCGTGCCTCCGCATCCCAATAGACACCACTTATTACACACAATAGCCTTTTTTCTCTGATTTCGGAAACTCGATCGACTTAAAATGCTTCCAAGATCGACGGGTTGGTGATTCCTGTAACTGTTTCTCGGTCAATAACAAGAGTAGCCTACTAATCAGCTGTCTCACAAACTTACCAGCACATTTATCCCCACATAGCAAAACCATAACACAGCGAGGGTGAAGAATTAAGTTACATGAAACAATCCAACTACATATTTACACCACTGACAAGGGAAAACACTCACGGTGTTTATGACTAGCTTCTTCTAGCTTTCTGTGGCTTCTCTTTCAAGGTAGTGACGAAACGCGCTCTGTAACGCTGTTTGTTCGCTGTCGGCTACGGTAGAAATATGACGTCATAATATGGCGGCCTTCATAGAAGGGGATTCCCGCGCTTATGTAGATATAAATGCCTTATTCTAAGGTAATAAAAACATTACGGTTTATTAAGTAAGTTCTTTATACACAACTGAACACATAGTTATGGATCTCATATTGCATTTCTGTTAATAAATAGTCAAAAATGTTACACACTGCACCTTTAACTAACATTCCTAAAGGCCATCTGGTCAACTGATAACGACTCCCCAGTCCCGAACTGGCGTCCCAGAGTCTGAGAGCAAATGGACTTTTGACGCAGTTATGGTGATAGATGGTTTTGAGCATCCTCCAAACCACGGGGATCCCTCACTTAAGACAACATGCAGACCATCTTCACTCCCTCCTGACGGAATTCGGGGGGGGGGAAGCGCAAAAACAGACGTTCCCTTTGTCTGTTTCCCGCCTGAGCGCAACACGCGTTCACACCTACGTCCCCGCACACACATACAGATGAACTCTAACTTTCTCTCCTAAGTCGTCACTAAAACATCTTCAGTGTGTTAAAATACATGTAGAAGAACTGTAAATGTGCAAACTTGTATCACGAATGTTTTCATGAATGTAAGATACTTATAAATGTCTGAAAGTACGTTTTGAGATGTAATTCTGCAAGAGTATGTCTTGGACGTATGATGTGTGATATCGTTGTGATCCTACAAATCTGATCTATCTATTAAGCTGTATATCCATATCGTAAAATGTATAACTACATGCATATGCTATTACCAAAGTAAGCTTAATTTTCTACTTGGTCATAAATTCATATTACCGCTGATCTCCACCCCACTCAGGGGGCGTGCGCGCCCCTCGATATGGGATGCTGTCATTGGCCGGCGCGCCTTACCCAGGCGTGCCTAGCTCATCTTTATAATCCCCAAAACAGAGACGACCTCTCTCTCTGTCCGTGTGTATCCTGTTCCTGTGTATTCTTCGTAATCTTCGTATTTTATTTTAATGTTCCTGTTTTATTTTAACTTCGTTTTATTTTGCGCATAGCCAGTCCGCTCTTAGTGTTCTCGTCTCCCGACTGAGACCTCCACGTGCGTTTCGTAAGTCTTTCAGCACTCCGGTGACAAGACTCCCTTCACGCATACAGAACTAAGTCAGGACGTTTGAATCTCCCGCGAACCAACCACACTTGGAACCAAAGAAACCCGACCTCCATCTTCTGGACGCCGCACGTTGCTCCCGCACACCAAGAACTTACAGGTCTGAATGCAAAAACAAGCTGTTCTATCCAAATTTTAGACGTTGTAAAGTATATATCCTGTGGCTGTCTCAAAGGGGTCTAAACTGTGCTAGCAATTGATTTTTCCTTGTGTTTTTCCTTTCTTATTGTTTTTATTTCATTTTGTTTAATCTATATCCTTGTTTTACATGTAGTGTAGTTCATTCATTAAACCTCATTTTATACTTTATTGACTCTGTGGTTGTTGCTCGTATAACAAAGCCTCTTTAATATAAAGATCCTGGCTACAATCTGATAATCGTTTAAGTGCACAAAACATTGTCAGTTAATTTAAGCTAAAATAGACCATAAGTCATTTGTAGCCTCTAGCCGGACTACACGGCGGACGTGTGAATGAGCGAGGAGGGGTCAAATGCTTTGGTATTGTTGAAGATCAGCCATTCCTCTGTGTAGGATGTATATTAATAATTAACCATAATTCGTTGTGTTTAATTGTTATATATTTACCCTGAACAGACGGGTACGCTGTACACCCCTTCGTGGGTAATTTAAATACGTAAGGACCCGGTTCAAACTGTACTCAATAATTTGTTGATCATAGATTAATAATTATTGAATATATCTATCCCCAAACTTAAAATTGATAAAAGAGCTTATGGACCGGAAACCCTACACTACTTTACATGTTTCCCACAGACAAGAGTCTGAAACATCCCCCTTGTCGTTAGTCTCCAAAAATTGGTGTAAAAACTCAGACATGAAAGACTGAAACTTTTTATCCACTAATAATTGAGGATTGAAACGCCAATAATACTGCGCCCTGGTAGTGAAATTTTCAGACCCATAGAAATAAGGCTATGATCAGAAATCAAAATATGATATTTGGACTGAGACACCCCCTGAATTAGTTTGGAGTTGATAATAAAGTAATCAATTTGTGTATAGGATTTATGAACATGGAAATAATAATAATAATAATACGAGCAGTCGGGTTAAGTAATGTCTATATATCCACAAGATTCATGGATTTTATCAAATTATTTAAAACACCAACAGATTGAATAGGATGAGGAACTTCTGAAGAATGACGATGTGTGAAGATGAGCATCCAAATAGCAGTTAAAGTCTCCAGCAATTATCAAATTAGTCGAGTTATTATCTGGAATAAACCCAAATAATTTCCTGAAAAAAGCAGGATCATCTATATTTGGTCCATAAACATTAACACATGTAATCGGGAAATTATTAATGAATCCAGATACAATAATATATCTTCCCGCAGGGTCAGACACCACAGAGTGCATTCGGAAAGGAATAGATTTCATAAAAAGTATAGCCACCCCTCTAGCTTTAGAGGAAAAAGTGGCTTGATAAACTTGTGAGATCCAACTTGCCCTAAGCCACATCTGTTCGCTGGGTCTAATATGGGTTTCCTGAAGAAAAATAATATCAGCCGACAATGACTTTAAATGTGCAAACACTTTTCCCCTTTTTATCGGGTGTCCCATTCCTCTTACATTCCAACTGACAAATGTAATATTCATTCTGGCATCGCTATTGCTCACAAACTCCCCACAGCTTCTCCAAGAACCGAAGCAGCAAGTATTCCCCATCCTCACGGAGGCAACAAGAGTGCAAAGTAAGTCAGACAAAGCTTACCTTAGCCCAAAAAGAGCAGAAATAACGAAAAACACAAGGAGTAACAGACACTAAAAAAAAAACTGCTCTCCGCCGCGCAAACAAACCATTCATCTGAATGAACGTTACGTACCACAATGAAATTAACAAAATATTCTAAAAAATAGTCCACTTCTATTAGTGGAGGACCATACACAGGTCAATATGAGTAAAGTCACACATAGAAGTTACGCTGAGTCATTCGACAAGTTATCCACAAACTTCTTAGCCTCCTCCGGAGATTCAAAAGAGCGCTCCCGACCATTATAATGCAGTGTCAGTTTCGCAGGAAAACACAGGGACCATTTCAATCCAGCCTCTCGTAGAGCTTTCGTGACTGAACTGAAGGCACGTCGCCGAGCGGTCACCTCCGATGTATAGTCAGGGAAGATGTGAATCCTCTTTCATTTATATTCCATTGGAAACTTTGCATGGCTCAGACGAAGGATTAAATCTTTGTCCCGATCATTGTGGATCTGTGCGATAATAGTGCGAGGTCTCTGGCCTTCAGGTGGCTTGGGTAACAGAGCCCAATGAGCTCGGTCAATTTTCACAGGTTTATGGAAGTTGTTTTGACCGAAGAGCTCAGTAGTCAAGTCAGAAATGAACACCGAGGGGCGACCCCGCTCCTCTCCCTCGCTTATTCCCACAAATTTGAGGTTCAGCCTGCGAGAGCGTTCTTCCAAGTCATTCAGTTTCGTGGATCCAGCTGTCCTGGTTCTGATGGCAATAGGACCTCAGGAATCTCCCAATCTCTTGGATCTTGCACTCAGTCTGGCCATTGGTTTGAGGATGGTATCCTGAGGAAAGACTTACGGAGACTCCCAGGAGTCTGAAGAAGGCCTGCCATACTCTGGAGATAAACTGGGGGCCACGGTCGGACACTATATCCTCGGGAATGCCGAAATTTCTAACCTACTTCGCCAAGGTTTGTCAATTGATACCCATGCCCGGTCTACCTGTAGCAAATCCTAGGAAACGTTGAAGCTTCTTAACAGTAGAGGGTTGAGGCCAATTCCGGATGGTGTCCACCTTCCTCTGGTCCATTTGATGCCGTGCTGATCGGATGATGTACCCTAGGAAGTGAACTGAGGTGGTGTGAAACTCGCACTTTTCGAGTTTGAGATAAGTTGATGGTCTCTAAGCTTTTCTAGGACCTGCGTAATGTGTTGATGATGTTCAGAGAGGTTCCAGGAATAGATGAGGATGTCATCTATGTAAACAACCACAAATAGATTGAGGAAATCCCTGAGTACCTCGTTCAGAATCCCTGGAACACTGCTGGAGAGTTGGACAGGCCATACGGCATAACCCAGTATTCATAGTGACCTGTGGGTGTGATGAAGGCCGTCTTCCACTCGTTACCTCAATGAATACGGATGAGATTATAGGTGCTACTCAGGTCCAACTTCGAGAAGACACAAGCTTCTTTCAGTTGTTCCAGGGCAGCAGGAACCAGAGGAAGAGGATAACTGAACTTGACAGTCTGTGAGTTGAGGTGACGGTAGTTGATGCACGGCCTCAAGCTTCTATCCTTCTTGGCTACAAAGAAGAAGCTGGAAGCGGTAGGGGACTTGGATGGACAAATAAACTGTTGTTGGAGAGCTTCCTCAATGTACTCCTCCATGGCCTTCTGCTCTGTGATAAACAAGGGATATACCCTACCCTTAGGTAAGGTCGCCTCCGGTAGCAGGTCGATAGCACAGTCCCATGGTCGGTGTGGGGGTAATTGAGTTGACCATCTCAACCTTTGGTATTCAGGAACTTTCTAACCTGAGTGAGTTCACGGTCAAAGAGGTGGATTGGTGTTTCAGGTTTGAAGAAGATGCATTTCTAGGGATTCGTTGAACAGAAGAGATACAGGATTGGAAACAATCTTCACTCCATTCGAGTATCTCACCTGATCTCCAGTCGACACGTGGTTGGTGTTGGATCATCCACAGGCGTCCCAGGATGAGCTCTGGCGTGGATTCTTCCAGTACCATGAAGGTAATGTCTTCCGTGAGTAAGCAATCCACGCAGAGCGTTAGAATGGGCGAGAAATGCCAAATACGACCCTTACCCAGCGGTCTACCTTGGATGGTGTGGATGCGAAGATTCTGAGAACATTGTTTCTTGGGTGATTTCAGTTTCTGAAGGAGTTGGGTGGAGATGAAGTTCCCCGCAGAACCAGAGTCGACGAGGGCTTGCACTGAGACACAATTATCAGAAGTTAGGATATGTACTGTGGTGCGAGACAGGGTTTCAATTCGTGGAGGAATTTGAATGGTACTCACCGCAGGACGTTGGGGTCGTACAGGGCAGAAGTTGATGATATGACCATCTTACCACTGTACAGACACAGGCGGTGTTGGATGCTGCGTTGACGCTCCGCATGGGTCAGGTGGTAACTGTCAATTTGCATGGGCTCAGGTGCTGGAAGAACTACAGGAGGTGTTGTGGACGGAGGACATGCAGCAGCTGAGGAACTGACGCAGGCGGTTAGTCGCTGAGAGATGCGGATGGTTTTCTGTATGAAACTCTCCAATCCCATCGAGTCATCATTCAAGTTGACGTATGTCAACATTAAGGCCATAGCGGAAAGCAGTTAGTAGAGCGGTCTCATTCCATCCACTAGATGGCGCTAAGGTGTGAAACTGTAAGGCATAGGAACAGACTGATTGTTTAACTTGTCGGAGATTGAATAGTTGATCGTGGATGGAGAGTTCCGTAGGTGTTTGGCCGAATAGCTCTTTGAAGTGACCGATGAAGTTTCGGAGTGATTTAGTTACTTGGGTGTTTGAATTTCATATTGATTGCGCTCACTGGAGTGCACGGCCAGATATCAAGAAGATTACAAAAGCAACTCGGCGGAATCACTGGGGAATAGATGAGCTTGCATCTCGAAATATAAAGAGCATTGTAGGATAAATCTGCTGCAGTCCTCCGTCTCATCGGAAAATGAAGCTGGTCGGGCCATGGGACTGGCAGAGGCAGTGGTTGATATTACGGGTGATGACGGAAAGGTGAGATGAGTGAGTGATATGGGGAACATTGGTGATACGGAAGTGGAATGTCCGGAGAAGGTGGTTGTAGGGACATTCTGACAGCAAACGGATTGCAAGGTGGATCCGTAGCGGGCTCCGTGGGATTCTCAACATGACTCAACGACTCAACAAATGCTATGATATAAAAGCCAGTCTAAATAAATAAGTCTTAACCCTCTGAGCCCGACGGCATCGTCGACGACGCCACACATCACTCAGAGAAATTTTGATATTACTCGATGAAAGATTTATCGATTTTCTTACCGTTTTTTCCAGCAGAAAGCTAACGAGCTAGCCATCACGGGGGTGTCTTTGGTGTCTTTCTAGCCTTTACAGAAGGTTTTCTATCCAGCCTGGAACTTGTGCATCCTTTCGGAGTTTTTCAGCAATAAATCCAAACGTTTATATCCAACTTTGATACACTTGAAGTCCATAATTTATAAATATTCCGTCATTTTTTCCGCTAGCTCGATGCTAGCTGCCATTTTGGATCACGTGATGGTTTTTGACCAATTACAGGCTGATCCGTCGTAAACATTGGTGTGCGTCATTGGGTCATTACGCACGAACAGTCTATGGCACAAACCAAGGGAGAGAGAGAGACGCACGGAGACGCAGGTTTCACAGAGAAACAGAGAAATGGATGTAAATCGAGCGCAGGATGATGGATTTTCAGGAGAACATAGCTTTTTGACAGATGAGGAACTAGATTACCAGGATAGACCCAGCTGAAGTGCCATTTATTTATTGACTGTAAAAAAGTATTATAGTAGTATAAATGTAATATAAAAGTATAAAAAGAATAGAATAAATAAAATAATAAATAAAATATAAATGCAAAGCCTGTGATGTGGCCCTCTTTGTGATTGCTGATATGAACTGTTTTGAGGCTTGGCACCAGTGAATTTCATGAAAACGCCTGGACTTCTTTTGGAAAAATGTAAATAGTTTTGGTTCTGTACAAGTTATAATGTTTATTCCTGTGCTCCAGGACTCCAAAGACATGAACAAACTGTTTTCCAGAGGAAATTTGATTAGCTTTTATTTATTTGTGTGTGATTTCAATAAATATTTGAGTGATTCAATTTCCGATTTATTTTTTCATTTGTCTTTATGGTCCCATAACTTATTTTACATTCAGGTGACATCAATGTAACACAAATATGCTGAAAGTTCAATTTGTCCTGAAAAAAAAAGAGGTGTGTCAATTGTCTGTGCACAAAAGGGTTGATGTTTTACAAGCTTTTTTAGTGAATAACATCAGACGGAAAATTTATTGTTTAATTTAATTAATTAAAATACCCTTAGGTCTCAGAGGGTTAAGCTTAGCTTTAAAAGGGCCTAAGTCAGTGATTGTTTGTAAATCGGCAGGTAGCTTGTTCCAAAGTCTTGGCCCAGCTACAGAAAAGGCCGGTCACCCCAGAGTCTGTACCTGGTCCTTGGGACTTCCAACAAAAGTTGATTTGTTGATCTAAGAGTCCTGTTCGATTCTCGCAAAGTTAGCATCTCAGTTACGTACGGTGGAGCAAGGCCGTCTAAAATCAACTCTAAAAGAAACTGGAAGCCAGTGGAGCGAAGAAAGAATTGGAGTTATATGCTCACGTTTGCGTGTATTAGTTAAAAGGCGAGCTGCTGCGTTGTGATGTGATGACTTTGAGACTCCCATGTAAAGCGTGTTAAAGTAGTCTAATCTTGAGCTAATAAAAGCATGAATAGCTTTCTCAAGATCCGAACGATTTAAAAATGGTTTGACCTTGGCCAATAGACGTAGCTGAAAAAACTTGCTTTTACCACACTGTCAATTTGTTTGTACCAATTGTCAAATTTAAGGCTACTATCAAAAGTCACAAATGCATCACTATCTGTTGGACTCATCGGCAAATAAATCTGCAAATCATCAGCATAGCAATGATAAGCTATGTTATGCTTGGCTATGATGGACCCAAGGGGCAGCATATAGAGCGAAAATAAAACCGGTCCAAGAATAGAGCCTAGTGGCACCCTGCAGGAAAGAGAAGTAGTAGAAGAGGACGAATTCCTAATAACTACAGAATAGGTTCTATTAGTCAAGACGAAAACCACTGAAACGCAGTACCCTTAATGCCAACATAGTGATTAAGGCGAGACAGAAGGATTGCATGGTCCACTGTATCAAAGGCCGCAGTGAGATCAAGAAGCACTAAAATAACGGGGCTCTTAGCATCAACAAACCGGGCAATATCGTTGTGTACCTTTAATAGTGCAGACTCAGTACTATGGCGCGATCTAAATCCTGATTGAAATTTCTCAAACAGAGAGTTATTTTCTAAAAAAAGAATGTAATTGAAAAAAAAAAAAACTTTTTCTAACACTTTTTAGAGAAAATGCAAGTGAGAAATTGGTCTGAAATTAGACAGAACTGAGGGATTCAGATTAGTTTTTTTTTTAAGAAAAGGCCTAACCACAGCATGTTTGAACTCAGCAGGGACAGATCCTGAGCTACGACATTTATTAATAAAAATCAACAAGAAAGGCTCAACTGTGCTAAAAACCTCTTTTAGCAATTTAGTTGGAATAAAGTCCATGGGACAATTTGTACTTTTCATTTGTTGCACTACTTCGTTAAAAAATGATAGTGAAACTGGTTCAAACTGTTCAAACACAGTGGAATGTGTTGCCGCAACAACTGAGTCAGTTGCAGAACTATTAGTCGTGAATTGTCTGACAGACTCCACTTTATTAATAAAAAAGCTAAGAAAATTCTCACAAGTGGAGACTGAGGCATCCGTCAGAGAACAAGAATGTGGGTTTACGATATAATTAATTGTATTAAACATCACCCTTGGACAATGCCCACTATTAGTGATAATATTTGATATATATTTGACAAATATTTCGATTTTGCCTCCTTTACGGCCCTTTGATAATCAAGAAGACAGCCCCTTAAAGGTGCTCTATGTATTTTTTAGCGGCCTCTAGTGGTGATGTTTCAGATTGCAACAAGAGCGCTCGTGCTCGTGTGCGTGCTCAATCTCAAGAGCGAGCATTCACTACCGGCCACACGGAGACTTTCAATGCAATGGCGAAAGCATCACACAACATGCTGTAAACTCATGTAAACTCCCACTGCAACGTTACAATAATAGGTTACTTTTATCAGCTTGAGTTGAACTAATGCTCCATGCTCGTACTATGATAACGTTACATTGACTGCATTTAGCCGACATGTGATGTTATCTAGCATAAGGTATTTCACTAACTATTCGTGTATCTTTCACAATCAGTAATGTCAATCAATTCAATCAATCAATTTTTATTTATAAAGCGCTTTACAACAACCAGAGTTGATCAAAGCGCTGGACAGAGACAAAAAGTACAGGACAAAAAATAAAGAAGTGAAATACAAAACAATATAATAAAATAAAATACAACACATCAATAGAATCATTATGCTAATCAGTTGTCCATCAATTGTCAAAAGCCGAACTAAAGAGATGGTGCTTCAGCCCGGCCTTGAACAGGAGCAGGTCCATGATGGAGTGTAATTCCAGGGGCAGAGCGTTACAGAGTTTCGGCCCCGCTACCGCAAAGGCACGATCACCCCACTTTTTGCACCTGCACATTGAGACCACCAGCAGATGTTTTTCAGAAGAGCGCAGGGCTCTGCTGGGCTGATAAAGGGTCAGCGTATTACACAGATAAAGAGGTGCAAGGCCATGGATGGAGCAAAAAACGAACAGTAGGATCTTAAACTGGATTCTGAACTCGACTGGGAGCCAGTGGAGAGAGTGCAGGACAGGAGTGATGTGGTCATGTTTACGGGTGTTGGTAAGAAGCCTGGCCGCTGCATTCTGGACAAGCTGTAGACGGTGCAGAGAGGCCTGATTTAACCTGATGTAGAGGGCATTGCAGTAGTCCAACTGTGAACTAATAAAAGCGTGGATTGTTTTCTCGAAGTCACTACAGCTGAGGAATGGTTTGACTTTGGCCAACCGACAAAGCTGGAAGAAACTTGCCCTGATCACAGAGTCTACCTGTCTATCGAGCTTCAGACTACTGTCCAAAACCACCCCAAGATTCCTGACTACAAAACTGGGTGCAAGATCGGGAGCTGCCTTTGTTCTGGGCAACTGGCAGATAGATTTGTACGTCGTCTGCATACAGATGAAAAGAGACATTATGCCGGGATATCACAGAACCTAGCGGAGCATGTACAAGGAAAATAGAACAGGGCCGAGGATGGAACCCTGTGGCACACCAGAGGAAAATGATGTCAACATAGGTGAATGTATGATAACGAAAATGGTGAACTTGACTGTCAGTGTAACAGTAAGACAGTAGGACGTAACATTACTGTACTGAACGTGTCTGGAAATGTTTATTATAAACAATATGATAGTAGTGGGATGAGTAACGTTAGACAGTAGATCTAGTACATAAAATAAGTTACATCCTAAAGCACCTACTTTTTCTTATCCTGGAACAGTCTTTTGTATTCATTTCATGTCTCATTTAGTTTACCTTGCTATTTCATTAGAGTTTACTAATGATTCAAAAGCTCTGCCGATGTTGATCCGAGTCGATCAGAATCACGTTTGGCCTGACGAGCTTCAGCAGATAAAACTTTTTTTTGTTTTTTTTTATATTTGTGTGGAGTTTGTGTTGGAGTCTGTGTTGTGCTGGAGGCAGGTCGTTTTGGGGTGTTATCAGACTCCATGTCGTCAGCTGAAGTGCCGTCGGTCGCATAGACTGTATATAAGGAGAGAGGCTCGGGAGCGCCCATGCATGTTGGTGAGAAAAATACTAGGAAGCGGCAGCTTGTGTGCCCTCCTCCGTAGCCTCGCAAGCACGCCGGCCCTGCAGCCTCGCTTTTGCTTCCTGTACTTGCACTGCCTCTGCCTCCTGCCTGCGGGGATGATAATCCACGGAGAGCCTGGGCGCCTGGCTATGTCCTACGGTATATCATGGAAGCAGAAAAATCAACTCACTGCGTAGTCCTATCTTCATGAGATCGTGCCGGCTATAGGTGTTGATTGCCCAGCAGAATGTTGTCAGAACTAGTAACAATATATACATAAAAAGCCAAACAAAGCACTGAAAAGGAGAGCACTGAGCCGCTGCGTCTATGCGTGGTGCCATCTTGAATCTTTTGCGATCTTTTATGACAATCTTTAGTGGCAGAAGTGATAGGTCTAACATATTTGTAACACAGAGTCAGTTTTGCAGCCTTGGCTAAATGAAGTTTACACAAGACTAGATAGTGATCTGAGATGTCATCGCTCTGCTGCAGAATTTCAACTGCATCAACATTGATTCCATATGATAGTATTAGATCTAGAGTATGATTACGACAATGAGTAGGTCGTAAAACATGTTGTCTTACTCCAATAGAGTTAAGAATGTCTTTAAATGCCAATCCCAGTGCATCTTTTCATTATCTACATGTATATTAAAATCACCAACAATGAGGGATTTATCTGCAGCCAGTACTAACTCTGATATAAAGTTAGCAAATTATTTGATAAAGTCTGTATGGTGCCCTGGTCTACAATAGCCAGCACAAATCTCAAATGTGATTTATCATTTGCACTAGATATTGTTAAATTTAGCACCAAATCTTCCAACGAATTATATTTGAAACTAGACTTCTTAGTAATTCTGAAAATATTACTATAAATTACGGCAACACCTCCACCTTTGCTTTCACATGAGATTCATATTTATAACCGTAATCTTGGGGGGTGGACTCATTTAAAGTAATGTAATTGTTTGGTTTTAGCCAGGTTTCTGTCAAACACAGCACATCTAGGTTATAGTCTGTGATCATATCATTAACAATAAGTGCTTTTGAAGACATGAGACATGAGCAATTGAGCACAAATCTCAAATGTAGAGCTGACGTGAATAATAATCATAGAGAATTTACGATTAGCATTAGCCAGCACATTTAAATTTGCTTTGATGTCAGGAGCTCTGGCTCCCAGCAAACATGTGACTATGGTGGCTGGTGTCTCTATTTTCACATTCCACACAATACAATTGTCAATAACTAGGAGACTTTCAACAGGTTTTCAACAGGTCACTGAGTGGGGAGAACCTGTCTGATGTACTAATTGGAACGGAATAATTGTTCTGCGACTGATATCTCACAGTTGACCTGCTGCAAGGGCTCTACAAATGGAACCGGACAATGTACGGGGCTCGCTAAGCTAGTCACATCCAAAGCAGTATCTATAACCCTTCTGATCATTCTTCTGATCCTTGATTGAACTTTGGATCTGTGTCTCT
Organism: Chrosomus eos; assembly: GCA_036326025.1. Lineage (NCBI taxonomy): Eukaryota > Metazoa > Chordata > Actinopteri > Cypriniformes > Leuciscidae > Chrosomus > Chrosomus eos. The sequence goes on from CM070833.1 coordinate 39,227,120, forward strand.
AGTTCTGGAATCTCCCTGCATTGATCACATGATCACCCTCACCACTGACAGAGAAGGCTATGTGGCAGGTAGTGCAACTGACAATAACAGGAGAAGATGCCATGACTCACCGTGTTTGTTGACTGATTTTGACTTACCACAGTTGTTTGATGGACTCGTAAAAAAGGAGCATGCAAGAGAGAAAAAAGACGGTAAGCACGGATAACAAGTTAACAGACAAGTTAAATGCTAACGCGTTTTGCTAGTGATATCGGATTAATGTGATAGGAAAAATATTAGAATATATTAGATATATGGTGATGAGAAAGTTATAAAGCTATGTAAACAACAAAGAATGGTAGTAAATAGAGATTCAAACCAAAGCTATACGGAGCTACAAAAGGCAGACGAGGCAGACAGGAACCGGAAGTCCATTATGAGGAAAAAAAAAGTCTCATAAAAGGTCAGGAGCGGCAGCCTTGTGCAGTGCTCCAACAAACACCATGGTTGTGCTTCGGGTAATCCCATCTTGAGATCCTTTTCAATGCCATCACCTCCTCTCTCTCCCACTTCACTTCTTGTCCGCTCTCTGTACTGTAGAATTGAGATCCTGAAGCCCAGAAAGCATCCAGAACCTCCTTTTTAAGAGCCAGAGTCATCATTGTGAGATGTGCAGTCTGTGTCAATGTCAGGTAATGGGGCTGGTCATGAATGACATTGTTAATGGTGGTTGGTAGTTTTTTTGATAGTCAGAAAAAAATGTTCAAAAGCTGTCACTAGGGTGATACCCTTTCAAAGGTATATATTGGTACCTAAAGTGTACATATTAATACCTACATACAGTAACTTTTTCAAAGGGTACCATCCCAGTAACAGCTGATCCTTGCTGTGATGATGGGTAGCAACACAAAGTTGATTCTGGACTAATTTGATCTAATATATTTTTGTAATTTGGCTGAAGTGGTTGTTTTGAACAAGTATTAATGTAAATTGTATTGTGCAAAACTAAAGTATTTGTTTCAGTACAGGGTACCTTTTACCCTTAGAGTGAGGTAAAAGGCATCTCTTGCCACCTCATATATGTCCCACAGAATTTAGCTCCCACCTGCTCCAACACACCTGCCTGGAAGTTTCCAGTAATCCCGAAGAGCAGGTTCAGGTGTGTTTGACGCTCTGCAGGACAGTGGCCCTCCAGGAGCAGGATTGGACAGGCCTGTCTTAGGCTGCATTTACACTGCAGGTCTTAATGCCCAAATACGATTTTCTAACTGTATCCGATTTTTTTGACGACCCGCTTACATCATCTTTTAAAAGTGACCCGTATCCGATTTTTGCATTTACACTATACACTGCTGAAACTACCAGATGTAGACGTTCTGACCCGGAAAAGGAATTAAAACAGCACGAAATGCAATGGATGCAGATGCGAATAAAATTATCTAGTGTTTTGCTTTTGCTTTGTAATTTTTTTTTAAGCTTTTTATCTTACGTTGGCTCTGTAGCCACGAGCACTTAAAACCGTGCCTCCCCATATCTCGTGAAATGTCTTCAAACACGGATTTATTTCTGTAACAACCCTGCATTTTTGCCTGCACAGTCTCTTCGCCCCAAATACTCAAAAGACATGAAACCTCCGCAGGTTTGAGCAACACGGTAACACTTTATTTGAAGGGGTGTGCATAAGACTGACATGACACTGTCATAAACATGACATAACACCTGTCATGAACATGAAGGCGTCTTTATGAATGTTTATGACTTTTGTCATTAAAGTAACACTAAGTAGTTTTTCAACCTTCATAATATATTTCCAAGACCCTTGTGATGGTACATCGACTTAAAATAAGTTAAATGACTCGTCTGCCATCGCCTGACGGGTCTGTATCGCTTTTACTGGCACTATGTAACTTCGGGTTTCGGGTAGGAACCCGACCACAAAAAGAACTACAAAATTCGACTGCTTTACGTCAAGCGCTACAATAGTCATTATTTCGCTTTTCTTCGTTTCTGATGTCGCAATACATCATGCTTTCATGAAATCATGTAACATACTCTACCTTGTCTGTGGACATCGTTCATTCTAAAGCTGGTGCTGGGTAAACAGCGAGCGTGCGTGCGATGGTAGGCTAAATTATTTACGACAGCGGCAATGGACAATTTCGTTTCCAACCAGTAGGGCGACCGAAGAGGAAAATTTACTTGGTGTTACTTTAAGTGTCATTCGGTAAATTATGACACTTTTAATGCAAAGTTGACATTGTTTAAAATGTCTTTGTTATGACAACTTGACATTAACCAAGACAAAAATGTCTTGATTATGACAACTTGACATTAACCAAGAAATCATAACCTGTCAACCTGTCACAAATATGTCATAACAGGTCTAATTTTCAAACTTAAAGATGTTATTTAGCTTTGCGTTAACATTACATTACCCTGTCATATGTGGTTGGTTTTGACTTTGGCTGTCATGACACCATTATAACTGTGTCATGAATATTTTACTTGTCCTCAAGTAAAGTGGAACACATTGGACTAGCTATAAAGATGGCATTAAGGGTTATTACACAGGTTATGATTTCTTGGTTAATGTTAAGTTGTCATAATCAAGACATTTTTGTCTTGGTTAAAGTCAAGTTGTCATAACAAAGACGTTTTTTGTCATTTTTAAAGTCAAGTTGTCATAACAAAGACATTTTTGTCTTTGTTAATGTCAAGTTGTCATAACAAAGACATTTTAAACAATGTCAACTTTGCATTAAAAGTGTCATAATTTACCGAATGACACTTAATGACAACAGTCATAAACATTCATAAAGACTCCTTCATGTTAATGGCAGGTGTTATGTCATGTTTATGACAGTGTCATGTCAGTCTTATGCACACCCCTTCAAATAAAGTGTTACCAGAAAGGGTTCTCTAGACAATAAAACTTTGTACTGTATACTCAGTGTCACGTTTCAGTGTGTTTGAGTTATGTTTTGAGATCTTGTTTCCCCCTGTCTTTGTGGTTTTTTGGTTTAGTCCTGTTAAGTTTTCCCGCTCCTCGTTTGTGTTCAGTTCTCTTACGAGAGTATCTCTCGTACTGCGTAATATCTTACGCTATGGGGAAACACTCTTTCCTCGAGATATTGAAGCCAAAAATTATCCTTAATTTTTAATCATGCAAAACGCTTTTGCAGCAGCAAGCAGACAAGGGCGAGACAGCTCGCGCGCCCATTGGCTGCCTTGCTGGAAAAGCTGCAGCCTATCGAGTGAGGCACTGCGTGACGTAATGACGAATGGGGGCGCTTCGCGCCCATTTCGTCATGTCCCGCCAGTAAAGGCGTGGTCTCGCCCTATAATACCCTCGATAGCTGTATTTCCTCTGATTTTTCATTCTTCACGCGAAGCTCACGCATCGCGGGATCCAGAGTGAGAAGCCGCGCCGTTGACTTGTAGCCTTCTCAGCGGGACGTGCCATCTTCTGAAGTCGCTGGCCCAGCCGCCTTCAACTGCCGTACCTGCTGCGCTTTCCGGCGTACTATATCCTTTTACTCTGCTAAGTGTGTGTGTGTTTGCTTACGTGACGCAACACCCATTTCTACTGTTCTAAAAGAGCTGCGTCTTTTTAAAGATGCCTTCCTGTGGTTCTTGCCGAGCCCCACTCAGCGACGAGGACCGCCACGTCATCTGCGTGTCCTGCCTGGGTGAGGATCACGCGGCCACCGCGCTCGCTGACGGCGGATGCCATCATTGTGAACGCTTGCCTATGGTGACTCTGCGGACTCGCCTAGCTTCGTTCTCCGAGCCCGCATCCCAGCCCGCCGTGATGCCGCGCCGCAAGAAGCGCCGCGCCCTGCGCGCGCCCGAGCTATTTCCAGCCCGCCAAAGCTCGCCGGTTCGCCCGCCAGCTTCGCCGGCTTCGCTCGAGTCGCTCCCAGACGGACAGCGGCCGCCGTCTGCCGCCGCGTCCGCACTTGAGCTCGACAAACTTACCGGACGGCATTGAAACTGAGCCGATGCGTCCGCTCTCTCAAGCCGTGGATTACATCGGCCTGAATGGTGAGATACATTTGTGGCTAACGCTATCCGAGATGACGGAAGCTGAGCGCTCCGTGTTCCTCGACGTTCTCGCTCTGCTGGACGCCGCCCCCCTCAGCGCGGGCCCCGGCCGAGGATTGAGATAAAGCCCGAGGTCTCAAGGCCTTCCTAGTCTCTCTAGGAAAGCGACGGTGTTCAGTTCCCGCTGCGGCCGGATTTTCACCAAAACTTCTCGCTCGTTCAGTTCCAAGCAATGTGACTGTTCCAGTGTATTTCGCAGTGAGCAAGCTGGTTCCACAGCCCGCTTGCCTGCGCACAAAGGCCGTCGTTTCGGCTAACTAGCAGCGCCGCCAGGCCCGAGATCAAACACCGCGCTCTCGCTCTGCTGGACGCCGCCCCCCTCAGTGCGGGCCCCGGCCGAGGATTGAGGTAAAGCCCGAGGTCTCAAGGCCTTCCTAGTCTCTCTAGGAAAGTGACGGTGTTCAGATCCCGCTGCGGCCGGATTTCCACCAAAACTTCTCGCTCGTTCAGTTCCATGCGTTGTGACTGTCCCAGTGTATTTCGCAGTGAAGCAGCCGGTGTCTCAGCCCGCTTGCCTGCGCACAAAAGCCGTTTCTATGGCTACCCAGATAAATCCAATAAAGAGTGCATTTTCTGGTGTTCCGGCCACGGCCGATGGTGTTACGAGTGTTGTAAGAATGCCCACGTCCCAGTGTCCATTCCCACACCCAGACACAGCCCGCCACGGTGCAGGGCTAGCACAAATAAAACCAACTCATGTTGGTTGTGCAGAAAATGTAGTGAACGCGCCCATACAATGCCCGCTTACACTACACGATGCGTGTCCCTTGGTTTCTGTAAAAACGAAACTAACACACATTTAGTCGGCGCGAGCCGACAGTGTTCTCAGTGCAGTAAATGTGCCCGCTGTTTTCGCATTTCCTCACTGACACGCCGAATCCCACGGGATTCACCCCCACTCGCTTTCTATGCACAACCCGTCACAGAGAAGCTGAGCGCGGCCAGGCTGCCCGCTGTGATTAGCGCGCACCTCGCACGCTGTGAACACAGCGTTGATTCAGTCGGCGCGAGCCGAGTGTTCTCTGTGCAGAAAATGTGCCCGCTGTCTCGCGCCCGCATTTCTCACAGACACTCCGAATCTCACGGGATTCGCCCCTGCTCGTCTTCTCTGCACAACCCGTCACAGAGAGGCTGAGCGCGGCCAGGCTGCCGGCTGTGATCAGCGCGCGCCTCGCACGCTGTAAACACAGCAGTGATTTAGTCGTGCGAGCTGACAGTATTCTCAGTGTAGTAAATGTGCCGCATTTAGTAAATGTGCCCACATTCCCTCACACGCGCCGAATCCCACAGGATTCGCCCCGCTCGCTTTCTCTGCGCGTCCCGCCATAGAGAAGCTGAGCACGGCCAGGCTGCCCGCTGTGATCAGCGCGCCCCCCGCCTCGAACGCTGTAAACACGGTGCTGTGTTCCCAGTACACAGGGGCTCTCGATCCGCCGTCCTGCCGCGGCCAGAGCCCAGATTTCATTCTACCCCTAGCTATTCACGCAGATGCGTGGTCAAGGCTTCCCGGGGTATCAGAATGGGTGTTGAACACTATAACGAGAGGCTGTTCGCTACAGTTCGCTCGACGCCCCCGCCGTTATACGGCGCGAGTCGAAACTACGGTGTATAGCGAAGGTTTTCATCTACTTCGAGCCGAGATAGCGAAACTACTGAGAAAAGGGGCTATAGAACCTCTATCTCAGGGCGAAGGGGGCTTATACAGCAGATATTTTCTGGTACCGAAAAAAGATGGTGGGCTCAGACCCATTCTAGATCTGCGACTGCTGAACAGAACGCTCGGGAAGCGCCAGTTCAGAATGCTTACGACCAGGAAAATCCTCGCGCAAGTGCGCCAAGGAGACTGGTTCATGTCAATAGATCTGAAAGACGCCTATTTTCAAATACAAATAGCGTCCCATCACAGGCGATTCTTGAGATTCGCCTTCGAGGGCCAGGCATATCAATACACAGTCCTGCCGTTCGGCCTGTCCATAGCACCCCGTACGTTCACGTAGTGCATGGACGCGGCCCTCGCCCCCCTGAGACTTCGGGGCATGCGAGTTTTGAACTACTTGGACGATTGGCTGATTCTATCTCGTTCACGAACGGAGCTCATAGAACACAGGGCCGCATTACTCGAGCACCTCGAGGAGCTGGGCCTTACAGTCAATTGGGCGAAAAGCTCACTGCTCCCCAGTCGGAGAATTTCCTTTCTGGGAACAGTGTTAGACTCGCTATCCATGACAGCACGCCTGTCACTGGAGCGCGGATTGAATATTCAGCACGTCGCGAGATCCTTCCGCCACGGCTCTATAGTCCCGCTCAGAAGGTTTCAGAAAATGCTGGGTCTGATGGCCTCAGCAGCCTCCGTACTCCAGTTGGGCCTGCTCCGCATGCGCCCACTGCAGCTATGGCTAAAACCACGAGTTCCCCCAGGGCGTGGACCGCGGGTCTATTTCGCCTCAGGGTCGACCTTCAGTGCGTTTCAGCTCTGAAACCGTGGAAAGTGACCGACTGGTATCAGTCAGGTGTGAGTCTGGGGATCGCCTCGGGTGTGAAGGTGGTGTCTACGGACGCCTCCACATCGGGGCGGGGAGCGCTGCTCGAGGGCAGACCGCTAGCTGGCCTATGGTCAGTACGGGAGAAGCTCCTTCACATAAACTGCTTGGAATTAATAGCAGTCGACAAAGCGCTAAGGCGCTTCTGTCCCCAGATAATAGGCCACCACGTATTGGTCCGGTCGGACAACATGTCAGTGGTGGCGTACATAAATCACCAGGGCGGCGTCAGGTCCCGAAACCTTTACAGGCTGACGGAACGCCTCCTGGTCTGGGCTCAGCACAACCTGCTCTCGCTGAGAGCGGCGCATGTGCCTGGTCACCTAAATGTGGGGCCAGACAGGCTGTCCAGAAACAACGTCCCAGCAGGAGAATGGTCTCTGCACCCGCAGACGATCCAGCTGCTGTGGGAAACGTTTGGCAAAGCGCAGGTGGACCTGTTCGCGTCCCAAGAAAACGCTCACTGCCCGAGATTCTTCTCGAAAAGCCGGGACGCGCTGGCCCATGTTTGGCCCCGCCGCCCCCCCTATATGCTTTTCCCCCTGTCTCACTCCTGCCTCAGGTGTTGGAGCGAATCAGGAGGGAGGGATGCCCAGTGCTACTCATAGCTCCGCTCTGGACAAACCAGTCGTGGTTCCCTGTCCTGATGCAGCTGACCAGCGCTGCCCCATGGCCTTTACCGTTGAGGAGAGACCTCCTCTCTCAGGCGGGAGGCTCGATTTGGCATCCTCGCCCGGATTTGTGGTCCCGGCACGCATGGGCCATCAACGGGTACCCGCTGACCTCCCAGAGGGAGTGTTAAACACGATCGCGTAGGCTAGAGCCCCGTCTACCAGACGGCTCTACACCTCGAAGTGGTCTGTGTTCTCTGCTTGGTGTCAAGCGTAGAGCTTTTCACCTGTAGACTGCGGGGTTACGGAAGTGCTTTCCTTCCTTCAGGAGCTACTGGATAAGGGCAGGACCCCTTCTACGCTCAAAGTATACGTGGCGGCCATAGCAACGTTTGTAAAACCGGTGTCTGGCCAGTCACTAGGAAAGAACGACTTAGTCGTGCGTTTCCTTAGAGGAGCTCGGAGGCTAAACCCTCCCAGGCCCCTTCAGTTCCGACATGGGACCTTTCCACGGTCTTGGAGGCCATGAAAGGTGCCCCATTCGAGCCAATCCAGTCGTCAGACATCAAACACTTGTCTTTCAAGACAGCGTTTCTTATGGCTCTCGCTTCAGTGAAGCGCGTAGGGGACTTGCAAGCGCTCTCAGTGAGCGCGTCATGCATGGAGTTTGGACCTAATGACTCAAAGGTCATACTCAAACCGAAGCACGGCTACGTGCCAAAATCGCTCAACACACCGTTCAGGGCACAGGTGATTTCTCTGTCTGCCCTTCCGGTTCTCAATGAGGAGAAGGACGCGAGTCTCCTTTGCCCTGTCAGGGCACTAAGGGCTTATGTGTCCCGCTCGTCTGGTTTCAGACAGACTGAGCAGCTTTTCGTTTCGTTTGGCGGCCGTGCTAAGGGACTTGCCGCTTCGAAACAGAGCCTATCCAGATGGATAGTCGGTGCCATAGCGCTGGCTTACACTTCTAAGGGCCTACAGTGCCTTTTGGGTGTTAGAGCGCACTCCACAAGAGGCATGGCCTCCTCGTGGGCATGGTCTAGCGGGGTTACCCTGCAAGATATTTGTATGGCCGCGGGCTGGGCCTCGCCGTCTACATTTATAAAATACTATAACCTGGAGGTTCCCGCCTTGCAAGCTAAGCTTTTGGCGGTATAAAGTTCAGTGCTATGTGCCCGCTGTGCGGCTCAGATACTGAGTTTGACCTGCGTATTGCTCACTGACCGGTACAGCAGCTCATTAAATTGTCGACACACTTGTGGCCACCCAGTTCAGGCTGAATGTTCACCCTGACGGTATGGTCTATTTGTCACATGATCAGCTCCTTCGGATGCTATTTACAGGGAATGATGCTTCTAGCCTCTCTTCCCTCACTCTCTGTGAGTTTATGGTGATTATGCACTATATGCGCCCCGGGCTTCGGCCCCTGGGACTTTGGTGTTGGATCCCTACCAGCACGGCGTGTTGCATGGTGTTCCCCATAGCGTAAGATATTACGCAGTACGAGAGATACTCTCGTAAGAGAACGTACTCGGTTACTAACGTAACCTCGGTTCTCTCTAGAGAGGGAACGAGTACTGCGTATCTTGCCGTGCTTGGAATACGCTCTGGTTCGCTTCGGCGTTGAAAAATCAGAGGAAATACAGCTATCGAGGGTATTATAGGGCGAGACCACGCCTTTACTGGCGGGACATGACGAAATGGGCGCGAAGCGCCCCATTCGTCATTACGTCACGCAGTGCCTCACTCGATAGGCTGCAGCTTTTCCAGCAAGGCAGCCAATGGGCGCGCGAGCTGTCTCGCCCTTGTCTGCTTGCTGCTGCAAAAGCGTTTTGCATGATTAAAAATTAAGGATAATTTTTGGCTTCAATATCTCGAGGAAAGAGTGTTTCCCCATAGCGTAAGATATTACGCAGTACTCATTCCCTCTCTAGAGAGAACCGAGGTTACGTTAGTAGCCGAGTACGTTTTATAACCTGTGTTCTGTTAATTATTCTATTATTCCATGTGTATTTAAGCCCTGTGTTTTCTCTGAGTGTTTGTCGATCGTCGTCAATGTATGGTTGTATGTTAACCCTGAATTCCTGGAGTCTGTTATTTTGTTTCTGTTTGATTTTGGAAGTTTCATTTTGTTAATTAAATCTATTATATTGAAACTCCCGTGTCCTCGTCTTCAGCTACCTGCAGCAACCCTGACACTCAGACTTCATCTAAAACAGAGGGGAATATGGAATGATGTAAGAAGTATGCCATTGCGTCCTGTGAAAGCAGCCTCCGTATTTATAATATATTTGTTTGTCCTCATATTTGTTTGCTTTACTTTTTCTGTCACTCATCAAAACAAAGAAATAAAGAAAGCTACAGGCACACTGGGTTCCCACTCATTCCAGCAAAAATTGCTTCTATTACGAGGACCCGACACATCACTGAGAGCTGTGAGCCTAAACACAGTTGGGATTGTTTGACAATGTTAATGAATCATAAAATTCTTCCTCAGAACTTTATAAAAGGAAACTGAAAATATTGTATATGTAAAATATATATATATATATATTTGTATTATTCAGGAACTGAATGCACTAGATTTCAAAGGAAACATAATTTATGGAAAATTTCTACAATTTCTACAAGTTCGCAATTAAACATTCTTCACGTTAATGCCATGCATATTATAAACTTTGATGAATTTAATGCTTTTTTTTAAATGACATGCTTAACACTGTATAAATACAAAATAAGTGTATTACTAATTGGACGTCATACTGGTTAATTAGTTCATTGTTTTTTATAAGGCTAAAAACAGGCAGAAAACCAGATATATGAAGAGCTTAATAATACTTATTATAATGATTAAACATAACTCTTACCCATCATCAATCATTTAAGCTCATGTTGTGAAATTTGTCTGAATTTGTTTTACTGTAAGTGCAAAGTTACCAGGGTCGTGCATCAAAATATATTGTACCTTCTTTTCTTCTAAAAGTAGATTTCTTTAAACTAAAGATTATCTTTGTAATAACTATTTTAGTGTGACAAATGTTAAATTTACTTTTAACATCTACCTTTCAAGCAGCACCACTACAATTGTGCTGTGCTTTCATGTTCAGACGGAGCAAATGGAGCAGACAATGTCACTAACAAATATGCTCATAATATACATGTTAGACACCATATTCAAAAAACAGCTGTTACATGCCATCCAGTGTTCATAAGGATATGGTTAAAACTCTATTTAATTTGGAAACAAATTATCTCATTTACATTTGCATGAGAGTGTAAATGATCATTTCTCCTCTGGGAACAGATTTAAGTATTCTGATGAAGGTTCAAATATTTTCAGTGTCAAAATATATTTTGCTGACAGTCTGAACCATCGATAAAACATTGCATATATAATTGGATTCATACCGGAATTCATGCATACAATCCAATCCATTACATTAATTATAAGAGAGTCATTTTCGTTATGCCCCAAAGAAAGACTAGTTAAATAGTATGGCATCCAGCAAAGAAGATAAACCAGTACTACAATCCCTAAGGTTCTTGTAGCCTTTTTTTCTGATTTGGCCTTTTTGTCTGTGACTGAATTTATATGCTTAGCTTGATAGCTTGCTACAAAGCAGATTTTCACATATAAAGGAATAATTATACAACAAGGTGCCACTAAACAAACAATGGAATCTAGTATTACATTTTCCAACTTAATAGAAAGTATGCATTCTCCAATACATGTGTGGTTCCTCTCTGGATACAGTAAAAATTCATACAACAGATAAAAATTATATATAAAGGAGAATAACCAATTTACAACAATAGAAACAATAGCTCGGTTATTGTTGACTCTTATTGGATATCGCAAAGGGTCATTCACAGCAATGTATCTATCCACAGATATAATAATCATATTACCAAGTGATGCTGTGACAACCACATAAAGAATAAAAGGAAATATTAGGCAAAATATTTCTCCAAAGTACCAGCATGGCTCAATCAGTTTCATTCCCTGCACTGGCAAGAGAATCAGTCCTGTGATCAGATCAGCCACTGCCAGAGAGAAGATCAGCACATTGGTGGGAGTGTGGAGCTGCTTGAAGTGCGAAATGGAGATGATCACCAACAGGTTTAGAAACACGGTGAACACTGATGTTACAGCGAAGAAAATATACACAATAATGTACTCTGCTTCAGGTCGTTTACTTCTGGCACAAGACAAATTGTTGTTTGGAAAGCAGTATTGGATTGTTTGATTGTCCATGTTTGCCACTCCCCAGTTGGACATTTCCATGATAGATCTATCTTGGAGAGTAGACTCTGTGTGAAGATGCTTGCCACTAATATGACTCAGTTTTATACTTATGGAAGCTCAGCGACCACCTCATTTTACGGTGATGTTTGAATATTCAGCTGTCAACCAACCCGCTACTACAATATTCATAGACCTATCAGATCTAATCTGATCTATATTCTAAAAAACCTTTCATAAAAGACTGGTCCTTGAAAGCTTTTATATGGTTATATACATAATAGCAATTAAAGATAGAAGTTAAGTGGATTTAAAAATATATATATTTATCCCAATATAAGACCAATTGGAAACACTGTGTCAGTGTTTATGACTTAATTCAATTGCAAGTGCAATAAACAGATTATTCCATCTTCTTTATTACAGAAAGAACATGAAATAAACATTGCAATGGTCGGAAAGTTGTGGATGAAGATGATGAACCTTGGCAACGCAGGGACTACAATGGGCATATGATGACAGAATATCCAAGGCAGAAGTCCAGTGAGAGAAATCCACAAGGAAGGTTCAAATAATCCAGGAAACAGGCAGGAACTGGAGCACAGGACACAGAAGACAGGAGACACTGCACAGAGAACGAGTAGTGAGCAAAACAACGATCCGACACTGAATGAACACACACAGGCCTAAGATGTAGTGAGGCTGATGAGACGCAGCTGAGCCCGATCACTAATCAGCGACCATGGGTTTCCCAGCAACGCAGGTGACAAACACACACAATCACAGAAGACAAGTAAGAATCCACAGACCTGCGAACCGTGACAGTACCTCTCCTCCTAGGAATGCCTCCTGGCACTCGAGCTTATCTGTCGAATGTAATCATCGATCAAGGAATGATCCAACATGTCTCTTGCAGCAACCCAACTTCTCTCTTCCGGACCGTAACCCTTCCAGTCCACCAAGTAATGGAATCCGCGTCCCCTCCGTCTCGAGTCCAGAATACGTTTGAACGAATAGATAAAAAAATGTGGTTTATTTTAGATCAGGTGTGCCCAACCCTGCTCCTGGCGATCGACTGTCCTGCACAGTTCATCTCCAACCCTAATCAAACCCTTACCCTTCAATTAAGGTCTTAACAACCAATTAAGGTCTTCAGGATTACTTGAAAATTAAAGGCAGGTGTGTTTGATCAGGGTTAGAGATAAACTGTGCAGGACAGTCGATCGCCAGGAGCAGGGTTGGGCACACCTGTTTTAGATGCATGAAAAAACGAATTAATTCTCCTGTACACCAGAGGAAGTTTGAGGCGTACTGCCACTGGACTAAGGACTTAAGTTACAGTGAACGGGGCAATACATTTAGGAACAAGCTTATTACAAAAGGTGCTGAGAGGAATGTTCTGAGTAGAAAGCTACACTTTTTGACCAACTACATATTCAGGAGGCTTTGAAAGGTGGAAATCGGCCTGGGCCTTAGTGCGTGCTCGCACCCTAAAGAGAGCCCTTCTGGTTTTCCTCCAGGTGCAATGGCACTTCTGGACAAAAACATGAACGAAGGGAACCGCGACCTCGTATTCCAGGTTCTGAAAAATTGGTGGCTGGTAACCTAAACTACCTTCAAACAGAGAGAGGCTCGTGGACGATACTGGTAGTGAGTTATGCACATACTCAACACATGAGAGCTACTATCTTCAGGAGGACGGATTCTGAGACACCAAACATTGCAACACCCATTCCAAGCCTTGGTTGGCCCTCTCAGTCTGACCGTTGCTCTGAGGATGAAAACCAGAAGAAAGACTAACCATCACCCCCAGCAAACGACAAAACTCTTTCCAAAATCTGGACACAAATCGGGGTCCCCTGTCAGAGACCACATCCATCGGAAGACCATGCATGCGAAAAACATGGTCAATGACAGAAACCACTGTCTCCCTGGTAGAAGGCAATTTAGGCAGGGGAATAAAATGGGCCGCCTTCGAGAACTGGTCCACCACAGTTAAAACTACAGTGTTGCACTGGGAGGTGGAAGGTCTGTAATGAAATCTAGCGCAAGCACTCTAAGCACTTTCTCTGGTTCTTTTCTCCTGTAGGCTCCAGTGATCCTTATGGAACCCAGGTTGCACTTCACCAGCAAGTTGTCACACTTTTACTTCCACTTACTTTTACACCTTGGAGCTCTTGCACTAACTCCAACCTTTTGTCACTCAATAAAGGCCCCTCAGGGGTAATTTTCTCCCACCACAACTGGTGGAGAATGCGGGCAAGTGAGAATTGAGGACAGATTCTGACCTAGACTGTTTTTTTCTTCTCTTTCTCTTTCATCATCCTACAGATCTGGCTCTCTCTCTCATTCTATATCTGACAAAATATGGAGAACATCTTGCTCCAGCTGGCTGAAATCTCACTACGCCAGCAAAGGTTTACAGAGGAGCTGGCTACACGCCAGGAAAGGTCAGAAAATGTGGTTGAACGGCTCCCCCTTGAGGTCGTCCAGCGAACACAACTCGCCAATACCCGAGCCACAGCTAACCAACTGCTCACCAAATTAACAGATCTTGATGACGTAGAGGCCTACCTCCACACATTCGAAATAGTGGCTGAGCGGGAGGGATGGGACGAGACAGAGTGGGCAGGAATTATTGCATCCTTTCTAACGGGAAGCGCAATGTGGCTACTATTCGTTATCCCCCGCTTCGGCTACAGATTATGCAGCGCTAAAGCAGGAGATATTGGCTCGGGTGGGGCTTTCACCAGTGTGTGCGGGACAGCGTTTCATCGAATGGGCATACGACCCTCGTTCCCTGGTTCGATCCCCGGTTCCATCTGACCAAGTGTCGAGGTGTCCATGAGCAAGACACCTAACCCCAGCTGCTCCCGACGAGCTGGATGGCGCCTTGCATGGCTGCCGTCGCCCGTCGGTGTATGAATGAGAGAGTGAATGGGTGAATGTGAGGCAAAATTGTAAAGCGCTTTGGTGGCCATTGGGTCTGTGAAAGCGCTATATAAATGCAGTCCATTTACCATTTACCATTTACAGGCAGCCCAACTTTCCAGGTTAGCCCATCTATGGCTTCTCACTGGCCAACCAACTGCATTACAAGTCGCTGAGAAGGTGGTTATAGACAAGCTGCTTCGATCTCTTCCCCGAGTACACAGGAAGGCTGTGGGGATGAAATCGAAATCCAGAGTCACTGAGTGAATTGGTGCAAGCGGTAGAATTAGCGGATGCGACCCAAGCACGGGACATCGGAGAGAGAGCCGGAGAATTTCCAGTGAGGGTGCCGAGTAACAGATGGCCGCTAGAGGGCACCCCTAGGCCAGTAGGCAGACCAGTCATGACAGGGCCCCGCGATGAGCCCATGCCCACTGATCCCAACCCACCAGAAGTGCAGAATAAGAGGGTGAGTCACGTGCCTCCCAGTTAAATGTGTACTTTTGATCTGTTTCAACAGGTAACAGCAGTAGGTTCGTTTGGCAGAGAGCAGAGAGAAGACGAGTGCCTTAAGAACTGTTGGGATCAGGTCAGAGTGATTAATGGAGAAGAGCGTCTACCCCAGCCTCATCCAACGCCACACTTCATTGTGGAAAATGGTCTGCTCTACTGCGTCACGATCAGGAGGGGTGATGAAAAGCATCTACTGGTGGTGCCGCGTGCCAAGGCTGAAATGGTCCTGACCCTGGCCCACTCTCATCCATTGGCAGGGCATCTGGGTCCCGAGAACACTTTCCAACAGGTCAGGGATCGTTTCCACTGGCCAGGAGTAACTGCAGACATGAGACGTTTCTGCAGAAGTTGCGAAGTGTGTCAACGCACCTCCCCACAGAAACCTCCCCCCAGCCCCCTGATCCCACTGCCCATTATAAAAGTGCCCTTTGAACGCATCGGGATGGACCTGGTGGGTCCGTTGTCAAAATCAGCCCGGGGGCATGAACACATCTTGGTCATAATGGATTATGCCACCCGGTATCCTGAGGCAGTTCCACTCAGGAAAGCCACCTCCAAGAACATTGCCAAGGAGTTGTTCCTTCTGTTTAGCCAGGTGGGCATCCCCAAGGAAATATTAACTGACCAAGGTACTCTATTTGTCTCTCAGCTTATGGCGGACTTGTGCAAACTGTTGAAGGTAAAACAGCTACATAGCTCAGCCCCAGACAGATGGACTGGTCGAACGTTTCAATCAAACCCTTAAGAGAATGCTGAAGCGGATGGTAGCCGAAGATGGGCACGATTGGTACCTCATGATTCCTTATATGGTGTTTGGGGTCCGGGAGGTTCCCCAGGCCTATGCTGAATTCACCCCCTTTGAGTTACTGTTCGGACGGCAACCACGAGGGCTGTTAGAGGTAGCCAAAGTAAGTAAGTAAGTAAGTAAAATTTATTTGTATAGCACTTTTCTCAGATGAAGATCACAAAGTGCTTCACAACAAAAGGAAGCATTAGCAGCTCTCATAAATACATTTCAGTCACAGAAAAAATAAAAAATAAAATATAAGTAAAATAAGCAACACTCATACACATACACATTAGACCAGCCTCGACCATCCTCCAGAGTCCAGACTAATCAAAAGCCTCTTTAAAAAGCAAAGTTTTCAGCTGACTTTTAAATTTTTCCACACAATCCAAGCAGCGTATGGAAGGAGGCAAAGCGTTCCACAACCTGGGTGCAACAACTTGGAATGAACGGTCCCCCCTAGTTTTAAAATGTGCAAAGGGGGCAACTAATAGTCTCTGACCTGTTGATCTCAGACTACGTGAGGATGTACGCAGCTGTATCAGGTCAGAGATATATGAGGGTGCCTGTCCTTGTAGGGCTCTAAAAGTTAGGACCAAAATTTTGAAGTGCATTCTGAATAGCACTGGTAACCAATGGAGTGAAGCTAAAACTGGAGTAATATGTGCCCTTTTACTCGTGTGGGTTAAAAGCCTAGCAGCAGAATTTTGGACAGTCTGAAGACGACCAAGATCCTTCTTAATAAGGCAAATAAAAAGACTATTACAATAGTCCAAGCGAGACGAGATAAAAGCATGAATGATCATCTCTAGCTCGGCTTTTGACACCAAGGCTCTTATCTTAGAAATGTTCCTTAACTGAAAGAAACAGTTTTTAATAAGATGTTTCGAATGTTTCTCCAGAGACATGGCCACATCAAAAACAACTCCCAGACTCCTGAGACTGGGCTGGACAGACGAACCTAAGTCACAAATGTGTTTCTTTATCTGAGGGATGCTCTGCTCAGGGGCAATGATTAAAGTTTCAGTCTTAGCTGAATTCAACATTAAAAAGTTGTCATTTAGCCACTGCTTAATCCTACTCAGACAGTTCATTAAAGATGACAATTTAAATAACTCAGTGGCTTAAAGGAGCAATATAACTGAATATCATCTGCATACAGGTGATAAGAGACATCTCGAAACTGGCTTATAATCTGTCCTAAAGGAAGCATATACAGAAGGAAAAGAATCGGTCCCAGGACAGAACCCTGCGGAACACCACTCAATAAACCTGCAGTATCTGACATGTTCTGATTTATATAAACACTAAAACTTCTACCAGTAAGGTAAGATGAAAACCATTTCAGAGCTGATCCAGATATTCCTAATAGAGCCTGTAGTCTATTAAGCATAATATTGTGGTCAATAGTGTCAAAGGCAGATGTAAGATCCAGCAAAACTAACACTGTATGCTTCCCAGAGTCAGCAGACATCAAGATATCGCTTGAAACTTTCACCAGTGCAGTTTCCGTAGAATGTTTTTTACGAAAACCTGACTGATATTTATCAAAAATATCATTATTCTCTAAGAAGGTAGTAAGCTGCTCTGCTACCACTTTCTCTAAAATCTTAGCCATAAAAGGGAGTTTAGATATCGGCCTGTAATTCGAGGGTTGCAATGGATCCAAACTGGGCTTTTTAAGAACTGGTTCAACAATCGCATGTTTAAAAAAGTCAGGAACCACCCCAGTGAAAAGTGAAGTATTAATCATTTCTACAACGCAGGGGCCAATACTGTCAAAAACCTGCTTAAACAGCATAGTTGGAAGAACATCACTCTGGCCATAAGATGGTTTCAGCTTATCTAATAGAGTAGAGACATCGAATAATGACACAAGTTTAAAAGAGAAACACGGATAGTAAAGACCCAAAGTACAGGCCTTGTGTGCAGGCGGGGGTAAAATGGTAGCTCTGATATCCTTAATTTTCTCAACAAAGAAGTTAAGAAATACATTGCTATTTGTCAAAGAGAGCACCGTAGTTGGAGAGATAGATGGAGAAACAATAGAATTAATGGTATCAAATAAAAATGTAGGGTTTTTCTTATTAGAAGATATTAGCTGAGAGAAGTAGTTGGTTCTAGCATTCTTCAGGTATTCATTTAGAGAAGTGGTTAATTCCCTAAGATAGAGCCTGTAAACTTCAAGTTTAGTTGTTTTCCATAAACGTTCTATTTTCCGACGTTTACTTCTAAGGCTCTGAATAGATGAATTAATCCATGGGCAGGGCTTTTTAACTGACACAATGTTTGATTTCATAGGAGCCACTTCATCTAGAATTTTGGAACATTGGCTGTTAAAAGATTCCACATACACATTTACATCACTACAACATCTTAGCTGGCATGGATCAAACATAGTAGAAAACCTCCCAGCAACATCCTGGTTAAAAACTCTCCTCTGAGCCTTAATTCTCAGAGGCGGGGGTCCCGTGGTAGATTTAAGCTAAAGAAAACACAACTATGGTCACTCACATGGACATCCTCCACACTCACATTTACAATCTCAAGCCCTAATGAGAAAACAAGGTCCAGGGTGTGCCCCTTTAAGTGAGTAGGACCTGAGACATATTGCGTAAAGTTAAAAGAGTCAGTGATAGATAGGAGATCTGAAGCAGCAATACATGACATATCATCAATGTGAA
The DNA here is from genome assembly GCA_036326025.1 of Chrosomus eos. Lineage (NCBI taxonomy): Eukaryota > Metazoa > Chordata > Actinopteri > Cypriniformes > Leuciscidae > Chrosomus > Chrosomus eos. Next base: position 39,245,512 of record CM070833.1, read on the forward strand.
GATTAAAATCTCCAATTATTAAAACTTTCTCCAGCTTAATTATAGAGGTTAACAAATCAGTAAAATCAGTAAGGAAGATACCTGCAGGGCCAGGAGGACGGTAAATTAACACACAGTGAAATATGTTTACAGCACCGACCTTAATCATCTGTGATTCAAACGAGGAAAATGATTCACAGTGGATTCCTCTGCATAGAAGATAGTCTCGATACACAACAGCGAGGCCACCACCTCGGCGACCCGTTCGAGGTGTCCCAATCACTGAGCAACCTGTAGGGCAGAGCTCATTTAAGTGTACGGCCTCCTTATCCTTTTGCCATGTTTCTGTGAGGAACATAAAATCCATCTTTTCCATGAAGATAAGATCGTTGATGACATGCGCCTTGTTTGTGATGGAACGAGCATTTAGCAGCGCTAAACGGAGCGATGATGGCAGTCCAGTCTCCTTAGTAGCAGGTTGTAGCGGTCGCAAACACCTAGTACAGTCACGTGATTTCCAGCGGTGTCGTGGGTCCAATCGCTGGTCAGGCAGGTCAGACACAAACTGCAGTTTCCCAACTGCAAGTCCATCTCCGCCCCACGGTGACCAAAGGGGATCACGTCCAGCAGGCAGTACGAGCCGCAGGCTACCCTGCGCCAGAGCGCCCCCGGCACCTATGTCCCGAGGAAAAACCGGCAGAAGCCACCGCGGCCGCCGCCCGCAGAGAAGCCCGGGCACCTCTATCGCCGAAGACAGCCTCATCGCGACCCGAACGCCAGCTCTGCAACCCCTTTTCCTTCGTCTCTTCTTTGGGTTTCCACGACCCCGAAGTAAAAAACGGCAATCAAATAGGCTGGGTGTGCACACCAGCGGGGGTGGAAAAGTTTGACTGTAACTCTCCCAGCTGTTACTGAGTCCTTCCATATATACTCCAATGTTCATTAGGGTATCACGATCGTATGTCAGAACCGCGGTGACACAGTGATAAAATGGCAGGGTTAATGTGACCATAAAAAAGACATACACAAACAAGTAAGAACGACATAGATGAGACGCAGCAACGGCCATGCCAAACAAAGGCGCCATCTTTGTAACAATCTAATTCAAATCCAAAGAAGCCTGGGAGGGCCAAGAATGCCCACACAGAACTCTAATTGAGCATATACAGGAGATGAAGGAGAGGATAGACAAAGTGATGCCCCTAGTAAAAGAGCATCTGACTGAGGCCCAACGTGCCCAACAACGAACGTACAATCGCCCCCGCTCAAGCACGTGAGTTCTATCCAGGTGACAAAGTATTGCTGCTAATCCCAAATGCTGCTTGTAAATTTCTTGCGTCCTGGCAGGGACCGTATATGGTGACTGAGAGAGTGGGGCCGGTAAATGATCGAGTCTGCCAGCCAGGACGGTGTCGTGTCGAACAGATCTACCACGTTAACTTGCTGAAGAGGTGGGTCGAGCCACCCAACCAGATGGCAGCGCTTGCTGTAAAGGAACCGACTGTGGTGGATCTGGGGACGCAACTCTCAGCAGTCCAGAAGAAAGAACTGGAGGCCCTGGTAAGCAACTATTCAGACGTGTTTTCAGAGACCCTGGGCCGGACAGACATCCTATCCCATGAGATTCACACCCCTCCTGGAACCATCATTAGGCAGCGGCCCTACCGGGTACCAGAAGCTCGCCGGCAGGTTATAGAGGAGGAAGTGCAACGAATGCTTTCATATGGGTGTAATTGAGGAATCTCGAAGTCCATGGTCCAGCTCTATAGTTTTGGTGCCCAAGAAAGATGGGACTCACCGGTTCTGTAATGACTTTCGGAAGCTGAAAGAGTCCCAATTTGATCCTTAAGGAACCCAGGCTGCACCTTTTGTCACTCAATAAAGGCCCCTCAGGGGTAATTTCACCACGCATTGAGTCTGCCCCTCTTTTCTCTCGCCACACAAGCGATTTTGGAACCCCAGCAATTCTAAGGCACAAACAATTCTAGCAATTCTAAGCAATTCTAAGGCACAAACAAACGACTCGTTGGGAAACTGGACAGAGGCGTTAACCCCTTGTAAGGCATTGTGGACCTTCGATCCAAGTGACCACAGAAATAAGCATATCGATCGAAAATGTGAAACAAAGCATTGGGCCTGATGTTTTTAGATCCCGGACGGTACGAGCCTGCCTAGAGTTCAAGCGTTTAGCAGATCTAATGTACTCAAGGTTCTTGTGATCGGTCCAGACGACGAAAGGTACCCCCGAGCCTTTCAACCAACGATGCCACTCCTCCAGCGCCAACTTGACTGCCAACAGCTCTCTCTTACCAGTATCAAAGTTACTTTCTGGAGGTGACAAACAATAGGAATAAAACTAGCAAGCGTGCATCTTGTCGTCCGAGGAAGACTGCTGGAAAAAAACCTCAGACGCGTTGACCTCCACCACAAACTGACTCGAGGGTTCAGGGGTTATAAGAATGGGACTTGAAAAAAAAGCGGCTTTTTATGTTGAAAATGCAACTTCAGCTGTACTAGACCACCTGAACATCACCCTGGTGGAGGTCAAGGCATCAAGAGGGGCAACCAGTTGGCTGTAACTACGAATGAACCAGTGGTAAAAATTGGACAAAAAGCCCATTCTCAAGCAGCCTCTCAAGCACTCGCATAACATGCTGAATGTGTTCCTGGAGAGATAAGGAAAAAATCAATATGTCATCCAGGTAAACCTATATGAACTGATCAGCCATGTCTCTCAGCACATCATTGACGAGTGCTTGGAAGACCGCGGGAGCATTGGACAGCCCAAACGGCATGACCATATATTCAAAATGCCCCCTAGAGGTATTAAAGGCGGTCTTCCATTCATACCCCTCCCTGATGCGAACCAAATGATAAGCGTTACGGAGATCCAACTTTGTGAAATAGGAAGTCCCCTGCAACCACTCGAAGCCCGAAGACATCAATGGCTTTTTCATTCTTTGCCATGATGTTATTAAACCCCCGATAGTCAATACAAGGTCGCAGAGAACCATCCTTCATCCACAAAGAAGAACCCCGTGCCAGCAGTAGAGGAAGAAGGGCAGATGATCTTGGCTGCAAAAGAATCAGAAATATATTTCTCCGTGGCCTCCCTTTCAGGAGCAGAAAACGAGTATAACCTGCACTTAGGCGGAGACGTACCTGGCAATAGATCTATAGCACAGTCATGAGGACGATGCGGAGGAAGAGAAGCAACTCGAGACTTACTGAACACTTCCTTCAGGTCCAGGTACTCTTCGAGCACGTTAGGTAGTTCCATGAGTTCCTCCTGAAACACAGAACAAGACACAGAAGAACAAGCATACATCAAACAAGACTCATGACAATTAATGCTGGAAACAAACAGTGTTCCATTGCCAATTAATGTGTGGGTTATGATGGGACAGCCAAGGGTGACCAAGGACCACGGGAGCCAGAGGGGAGTAAACTAACAGGAACCGGATTTCTTCCGTGTGATCAGCTTGATGGAACCAGTAAACTGGATGACCGCTGAGTGCATGGACCGATATGGGAAGAGGAAGCGTGACCTAAAATGACCCTCTGCTCTGGAGTCCACTAAAGCCCGACAGGTGTGGAATGTGGTAGTCTGACCGGAAGAAGAGTAGCAGAAGAGAATTTCTCGAAGGAAACTCCACCTGAAAGTAACCTCCTATCAACTGACGGGCTCTGGCTTTTACCGGACAGTTGGTATCAAAGTGTCCCGGCACCCCACAGTACAAACAAAGTCCGTTACTTCTACGATTTCGTTTTCAGTATTAGTTTTCTTTGTTGGTATTTGCCCGAGTTCTAGTTTTTTCACTAGTTGCCATGGTCCCTGATTAGTTTCTCACCTGTTTCTTGGTCCCTTAAAGATCCCTTGTGTATTTAAGCCTTCAGTCTTCCTCAGTTCATGTGTTAACATTACATTGCTTTGTATATAGTTCTCGAGTTATCTGTTAAAGTCAAATTCTCATTACATTCTGTGTCACACAACATTCATTGGACTTTAATACAAGCAACCCCTGACAGAAAACAAGATCACAATTTTTTTTAAGCAAATTTAAAACATGGATATCCTGGCTGTCCATTTTGCCCTGCTGGAACAGGGGGATCACTCCCTTAAGGATTACACAAGTGTAACGCTTTTTCAAGGAAGAAGATGATTTAAAAATAAATCAAGATTTATTAAATAACTCAGAATAGTAATGCACACAACAATCCAACAATACAAAACGGTGTGTTCTGTACAAATAATACCGGACAATGAGTGATACAAACAGAGGAACTTAAATAGACAGAGATAACAGATGGTCCTCGAGGGAGCTTTGCCATTTTGGTGTGTTCAATGTTTCAGTCTCCAGGACAGGGTTGAGAAGCACTGCTCTAGATAAAACTGTGTACTGCACCTAAAACAGAGGAGAATATGGAATGATGAAAGTAGGAGTTTGAGTGCCATTGCGTCTTGTGAAAGCACCCTCCGGATTCATATATGTTGGACCTCATATCACAGCTTGGTTTGGTGTGTAATATGAAGCAGATTAGATATGCCATGGCTTAATAGGTAACTCATCAAAACAGAAATAAAGAAAGCTACAGGCAAACTGGGTTCCCACTCATTCCTGCAAAAATTGCTTCTATTGCGAGGACCCGACACATCACTGAGAGCTGTGAGCCTAAACACAGTTGGGATTGTTTGACACTGTTCACTGAATAAAACATCTTCTCCCTCAGAACTTTATAAAATGAAACTTGAAATATTGTTCCAAAATATATATATTTGTATTGTTCAGGAATGGAATGCACTACATTTCAAAGGAAACAGTGTTTATGGAAAAGGTCTGCTACTTCGCAATTAAATATTCTTAAGATTAATGCATATTGCAAACTTTGGTGGATGAAATGCTGTTTTTTAAATGTACATGCTTAACACACTCCAGTATTAGTAATTGGATGTCACACTGGTTAATTGGTTCATCTTTTTTTTTATAATGCAAAAAACAGGCAAAAAACCGGAACTATGAAGAGCTTAATAATAATTATCATTATCACATCACTCTTACCCATCATCAATCATTTATGGTTTGGTCATTATGCGTTGTGAAAAATATATTGTAACTTGTTTTCTTCTAATAACATAATATTTATTTAGTTTAAAATAAAGATTATATTTGTAATAACTACTTTATTATGACAAATGTTACATTTTCTGTTATTTTCTGTTAACATCTACCTTCCAAGCAGCTTTCATGTTCAGACGTAGCAAATGGAGCAGACACCATATTTAGAAAACAGTTGTTATATGCCATCTAATGTTCTATAAGGATGTGTTTAAAACAAAAACTCTATTTCATTTGGAGACACATTATCTCATTTACTGTATATTTGAATCAGAGTGTAAGTGATCATTTCTCTTCTGGAAACAGATTTAAGTATTCTGATGAAGGTCCAAATATTTTCTGTGTCAAAATATATTTTGCTGACAGTCTGAACCATCGATAAAACATTGCATATATAATTGGATTCATACAGGAATTCATGCAAACAATCCAATACATTACATTAATTATAAGAGAGTCATTTTCGTTATGCCCCAAAGAAAGACTAGTTAAATAGTATGGCATCCAGCAAAGAAGATAAACCAGTACTACAATCCCTAAGGTTCTTGCAGCCTTTTTTTCTGATTTGGCCTTTTTGTCTGTGACTGAATTTATATGCTTAGCTTGATAGCTTGCTACAAAGCAGATTTTCACATATAAAGGAATAATTATACAACAAGGTGCCACTAAACAAACAATGGAATCTAGTATTATGTTTTCCAACTTAACAGAAAGAATGCATTCTCCAATACATGTGTGGTTCATCTCTGGATACAGTAAAAACTCATACAACAGATAAAAATTATATATCAAGGATAATAACCAGTTTACAACAATTGAAACAACAGCTCTGTTATTATTAACTCTTATTGGATATCGCAAAGGGTCATTCACAGCAATGTATCTATCCACAGATATAATAATCATATTACCAAGAGATGCTGTGACAACCACATAAAGAATAAGAGGGAATATTGAGCAAAATATTTCTCCAAAGTACCAGCATGGCTCAATCAGTTTCATTCCCTGCACTGGCATGAGAATCAGTCCTGCGATCAGATCAGCCACTGCCAGAGAGAAGATCAGCACATTGGTGGGAGTGTGGAGCTGCTTGAAGTGCGAAATGGAGATGATCACCAACAGGTTCAGAAACACGGTGAACACTGATGTTACAGCGATGAAAATGTACACAATAATGTACTCCACTTCAGGTCGGATACTTCTGGTACAAGACAAATTGTTGTTTGGAAAGCAGTATTGGATTGTTTGATTGTTCATGTTTGTCACTCCCCAGTTGGACATAGCTCTATCTTGTAGAGTAGACTCCAAATGCTTGCCACTAATATGACTTAGTTTTATACTTACGGAAACTCAACGACCACCTCATTTTACCATGATCTTTGAATATTCAATTATCAACCAACCCCCTACCTGAATATTTATAGAGCACTTAGATCTAATCTGATCTGTATTGTAATGAACCTTTTTATAAAAGACTGCAACTGAAAGCTTTTATATGGTTATACACATAATACACATTATACACCAATTAAAGGTGCAAGTTAAGAACATTTTTAAAATCCCAGTATTGTTACGGGACGTGGTGGAGGAAACACGATGAAGACAATGATAAACAGGAGGACAGGAATTTATTCAAATTTACAAAACTCAGGGGTCAAAACACACGTCAAACTACAAACGTAACAAGAACGGACCAAGACTGAATAAACTGAGGGAAACTAAATACAGAGACTGATGACAATAATGAATAGGAGACAGGTGACATGGATGAAGATAATTAAATAAACACAGGTGAATAAACTGAGGACAAACCAGGAGCGGGAAAACTGAATAGGACTAAACCAAAACACTAGGAAAAAGGGGGAAACAAAGAGTCTAACTGTAACAAGTATAAGACCTATTGGAAGCACTGTATCTATTCCGCAATGTCACAGCTGGTTTTAGGATTATGTTCTGTTTCATCTTAAGCCGGGTACACACTGAGATTTTGATTTTGGCCGTCTGAGACAAATTGAGCAAATCCTAAAAAATCCTCTGATCATAGACTAAAATATGAAGTCTTTGAACGTTAGTTTGACTTGTTCACCAACAGCCGATTAATGACAGTTGCATTAAAATTTTACTGTGTGCATCTGTTTTTAATTTGTCTTGACTGTCATACAGTCTGACATTAATGACAACTGAAATCTTACAGTGTGACATGGATTACAGTGATGATCATGTTCGTACAGTCTGACAAGCAACAATCATAAAGGACGATAATAAATCGCACAGTGTGCACCCGACTTTAGTTTTCTTCCTGGGGCTCGTTCTTCGTACGTTGCTTAAAACATCCGAGATCAAATGAGACATCCAAGATAATATCATCGGGCTAATCATGATCCGGCTAAGTGGGTTCTTCGAACACTCCTGTTGTTTATGATTAGTATCGCTGGATTGAGTTATCTGAGATAACTGCGCGTTCACGCGTTGGTTTAAAAGGGGATATGTATCGATAGCAGAAACAGTGATCAGCGACGCTGCTATTGGCTGTTCAGCATGGCCAAAGAACACGCCCAGTTTTTCTCCCAAGCAGAGAAAGAGAAGGTTATGCCGATTTTGAGTCTTTAATTAAAACGCCAGGGAACACTTCTAAGTGTGCAAAAGCCAGGAGAGAGGGCTGGAAAAAGTAGCAGATGAATTAAATGTGTTTGTGGTGGCCATGTTAGATGTTTTAATAACTTTTGTTTTTTTTCTATTTTAATAATTTCATAATTACTTTGTTCATTGTCATGTCAGAGTCACCACACTATAGTGAACATGATGAAAGTGAAGTACAAAAATCTTCTACGTAATGGTAATTTTTACTAGGCCTTATAGGCCTACTAGTCTCTTTCAAAAAGGCACTGTTAAATAAATGATTGTCTGTTTATAAAAGCAACCAAGAAACAGATGCTCCTGCACCCTGGCAGAAGAGCTGACCCCTGGGTTGAGTGTGAATTGACCTGTTGTTGTGGAGGGCATCCCTGGGTTCAGCTCTTCCAGACACACATCCAGGGACCAGTAGCAGCAACACCTTCATTACTGGTAAATGAGATGGAAAGTACACTGTGAAATAATTTGTTGCTGCATTAAATTAAGTAGGCCTATAATGCATATTGGCTGGTATAGTCATTTCAACTGTTAAATCTTGAGTAATGATAAATTGCTTTGACTTGTGAAAGTAAAAAACTGATAAACTTATGTTAATGTGAAAATATTTTGCCATGAGTTATTAATCACATTGCACTGGATAGTGAAGAAACCTTCTCAGATGACTGTCCTTTGGAGGAAGTAGACTACCTGCAAATACATAAATAATTTTAATTGATTTATACTTGTGCCTATGTCTATTATTTCTGACATGAGTCCACATGTACAGAAAGGCCTACAGAAGAGTCTGCACAACGCAGTGATACAGGTGTGGGCAGTGTAACTTTTCCTTTTTATTTGTTGCATGAGGCATGTGTGACAATTTGACAAATGACACAGGGTGAAATTCATTCCCTATGAGTCTTCAACAGAAAATAGAGTATTTTGAAAAAACAAAAATCAGGGGGAGAAATAGAACTTGACTACTTAAAGAAAGAAATTGCACTAGAAATAGAGTTGCTTCAAAATAAACTTTAGAGTAAAATACACTATTTCACACAGAGTACTATTGCTGACCTTGCATAATATCTCTTATTGCAGGCAAAAGATGACTGAATGACTGGCTTTTCTTTACAAAGAACTATTGAAATAAGACTCAATGAACTAAGCAAATGTGTCTTGTCTTTTATTAAACATTTAGGCTTAATTAAACCTTTTTTCCCCTTCTTTTTCTGATGTTGGCAATGTTGTGTAATATGGCACATGTAATGTCACAGGTCCTGTCAGGTGCAACACTCAGGCTTTTCAGACACTGAAATCTTCCCTTTAGTTGGCCAAAGTTCATTTCATTGTGTGAACTTGTCCTGGCTAGAGCTGCATTGTAACTGTGTATGTACATACATTTATATTTTACATTTACATATGTAATACAGTGAGCTTGATATTTATATTTTTCCTTACCATGTTCAAGTAATGTGCATAAATGTGAATGTCTCTGTGCTTCCACATTAGTAATATGAATAGTCACACGCCATCTAGAGATTTTAGTCTGTCAACTGCCTTTTTTAAAATTTAATATAATATTACTAATCTGGAATATTAAGAATTGTAATAGTAACTTGGCTGCACATTTACATTGTGATCTCCCTTTCTGTACACAAAATCCCCTTCATAGAGGCCTTGATGGGAACATGTGTGCAGTCTATTGACCAATCACATTAGTGAAGCCTGAGGGACATATCTGTGTCATATTAATCGGCATGTTCATGATTGCATGATCTTCATTAAAAATTATAATATACCTGCGTTGGCAAAAAAAAAAAAAAAAAAACCTGCTATAGCCTACAACCTTGGGTCTAAACTGGCTTGGAAATGCCACAAAAAAAAAAAAACCCTAAAAACTGCTTGAGCGCCAGGGTAAACTTTGTGAATGACACGACAGACAGCACTTATCAAGTTCTCCGCATCTCCAATAGTTTAAAGGAAAGAGCCACTCGCAAATAATATCAGGACAATGCACACAGTTTGTGCTGTTATTAAAGGCCGACTCCGACGAGTCGAACATTTAATGTGCGTTTCCAAAAAATAATTGATGTAAACGACATCCGAGAATAATTATATCTCTCAAAAAGTACACTATCGCGCTGCGTTAAAAGACTTCTCGTATCACCTGCGCTTATGAAGCCGCGATCTAATCCTGTTTACATGAAATAAGCCTGCTCGCGAGCAGGTTCAAGCTAGCGCACATGTTGCTATGACAGCAAGTCTAGGATGAGCTTCAAAGAACCAAACAATCCAAGATTGTTCGTCAACAATCGTCAACAATCAAATCCAGCTAACTGAGTTAGCGACGTACGAAGAACGAGCCCCTGTTCTGTTTGCATGTTTTCCTTTGACCCAGTTCTCCTGTGTTAATTATTGTTTCATCTCATTCACCTGTGCCCACTTAACTCATTAGCTACTTTTGTTTGCCCTTTTGTATATAAGCCGAGTTCTCCTTCATTTTTTGTATACTTGACTTTGTCCTGTATCGTTTGACGTTTGTAGTAGTGTGGTTTCTCTTGCATCTATCCTGTTCCCTTGTGACTAAAGTCTGTCTTCTAGAATTATTCCTCTTCATGAGAAGCTCTATCTTGCACATAACGTTACAGAATACAGGAGCAAAAAAGACAATGGAACGGGCTGAGCTACAGAAACTGGAAGAAGATTATCTTCTCCTCTTCGTCCAACAGAAAGGTAGGCCCCTGGAGCAGTGTGTGGAAGAGTTTTCTGCATTACTTCCACCTGGTAAGCTGGAGTACACATGCACTCAAGGCCTGTTTTTGGTGATGATGAGCTTTCAGTTTCTTTCTCCAGGTAAATGCAGTGTATTCTTGGTTGATTATATCAACTATACCATTTGAATTAAGGGTTCTGATTTCGTTGTTGATGAAGTGAATGAGAACATTACAAGCTGTCGTCCAGTCCCATCCTGTAGGGTTTGACACACCAGCAAAACCCAAGCCTGCGTCCAAGCCCTCCACGGTCCTTACCATCAAGACCTCTGCGCCAGAGTGCACACTCGAGATGTTCCAGTGAGAGAAGTCCCGAGACCATCACAGCGAGTGAAATCCTAGAGTCCGTTCCAGTGAGAGAAATTCCAGAGTCTGTTTCAGTAAGAGAAATTCCTGAGTCCGTTTCAGTGAGGGAAATTCCAGAGCTCAATCCAGAGAGCGTTGCACTGTCCATAATGGCTCTAGTATTTATGTGTGTCTGGGCAACACACAGATCCACTCCAGAAACTGAGAACTGTCTAGCGTCGGCTCTGGCCCCTGAGCCTGCTTCAGTGTCGTCTTCAGCCATTGAGCCACCTCTAGAGCCCGCTCCTGTTCAAAAGCTCCCTTGACAAGGCCACGCAGGCAGGATCCTCTCTGGCTCCCTGAACTGCCAACGCCTCACTGGCTCCTGCACAGCCGGCACCCCATGGCTCCCTGCACTGCATTGCATGCCAGCACTGCCCTGGTCTTCTAACCATGACCTCACTACTCCAGGGCACCTTATGTTCCGTTTCATCTTAATTTTCTTTGTCTTCTGTCTCTGTTTGCCTGGTTTCCTTTCACCCAGTTCTCTTGTGTTAATTATTGTTTCCTCTCATTCACCTGTGCACGCATAACTAGTTAGCTCCTTTGTTTGCCCTTTGTATATACGCCCTGAGTTCTCCTTCATTCTTTGTCCTGTATCGTTTGACGTTTGTTGTAGTGTGGTTTCTCCTCCGTGTATTCTGTTCCTTGAGAATTTGTGATTAAATTCGGTCTTCTAGAATTATTCCTCTTCGTGTGAATCTCTATCTACCCTGTCATGTTACAAATGGTTAGTTCTCTGAGTGATGTAACTCTGTGAAATGTCTTGCAACTGATTATTTACTGTCATCTCTATTAATGACAATTCTGTCTTTGTTAAGCTGGAATCTGGGTTGATGATTGTTTTTTATTGTTGTTGTTAAAGAGACAGGAAAGCAAATATAACCAGTGTTGGGGAAGATTACTCTTAAAAGTAATCCGTTACAATATCGTATTTCTCCCTAAAAAGTAACTAATTACAGGTTCCATATCATCCAAGTCATTGCTGGATAAGTCCAAGTCGTCACTGGTTAAGCACAACTCCAAGCCGTCGCTTGTTAAGCTCAGCTCCAAGTCATATCTGGTTAAGCCGATTACAAAGTCTTCATTGCCCCGCTCCATGTATCTTTTGTCACAGATGGCCCCCCTAGCCTCCTTCTCTCTCCTCACTACCAAAGCATCCAGTTCATCAGCCTCTTCTTCGCTGTCTCCCTTCAGCCCCTCGGCTCCTCCAGTGGTTCTGCTTTGCTCTTTGCTCTGATTTAGAATATTATTTAGAATATGATTTAGAATATAATCACAGAAGGCTGAAGGCCCGAAGACTAGTAAAGGGTGCCAGTTCTCTGAACAGCTACCATTCAGAAATCACATAATAAATGTGCAGTACTGTATCTAATATTTATAAACTGATTTACAACATTTAAAAAAAATATATTTACTACATAATTACTACAATTTGTTTCTAATGACAGTAAATGCAATGCATTTGGAAACATTTAGTTAGCCCTATAGCCTACATGGATGCACTGCAGTTGACCAGTGGAAACAAAGACTGCCTGTAGAAACCAAGTGAGGCATGTTTATAAATGGATTCATTTCTGAAGTTTAGACAGACAAATATTTGAGTGAATGAAAAAAAAGATAAAGCCTTTTTATCTAATGTTGTGATAAACAAAAATCTCAGTGAATAGTAAGGATAAAACAGTACATGTGTTCGTACCGTTAAATTTTTGGTGCGGGTCTTTCAGTTTGGTACGCTTGTGCACCAGACGATACAGTGATGTTTTAACAAATGGAACTTCTCTGTGTGTGAAACACCGTTTCAAACTCTTTCAAATTTAGGATGAGAAAATATATTTTTTATATCGATATACTTGATGTTGCAAACACATCTGAAATATAACAATGGACAATGAGAGAGCTGCTGCCAACTAAGGGCACAATCCAAGTTGTCTTAAACATGAGATGTGCTTTATATTAAGCACTTCAAACTAAATCATAAACCTACATGGCTTGCCCTGCTTGCAGATGTGCATGTTGTTTAATGCTTTTGAGAAGTATTTTTCTCAGCGCACAATTTTCTTACACTTTTGACATTACCTGTAAATGTAAATGTCCATTTTGCATAAAGGATTATACTAACAGAAAGGTTAATCTTCTGAGACTTCAATGAACGAGTGCCTACTTTTTCAGCTTAGAATCCAAAGTGCAGATCCATGTACTCTTTAACGGCTAATATTGTCTACAACCCATTGCACGTTGGACGAGGATTCGATTAGAACTACAAACTGTTAAAACTTACATGGCGGATATGCGAGATCAGTACTGTAAGGCTACGTTCACACTGTCAGTCCAATTCCGATTATTTGTGTATCTGATTGGAAGCTGATCAAAAATTGTTGACTGTCCTCATGTATCGCAACAGTTCAGATCCGATTTGTATGTCCATGCTGCTCTTTAGTTTTCCAGCATATCTAAATTGGTTTCAATGGCAATGAAATTGCGTTGGTAGGCATATGCCTAAAACAACAACAACAACATGGAGGGGTTCGCAATTCAGATGTGGTCTTATTTACAACATGAGAGTGTGTATCCGCCGCGCTGGAATACTGCGTCTTCTGAGCCAGTGGCAGTAACGTATGCATGGCTTTATTCTGTACCGTCGACTCCACCGGTTTCAAAACACGTCTCAGTTATACTGTCATTTTCTGCTTTCCGGCACTTTGAATATTGCTAAAATACTAGTACTATAAAATGTACATGTGCATTCATCAAAAAGCAGTCATATTAAAGTGACACTCTTGTTTTTTTTATACAAAGTTCAATAAAGTATTAGGTGTTTTTGTCTGTGTTTTCATGAGTAACCTACTCCCATGTGAATGGATCTAAGCTGCCATCTCTACAACAGCACTAATTGCATCAGCACAAGTCTGTTTATCTGACACCTTTGATTGTTAGGCTACAAACACATTTAATGAGACATCACTACCACTGACAAATAAGTGATAATAGACACTTTGGAGAGTTAAAGATTTCATCAGATAAATAACATTCAGAAACATGTTGATCAACACAGTGGACACTGAGGACTCTTTCCCTGTTTTTCTTATACATTTACCTTCATGTTGAAATAGGCTAATGTTAAGTAATTTCAAACAATGCTGTGTTCCCCTTGTTTTTGGTGAACCTGCAAATTAACTAAAAGCGAAGTACATTATTGTGTACATTTTCATTGCTTGTAACATAATTTGCATAACTACAGCACTCTTCATACAACATTTACCTTAGCCGCATAAACTTCTAAGGATTTATAGACAATCAGTCTTCTACATTCTGATTTTCTACATGCAAATTCCAAATCCACACACAGAAATCAAGGAAAAGACAAATAATAAAAAATGTTGATATTCCAAACAGAAAGTTCAAATGATGGACATGCAATGTTTCTGGATCTCACTAGAAAAATGTATAGGTGAATGCCCTTGAAAAAGATAACTAAAATAAGAGTAGTGATATTCATATAGGCATCAGTTGTGTAATGATTTTAATTCTTAGAAGGTATATGATCAGATGATCCCTCACTCCTATTGTTAATAAGCATTGTGTTTTCACCATCCACATTTATATCATGCTTTAGTACAAGGGTTCTCAACTCTCGAGGTCCACTTTAGAGTTCAGCTCCAACCCTGATCAAACTCACCTGCCTGTAACATTCTAGTAATCCTGAAGACCTTGATAAGCTTCTTCAGGTGTGAATGGTTAGGTTTAAAGCTAAACACTGCAGGAAAGTTGATCTCGAGGGCCAGAGTTGAGGACCCCTACTTTAGGACATACAGTACTTCAGTTGTAGAAAGACATCTGAAAATAGTAATGGTTAAGAAATAGTAAAATAGTAATAGTTAAGAAGGCCTCAGAATTTGGCAAATGAGCAGTAGTGATTTAAAGTCCGATCCATTTCAGCGAACATTTCGTTTCATTGAACCAGTAAAAAAACAATTTATCGGTTTCTTACGTCATAACGCAATGTCACTACACATTTCTTTTCAAACAACTCATTTTCATGCTATATCAATGAAACATTCCAATAAATTCATTTGTTTCAACGCACATTAAAACATTCAAATGAAACGCTATTTGAATGAATGCACATTGCTGATTATTGCCTTTCAGTTAAAGGAATACTTCACTTCAAAATTAAAATTTTGTCATCATTTACTCACCCTCAAGTTGTTTCAAACCTGTATGATTATCTTTGTTCTGCTGAACACAAAGGAAGATATTTTGAAGAATGTCGGTAACCAAACATTTGATGGATTCAATTGACTTCCATAGTATTTTCGTTCCTACTATGGAAGTCAATTGGACCCATCAAATGTCTGGTTACCGACAAACTTAAAAATATCTTCCTTTGTGTTCAGCAGAATAAAGATATTCATACAGGTTTGAAACCACTTGAGGGTGAGTAAATGATCCTCAGAATTTTCATTTAAGTATTCCTTTAAGTTAATGGTGTTTGTGGTCACAGTTTCATCCCCGGATCCTCAATTGAGTAACATCTTAGATAAGATTTCTAAAAGTTTCGCAGCTACAGCACATATTACAAACATCGATACACAATAGCAGATATGATATAAATGTCTAAAGTATATAGAAAGAATCACCCAGTCTTAGAAACCCATTGTTTTTGCTTAATATAATCTGCATGCACAATAAACTATAGTAAAAATTGTTGACAACAAGCTATCGCAAAGCAACAGCCTGACAGCATTTACAGAAGCCGCGGCGTATGTTAGCTTTTTGCATGAAGTAGGTTTTCAATGCATCCTCTTCATCCTTATACTGCATACCTGTGTTAGACAATGCGTAGACAATGCGTAGACAATCCTTTGTCCCTCCAGCGCAGTCTCATCCCAAGAAGTCATATACTGACGTCTTGGGACGTCTTTTGACCATACGTCAATATCCGCCTTTTTAGGGTACCCTTAAACGTTGGTTAGATGACGTTATCGGATCCTAACTCTACCCCAGACCTAAACCTACCCCTAAACCTACCCCGTCACCTACTGACGTTAAAGGTAAAGCGTCAGTTGTATGACGTCCCAGGATCGTCATTTACCGACGTTTAAGGGTACCCTAAAAAGGCGGATATTGACGTATGGTCAAAAGGCGTCCCAAGACGTCAATATATGACTTCTTGGGATGAGACTGTGTTAGTCCCTCTGTGATGAGGCAGTGAAGCAGTACAGCTCCCCATCTTTCTGTCGCACTGATAACTAAAGGATCATTTTCAAAGATCCACAGGCCAGAAAGGCATACAATATATATTCAACGGAAACATCCCAATCACAAGTATCTTCCCAATCCACTAACTAAACATATGTACACATGGGTATATACACAGTAAGTCCATATATCTGTGTATGGATGCTCCAAAACCCAACTGGTTTAATGACTTTTTATACTATACAGTAAGTTTCAAATTCTTTATCATATATTACCACATCTTTTGCTATTTGATCTCCTGTCCACCCAAAGCTTTCTCTATGCATCTTCTCCTTCTTGCAACACCTCTTTTTTGCAACTCTTTTGGGTGTTTGTCTCTGTGCCGCTCAGATTGACCCAGTAAAGGGGTAGGGTTAGGTTTTTGAGGAAATTACAACAGCTCCCCTTCTCTGGCACTAGTCCAGAAATGTAAGGAGACCAAGGAAGGCACGGGTCGACGCATGCCAGACTATACCATTGTTCCATTCTTGGAGAACATTCTAACTTAGAACTTGGGGCTAAAATCTGAAGATTTGAGTATCTTCAACTGAATGTATAGACCACAGGATCACTGCGGTTAGGTTTTAGGACAAGAATACGTGTAGGCTTAAGTCCTTTGATTAAGCGCAAACCGTCCTAAAGGAATTAATGCATAAACCCAGTGTAAAAAAACATAGGGTCATTATGGTAGGTTTAGGGAAAGAGTTGGTGGTAGACAGATCTCAAGCGATGCCCAACTGCCATTAGTTTATAAATCCACAGGTCTACTATGGTAGGTTTTAGGGAAAGATTTGATGTAGGTTTTATTCAAAAAGTACAATCACTTCCCTTTCCTTCCTACGTACATTCTGGAAAGTAAAAGTTTAGTTTTAAAATTCATAGGTTTACTTGGTACGATTAGGGAAAGAGTCGGTATAGGCCTAGATCTAATTGATAAAGTGATTTAGGGTTAACGGGTGGTGACGCCATATCTAAAAAAAAACACTATCTCGATCCCTCCTCTCTTTGTAACTTCCGTCATATTTCTAACTTACCTTACATTTCGAAGATCCTTGAGAGAGTTGTACTGATTCAACTACAATCATACTTCTCTGTAAATTCTCTCCACGAAACATTCCAATCTGGTTTTAAAGCTTTACACAGCACTGAATCTGCTCTTTTACGAGTTTCAAGTGATATTTTCACTGTAACCGACTCTGGGAAATCCCTGGCACTAGTTCTATTCGATTTGAGTGCTGCATTTGACCTAGTTGATCATGAGGTCCTTCTGCAGTGCCTGGAGATATCTGTGGGTTTTCAAGGCTTAGTCTTGCAGTGGTTCCGCTCTTGTCTGACCAACAGATGTTTTAGTGTCCGTATTGGGCATCACTCCTCCTCTAGTGTGCCCCTGAACTGCGGAGTCCCACAGGGATCAATCCTTGGCCCCGTATTGTTTATTCTGTATTTGCTACCACTGGCTTCCATCTTCAATAAATATGGAGTATCCTTCCATCTGAATGCCGATGATACGCAGATCTATTTTCCTCTAAAACATAATGATAAAAATGGTCTACAACCTCTGCTTGTGTGGCAAAGTGGAGGACATATAAAAATAAATATATAATACCCGCAAAGGGGACCAATGATCCTATAATTAATGCTCGACTACGCCACCTGGAATACACCAGGAAAATAACAGCCCTATACCAGGGCACACAGGTTCGTTGCCAAATGCGGGGGTGAGCAAGGATGTGCGGACTAAAATACACAAACAAAGTCAATTTATTAAAATACAAAAAAACAAACATGAAAGAACATACAACCTAATGCCACAGTCTCACTAATAAGCAGTACCAAATAACATTTACTAAAGACACAAATAACATTTACTAAAGACACAAAGAGGAAGATGGCCGGCAGAGACACTTTGGATTTCCACCCCACACTCAATATCCAACACACACACAAAGTGATAAAGTATTAAACACACTACGTGCAAATACACAAAATCAAATTATAACCACGGCCAACCCCTCCCATTCAGCGATCCAATGAAACAATGGAAAGAAAATACACAAACTACTGACATACAAAAGATTCTACCCTTGTAAAACAAAAGTACACATTCATGAACCAAAACAACAAATATGATTACTCAGAAAAAAATTAACTCAGTTTAGACAAAACTCAAAAGCAATAAAAATACACCAACAAGAGCCATTCAATTGAGACCCAGGCAAAGCAGCAGTGCAGTCACATTAGTAGGTTTAAATCCCACCCTCAAATAGATCACAGGAACCCTTGGACACTGTCGCACCTGCCAAAGATAATAAACAATTACTAAAATTAAAAACAAACTAAATTAACTTAAAATCATACATACCACTGGAGGTTTGCAGCACTGTACTACACATCGTCACTCACCTTATGAGAATACAGCCACTTGCGAGACAACACACTGAAAACATGCAAGCAATTCAGTCTCCCGTTAACAAAGAAAACTTTAAAATACGGAAACTTACCTGGCAGCTATTGCAAGAGCCAGTGCACACCAGAGAGAAAACCAGAGGATGCATCAAACTCTTCTGCCAGCCACAAATATACTAATGTAAACATCTCAATCAAGTTCAAAGTTTGATTCAAACCCAACGCTACTACACCTACCATTACTCACAACATGAAGATTACAATGGGCAGGACCCATAGTGACGCATACCTGGCCAACAAACCACTCACATTTTTATACTCCCCAAACTGGGCACTGATAGGCTCACAGAGTTGGCATGACACCAACCAATCACAGCAAGGGTTATATATCACCCTGCTACATTTGGCACTGATAGGCTCACAGGGTTAGCATGACTCAAACCAATAACAGCAAGGGTTATACATACCCTGCTACACTTGCCTGTCTGAGTGAATTTAAACTTTGGCTTTCAAGTAACTTTCTAAATTTAAATGAAAATAAAACCGAGACTGCATTTCATTATATCTTCTCCTTTGTACAGCACTTTGGTCGGCCTTGGCTGTTTTTAAATGTGCTTTATAAATAATTATTGTATTAAGGTTAGGGTTTCTCCAGCACACACTGGTGTACTTCTTACTGCTACGAGACAAACTCTTAAGATCAGGCTTGCACAATATCTAGATCAGCTAGCACAGATGTTGACGCTGAGCAATAAATAATACCTCCGTTTTCTAAACTTGACCTTATTAAAGCTGTATAAATATACTTCAAAGCTATAACATTCCTGTTCTTTCATAGTCCTGAAAGACATTTATGATTTTTCTATCAACATGTCAAAATATACATATTCCCTTTTCAACTTTTTCTAGACAATTCTCATGCAATTTGAACTGACCCTTTCAGATTGTTCCTGGTAAAGAACATAACCTTTGCCTTCTATAATTGAAAATTTAAAACCCCATTTTATACTCCAACTTTCCATTTGGTTAATTCCTTCTTTATTATTCACTCAGCATTAGTTCCTCTTTTCCATAAAGTTCCATCATCCGCAAACAATGATCTTCCCGTATCTGTTGTAATATTTAAGAATCTATATTAATTTCTAGTTCTTCTATCTAGAAAATCCATTATCCAATTAAACAGTTTTCCTCCAACACCCAAATAAATGCATTTCCATGGATCCTACTCTCCGGGAAGTGCATTGATCTGTCATTTATCATATGTTCCATTCATTTACAAATGTGTGATGTCAGGGCAATAGGTCTATAATATCCGGGTGGAATGTCATCATTTTAGGCTTATCAGTATAATTATTACCTCTTTCCAGCTCTCTGGCATTCTACCTTCTTCCCACACTTTGTTATATAGTACTTGTGATTTCTCAAGACTTTCAACGCTTAGGTGTATGCATATTTCATCTTTACCAGGAGCTGTGTTTCTAGTTTTAATTCTAGCAAATCTCTTTCCGTCTTCTTTCTTCTCTGGTCTCATGCAATCTGCAGATTCAGCAGGTAGGCGGGCTCTATCATACAGCTTTCTGATTGGTTGAGACACTAACTTGCTTAAAAACTGAAAATAGTTTTTTTTTTTATCACACACTTTATTCTATTAAATGTATTCGATACCATCAGTAGTCATTAAGTAATTTATTTTTATTTGTTTAACCTCATTCATTTATATAACTATACTTTCTTCTTTTTGACCCTCAATTAGTCTGGTTACATTTTAGTAATTTCAAGATTTCTCTAGAATTCCCTTTAAGCCATGTTTATAATAAAGCAATAATAAACTAAAGTTATGTTTAAATGAGGATAAATAATAGATCAATTTGTACAAATATCTGGAAAGACTTCTGAATGAGAAGTAGGATGCACAGAAACATAATATAACACAAAATAAGTAAAATGAGTTTCAGTAAATAAATAGTAAAAAAAACTATAAATAAATAAACAGCAAAGGTTTGAGGGGAATGAAAATATGAAAAATTCTGGGTTAACAGCAAAATATTAGGAGTCAGTTGTAGAGAGGTCAACAGTCCACGATGTGTGTAAAACTGATCTACTATAAATGTGTGATTACTGTAAAAGCCTCATGTAGAAACTAATGAGATAAACTCTGAGCTTCGGCCTGTGTTGTGCTGAACTGGCGGATGGACAATACGTTTGTCAAGTCTCAAATATTATCATCTGTCTTCATTGCTGGAGTAGCTCTTTCCTTCTGCGCTGGATTTCAGGGATCTATTCATTAATAAAGATGCCTGAAACTATCAAGTGTTTAGCTTTATTCGCTGAAATCTGAGTCAGGGCTATTCTGATGCCATTGGCTTTCTATAGTTCTACAAGCTCAATCCAGCTCTTCACATTTCCAAATGATCCAGTAGTTTTCACTTTTCATCTTTTCTTCTGATTCAGAATCTAATGCCATTTATAACAGTATTATGGCTTCTTGATTGATCGGTCACGGCTTGACAGATGAAGGTATATTCAGTGATGTAGTGGTGCCTGGAGAAGTGGGTATACTCTTAATTTATGCCCCAATTTTTTTTTAAGCGTCCCAGCAAAGAATGAACGCTCTGTGTTATAAACAGTGACATGTAAGTCTAGTCTTGCATTAGCATTGAATATGCAAGCCTATATAATATAGAATAGAATTACAGTTTTTTTTCAATTGCTTACACACTAAAATTAAAACTTTCCCACTATTAGTAAAACCTTACACTCAAGGAGCAAAACACCAGTCTAGATTTGCACAATTGTAAGCACGTTGTCAGCTTCACCCTTTTTGCAAAACATTACACACAGTGATTTGTAAAACTCTACACACATTTTCACACCTTAGACACATAAGGATTGTGAGGTTACTTCCTTGTCATTACAAAGCCCCGGTTTGCATTGACTACACTAATCAACGAATTGGATATTCACATCCACCAGGTGTGGAAGCACACATGTGCTAATTTGAAAACGCAGCACTCAGGTGTGCTATAAAAGGCAGCAGGTGAGTTCACCTGTCTTTCGACAAAAATGGAAGGAGCTAGAAGAAGAAGAAGAAGAAGAAGAAAAAGAGTGAGAAGAAGAGGGGGAGCTCAAAGAGGAGGTGAAGGAGGAGAAAGAGTTAGAGGAGGAGGCCCAGGTAGAGGAAGAGGAGAAAGAAGAGGAAGAGAGAGGGATAGAGGAAGAGAGAGGATAGAGGAAGAGGAGAAGGAGATAGAGGAAGAGGCCTAGGTAGAGGAAGAGGAGAAGAAGGAGATAGAGGAAGAGGCCTAGGTAGAGGAAGAGGTAGAGAAGGACTTGAAGAGTTGATAGAACCTGAACAAAGAAGACGAGGACCAAATTTGACTCAAGAAATCCGTGCAACACTTAGTGACCATGTTATCAACCATGGACTGACACTGATGGAAGCTGGACAAAGAGATCAACCAAATCTTTGGTTGATACTGTAACTGAATAGTTACAGTTTTCTTGTTGTTTTTACAGTAGCTTTTCTTCAGAGTCAAACTGTATGTATGTTACGATGCAGGAAGGAATGAAGTGGAGAGCGAATCCAATCGCAGCACTTTAATAAACATGCAGGTATCCAGGGTAAACAACAGCAACTCAGAACAGGAAAATGGGACAGGAACATGGAACAGCTACAAGCAACATAACAACATCAAGAACGCACAAAGACTGAACTAAAACACAGGGTTTAATAGTACAGGGAAACGGATGAGAAAAACAAGACACAGCTGGGCAAATTACAGTTTTTTCCAATTGCTAACACACTAAAATGACATGGACAGCTCAATTATTTAAACTGACACACAGAGAGCAAAACCTCTTCTCAAGTCTCCAAAACTCTAAACACATTTTCTGCTTTACACACATTTTGCAATTCAAAATGGCACTTTTTTAAATGCACTGAACACGGTTCTCTGCATAAGACACAACAATCTGACATAAAGTCACATGTTTGCCATTTCAAAACACTGCCATTCAAAATGACACTACATGAGCTAATTGGCCAATTACATGTGCCACCTGGCCAAACACCTCAATGGTTAATTGTTAACACTTAAGTCAGGATGTAAGCACTATGAAAAGACCATGGTGAGCACCTTTTTGTTTTTTTACAACAACAATGGAAGACGTTGCAGAGAGAGGAAGAGGAAGAGGGAGGTTGAGAATAAGAGGGGGAGGAAGAGTGAGAGGTAGGGGTAGAGCAGGTAGAGGAGTTCATGGCCAAAGAAGACAAACACTTTCAAATGAAATCAGAGCAACCTTAGTAGATCATGTCATCAACCATGGGCTGACAATGCGTGAGGCTGGACAGAGAGTGCAGCCAAACTTGAGCCGTTTTACTGCCGCCTCTGTCATCCGGACCTTTAGACTGGAGAACAGGTATGTAACCAAAATTTCATGTAGTACACATGTAGTACACCCCATGTCATAGTGTATCAGTTGGGTGACACCTGTTTACTTAGTGTATGACATCAGCCATTCATGAACTGTACAAGTGTCCTGTACAACTCTGTGGGGGAAAAATATTTTGGCTGCATTGTCCAAGCCCTATATATATATAATATTTTTTTTTTTCTAAAGGATTGAGAGACGACACCATGGTGGGGGAAGGGGCCAAATGTTCACCGGGGTACAGGAAGCTGGCATTGTAAACTTGGTTTTGGAACATAATGAAATCAGATTACGAGAAATTCAAAGCCACATCATCCAAGACAACACCTTATTCAACAACATTCAACAAGTCAGTCTGTCCACATTGGCTCGCATTCTCAAGCGAAACCAAATCAGAATGAAACAACTTTATAAGGTGCCGTTTGAGAGAAACTGTGAAAGAAACAAAGAGCTCAGACGAGCATATGTGGATGTAAGTACTATATTGACTGCAGTACACTACACGCAACATTGTTTCCCAGTGTACTGGATAACACCATATTGACTAATTTTTGTTCTTTGTTTTCAGGGAGTACTGGAAATGGATGCTCATGCAATCCCACATGAGTTCATCTTTATAGATGAGGCTGGGTTCAACCTAGCAAAGACCAGAAGAAGAGGGTGAAACGTCATTGGCCACAGAGCCATTATAGATGTTCCTGGCCAACGTGGTGGGAACATCACAATGTGCGCTGCCATCTCCGGTATGCATGGTGTCCTCCACCGTCATGCCAACCTTGGACCATACAACACAGCTCATATTCTCACATTTCTGGACAGACTTCACAACATTCTCATACCACCAGAGCGTATGAATGATGCAGACCATCAAAGAAACCGGTATGTTGTAGTATGGGACAACGTGAGCTTTCATCGTGCAGCCCCAGTCCAAAACTGGTTTGCTGACCACCCAACATTTCTCATGCAATACCTGCACTCTTAAAAAAAAGGGTTCCTCGAGGTTCTATATAGAACCCTGGGGTTCCGTACTTGGCAAATAGAACCCTTTAACGACAAAATGGTTCTATGTAGAACCCTTGGAGAGCAAAGAACCTTTTTTATTAAAATGGTTCTATAATTCATGTTTTATGACTGAAAGTGTAAACTAAAGATTCATGTTACACAATAATTATACACAACACATTCACAAAGCTGTTTGAGTCAAGACCCATGAGAATGACTGGTGTAGTCAAAAACCAGAGTTAACAAAATTTTCATATCTAGTCAATGTATGATTTGAGATTTCTTTATGCACGTTGTACATTAGCATGCAACTTATATTTCCTAATACATTATAAGTTTGCCTTTTTTACCAATCATTTTGTAATAAAACATTATAGGCCTAATAATAAACAACCAAAGTGTTTTCTTTATTTTGTGTGTACCATATAGTGATGGTTAACTTTTAATCTATTAAGGGAACATTAAAAATAATAATCGTAAAAATGCCCTCTGGTGGCGTATATGCGTTGCATCATCCTTGAATTCCTATTGGTGGATTGGCGAAGAAGAACCTACAAGTGACAGTTAATTTTTCAAACTGAGGAGTCCGCCATTTCTGCCCAGTTCATAAACGGTTAAAACACTCAGTTAAAAACACTGCTGTGTAACTTAGCACCGATGGGCTTCGTCAGCCGTCGGTTCAGAAAGCCCTGTTAAATTGAATTTGCTCCGGTTTTTAAAGTAATAAAGTTACAATCTCCCATTATTCCTTGTTATAGTTAATGAAATGTCAATAACAATAAGACAGCTGTGTTATAAGGAGACGAGCTTCGAGACAGAAGCGTGAATTTTAATCTCAATGAAGCGCACGCTCGTTTTTCTTTAATGGTAATTTAACGTTAAGTTAACGATAGGCGCCGATTGAAATAAAAGCGAACCGGGTGGAAGACGGAGGTGTATGATATGTGAATGTTTGTCGCAGTTTCATACACATAACGTTAACTCAGTTTGCGTTGAGTATTTTCCCCAGGCCTATATTAACAGGTGTAGAAGTTCTTAACTGTTAACTTTGGCCCGCGAGGTCCACTTTCGTGCAGTTTTTAGCTCCAACCCAGATCAGACTGTTACTTTTCAGTAATCCCGAAAATCTTGATTAACGTTAGCTTGTTCATGTGTGTTTTATCAGGGTGGGAGCTAAACTCATCAGGTAGACACCGCTACAGTTGAGAACTTCCGGCCGGTCTCCATTAAAACTGCACGGTTGCAGTCAGTGCAGCGTTCGTAACATCGTTTACTGCGGTTTACTGATGCATGCGCTGGATTAAAGTGATGATAGCACATGGCTAAATGTGTAGGTGTGTTTAATGCATTGCATAGTTGGTTTGTGAAGTGTTATTTATGCTCTGTTTTATTTCCCCCCAGGTAACGACGGTTGACAAAAAGAGCTTAATTAGTTAAAAAAGTAGTCGTGTTGTTAAATTTAACATTGTTGCTTAATAACAAACTTAAAGAAAGCTTAAAATCCTTATCTTAATATTATATTTTTATCTTTTTCTTCAAACAGGCTGGAAACGACGGCCTCAAATATCTTTTACTAGTTATGTAATCTTGTTTTGACGTTTAAACGACTTGTGCTAAATAAACAAACTTAAAGCAAGCTTAAAATCCTTATCTTAATTTATATTTTTCTTTTTCTTCAAACAGCCTGGAAACTGAAGTGCCTCAAATATCTTGTACTCGGTATGTATCATTGTTTTGACGTTTAAACAGACTTAAAGCAAGCTTAAAATCCTTATCTTAATTTATATTTTTCTTTTTCTTCAAACAGCCTGGAAACTGAAGTGCCTCAAATATCTTGTACTCGGTATGTATCATTGTTTTGACGTTTAAACAGACTTAAAGCAAGCTTAAAATCCTTATCTTCATTTATATTTTTCTTTTTCTTCAAACAGGCTGGAAACTGAAGTGCCTCAAATATCTTGTACTCGGTATGTATCATTGTTTTGACGTTTAAACAGACTGTATATTGTGGCAAGTAAAATGAAAATCCTGTATAAAAAGACTTCATCATTGTATTCATGTTAACAGACAAGAACCCTGTGAGAATGAGGGCTCATTTGTTGCCAAACCTTGGCCAGCAGTGAGACTCAACGCATGTAATAATTTTGATTACTTTGGCCACGCCCAGTTTTTTTCTTATTGAACATTCTCGAAATACATCATTATATATGGTAGTCAATTGCAACCTCCAGTTCATGCTAACTTTAAGGAACTTGTTTGGCTGAAAGTGTGTAATTTGGATATAAGCACCTGAAGTAAACAAATGTTTTGTATTTTTTAAAGATGCTGCATGAAATGACGATGAGGTTTTGAACAGACTTGGTGAAGAACATGGAAACATCTCTAAATGAAATGGCCCAAAACATCATAGGGAGTGCAAAAAAAAGGAAGGAAGAGGAAACCACAGAAGGTAACACCATATATTTTTCCCCATCCAACCTATCTGTTCCATGCCCAGTGTAAAGTTGCATTGTCAATGTAAAGGTTGTAGCTTTTATAAATTGTATGAGTGAAAACATGTATTACAATAATGAAAGTATTAAAGGAATAGTTTATCCAAAAATGAAAATTGTCATAATTTATTCACCTCTTGTCATTTCAAATCTTTGACTTTCTTCTTCAGAACACAAAAGATATTTTGAAGGATGGTAACCGAACAATGGCGGTGCCCATTGACGTGCTGCATTGGTTTTGTGTCCATATAATTTTAAGTGAATGGGTAGCAGCATTGTTCGGTTACCAACATTAATTTTAGGTCTATTTGATGACTTCTGTTAATTGGTGAAAGGCACTCAAAAGGTGAAATGTTTGTTTTACAGGAACACAAAGGTCCTACATCAACCATGGTGTTTAACAGCTGTCCTGATCCCCTCAAGACTGAAAGTGTCAGCATTATCATGGAGGCAGACATTGACATGACAAAGGCTGTGGAATGCCTGTTTGCAGTCACACAATGACTTTTATTCAAAAATATATGCATAAACTTAAACAAGAGCATGACACAAGAACACCAATACCTGTACTAAAAAATGTACTGTCAACTTGTGTAAGTTGTAGTGCTGTTTATTTAGATGTTTTGATTGTTCATGTATTGTTTTTTATCTGCATTGTTGAATATCAAAAATATGAAATCAAAGATTTGTTTTTCCTCATTTCAGAGATGCATGTAAAAGTTAAGTACTGTACATGTACATACAGTACATAAACAAGCTTATGTATGTTTATTGCAAAGTGAAAATTGCTTAAATTAAATTATTCAAACTAAATGGTTGAATGTAATTTAACATCTTAAATGTAAAAAATGTTTTGCTGTATATTACAGAGTATATAGATGTGCAATTTTAAATGTGACACTAATATTTTTGTATAATCAATTGAATAAATTTAAACTTTTGGAATTTTCTGGATTGGTTATATTTTTGTATTCATAATAATAATTTAATAATAATTTTATTAAATATCATATTATGGTTTAATAATATAGAACCCTTAAATGGTTCTATAAAGAACCATCTAACTTGGATTCAAAGAACCATTTGGGGTTCTATTTATGGAACCCATTAAAATGGTTCTATATAGAACCATTTTGGAGTTCCATATATGAAGCGGGTGATAGAACCATTTCTGGTTCTAAATAGAACCATTTCTTTTAAGAGTGTGCCACCATACTCACCATTTCTGAACCCCATCGAAGAGTTCTTTTCGGCATGGCGGTGGAAGGTATACGACCGGCAGCCCTTTGTGCGCATGCCTCTTGTGCAGGCTATGGAAGAGGCATGCGATGACATTGATGTGTGTGTGATTCAGGGATGGATAAGGCACTCAAGGCGCTTCTTCCCTCGATGTCTGGCAAGGGAAGATATTGCCTGTGATGTTGACGAGGCGTTGTGGCCTGACCCGGCTGTGCGGCAAGATGCTGCCTAATTATTTTTCTTGCCTATTTTTTGTACTGTTTACATATTTTTTTCTGAAATTTTCTTTTTCAGTTTACTGTTTTTTGTAAGAATATTTTTGTTCAGCCCATGTAAATATATCTGCTGTGCATATGTTGCACTGACTTGTTTACTGTAGTGAAAATTAAAAAAAAAACATGTTTCAACAGCATGTGTGTGTGTATATCTGCAAATATTTCTGTGCATGTGAACAATCTGATACATATTTTAGTATTATGGCAAAGCATACTAAAGATGAGGGTGCTTTTCATTATGCCCAACAGTGTGTAGTTGGTTAGGCAAAAATCTGGTAATATGAATGAAGTGTGTGCCAGTTCATGCAAAAGTTTGATTTTGACAATGCTATGTATAGTTTCGGTTGCAGTGCTTCATTTTGCCGGATATATGAGGTATTTTGCAGTTTGGGTGTGTGGTTTTGTGAATTGTGTTCAGTATTTTGATAAAACCAGACTAGTTTGCAAAATTGTGTGTTAGCAATTGGAAAAAACTGTAACTAACACAGGTGGTAAACATGAACACAAACGAGGAGCGGGAAAACTAGACAGGACTAAACCAACTAGACAGGACTAAACCAAATACACAATAATGGGGGGGAACACAAGACAGACAGGAACAAGACATGAAACACAAAACCCACACCGTGACAATGTACTTCATGCAGTCATTTTTATTTGTCTAGAGATTTTATTTTTTTCATTGATTTCATTGTTGGTTGATTACTGTAACTGATTATGGTAAGAAATACTGTAAATAAATACTTGAAATATGAGTCTGCAGAAATCAGTGTTGTGCAGTGTTTGGTAAGTTTATAGTAGGCCTATTTGTGTACATTCTCCCTATATCTCAAACTAATCATGAAGAATGTTGTGGGTTTGTCACTATTTTTTTTTTTTTCATCTAAATTATCCCTTACATAACAATGTCTGGCCAAAAATCTAGCACATGCTATTTCCTAAAAATATTTTTTTTTTACAAATGTGTTTTTTATTTATCACAGCAGTGTGAAACTGGCTGCAATAATGTCTGATCATTGAGGAGTGTGTTTGGTTAAATGAAAACTAATAGCATTTTCACAAATATGTGTATATCTTTTGACTGAAGTGTGTATGTTTTGACACAAGTGTATCATTTTGCAAACAATCTAGGAATTATGCCAATTGAGTGTGGTGTTTGGATAATTGTGATTATACTTTGAAAAAAAGAACCCGGTTTTCAAAATTGCATGTAAACAATTGAAAAAAAATGTAATAGAATAGAACATAGAATTACTAGTAGGCTATTCTTGCATATCAGGGCCGTACACAGGATTTTATAAATGCAGAGTTCCAATAAATTAGAACATTTAGATTTTCCTGGTTTCCCGATAACGATGTATCTTAGCTCTTAAGAGCGCTCTCTACGTGCAAGGTTACGAACGCTCGCGGCAATTCCACGTGCGTTTCCCAAAAGTGCCCTTAACATGAACGCGCGAGAACGCGCTCTACGTGCTACTTAAGCATCGCTGTCCATTCGCAAAGTGCTGAAATATAACCTTATATGGAACCATATTCTGAACGTTTAACCTAAAAATCGTCATTTGTTGTGGATTAGAAATCAAGACAAGTCTAAAGCATCTATACAGGTGGAGGCACTGACAAAATGGCTGAGAAAAAAAAACAAAACAAAAAAAAACAAGAGAAGATGCCTTTAAAAAAGGTCAAATTAATGTCCTTTTAGAGGAGATAGAGCGAAACAAAGACTTTATTTTTAACAGATTTAAAGGACACCATACAAATAAGGAAAAACAAAACATCAGGGAGGACAACATTGCAAACTAAATGCAACCAGCGGCGTTCAAAGATCAGGGAGGTCCGCAAAATACATGGCTGGTTTTCGTGCACGTCAGCAAGTCATTGGCAATTTTTTTTAAAATTCATCCCTATTTTGCCCAGTTTTTAAAACATGATTCCCACATTACTTCGTTTATGATTTTTTTCTCATTCATTTAATTTAGATGTGTATTTAAAAAAATTTCTTCCCTTTTTAATTATTTCATTTATAAATTAATTTAAACAAAACACGAGTACAATAATAAAGTATACAATAAAGTACAATCAAAACCTTATATTATACTCACGTTGCACTGTAATCTGTTAAATCTAGATAAAAGTGTAATCTGCCGGTTGTCCTGCAGGTGACCTCATAACTCTGTCTTCTTACGATGCACTTGGGGATGTACGATTACTCCAGAGCACTCGTAGTTCTACGAAGATTTTCAAGTGCTACTTAAGTTACGATGCTTTTGGGAAACAGACCACAATATTAAGATCAGTCGTACGATCGTTTTTACGATCAACTTAGGCTTACGATGCTTTTGGGAAACGCAGCCCTGGGGCCTCATTTATAAACGTTGCGTGCGCACAAAAGAAGGCGTACGCCGCTCTCTACGCAATAATTGGTATTTATAAAAAGCAAACTTGACGGGAAAATGTGCGGTCCTTCACGCACGCTCTGACCCAGGCGTACGCACAAAAACGGGTGAAATGAGAAATGGCGACACCGTCGGGAGATGGAAGAAACACGTGAAAGTGTGAGAGAGTGTAGACCGTTATGTTAAAGAAATGGCAATACTGCCTCTCATAAATAAAATGAAGACTTCACAAAGCAAGTGTTACAATTAACAGCCTACACGAACACCCGTTTGATCGATCTGCAGTGTAAAACAAACAAAATCAAACGAAGATTACAGAAATGCAAATTAACACATATTTGCAAAAAGAAAAGTGAAATATGTTCTGCAATAATATTGGCATGTTATGCAATTCATCCTCATAACACATCTGTAGCTTGTCAGGTGCAATCAAATGGATGGAAATAAAATGCCATTAGGCCTATGCCATCACAATAATGGAGCGCTAGACGCTTTTTTGCATCGACTTTGATGTCCGACCATTTCTGTTTTATTTCGGCCACGGTCCGAGGTTGTGAGGCTGCAGCATTAACGGCGTCTGCAACCTTTTGCTACTCAAGTGCCTTTTTGGCATTAGTAAAGCCCACACTGTGCCCTCCAAACAACATTTTACTCCTCTTTTCCACCACGCCAACCATAATTTCTACTTGACATTGAGTGAAGTTAAGTTTCTTGGTTTTTCCTCTCTGTATTTACCATGATTTCGCAATCGATGCATATTAAATTGTGGGCATTTCACGGACTATTTATGGGCAACTATGGACGTTTCACGGACTATTTATGGGCAGCTATGGGCGTGACATGAAGCCGCAAAAGCGAGATGGTCCTCACTGCAGAACATGAAATCCACGGGGAGGAGTCGGATCTAGATCCGACTCCTCCCACCTTACATACCTAAACCTACACAGCTCCACCCCTTATCCCTAAACCCACCCCTAAACCTACCCAGCTCCACCCCTTATCCCTAAACCCACCCCTAAACCTACCCAACCCCACCCCTTAATCTGGATCCGCCTCCGCCCCCCGGATCTCGTGTACTGCAATGAGGTGCTACTGGCAAAAGCTGCGCTACATTTAGAATTGGTTGTGATTTATTAAGGGAAATCTGCGTAGGATGTGCGTGCGCACGGTTTTATAAATCCGAATATTTTTGTACGTACGCACGTCCTATGTTTCATCCGTACGCCACTTCTGACGCAAATCCTACGCAAAGTTTTATAAATGAGGCCCTGGTCTCGACATGAGCATTTTAAGGTGTTTTAAAGGCCAAAAAAATAGTACAGTAGCTTTAAAAGCATCTCGGTGGACAGCAGCATGAAGTATTTGATCAGTTTAAATGTCGCAATGAATGATCCACTCTACAAAATGGAAATGCAGAATGTTTATGCTTATTGTTGACAATGCACAATCACATATTCAAAACGGTAATGGCCTTGAATAAAAAATGATTCAAGGATTGTTTTGCATATATGTTACATTTCAAACAAACGCCAATGCAATCCAATGTCCAGAGGCATATGAGCAATTAGTATGAGCATCAAAGATCCGTTTCAGCTTCTTTTTCTTTCCTAAATTAATCAATGTTTTTAGACTAATCTGTTCATTTAATCAATGGTTCAATTACTCACTCATAAAGATAGTCACTTGTCGCTGCCTTCTGGCTTAATGATGCAAGTTGCGCAAACACAGACAAGCGGAGTGATACAAACAACACATTCAAAGTAATGTTAAACAAATATATTTATACAATAATAATGCCAATATATTTAATATAGGGTGCTTGTTTTGTTAAATTGAGCTTATAATTTCCACTGTCTTTGATCAAACTGATTATTTCTGTCGGTCATTTAAAACTTCTATTGAAAAAAAACAGCTGTTTATTTTAGCTACTTCATCTTATCCCGCTGTATGATCGTTAACTGAAGTGAAGCATCGCTTTGGGATTCGCGCTCGGCTCGCGCTTCTGTGAACAAAAATCCCGCTTGCTTTGATTGGTCTCAAACATTTAGCCTAGACATTGACGAACGAGTGTTTGAGCGCTGAAGCAGCTCACATGAGAAGGTTAGTTATCGTTGCGATGGGCAACTCATTGCAGCACCAAATTAGAGTTAATATTAGGGAATTATTTCACAACTTTCATTAACCTATTGGCTACAAAAAAAAAACGACCCTGACTGGGTGTTTTTTATTCACGTGAGTTTGGATTAGCTACTAAATAATGCGCATCAGAGGGGATTTAGAAGTGGGTATAAGCAATGCCGACTGAAAAAGAAGTGGGTATACGCCGTAGCCTATGCCTGCGTATACCCTGCACTACACCACTGGGTATATTTCCAACGGTGATAAGTTTTAATGTAACAAGCAGCTTAACGTAATGTAACAGCGTGTCCACAAACACAAACACACAAACACACACAAACACACAAACTTTTCCCGGCGAGGGACAGAACCGAACAGAGGAATATACACACAGGGTAAACGAGGGAAAAAACTGATGCTGTTAACTAATGAGGGATTAACAAGAACAGCAGATAAGACTCAACATACTGACACCGATATTCTGATTTCATGACTCTTGTAGTGATATGGTTAAATGTTATATGGGGAATTACCGCCCCCCTGTGGGGAGTTATGAAAAGGAATAAAAGAGTAGTTGTCACGTTCGTCTGACCAGGGGCCTGTTTCAGAAAGGAGGTTAAGTGAAAACTCTGAGTATGTTAACCCTGAAATGAGGGAAACTCTGAGTTTTCCGTTTCAGAAAGGGAGGTAAGTCAAACCTCAGAAAGCAGAGTAAGTCAAGCCTGTTTCTGAAAGAGAGGTAACTTATACTCAGAGTCAGTTACCATGGTGACTTACTCTGTGAACCTAACCTGGTCAGGAGCAGGTTTTCTTCAGTAAACTCAGAGTTTCTTGCGGTCTCCTCCCCTTTTTTAAAGAGAAAGTGGTGTTTAAACACCAACAATAATACTAAAATGTATTTAAACATTCTTTAAGGAATATATATATTTGTCCATGGTTGACTAAATCTGTTTTGAGCACTTTGCCAAAAAATAAAAGGATTAAAACGTTTGCTAAACTTTTATTTGATTACCACCGTTTTTGAGTTTTTGATAATATATTTGTATGTATTAAATAATTTTAAAAAATCGGAATAACCATTTCATAGAACTTAATTATTTTTTAAACATATAAGTAATTAATGATAAAAAATAAGTTGTTAATCTAATTCATAATCAAATATTGAAATTAGTTGATTAGATTATGTTTTATTGAACAAATGTTTAATTTATTTAACTGTCATTTTAACTGATGATAATAATAATAACCATAATTTAATAATGCAGTTTATATATTTAATAATTGTTTAATACCATAAACCGTGATATTTTCTGAGACGGTTATCATACTGTAAAACTCATACTTACAAACTACATGGAGAGCCACCCCCCCCCCACCCCAACCCTACACAGGAGAGTCCCCCACCCACACCCCCGCTGTTAAACAAGTTACTCAGCAACTTGAGTAGATTTTTAGACTGGTATTTTTACTTGTACTTAAGTAAAAAATTATCAAAGTAATAGTAGCCTACTTTAGGTTGAATAACATTCTTCCAGTTTCACCTCTGATATTATAACTAACTACAAATGACATCTTCAACAGTGTAATTAGATTAATGTAATAATTACTATCTCTAGAAACCATTGGTCTACATATTACTAATTACTAAATCCTATCAACCTCAACCACTTGAACAATACAAGGAGAGACAAGAAACTGCACTTTTAATGCTTTCAAATTAACAATATACAATTGCATGAATTATTCTTGAATTGATCAAAGTGTGTAGAGGGAGAAGGTTACATAAAAAAATATACCTTTTAAAAATGTATGTTAAATCCACTATTGTTTTATACTGAATTGGTCTATAGTATATGCAGTAGCCTATTTAATGTAATTGCATCATATTTTATTTTAAATTACAGAAGAATTAAGAGTAATTCCTTTAATTAAATTACAATATTTAGATTACTTGGTAATTAATTACACCCAACACCTCTTTTTGTCTTGCGCTGTTGCCATGGTGACTCATAATATCTGGGCTCCATTGATAATGGCTTTTATAGTTGTGGTGCACGCGCTTAACTCAGAGTCAGTCAACTCAGAGTTGATTGAACTTACTCATTTCAGCTGTTCTGTAACCGAAAACTCAGAGTTTCCCATCTCAGGGTAAGTCAACTCAGAGTTCAAGTTTTAACTCAGAGTTGGTTGAACCTCCTTATTGAAACAGGCCCCTGGTTTTACTTCAACTTGATATCTCGATAAATAGCCATCCTAACACAACATGGTGTCAGAAGATTGCACAATAAATGCATAGGAGGACAGAGAGAGCCCTTTTGCCATGTGTGAGGCGAAGAATTCACTCTAGGAAGGTGAAACATTGGAAAAGAAAAGATCGTTCGTCACGTGGAGAGGAGAGAGCCGCGTGAGTGAAAATGGATCGGTTTCAGGTAATGCCACCACAAAAGTTTGACTTTTTAAAGCCAGAAGAGTGGCCAAAGTGGAGTAAAAGGTTTGAAAGATATAGAGTTGCATCTGGACTTGAGTTACAACCAGAAGAGAACCAAGTGAATGCACTCGTGTATACAATGGGTGATGAGGCAGAGGACATTCTCACATCATTGCGTCTCACTCCAGAACAGCTCAGTGTTTACAATACTGTCATGGAGCGACTGAATGAATATTTGTAGTACGAAGAAATGTGATATTTGAACGTGCAAAGTTTAATATGAGACAGCAAGAAACTGGAGAGTCTGCAGATAATTTCATCACAGCACTACATTGCCTAGCTGAGCATTGTGGCTATGGAGAATTATATAGTGAAATGATTCGAGACAGATTAGTGGTTGGACTGAGAGATAAAAGATTGTCAGAGCAACTTCAGATGGATCCTGAACTTACTCTAGAGAAGGCTGTCACACGTGTACGCCAAAGTGAGCTGGTAAAGAAACAGCAAGAGGAGTTGAAAGGCAATTTCAAAAGTGACACAGCAACAAATGTCGACATTGTTCATGCACAACAACGACCTTACAATAAAGGGCGAGGTATGATGCAGAGGAAGCCTGCTAGGAAGGCAGAGAAACAAACAGTGTCAGAAAGGTCCATCTCATGTAAGTGGTGTGGAAGAACTCCATTTCACAGCAAATTTCAATGCCCAGCAAGACAAGCATTCTGCAACCTTTGTAAGAAAAAGGGTCATTATGCGAAAGTTTGCAGGTCCAGAGGGATAAGTGAGGTAAACATGACTCATGATGAACAAGAGAGTGACATAGCATTCTTAGGTACTGTGAGTACAGTGCAGAATGATGCCCCCTGGCTGATTAAACTAAAAGTGAATAATTCTGAGGTGTTGTTCAAAGTGGACACGGGAGCAGATGTCACCGTGTTCTGAAGAACTGTTAAAGAGGAAAACTTCGGTAAACTGCAGAAAACCTCAAAAATACTGCTGGGACCAGGTCAAGATTCACTGCAAGTCAAGGGTAGGTGCACAGCTAAACTCAGCACGAAGAATAAAACCACTACTCAAGACATATATGTGATATCGGGGTTGAAGATGGCACTACTCGGGCGTCCGGCAATCCATGCTCTAGACATCATCGCAAGAATCGATACAGTGAACTTTGATAGTCTGGAGTCAGTAAAAAGACAGTTTCCAGAATTATTCCAGGGCCTGGGAAAACTGCAAGGAGAATATGAGATATCTCTAAAGCCTGACGCTAAGCCTTTTTCACTGTCAACACCCCGTCGTATTCCAATACCCCTCATGTCAAAAGTGAAACAAGAATTGGAACGCATGGAAAATCAAGGAGTGATTACCAGAGTAGAACAACCGACTGACTGGTGCGCAGGTATGGTCGTTGTTCCGAAACCAAGCGGTGCAGTGCGCATCTGTGTAGATGTAACAAAGCTCAACTGTGCAGTAAACAGAGAAAGATACATTCTTCCTTCAGTGGAACATTCTCTTGGTCAACTGGAAGGAGCCACGGTCTTCTCTAAACTCGACGCCAACTCAGGATTTTGGCTAATTCCTTTGTCACAGAATTCAGCCCTCCTCACCACCTTTATTACTCCTTTTGGAAGGTTCTGCTTCAACCGACTTTGTTTTGGTATATCATCGGCTCCAGAACATTTCCAGAAAAGGATGTCGCAAATGCTGGAGGGTCTAGAAGGAGTCTTGTGCCACATGGACGATATATTAGTGTTCGGGGCGTCCCAGACAGAACATGATCAACGTCTCTTTGCTGTGCTGCAAAAACTGCAAAAGGAGGGAGTGACCCTCAATGATAAATGTGAATTCTCTAAGAAGAGTGTGAAGTTCCTTGGTCAGATACTGGATGGGTCAGGAGTTCAAGCGGATCCTGAAAAGGTGCGTGCAGTCACACAAATGAGCGAGCCGACAAATGTAAGTGAAGTGCGGAGATTCATGGGCATGATAAATCACCTAGGGAAGTTTTTACCAAACCTAGCTGAGAAAACGCAGCCTTTGAGAGATCTACTGCAGAAAAAGAATATGTGGGCATGGGGAGAGCACCAACAGAGAGCTTTTGAGGACATTAAAAGAGACCTAAGCACACCGCCGGGGCTGGCTCTTTACAATCCAAACGCCACTACAGTCGTTTCAGCTGATGCATCATCATACGGGCTGGGAGCTGTATTGCTTCAGAGGCAAGCTGAGCTGCTTAAACCTGTTGCTTACGCGTCAAGAGCACTCACAAACACGGAAAGGAGATACGCGCAAATTGAAAAGGAGGCCTTAGCTGTCACCTGGGCTTGTGAGCGCTTCTCGGACTTTCTTGTAGGTCTTTCCTTTCATGTGGAAACAGACCACAAACCATTGGTACCCCTCTTGAGTTCAAAGAACCTAGACGAACTACCACCACGTATCCAGCAATTGCGGATGAGACTCATGAAATTCACTTACACTATTTCGCATGTTCCAGGGAAAAATATTGCGACTGCTGATGTCCTCTCTAGAGCACCTGGACAACGAGAACATGACGGAGAACATGACGGACAACAAAAGGAGGAGGAGATGAACCTGTACGTGAACTTTATTGTCACAAGCTTACCTGCAACTGAAAAGAGACTTCGCGATATTCAGCAACATCAGGAAGCTGATCCAGTTTTACAGCTGGTCAAAAAGTATGTCCTGGAGGGCTGGCCGTCTAAAAACAGAGTGGAAGCCATGCTGCAGCAGTACTTCCAATTTGCTGGGGAATTAACCATAGAGAATGGACTGTTGTTAAAAGGCTGTCGACTGGTAATTCCAAAATCACTACAGAGTGATATCCTAGAGAAATTGCACATTGCACACCAGGGCATTGGAAAGTGTAGAGAACGTGCTACGCAATCAGTTTGGTGGCCGGGTCTCAGTGCACAGCTTCAGTCAAAGGTGGAGAAATGTGATATTTGTGCAAGTCAAAGGAAGAACTTCAAAGAGACATTGATTCCCACAGAATTCCCTGAGAGGCCTTGGACAAAAGTTGGAGCAGATCTGTTTCAGTGGAAAGAGGATCAATACTTGCTGGTGATTGACTATTTTTCCCGATTTGTGGAAATAGCCAAACTGTCATCAACAGCTGCTGCAGGTGTGGTAACCCATCTCAAAAGTATGTTTGCCCAACACGGAATTCCTACTGAGGTGATTTCAGACAATGGACCACAATTCAGTGCAGAGTTTTTCAAGAAATTCGCTGAAGAGTGGGGTTTCTCTCATACGACGTCCAGTCCCAGATATCCTCAAGCCAATGGGGAAGCCGAAAGAGCAGTGAGGACTGTGAAGGATTTTCTCACCAAAGCAGCAGATCCTTATCTGGCTCTTATGGAGTACCGGGCAACACCATTAGCTAATGGATTTAGTCCAGCAGAGCTGCTGATGGGCCGAAAGCTTCGCACGACTGTCCCAGTTATTCCTTCAATGTTGAACCCAGGTTGGATGGACATGAATCGTCTGAGAGCAGAGGAAAAGGTTAAGAGGGAGAAACAAGGGAAACAGTATAATAAAAGGCACAGAGCTCATGCCTTGCCACAGTTGCATCCAGGTGAGCTAGTGTGGATTAAAGACACTAAAGAGAAAGGGGCTGTGATTATGAAAGCGGAGACTCCAAGATCATACTTGGTGGAATCACCTAGGGGTATTCTTCGTCGGAATCGTAGTCACCTGGTGTCAACCCCAGTAGCACTGCCAGTAGAAACATCAAGTCATGATACACCTGTTCTGGAAAATAAAGTTTCTGGTGTTGGACCAGATGGTGTATGTTCGGATGATGCTTCAGTCCTTCTGGATACTCCGGTGAAAAGGTATCCTTCCAGGGACAGAAGACCCCCAACGTACCTGAAGGACTTTGTGCATAGTTAGCAGGTACTGTTGGGAGAACTGAGTGAATTGCTACGGGGCAGAATAAACCCCCACACTCAGTAGAAGGCTTGGGCAGTCTACCCCACCCTTCTTAGAATAAAAAGAAAATTTGTTCTTTATGAAAAAAAAAAGGAATCTGTTTATCTGTTAATCTGTTTTATTTGGGGAAAAGAAGAGAAAAGAAAACTGAGAAAAAAAATGTTAAAAATGTTAATAAGCCATGTGTATAAAAGTAATATAAAAGAGATAACAGATTTCAGAATCAGAATCAGAATCAGAATCAGCTTTATTGCCAAGTAGAGCTTTCACACACAAGGAATGTGCTTCGGTAGCAAGATGCTACCATGGCTGCTATAATCAGCGCCAATCTTGAGAAAAATACAGCATGACATGAGGAGAGGTGAGGTGAAAAAAAGGCGACCCCCAGACTATGCTCCTGTAAGGAGTACAGTCTGGGAACAGGAAAAAACACCTCAGCAACATTAGCACATAAACAGTACAACAACATGAACAAGACATTGCAACACGTGTGGGGAGTGGGGATGGAATTGTCCAGCCCAGGCAAGCAGCATCCGGTCCTGCAGCCATTCTCGGCGCTGGTCACAGACCCGCCTGCCAGGCTGTAGGTACGAAGCGGCGAAGGCGTGGGATGGGTGTGTGGGGGATGCATGTGTATATGTGTATATATGTAAGTTCATGTGTGTGTAGGCCTGGAGATAGTTGCTAAGCCAACCCTAATCTAGGTGCCTCAGTCCGCAGGATTGTCATAGCGATACACAGCAAGTTGCCATGGAGACAACCTTGATCAGGTCCATGCAAAGTCAACAATCCCAGGTGTCTGGGGGAGTCGGGGAAGGAACGCAAGAGCGGCTCACTGCAGTGCTTCTCCGGGAGATTTGTTGTTCCAACAGCGGCCTTGGCCAAGGCCAGTGCTGGATGAGGGGAGCCGAAACAGATAAGATTGGGATTGTTTGGTCTTCGGGGAGTAGCCGCATTCAATTTACACAGGCTATTCTCCTGGTCCATTTTGGTCTCTGAAACGATCCATTTGCCTTTGCAAAGCTGCAAGCTTCTCCAAGATGTTATCCACATTCTGGTTCATAGTCCCAGTCTGAGTGCCGACAGCTCTGCCCACCGCTTCAATCATGACGGGCAGCCTCGTGGGGCTTTGAACAGCTGTCACCATCTTCTTATCTCCTCGATAAACCAGGGCAATGCCTAATCCAATCAGCAGAAAACCTGTTATCATGGTACCGAATAGGTAGATATCTTCAACGTCCTCCACGGAAAGAGCGGCCAGACACACGACCCGCCACCTCTCCCACGCGTCCATCGTGTAGCCAGCTGCGAACGTCCCGGCAGGGCAGTCAGGTTCCCCCGAACCCAAGCTTCTCGTCGAGAAGATGGTGTCAATTGCGTTGAGAGACCATTTGATCAAATCCATAATTTCTTAGTTTGGAGAGCAGTGCTGCGAGAGTCTCTCAAAGTACAAGACAGTAGACGTGACAAGAGAAGCAAGCAGGAGAGGTAAGGGGAGGGAGAGGGAGAGAAAATGCGACCGCCTTCGTTGAGAGCCAAGAGGGAAGCAGTTTTGTAGTAAACTGTACAAGGATGTCATTTACATTCCCAAACACACATATAGTTATGTATCTGTTGTGATGTAAAGCATATATCTCAGAAAGGGGGATGTAGTGATATGGTTAAATGTTATATGGGGAATTACCGCCCCCTGTGGGGAGTTATGAAAAGGAATAAAAGAGTTGTTGTCACGTTCGTCTGACCTGGTTTTACTTCAACTTGATATCTCGATAAATAGCCATCCTAACACAACAACTCTGAGATCCAGATTTGCATGTTGTGTCCAGATCTGTCCCAGTTTCACTGCATGTTGAGGCTTGTTAAGCATTACTTAAAGATAACAGAGATATTGCGTGACAGAACTGGAGCAGGATCACTGACTACGTTTACATGCAGCCAATAACCCGTTCAATATATTAGCAATAACCCGGTCGCGAACGGCCATGTAAACACCGGCAAAAACCCGAATATGCTCATTTTAAAAACCGGGATATTATACCTGGGGTACCCCTTTTCTAACCCGAATTTTTGGTCATGTAAACGCGCATCGGCATATCCCCATAGTGATCTGTGTTCTGGCCATGTTCTATTCGCAAGGAATCTTGGTCTTTTGAGTAGAGAAACTTTTCGGCGCATACAAAAACCCGCGTGCAGTATACCGGAAGTAAACATGGCGAGACGCAGCACAGCATACTTCTGGAGCGAGGTCAGTAACGTTACCAGCATCAAAGTGCAAACAAAGGCGATCGCTATCTGCCCCAAACTATTCATTATCCGCATGCTGCTGTTGTTGTTGTCTTTGGATACAGGAAGAAGAATCGGAAATGACGCATATTGCGTCTTAAGGTTGTCCGTACGTCCAGACGCTAACCGTGCGTCGCCGTTTACATCGGGATATTGCAATTCCATGTATACAGGAGAAACTTTCTCTGCTCACGCATGTAAACGGGTTATTCCTAATGTTTCAGAAACCCGAATAGTGACCTTAACCCAACCATAACCCGAAAATTGGCTGCATATAAACGTAGTCATTGACTAAAGCCGGCCTGTAGTTTTCCAGTTTTGATCTAGCACAAGATTTTTTGTCATTGTATCCAAAAATATACTTTTACTAAGCTTTGTGTAATAGCCTAATCATTAACATGTAATAACATTTTTAATGAATTAATTGCAACTGGTTGCTGATTTCTTTTATTTCCCTAATGAAAATCCCTTTAATTTCCCTTATAATTTCCCAGGGGACGAGTAGCAGCGGCCAGACATGGAAGTTCATAAACAACATGTTATCCTGCTTGATGACACCATATCTGTCAGAATTTAAGAAATTAAAAGTGTCTTAATGTCTTTATAAATGGATGTTTACCACATACTGTATAAATATGTATATGGTTTGTAAATAACTGGGTTCATCAGTCACAAACTAGCATAATGCAAAGACATAATAACACTGATGAGATGTAGACACATTTAAAAGGAGTTGATAGATGATGAACGATGTCTTTCCTTCCACTGAATGGTCACATCCACACACACTTTACTTCAGATCGCCACCAGAGGTCACCATTGACCCACTTCTGACCCAGGCATGCAGGAACCAACAATCAAAACATGTTAAAACATATTTTACACAGTATAGAATTAACAAGATGTAGAAAACCCCATATTGTTTAATAAAGTCATTAAACTTTATTGAGTGTATAGAGCCAGAAGAACATGAGCTGTGTGTGTGCTTGTGTGTTTGAACGTTGTGAATGAGAATGACTAAAATACACTCCTTAACTATTGTAAAGTTAAAGACATTGTAAATACATTTTTAACAAATTTCGGCAAAATTCAAATACTTTCACGTTTCATGCTTTTTGCACCTGTGTTAATGAATGTTTTTCGTAGCAGAAGTTTATGCCGTTTCTGTATGATTGCAAACATCCACACAGCGTCAGCATACGTGAAGCTCTCTCGTATACGTATACTTGCATCAGCCGTCACTGTTAAACAAGTCAGGATCCTGTAATCCTGCTTTCAGTTTTACTTATCCTCTCAATCAAACCTGTTTATAATCTTTCAGTGTTATTTTGTTCTTTTTGCCAAAACAGCTTCATGTCCAGCAGTTTTTTTTTCCCATATTGTCAACTACTTCAGTGCAGAACTTGATGTTCTTTATTATGAACAAGATTACAAATATTCCATATTAAACTGTAAACCCGAACAGTAACATTAACCGAATTAAATGGGTTTATTTCACTCAAGTATTACTGAAAAAAAAAAAAAGTTAAAGGGTACCTATTATGGAATTTTGAAAATTACCTTTCATGTAGTGTGTAACATAGATCTAAGTGAACAAAAACATCCTGCAAAGTTTTAAATATGAAAGTTCACCGTATACAAAGTTATTGTCTCTCAAAAGTAAGAGTCGGCTCTGAGTCGCTGATATGAATCGATACACGAATGATGCTTTTTCTCTATATATATGACACCTCGACAAGTTGCTTGAATAAGATACGCCCACTCATTGCGTGCGCCGCAGACACCAGTGAAACTCAAAATTATCGGAATAATGGGATGAATGAGTCAATGAGGGAATGGGAATGAGTCAACATCGGCCGGACCAATAATACTCTTGCCCAAAGAAGATGCCCCGACATTCTCCTTGAGAGAAGAGGAGGTCAGGAGGGCATTTCTTGGTGTGAACCCCAGGAAGGCTGCCAGGCCTGACGGGATCCCTGGGAGAGTGTGTTGGAGAATTTCATATTTTATCTGTCTTATACATGAGTCTGAATTTTGTAACACCAAGCAGAAAAAGTTAGGTCACAGGGCACGTGAGGATGAGGACATGAGAACAAGAGAGTGGAAAAGTACCCAAAAAAACCTTGTAGTACAGATGCAGGTGTTGGGAAAATACTGGAAGAGAAATATATTGTATACAATGTAACAATGTGCCACCAAGAAAAGATACTAATACAGATGCCCATTGTGTGAAATGATGCTAATACAGATGCCCATTGTGTGAAATGATGCTAATACAGATGCCCTTTGTGTAAAAAGATACTAATATTGACACTAATTCGATACTAACTATAAGAAAAAGGTATAAAGACCAGAGCACTGGCCCATGAAAGATCAGATGCGTAGCTAACATCTCCTTTGTTGAATCGCTCAATAAAGTTGTTCTTCTGAGACCTGAAACTTCGACTCTGAAAGATTTTTCTGAGACCTGATCCAGACTTTGCAGATTTGAACCAAAGATCGAGAATTTGCCACGACAAGTGTTGAGGGACTGCGCAGATCAGCTGGCTGGGGTATTTACTTCCATCTTTAACCTCTCTCTGTCTACCTGTTCCATTCCCAAGTGCCTTAAATCTGCTATCATTGTGCCGATCCCAAAAAATCAGCTGTGAGTAGCTTCAATGACTATAGACCAGTGGCTCTCACTTCCACTGTTATGAAGTGCTTTGAAAGACTGCTGCTAAAACATATAACATCCTCCCTTCCCCCCACACTGGACCGGCACCCTGTTTGCCTATAAAGCAAACAGGTCAACCGCTGATGCCATCAACACAGCCCTGCACTGTGTGCTGACCCACCTGGAACATCCTGGCACCTATGCAAGACTGTTGTTTGTGGACTTTAGTTCTGCGTTTAATTGTATCATTCCTGGAAGACTGGTGTCCAATAGAGGTGGGCAGATCGATACGAATATCGATAATATCGATATCAACGTTGGTATCGGTATTGATCGA
Organism: Chrosomus eos; assembly: GCA_036326025.1. Lineage (NCBI taxonomy): Eukaryota > Metazoa > Chordata > Actinopteri > Cypriniformes > Leuciscidae > Chrosomus > Chrosomus eos. The sequence goes on from CM070833.1 coordinate 39,289,589, forward strand.
TACCAACGTGAAAATATCGATACTTAAGTTTCAGTTTCTCTCCTTTTGCTACCTGACCGTGTTTGTCAAAATGCTGCTGCTGTCACAGAGCAGAGCAACTTAGCAAGCTCTCTGTAATCTTCCTCCGAAGAGTGCTCTGCTCTCTTTCCTACCTCCTGTGTTGTACCGTCACGTGACTCACCGCTAGCGCGCTACCGCTACCACCAGGAGTCAGACGCGCGCGCAACCGCGCATTTCTAGTCTACAGCAGCAGCACAGTCAGAGACGGAGAATGGCAGCAGAGAGAAAGAGGAGTGTTGTATGGCTGTATTTTCAGGCCGAAAATGAGACAACAGCGACTTGTACCATTTGTAGAAAGTCTTTAAAATACAGTGGCAATACAACTAATTTGTACAAACATATGAAACATCACAGACCAGAAAATGCAGAGCTGCAGAAACGGAGAGAGGAGGAGAGATGACGTTATTTTATTCTCATTATATCTTATTACAAGGAGAATTTGTTTTACAAATTCAAAATTACAAAAAGAATTTTTTATATTTATTGTGAAGTAAAACTTTGTGACTTTGTTTATTTAAGAAAAAAAATCCTGAAAAGAAGTGCGCTAAAAAGGAGAAATGTTATTTTATTCTCATTATATCTTACAAAGATAATTTGTTTTAAATTTTGTATAATATTTGCTGTGAAGTAAAACTTTGTGACTTTGTTTATTTAAGAAAAAAATCCTGAAAAGAAGTGCACTTAAGAGGATAAACATTTTTTGTTAACATGCTACTTGAAAAGAGAATTTGTTTTTACATGTTTTATATTTGTGAAGTAATAATTTTGTAACTTTGTTTATTTAAGTAGAACAGAAGTAACCAAAAGTTGTTTCTGAACAAAAGCTTTTGTAGTACTGATTTTAACTGATTAATAACCCAAAATGCAAATCACAAAAACAAATTAAAAGTCATGAAAATTAATTTAGATTTAGGTTGGAGACGCATCCACCTTAATTATTAATAAGTATCGATATCGGTATCGGTATCGGCGATACTGGCCCTGTATTTACTTGGTATCGGATCGATACCAAATCTAGCGGTATCGCACACCTCTAGTGTCCAAGCTACATGGACTGGGCATCAGCACAAACATCTGCAGATGGATCAATGACTTTCTTACAGATCGTTCCCAGTCAGTTCGTCTGGGCTCGCAACTTTCCTCTGTTCTCACACTCAGCACTGGGGCACCCCAGGGTTGAGTGTTGAGCCCCTTACTTTACATTTTATACACTCACGACTGCACCCCAGTTAATGAAAGTAATACTATTATCAAATTTGCAGTTGACACCACTGTAGTTGGACTTATTCACAACAATGATGAGTCCGCCTACAGGGATGAAATCCAAAAACTCTCCACCTGGTGCTCCACCAACAACCTGTCTCTCAACGCCTCTAAGACCAAAGAGGTGGTGGTAGATTTCCGCAGGAAAAAGATTGACCTTGCCCCCGTCTACATTAATGGAGAAATTGTGGAGAGGGTTGAGGACTTCAAATTCCTTGGGACATACATTTCACAGGACATCACTTGGGCAACCAACACTACAGCCCTTGTGAAGAAAGCTCAGCAGCGTCTGTACTTTCTCAGGTCAATCAATAAAATTAACTTCTCCCAGAAATTACTTTTATCCTTTTACAACTGTTCTGTCCAAAGTATTATCTCACACGATATTCTGGTGTGGTTTGGTAGCTGCACCGCTGCTGACAAAAAAGCGCTGGACAGAGTTAGGAAATCGGCCCAAAATATTATTCACACACAGCTCCCCTCACTCGTGGACCTATATCACACCAGATGCTTGCAGCGGGCAAAAAATATAATTCAGGACTGTTCCCATCCAGGTCACGGCCTCTTTATTTTGCTGCCATCTGGAAGGCGCTACAGATCTTTCCGGGGTCGCACCTCAAGACTTTTGAACAGTTTTTATCCAAATGCTATAAAATACCTGAACTCATGAGCATTTAGACTGCTCTGCATTTTTTTTAATGACTATATTTTAGTTATTTTTATCATGTTATCTGTTCTTTCTTATAATGTATTTATGTATTGATGTTGTTTTGTCATATTATGTGTTGCCACTATGAGAAGTGCAACTTAAATTTAGTTGTTATAGGCAATGACAATAAAGGCAATATATAAAGGAAAAGGAAAGTTTTTTTGTTGTTTTTTTGCCTTCCTTGCCTGTGTCTGCATTTATCAGTTTTGCCTGGATTTACTTCTATTATGTTTTTTGAATAAATGTTTGCTGCATCTGGATCCCACTCTCGTTCCTCTTAAACAGCCGGTGTTACACAACACCAGACCAATGGTGCATTCACGTGCTATGGAAAAGATGATATTTTCCACTTGTGAACTGGTATTTACCAGTGTGTTGCGTTCAAGTGCTTTTGTTGTCGTAATGTGGTAAAAGATGGAGATCCAGACCTGTTATTTAGCTAAAACTATTTTAGATTGCTTACAGTTAAGTCATCTGCCACAGCAAGAAGATGATTTATCAAAACTCAAGCGGTAAATAATATGCTGTATATTTTCTAGATCATGAATAGTACAGATTTTTACCAATCACGACTCTCACGTTGCTCTCCGCCATTTTGAAAAGGTCAAAGGTTATCTCAACTCGGCAACTGCATCAAAATATTCTACGAGCTGCCCAGTGGAAAATACCAGATGAGGGGGTGTTCATGTGCATTTTCCACGTCTGCTTTTGGTATTTACCATAATTACCATAGCACGTGAACACACCACAAGACCATGAGAAACACTGGGGTATTTACACACTCAAGGGGAGATTAGCAAGATACATCTGGGAACAATCAAGAACTAATCAAAAAGAAAAACTACAAAGGACTACAAAACATGCACAGAAGAGGAAAGTCCACACAAGACAGGAATCATGACACAAATGAAATCAGTATCAACAAAATTCAACTTTGCAATGCAGAGGAAACAGAAGCTGCACCTGAAGTGGTGTTTAGATGTGTTTACACAGACCGTTTAATGCAGATCAGAGGGACATGAATGCATTTAACCTGCAGTTACAAATACATAAATCCTTTTATGATGTTTTAAACATAAAACAGAGAATACTGATATTAGAAACATTTAAAAAATGAACAGATACCTTATTTGTTAAATGAAAACCGACAGTAGGTGTCAGCAAGTCAGTGTTAATGAGTGAGTAATTGTTTCAACCGATTCATTCAAACGGGTGATTCATTCAGGAGCGAAGTATTTGACTCTCTTAATGAGCGAGTCATTGAATCATTCATTCAACCCATGCTCAGTGACCTGTGGCTTTGTTTGGAACTATTTTTGTTGGCGAAATTTAGCAAAAATAGGCAAAAGTCACTTAATATTAACTTGTTTATTGGACTGTTGTTATAAAATCAATATCACATTTGTAATCGTGCTAATATTTGAAGAAAAAAAGTCACTCTTCGTGTGATATTGATTAACTAGGCCTATAACTTATTAAAAAGACAAAAATATAAAAGACATACAGAATTTTTTTTGCCATTATCTTGAATATTGAGAGCATTATACATGCATTTTAATAAACTAAATCACCCAGTGAAAGTGTGCACTAGCTCAAGCACACTAGTCGTAACTTACTAGTCTACATCACGTAGCATATGCGTGCTATGTTTGTTTCTGTAAAGTGAGGGACATATTCGATAATGTCAGATCATTAAAACAACAATCACTACATTACCGTAGACGATATATATCGCACACCCCTACTTACCAGTGCCCGAATTGGTGTACACAATACACTGATTCACGAGCTAAGGAGATGATTGAGACGCACCCTTAATTAGCCACCACCACAAAAACTCAAAGCATGTCTTTCAGGCATCGGATTGACAAAATGCATCATGTCAGATGTGAGCTTCTATTTGTTGCAACACGCAGCAAAGGTAATGAATGCTTCCAGAAACGTTGAGTGTGAGAGAAGTAAAGCAGAGAAGTGTTGGATAGCCAGATAAATGACAGCGGAGGTCAAGGGTTTATCCCCAAAGCGGAGGCTGTCTGTTCTCAAAGGAAATGCTGAGTTTTGCACATTAAATCCAGAGAATTGCAGGAGTTGGGCTGCAGGCAAGTGTTAAAACAAGGGACATACTGTGAGCGTGTCGTCCACGCAGGGAATCGGGTTACTGAAGGTGGGGGTGCCTGAAATCATAGACCTCTTCAGCTTTAAGCCTAGAGGGGTGAAAGGATTTAAAGAGAGGATTTTTGCCTTTGCCTTAAAATTTCACAAACCCCTTTGTCGTACCTGACATTCTTGAAAACAGACATTTTGGACTGCCAATGGCTGTAACATATCCTAATGTATTACAGTAATTTGTGGTACTGTCATGGGTTATTGAACTTTGAGATGATGACTGACAACTAAGAGATGATAGGAAATACCTTGCATTGTATTCTTCAATAAACTCCATAGGCTCTTGCCTTATTACGAGCAAAAATAACTACTGTCATAACCAGGAAAACACACTTTCACCTCCATGTTATCCCCTCCCAACTCTTACACAAGATGATTTTGACTCTTCAAAATAAAGACTGGACACCAATGCATTGCTCCACTTTCACCAACGTGTATTCCAAGAAATCATCACTTTTTTGCCAGCACACAAGCGCCACCCATGGGCGTCGGAAGAAAAGAATCTAATTCTCTGGGAATTAGAGATGGTAAAAGTGAGTGGGTCCAATATCATTGGTCTTAAAAAGTGGGTGGGTCTTGTCCCACACATATACAATGGTTCCGACACCTATGGCGCCACCATACAAAATGAACATGCAGTGCCTCTGAGCTGATGTCTCCTAAATTGTTTTAAACACCTGACCCTTAGCCAGAATCACATATTTTAGTCTGATACAGTTTTGTTTCAATCCTAACACACAACTGACTACATCTATAAGATCTAAAATTGCCTTGACATTAGACTGCATGAGGATCAGTAATGTTGTGCCCCGCACACTCACCAAAACCTGGACATACAGAAAATTTGCTGAGTCAGTGCATTCCTTATCAAAGAAGCCAATATTAGATCATTATACAGATCCTCTCATGGAGACAGATGTACCTTCATACAACCTGTCCTTTAAATACTCCATCCCATCTTCCACAGCACGCTTACCTGTTTTCACCTCCATCATCAACACATCTCTTACAACTGACAATATTTCCATCACTTTTATTTAGGCATTTAAGATCCTTTCTTTAAATTCAATAAAAACATTTCACAAAGACTGCCCTGCTGTCGGCCACTGAAATTCTGCAGCGGTGTGCCTCAAGGTTCAATGCTGGGTCCTTTTCTGTTCTTGATATGCACACCCTCAATGGGCATAACAGGCACACAACTTCTTCTATTACTGCTACGTACCTCTTGCCTGTCATTTCAACCTAATGACCCCACCATCATTTACTCAACTTTACCACACTTACAAAAGATCAGGATGTTATAAAGCATGAATCATGCAGATTCATGCTTTTAAACATCGGGAAAATCTTACTTGTCCAAGTCTACTGCACACCTAGTCCAAACACTCGCCATTTTGAGGAAAGACTACAGCAATACTCTAAAGGCTGACCTTCACGCTACCATATGACTGAGACTGAGATGATCCCGAATGTGACAGAGATATCACATAAAGTCCTGTATGTCAACACATCTGTTACGAAATATGAATTTAATTTCTGTAATTACATCCATAAATACACTTTTGAACTTTTGAACACTTTTGAACACTTCTGAATACACCCGAATACACACATTGGTTTTCAGTCCTGGTCCTGGCAACAGCACATTTTGTATGTCTCTCTTTTCCGACACGCTCAGTTGAATTCACAGCTCTGTTAACAAGCTGATGATCTCAGGTGTGCAGTACATATTTACTAGGGGTGTTACGAGACGCTTATCTCACGAGACGAGACAGACACGAGATTGGGTTCACGAGAACGAGACGAGACGAGATTTTTGCACAATTTTACAGAAATCCTCAATGACACAATTCATGACTGGAAAAGTGCAGGTGCATTTTGCAATGTTTAACTAATAATCTTATTAAGTAGACCTGAAATGACATGCATTAGGAGTATGAATTATCAAATGCATTGAAAGAAAACAATATACAACAATATAACCTTTTAATAATAAAAGGTTTTTATTGACTGGCTTTTCTCCTGTATGATTTCACATTAGTCTCTTCAGACCTTACTGTACATTTAAGAGCTTTCAGAACTTCTGATTGAGGCTGTGTGTGACCTCCTAACTGAACTCTAGAAGTCTTATTAAGTGCAAACAATAAGTGCAAGTGCAACCATAATCAAAGTTAGCGCACAGACTCTTTATAATTGTTTTGAAATTGCTGTTTTATTTTGCACCGGCAGTTATAGGGTTAATGCGGTGAGTTCGGGAAAGGCCGGTAGAGAAACGAGGCTGGTGTGTTTGTCTCCACAGTTCTTGCGTTCCGATTATAAGCGTTTCCTCCCTTGTCTGTTGTCTTTAAGACATTACAGTACTCTCTCAATATTCGAAGTGCAAACTGAGACGATAGCCGCAAATAAACAGTCCAGTGATGGGTATTGGGAGACGGACGATTGTATGTTCGCGGCCTAATTTGTGCGCAATGCACATCAGCGAGCTTGTGTTTTACTTTCACTATCGTGATCACGCGTACTCTGTGTATAGCAGCGGTGCTGAGCGTGCATTATACAACATAAGATCAGACGTTTAGTCTATGTTGCGCAACGAATCCTCCGCCATCCTCAAGCGATCAGTGAACTGTGATTCGTGCTGCACTGATTGCAACGGCAACTCGTGCTGGATGAGCAGAGCAGACTTTTACATTAGTTTATAATGGTTTTTAATTATTTTTATAAGAAACAGCAAAACGATAGTTTAGGCGAATGTGAGTGTAGCGGTGGAATATTCTATGGTAATAGAAATCGCGAGACAGCTTTTCACTCGACGGGAAATCTCGTCATGTTTTAGTCTCGCGAGATCTCGTGGCACGAGATCTCGTTACACCCCTAATATTTACATATTCATCTAAACATTGCTCACAGCAGTGTGAATGGCGTCGGGATGTTCGTTAAGAGTATATCACTGCAAAGGTATTTCACAACTTAAGGCCCCAATATACATTTGCAATCAAAATGATTCAACTCAACCATTGCAAATCAGGTTTATTGGCAGATTTTCAGCTGTTTGCAATGAACAAATCAAACAAAAGTAAAAGAAATAGCTTAACACAACAAATGTTTAAAGTGGTTTCCCCAAAATCAACTGAAAATCCAACTTTTAATGACTTCTGCAGTCTAAAAATTAATCAACCCCGTGAATAGAATCCCTCACAACAGCACAAATCTGCAAGACAGGTGTTCCACTAGGTGTGCTTTAGCTAGAACACATGAAATATCTGAGCTGGTGAGGTTTGTTGAGTGTCACGTTTGACTGCATGTTAGATATATGGCTAAGTCAAAAGAATAGTCCAAAGAGTTAAGAGAAGATATCATCGCCCTTCACAAATAAGGAACAGGATACAAAAAAAGAGCGAAGACGCTAAATGTTCCTAGAGACATAGTTGGAAGCATAGTTTGCAAGTTCAAAGCTAAATGAACAGTTGTTACACAACCTGGACGGGCAGAAAAGGGAATCGATCAACGGCTGAAACCAGATTTCTGAGAAGGCAGGTTCAGAAAAACCCTTGAGTGACTGCAGAAGATCTGGAGGCCACAGGAACTGAGGTTTCAGCTGCACAGTAAAGCTCGTACTAAACGCATCAGAACTCCAAGACAAACACCACTACTGACCCAAAAGCTCAAGAAAAGTGCTCAAAATCATATAAATAAACCACAGAAGTTTTGGGATTCTGTTTTGTGGAGTGATAAATACATTTTTCGGCCCTCTGGATCAGCGGTATGTCTGGAGGAAGAAGAATGAAGCAAACGCTGAAATGAACACTCTGTCTACAGTTAAGCATGGTGGGGCTCCTGACTTGAACCCCATAGAAAATCTCTGGTGGTATTTGAAGAAGGTGAGGCATGCAAACCCAAGAATATTACTGAACTGGAGGCCATTGCTCATGAGGAATGGGCCAAGATTCCTCAGAAATGCTGGCAGAAGATGTTTGATTTGTTCATTGCAAACAACTGAAAGTCTTTACATTTTGCCAAAAAACCTGATTTGCAATGGGGGTTGAATAATTTCTATTACATCTGTATTTGTGAACTGATGTGACGTCATTACGAACAAAATTAAGCCTAAACAAGTTTGTTTGGAGTTGGAACTTTACGGAAAAGTTTGCTACACTAGTAAACACCCCTGTACTACCATTGGTCTGTGGTGATGACGTAATAGGTGGGTGTGCGCGGAGGCTCCACCTTCTTTAAGGTGGAAATATTTTCCGGTTGATTTCTCCTGTTCAGTTCATGGAAGTCAGACACAGGTAAAATCATGAACTCACTGGAGAGCCGCTATATAGTAGAAAATGAAGTTGTACTTCTGATGAAATGAGACACTGTTCATGTTTAATATGGTAAAGTTGCTGCTTTAAATCAATCTATTGTACCAAGTGCTGTGACGTGAGTGGAGATCTGAATCTCAGAGCTGAAGCAGACTCATCCACATCACTGTAATCAGATGCTTTCTGAACTGCAGTTTTCTCACCGCTGGAATTTTTGTAGTGTTTATTCTGTTAACGAGAGGAAAGCACACAGTACATATTTGCATATTCATCTAAATGTCGCTCTCCGCAGTTTGGGCCGTGTTGGATGTTCGATAACAGTATATCGCTGATCAACATCATTTTACGTCTGTCTACAGCAGCGAAAAGGAACTTCGCCGTGAGTATATCGGGGCCTTAATGGAGGCCCACCCTTAAACCCATACAACAAACCCCATCCCTAACCGAACCCGTGTCCCAGCACAATAGCAGTAAAAGTAAAAAAAAATGCAATAAAACACAAAAAGTACTTTGAGCCAAAAAAATTTTTTAAAAACATGAATACATAGTTAGAGGCAAATAAATATAAAGTGGAACCATTTCAAGCAGAAAACACTTGTACTGGCAAACAAGGCAATGAATGGACCAGCACTCCTCTTCAACTTCAACCCTCAACCTTCCCTCATCGACAAGGAAGATCATTTCACCTATATGTGGGAAGAGCAGACCACTCCTCAATCTTCTGGTATATACTAAAGACAAAATCATAATCATTTTCTAGAATTTGTTGATATACTGTAGCATCACTAGCTAACTACCATGCAATGGCAAACAGTGTCTCTGACTTCCCCCTTATATCCTAACAATAGTGCAGTCAAACTGTTTAAAGGTCTCTGGCAGGACTGCAATTTGTGGACAGTGCTCTCTGGAACGCTGTGACATACAAAAGCCTCTTTTACTGCTGTCGCTGTGACCTCAGAGGATGTGACACCACCTCAATCCGAGAAATATCTGCACTGAGTGGGTTTTATTTGAAGAATAAAAGAAGCCTCTCAAGAAGCCTCATAGTTGCCCTGGATGTGCTTATATTGAAGTAAGCAAACACAGCTTCAGTAAGTCCTTCGAGTCACTGAGATGTGTCCAGTCTCTGGTATTATAAAGTCTGGCCACTAGAATAGACACTGAGTTCTGGTGCAGAGTTTGGCCTTCACGAATGTTGCCAATGATTTCTTTCTGTATGTTTTTCACTAGTCTCTATCCTTTTAATCTTCTAATACTCTCTGTGATTAGTTTTTAAACAGTTTTCTCTTACTTGTGTAACAACACAATGGCATCACTGAGTGCTGACCCAGGCCTGTCACAGACTGTTGACCACTGCATTGCTGACGTTTAGTATCACACTGTGCACTTCTCTGGTTTGAAAAGGCTTAGATATGTTCAAATGTGGATCTAGGAGTCACACTAATTGAAGCCATGCCGAAGAGCTGTAACCAAACCTTTCTGTTTCCTCTGAAAAGTCTTTCTGAGTTTTCTTTAGGGTCAAACGTTGCATACTGTCATTTATGAGCACAATGTTGCTTTCAGGCTGCATTAATGGCCTCTTTATCTTTAGGCTGGTTACAACTCTTTATTATTACCTCTTTTATCAACACTGAACATGAACTAGTTCACTGTGAGAAATGCTCACAATCTCAAGGCCGACAGAGAAGGAAATGAATACTTGAATAAAGTCATTATTTTTGTTTGTTTGTTTTGCGCACAAAAAGTATTCTCGTCGCTTGATAAACTTAAGACTGAGCACTGTAGTCACTTGGACTATTTTAACGATGTCTTTAATAACTTTTCTGGGCCGGCAAGTTTCAATCCCTTAGAAGCCTATGGAGGAGTGACCCAGCTCTCAGATTTAATAACAAATATCTTCATTTGTGTTCCGAAGATGAACGAAAGTCTTACGGGGTTGAACAACATGAAGGAGAGTTATGCCGCGTTCCAGGCAACCTGTAACTCGTGTTTTTCCAACCTTATACCCGTGAAAGTGCACTGGAACGGCAGTCAAACCCGTGACTTCCCACCCGTGAACTCGTACTAGATAGATGTACTCCCAGTTACGAGTTCTGACGTCACATAGCCCGCAAAACCATACAAAACAACAATTGCAGCCCCTACGGATGCAGTGTTTCTGCCGGCGGTACACGGTGAGAATACACTTTAGGACAATATAACGTTGCAGTCAAATTAATAATAATATAATAATAATGATAATAATACACACACGATTATTACAATGTTATGTGTCTGAAACAATAAGTATGTATATTGCGCTCAGGTATTTTTGCGTGACTGGCCTGGAACGCTACAAAGTCGTGAGTCGTGGTTTGAAGTCGTAATTTACGAGCTCAAAAACCTGCCTGGAACGCAGCATAATTACTGACAGACTTTACATTTTGGGGTGAACTAACCCTTTAATCAAAAAAATTGCCAATCCCTACCCCCAATATTTCAATATATATATTTTTTAAATACAGGTTTGACATCCCATGTTTTTGTTGCCATACTTTCTTGATTGCTATCTACTGATGATGATGCTGTACTCATGACTGTTCAGTGCCTGAATATGGTGTTGATCATTCTCATTTGGCAGTGAACTTGTTAGCATTGTCTTCATACACAGCTTGGAATGTGGGCTGCGTTTCGGCTTATTTTCTTGCTCAAAGCCTGTTATGCAGTGGGATACGGGTGCCTTGTGTGAGAGCACTGTTTGCAGAACCTTAGAAAAACAGGGTGCGGGGAATAATAACAAGGCTATATCCTCCTCTCTCAGAGTGTGGGCCTTTATTTCTATCACAGAATGAAAATAGGGAACATTTCTTTGACGTGCTAAATTATGGCCACTCTGGCCAATTAAAAAAATTAAAAATCTGTCTCTCGAACAAGCGGATTGTGTTGACAGTATTTTCCCTTTTGAAAGTGGAAGAGAGTTGTGGGAATGTAAATAAGTGTGTGTGTGTTGTGTGTGTGTGTGTGTGTGTGTGTGTGTGTGTGTGTGTGTGTGTGTGTGTGTGTGTGTGTGTGTGTGTGTGTGTGTGTGTGTGTGTGTGTGTGTGTGTGTGTGTGTGTGTGTGTGTGTGACAGGCATGTAGGAAGCATTAACAGGTTACTCTATCAACATGATGGGACACGACCAGCCTCTCAAGAGCTGAATCCCATTGAAATACTGCACCTGAGTGTCCATGTACTCCAGCGGGACGAGATACAGCAGGAGAGACGGACTTACAGGGAAATACAGGGAAATACAGAGAAATACAGGGATATACAGGGCCATCAGCATTGGGCTGTTTCAGGAAAAAACATTACTTGATTTGACAGCTCTTTTGACTTCTGTTGTCACAATGTGTGTATCAGACATAAAATACTTTGCAAAGTTTACATGTCCTGTGGCACTTCATTTTAAACTAATTGATCTTGTTTTAAAATGACCGTGAAGGCAGTGTAATGTCATAGCCCAAGACCCTTTCAAATGAAATAGCAAAGGTGTGTTTAAAAGGAGTGAAAAACTGGCAGCTGTGGTCAGTTAAAAGATCTAAAATATAAACTTTGACCGTGTCATTATTTTGCACAAATACAATGGCTTTATCACAAGACTCAGCATTGGACATTTCTAGAGTGTATCGCTCCTTTGATGAGAGGTAGGGTTCAGTTCTAACAGAAATTAAACATGCACTGTAAATCTATTTAGTTAGACTTACTTAAAAAAAGCATGAAAGTGAAATAGGAAAATTATGTTGTACTGACAAATGTATTTCACTTACACACGTGTTCTAGTAACTAATAAATAACTGATAGTAATGTACTTTAATTTAATAAAATTAATTGTTACCATTGTTGTGTTTTGCATGCTGAATGTTGAAGTCTGTGTGTGACTCAGGCATGGTCATTTGCAAGATATAGTTACAAATATAGAGGAATTGGTGTTTATGACATAAGTGTTAGCAATACATTTTTAAAAGATCATTATTTTATATGAAATATATATATATATATATATATATATATATATATATATATATACATATATACATATATATATACATATACATATACATATATATATATATATAATATATATATATATATATATATATATATAATAATACATATTACTTCCCTTACTTTGAAAATAAATAAATGTGATTTCTTGTTGCATTGCTGTCAGGGTTTGTGCAGGTGCTGAAGACGAGGACACGGAATTTCCATATAATAGGTTTAATAAATAAAATGAAACTTCCAAAAATTAAACAAGAACAAAACTCCAGGAAATCAGGATTTACACACAACCACACATGGACGACGATCGACAAACACTGGGAGAAAACACAGGGCTAAAATACACATGAAATGATTGGATAATTAACAGAACACAGGTGATGAAACTGAACACAAACGAGGAGCGGGAAAACTTAACAGGACTAAACCAAAAACCACAAAGACAGGGGAAACCAAGATACAAAACAGAACTCAAACACATCAAAGCGTGACAATTGCTGCATCAATAGGAAGAGAATTACAATAATATCAATGAAGTTCAAATTGCCCTACCAAAAGGGAAAAATGCAAATACATTTTAGGAAAATTAGGAAAACTCAGTTTAACTCAGCTTATGTGATGTTCTCTCAAATTTTTTAGTTGTATTGAAAATTAAACATTTCAGATGACTTTGGGAAATAAGTGATTTTTAATATGCTTTAAGACAAACCATGTGTAAATTCTTAAGTCGACAGCATTGCTGAGTATTTTCTCCTTAAAATCTACTTCTAAGTAGATTAAACTAGTGAGATTCCTATTCTTCGTCACAGACGTGACGTCGGAGTGATCGACTGAAAGGGAACCACGGTTTTAAAACAATTAACCATAATAATGTCAGTTGCACTTTATTCAACAGTACATTCACTGACAGTTAACTTACCTAAGTGCTAAACAATTAATGTAGGTGGATGCACTTTATTTTACAGTACATGTACTTACACTGTTCTTATCTGAAAATACTGGGTAATATAAGCTAACTACATGGGTTAAGGTTAGGTTCAGGATTAGTACCTAGTTATTATAATTACTACAATAAGTACATAGCGTGTGTATATGTCACAGGTGAGGGGCGGGCGCCAGCGGGCCCGCCCACCCCCTCGAACCGAACCGAAACACCACCCGAGGAGCGTGCCGTGGAACATATGAGGCAGACACAGCGTTTAAAATAAATATAAGTTCTTTATTAATATAATAAAAACAACATTAAAAGTCTCTTTCGTTCCTAGAACGGCACAGCAGTCAGCAGACTCACTTCAGGAGAATGATTCACAGGGTCTCTTTCGTTCAGAGAACAGCACAGCCGTCAGCAGACTCACTTCAGGAGAATGATTCACAGAGTCTCTTTCGTTCATAGAACAGCACAGCAGTCAGCAGACTCACTTCAGGAGAATGATTCACAGGGTCTCTTTCGTTCATAGAACAGCACAGCAGTCAGCAGACTCACTTCAGGAGAATGATTCACAGGGTCTCTTTCGTTCCTAGAACAGCACAGCAGTCAGCAGACTCACTTCAGGAGAATGATTCACAGGGTCTCTTTCGTTCCTGGAACGGCACAGCAGTCAGCAGACTCACTTCAGGAGAATGATTCACAGGGTCTCTTTCGTTCCTGGAACGGCACAGCAGTCAGCAGACTCACTTCAGGAGAATGATTCACAGAGTCTCTTTCGTTCGTAGAACAGCACAGCAGTCAGCAGACTCACTTCAGGAGAATGATTCACAGGGTCTCTTTCGTTCCTAGAACAGCACAGCCGTCAGCAGACTCACTTCAGGAGAATGATTCACAGGGTCTCTTTCGTTCCTAGAACAACACAGCAGTCAGCAGACTCACTTCAGGAGAATGATTCACAGGGTCTCTTTCGTTCCTAGAACAGCACAGCCGTCAGCAGACTCACTTCAGGAGAATGATTCACAGGGTCTCTTTCGTTCCTAGAACAGCACAGCAGTCAGCAGACTCACTTCAGGAGAATGATTCACAGGGTCTCTTTCGTTCATAGAACAGCACAGCAGTCAGCAGACTCACTTCAGGAGAATGATTCACAGGGTCTCTTTCGTTCAGAGAACAGCACAGCCGTCAGCAGACTCACTTCAGGAGAATGATTCACAGGGTCTCTTTCGTTCATAGAACAGCACAGCAGTCAGCAGACTCACTTCAGGAGAATGATTCACAGAGTCTCTTTCGTTCGTAGAACAGCACAGCAGTCAGCAGACTCACTTCAGGAGAATGATTCACAGGGTCTCTTTCGTTCGTAGAACAGCACAGCAGTCAGCAGACTCACTTCAGGAGAATGATTCACAGGGTCTCTTTCGTTCATAGAACAGCACAGCAGTCAGCAGACTCACTTCAGGAGAATGATTCACAGGGCCTCTTTCGTTCCTAGAACAGCACAGCAGTCAGCAGACTCACTTCAGGAGAATGATTCACAGGGTCTCTTTCGTTCATAGAACAGCACAGCAGTCAGCAGACTCGCTTCAGGAGACTGATTCACAGGGTCTCTTTCGTTCATAGAACAGCACAGCAGTCAGCAGACTCACTTCAGGAGAATGATTCACAGGGCCTCTTTCGTTCCTGGAACAACACAGCAGTCAGCAGACTCACTTCAGGAGAATGATTCACAGGGTCTCTTTCGTTCCTGGAACGGCACAGCAGTCAGCAGACTCACTTCAGGAGAATGATTCACAGGGTCTCTTTCGTTCCTGGAACGGCACAGCAGTCAGCAGACTCGCTTCAGGAGAATGATTCACAGGGTCTCTTTCGTTCATAGAACAGCACAGCAGTCAGCAGACTCACTTCAGGAGAATGATTCACAGGGCCTCTTTCGTTCCTGGAACAACACAGCAGTCAGCAGACTCACTTCAGGAGAATGATTCACAGGGTCTCTTTCGTTCCTGGAACGGCACAGCAGTCAGCAGACTCACTTCAGGAGAATGATTCACAGGGTCTCTTTCGTTCATAGAACAGCACAGCAGTCAGCAGACTCACTTCAGGAGAATGATTCACAGGGTCTCTTTCGTTCATAGAACAGCACAGCAGTCAGCAGACTCACTTCAGGAGAATGATTCACAGGGTCTCTTTCGTTCCTGGAACGGCACAGCAGTCAGCAGACTCACTTCAGGAGAATGATTCACAGGGTCTCTTTCGTTCATAGAACAGCACAGCAGTCAGCAGACTCACTTCAGGAGAATGATTCACAGGGCCTCTTTCGTTCCTGGAACGGCACAGCAGTCAGCAGACTCACTTCAGGAGAATGATTCACAGGGTCTCTTTCGTTCCTGGAACGGCACAGCAGTCAGCAGACTCACTTCAGGAGAATGATTCACAGGGTCTCTTTCGTTCATAGAACGGCACAGCAGTCAGCAGACTCACTTCAAGAGAATGATTCACAGGTCTCTTTCGTTCATAGAACAGCACAGCAGTCAGCAGACTCACTTCAGGAGAATGATTCACAGGGCCTCTTTCGTTCCTAGAACAGCACAGCAGTCAGCAGACTCGCTTCAGGAGACTGATTCACAGGGCCTCTTTCGTTCCTAGAACAGCACAGCAGTCAGCAGACTCACTTCAGGAGACTGATTCACAGGGCCTCTTTCGTTCATAGAACGGCACAGCAGTCAGCAGACTCGCTTCAGGAGACTGATTCACAGGGCCTCTTTCGTTCCTAGAACAGCACAGCAGTCAGCAGACTCACTTCAGGAGACTGATTCACAGGGCCTCTTTCGTTCCTAGAACGGCACAGCAGTCAGCAGACTCGCTTCAGGAGACTGATTCACAGGGCCTCTTTCGTTCCTAGAACGGCACAGCAGTCAGCAGACTCGCTTCAGGAGAATGATTCACAGGGTCTCTTTCGTTCATAGAACAGCACAGCAGTCAGCAGACTCGCTTCAGGAGACTGATTCACAGGGCCTCTTTCGTTCCTAGAACAGCACAGCAGTCAGCAGACTCACTTCAGGAGACTGATTCACAGGGCCTCTTTCGTTCCTAGAACGGCACAGCAGTCAGCAGACTCGCTTCAGGAGACTGATTCACAGGGCCTCTTTCGTTCCTAGAACAGCACAGCAGTCAGCAGACTCGCTTCAGGAGACTGATTCACAGGGCCTCTTTCGTTCCTAGAACGGCACAGCAGTCAGCAGACTCACTTCAGGAGACTGATTCACAGGGCCTCTTTCGTTCATAGAACAGCACAGCAGTCAGCAGACTCGCTTCAGGAGACTGATTCACAGGGCCTCTTTCGTTCATAGAACAGCACAGCAGTCAGCAGACTCGCTTCAGGAGACTGATTCACAGGGCCTCTTTCTCAAGGCTCGAGCAGAGGGAGAGTTAAAAACATGGATGATCATAACGGCAGTTTCGGGCAGAGAGGAATGAACATATTTTACCGTTTCCGCGTTCTCTTCTCCAGCTTCTCCTCTTCAAGGCTCGGGTAGAGAGAGAGTTGTACACGTGCTGAGACTGCGAGTGGACAGCAACAACACCATTCCCACACTCGCATATTCACCAATACACTGCAAGGTTCCACTCGTGCTCGCAATAGAACTGCAATTCAACAGACTCACTGTGCAATCAGGGCTTACACCCGCAATCCCGCCGAAATCTCGTTCTCTCTCACTCTCTCCGTCTCTCCCCTGCTCTCCCATTTTCTCTCACAGCCTCCCCCGCTGCTTCGGCCTCGGCCTCGGCCGGCCACTCGGCCTCTCACCTGCTGCGTGCCCGCTCCGTTTTCGTCCCTCTCCTTCTCCCCTCTCTCTCCAAAATGGCCTTTCTTTATACTCTGCTCAGGGAGCATGTGCCCCAATCACCACTCCCTCCACACCTGCCGCTCGTTTGCCAATTAGTCACCCCTGTGACATCTATATATGTATATGTGTAAAAGGACTGTAAAATAAAGTTCTGCCATTATAGAGTTTCCTTTAGAACACATGAAAACATAAAAACACAATAAAAATGTTGCAGTGATGGCAACTTTTAATGTAGTATAATGTGTATTAATAGTGTTTGAACTGGAGTATTTGGTTTATCCATTTTGCAACACGAACTGGAGGTAAGCAACATTAATTAGCTAGCTTGATATCTACATAACTTAAAGTTCTACCAGAAAGACTCGGGAGATAAGATACTGTACAATAATGCATTTTATTAACAGCCCAGCAAGCCATATATTCAATAAAGTTCTTTGGCGCAGGCCCCGTCCGTAACTCTCGATCCGAGGGTACGGATTCTGCATATCCCGCCTGAAGATAAGGCAGGGGCGCAGCCGACCCCCCCTTGGGGTTTTGGAAGGGACCGACCTGGTGGTAGTGGGAAGGATGGAGCGAAGACCGTCTTGGTGGAGGTGGGGAGGATGGTGGTAAGTGAAAGCGTCAGCATCTGCGAACTCAGACGAGTGTAAGTAAGGATCTTTTATACTTCACGTATTAGAACGCGATTGGATAGATGAGAAGGTAATAGATGACGTAACAATTGAGTCTTCCTGGCGGAACTTACGCTACGCTTTCATATCTCCCTCTTTTCGTTTTCATTCTTGCTGCATTAAAGTTGAAATGGTTAAACTTCTGTTTTCGCGCAGGCGCAGTGAGGGGAGAAACACTGAGTTTAGGGCAATCGGTTCGTAGCTTTGCTTTAACTGTGTGATATAATCACGAGGAGCGACCAAAATTTCTGACATGCCAGAAATTCATCCGACCATCCGATTGGCTGTCAGGAGAGGTTAATCGCCTCTCGTTTCCCCTGTACACTTCACGAACACTGCACGACAAAGAACGCACAACAAAGCTGAAAATCACCCGACCTGAAAAAGAGTCGCACGATTGAGCTCAAAATCAGATAAAAATCACAGTGTTTTCCCGCCTTTAGTTGAAAGTGTTTTGAATCCGTCCATGAGCACGTTTAAATGTGACCTGATCACAGCGGCTCTTATTGTGTGCATTCATAAATTCATAGTAAAGTTGAAGGTTTGTTGAGGTTGGGTAAATAAAGGACGTTCCACTGGTTATTTAAGTTGGCAAGAAATAAAGAGGAACCATCCTCTATTTTCTAAATGCATGTTATTAATCTTATTGTGAACCAGGTATAATGTTTGTTTGTTTGTGTTTGTTTGTTTGTTTGTTTGTTTGTTTGTTTGTTTGTTTGTTTGTTTGTTTTTTGTTTGTTTGTTTACCTCAGCATTTTTAATTTACCTGTCTAGTAACACTTTATAATACACTTCATTAATGAATAACTGCACAGGAACAAATGAGTAACGCTTGAGTAACTGCTATAAACTAACAAGAAACTCTGGTTAATGAGTTAGTAAGTAATAGCGCTCAGATGAATGAGGTAGTTCACTATTATCTAATTAATAACTACTATTTTTCATACCTCACTGAAGACTATAAGAACTACTATGTATATACAGTTTCATTATTTATATTTATTATAATATAAAATGTGAGGTAATGGTAACCCATTAGTAATGACTCAAGTGTTACTACATCTTTCTAAAGGAACTACTAATTATTTGGATCAGTATCTAAAGTGCAGATCATGGAAACACACTAGTAATGACTGAAGTGTTACTAAATCCATCGGAAGGAATTACTATTCAAAATCTTACAAAAATCTCAAAATCTTAAAATGACTTCAGTAAATATTAGTTATCATGTTTTTCACTTTAAATAATGATCCAAATAATGAGTAGTTCCTTTAGAAGGATGTAGTAACACTTGAGTCATTACTAGTGGGTTACCGTTACCTTATATTATAAATTATGCATTATTCATGTTAATTATGAACCTGTATATAGTAGTTCTTTGGGAAGTATGAAAAATAGTAGTTATTGATTATCTAATAGTGAACTACCTCATTCATCTGAGCGCTATTACTTACTAACTCATTAATCAGAGTTTCTTGTTAGTTAATAGCAGTTACTAGAGTGTTAATATTGTGTTACTCATTTGTTCCTGTGTAGTTATTCATTAATAAAGGAACTTCTCCAATCATTTGCTCTGCTTAAACCCGGCCATTTCTTACAATCCACTGCAAACTGTATTCAGATCTGCCTTTGCTCAATCAAAAATCAATGGATTGAAGTCCCTGGCTCTTATTGTGGACTAAATCATTTTTCTTGTTTCAGTAATCAGTCAGATGCCCAACACAACACCGAAGAAACGATCTGTTGCTACTTCCGTTTCATCGCAACTTTAACTAAATGGTTTACATACTTTCCCCATAAATAATCTTGATTTGTATGACATTTTGATAAATGTATAAAATATTAGATGTATAAGCTTTTAGTTTATTTTATAAAATGGTCTGTCTGAATACTTGTTTCTGATTGGCTGGAAGGTGTGCAATAAAACTGTTTAATGCACAGGTAGTTCCAGTCAGTTTAATCACCATTCTGTATTAATGCACAGCTTTTACTGAAACACACACACACACACACACACACACACACACACACACACACACACACACACACACACACACACACACACACTCTCTCTCTCTCTCTCTCTCTCTCTCTCTCTCTCTCTCTCTCTCTCTCTCTCTCTCTCTCTCTCTCTCTCTGATTTTCTCTGATTGTTTTTCCTCCACATCCTGCATCATTTAATGCACAGACACAGTCGTGGATTATTCTTTGCTTATTATATATTTAGTACACTTCGGTTGTAAATCCCAAAGTATTCAGAATTTTTTTTTATCCATATTTGATAAATATAGGAGAAATTTGTTGCCTTTGATTCGCCCCCCTCATATACAAGCCTTATCTTACATTTTTGTGTATTTTTATATATTTATCTAATCTACAGAATGCATTTTTATACGTGATCAAACTTTGCATTGCATAGGCCTTTCTGTTCTGTTTGTTTTATTCACAATATAGAACTATATATTTAGTGTTCTTTCCTAACTGTTTATTCATTTGTGTAAATACAGAGATTAGGTTCTGTCAGTGCGTTAATTAGAGACACGTCTAGTGAGTCACTTCTGTACATCTACAGGGTTGGTATCTACATGCTGGGTGATTTGCATCAGGCTTGTACCAGCTCTTATGATAACTCATATGATATATGATAACAATAATCAGCTTCACTCGGCTGGATTTAGCTGAAGCTGTTATTTACCTGAGACAAACTCTGACCCGGTTATTTACAAACCTCACTGTAAATCTTGCAGTCATACATTTAGCTTGCATAGTAAAACACTAACCAAAAGATGAATCTTTCAGATCTACACCAAATATGAAAATGCAGTATTTGATGGTGCTCAAATAAAGCTCTTAAAGTCCCCCTGTAGTGAGAATCAAGTTTTTAATGTAGTTTATATGTCTATGTGGTGTTTTTAATATGCTTTTAAAACACGGTTTGAAATCGCTGGTGTTTTTGACGTCACAAACTACCTTGTAACCAATCACAACACTGGGGCTTTAGCATATCAGGGGAGTCTCAAGAGAAGTCAGGTTGTCCCGGGATATTTTTCTTCTGATATGAAAACATGAATTATATGCCTTTCTTCAATGATGTTCTGAGTTCTTCAAAGCGTTTCTGATGATTGTTAGAATCTGAGATGGCGAACGGGATCATAGTTTGTGTAACATTAGCAACACGAATGCGATGGGAAAAGGAGAAGAACGAGCTCGGGAAAAAGCGAGACGCCACTGACCGTTATCAGACAGGTTTCTTTTGTAATCATCAACCAGACACTGGTGGACGGAGTCCCTGGTGGGCGGAGTCAGTGTGTGGACAGAGGGGGGCACTGGTGGGCGGAGTCAGTGGTGGACAGAGTCACAGGCGGGCGGAGTCGCTGGTGAGCGGAGTCACTGGTGGGCGGAGTCGCTGGTGGGCGGAGTCACTGGTGGACAAGGTCACTGGTGGGTGGAGTCGCTGGTGGGCAGAGTCACTGGTGGGCAGAGTCGCTGGTGGGCGGAGTCAATGGTGGACAGGTGCACAGGTGGCGCGGAGTCGCTGGTGAGCGGAGTCACTGGTGGAAAAGAGTCACAGGTGGGGTAGTTGCTGGTGGCGGGTCACTGGTGGCAGAGTCGCTGGTGGGTGGGAGTCACTGGTGGGCGGAGTCACTGGTGGGTGGGGTCAGTGGTGGGTGGAGTCAGTATAAATAGCCTCTGTCTACAAGGTGGGCTATTTGCTCTTGTTGTGAAAAGACACTGTTTGTAATTTGTATGGTTTAAATCAAGTAAAAAAAACAGCTTTTTAAGGTAACAACTGCAGGTTACCACTTTTTTATATATATACTGTATATACAATTAAAAAAAATAGGTGAATAAAAGAACATTCATGCCTGAGATTTTGTTCTTTCATAGTGCTTATATAATGATGAATCATCCCTGTACATTCAGCCTTGTCTTCAACACAACTTGTATATTTCACTCCATGATTTTATAGTTGTCTACAGAGCCCATATTCTGCACTGGCGTCCATATGCTGTGGTTTCCATGTGGTCCAGCTGCGGTTTCCATACAGCAACCATGAACTTTTCACTCGGCACTCAGCCAGGTCCGCTCGTACACTCCTTACGTGTATCCTTTAGCATGAGATTCATAGTGTGTAAAGAACTGACATCTGCTTTCAGTGTTTCAAACACCTCTAACTTGTGTAGATTTATGTGCATTACAACAATGATTAAGTATTAGCTGACAAAGATCATAAATATCTCATGCTATCAGCTCATGCCCAGATGTTGACCAAATGCATGATCACTAATGCAACACAAGCTGTGTTTCCGTCCAAAGCTGTGAATTTAAGCACGAAATTGGAATATCGCATAAAACATTTGCGAATAAAGCAGCGTTTCTGTGTTTAAGAGAACAAAATCATCACTTGCTGGGAAATTGGTGCAGAATATAAGTAATAAACTGTAAGTTTCTGCAATCTTTCTCTTTTCCCTCCATCATAAACGAGTGTGTCTCAGAGCGTCAGAGAAACACAATAAACGCTGTCGTGTTCTCTGGCGTTCGGATGCTGGTGTTCGGGAACACACTCGTGTTGTGTGTGTGTGTGAGACGCTGCTTTGACTCAGAAACACCAAACCAACATTTGAGATGCTGCGATCCCATTGGTCCGCTGGTTAGTCAGTTATCCAATCACAGCTGACGCTGAGGCAAAGTCACGCAAGTTGATTGTTGCGCATCAAGGAACTTATTTAGTAAATGTGTTTCCATGCGTTTACAAATTATTCGCCTCAATTGAGCACACAAGTTTTTATTCACATTTTTAAGATTTAGACCAGGGCGGGACGGAGCGACCAGGGTGGGACGGGAGGGACCGACCAGGGCGGGACGGGAGGGAGGGACCGAGGGCGGGACGGGAGGGAAAGACCAGGGCGGGACGGGAGGGAAAGACCAGGGCGGGACGGGAGGGAAAGACCAGGGTGGGACGGGAGGGACCGACCAGGGCAGGACGGGAGGCCAGGGTAAAATATAAAGTCCATCAGGTGGCCCGAGCGAAGTGGACAGTTCATCGGGCACCCAGGGCGAAGCGGACAGTCCTTCGGGCGGCCAGGGCGAAGCGGACAGTCCATCGGCCAGCCAGGGCGAAGCGGACAGTCCATCGGGCGGCAAAGACACCGGCTCCGGACCAGACACCGGCTCAGGAACAGACACCGGAACTGGGGGAGAATGGGCATCTCCTGATCCGTCTCCGACTGGGCAAACGTGACATGAACAGTCTCTGGCTGGGCAGACGGAACGTGAACAGCCTCTGGCTGGGCAGACGGAACGTGAACAGTCTCTGACTGGGCAGACGGGACGTGAACAGTCTCTGACTGGGCAGACGGGACGTGACCAGTCTCTGACTGGGCAGACGGGACGTGAACAGTCTCTGACTTGGCAGACGGGACGTGAACAGTCTCTGACTGGGCAGACAGAACGTGAACAGTCTCTGACTGGGCAGACGGGACGTGAACAGCCTCTGGCTGGGCAGACGGAACGTGAACAGTCTCTGACTGGGCAGACGGGACGTGAACAGTCTCTGACTGGGCAGACGGGACGTGAACAGTCTCTGACTGGGCAGACGGGACGTGAACAGTCTCTGACTGGGCAGACGGGACGTGAACAGTCTCTGACTGGGCAGACGGGACGTGAACAGCCTCTGGCTGGGCAGACGGGACGTGAACAGTCTCTGACTGGGCAGACGGGACGTGAACAGCCTCTGGCTGGGCAGACGGGACGTGAACAGTCTATGACTGGGCAGACGGGACGTGAACAGTCTCTGACTGGGCAGACGGGACGTGAAAAGTCTCTGACTGGGCAGACGGGACGTGAACAGTCTCTGACTGGGCAGACGGGACGTGAACAGTCTCTGACTGGGCAGACAGATAGTGAACAGTCTCTGACTGGCAGACGGACGTGAACAGTCTCTGACTGGGCAGACGGGACGTGAACAGTCTCTGGCTGGGCAGACGGGACGTGAACAGTCTCTGACTGGGCAGACGGGACGTGAACAGTCTCTGACTGGGCAGACGGGACGTGAAAAGTCTCTGACTGGGCAGACGGGACGTGAACAGTCTCTGACTGGGCAGACGGGACGTGAACAGTCTCTGACTGGGCAGACGGGACGTGAACAGTCTCTGACTGGGCAGACGGGACATGAACCGTCTCTGACTGGGCAGCGGTGACATGAACAGTCCTCCTCCTCCTCCTCCGTCCCTTCTAATGGATATGTGCAGACTCGAGGCTGGCTAAACTGGACGGATCCAGTGACGATGACTTTATTCCAGATGAGAAACTTGGGGAAGACTCTGCTGCCCTCCTCTCCTCATTCCTATGAGCACACATGGAGAAATATTTAAAAAGAGAAATCCCATTCTCCCTCTCCGCAGGACATAGTTCACTCCGCTGAATCCACATAATGGCTCATTCGTTCTGTCACGGTGTGTAGTGGAGAATGAAAAAGAGGACTCAGGTGCGAAGTGAAATGAAGAGTATTTAATAAGACAAAAACATAAAATGAACAAACCAACAAAAGAAAACCAAGGTCTCAGTAACTAAATCCAAAACAGACACGGCAAGGCAGGAATGGGCACAGAACTCAACGTGACGAACACGCGTAACAAATACAACAAACAAGCACAGGACAGCAAACACAGGAAGACTAAATAGGAAGGCAAATAAAGGAGGGTAACGAGGCTGACAGGTGGAGCAAATAAACCAATAATCAGATAACAAGGGGGAGGGATCAAACAATGACAAGAGCACATGGCTCAAAATAACAAAACACCCATGTGCATCACAAGACAGGACAGACATGTGACAATTATTCCCAGATAACAGCCGCTGAACACAGAAACACAGGCTCATCCACTCTTCATTTACTGCTACAAACTGATAACGGTCAGATAAGTATGATTTAAACCATGCTAGTGCAATTCCACTAATGCCAACATAATTTTTGAGTCTATTTAAAAGAATGTTGTGGTCAATGGTGTCAAAAGCAGCACTAAGATCAAGTAACATAGTAGCCAAGTTTCCATCCACTTGTCAATGGAATTATCTGAAGTTCGGTAAAAAAACTCATGTGAATAAAGCTGGTGAAAGTGTGTTTCCATCAAACGGCTTTAAAGCGAATAAAAACCTGTGCGTAATGATGTCACATGCTGTTTTGCGATCAAATTGGTATATCGAATTGAGACATTTTAAGGTGTTTCTATTAATTTTTGCACTGAATTTCACAACATTCAAGCAAACATTTGTTAACAAAGTTTTGCTAGACAAAATGGATTGCGCCGTAATAACGTTTCCATCAGCGTTTATCGCATAAGCCGTATATCCATCAAGATAAAATCCCATGAGACCGAACACATTTCATTTGAGTCGATATTCATGAAATTCAATCGAATTTTACTGTTTGCATAACGCATTTTTCATTCGATATCACTTAATGCGGATAAAAACATGTGGATGGAAACATAGCTAGAAAGATACAACCACGATCGGATGATAAGAGCAAATCATTTGTGACTCTAATGAGAGCAGTCTCAGTACTATGGTACGGTCTAAATCCTGACTGAAAATTCTCGCAGATATTATTTCTTTCTAAAAAGGAACACAGTTGTGAGGATACTGCTTTTTCTAGTATCTTTGACAGAAAAGGCAGATTCGTGATCGGCCTGTAATTGACTAATTCTGTAGGATCAAGTTGCGTTTTTTTAACAAGTGGTTTAATCATAGCCAGCTTAAAGGTTTTTGGTACGTATCCTAGAGACAAAGATGAATTAATGATATTGAGCTGTCACCATTATATTCCGTATATTCATGTTTTCCTCCTCACGTGTGTTTCCCGCTAGCTGTCAGTCACCACGGACACTCTCACATTCATCACGGCTGCTAATCATTTAGTCAGTCGCCACTGTGTTTAGGTTTCTGTCTGTGTTCTGTCTAGTATTGTTTGTGTGTTGCACGCTGTCTCGCCTGATGGCTATGTTTGAGTTATTTATTAAACGTGTTACCTTTCAATCATCTCCATCTTCCTGGATCTAATCGTGACAGCAGCGCTATACGCTTGCTAGGAACGTTTTTTTTCGTGGAAGTTTTGCATTTGGTGAGCTAATAAATTATTAAAACAGTCGAATCAATATTTTGTGTACAGTTATTTAATAAAGCCATCCAGTATAGTGGACTCACTCTCTCTTGTTTCATACAAACGCAGACCCGGTCATTTTGTGACTATTGTTTTGTACACGGTTGGATTATATTTGTACATTGTATGGAAGATACAAACAGGTACAGTTTTAAAACAGTTTAATCTGAAATCAATATCTCTTATCTCCATAATTATTTATGTGTTGAAATGCTTTAATAAGTGTTATGACTGTATACCATATCTCTTAAATGTCCGTCTAGTGTGATCTCGCCCCTGAAACTGCTCTCTCCACGGAAGCTTTGCGTTTAAAGAGCTAATAACATATTTAGACTCAGATCAATATTTCGTGTCTAATTATTTACTTGTATGGCTAGTATCCATGTAATAAGCGAGATAATGTACATCCAGCCGGTTGTTATCTCAGAATAAACCACCTTCAGGTGTGTGTGTGTGTGTGTGTGTGTGTGTGTGTGTGTGTGTGTGTGTGTGTGTGTGTGTGTGTGTGTGTGTGTGTGTGTGTGTGTGTGTGTGTGTGTGTGTGTGTGTGTGTGTGTGTGTGTGTGTGTGTGTGTTATCTCAGAATAAACCCCCTCAGGCTGAAGCAAGACCTGATCCTGATCACCCTGTCATGGTGTATTTTTAGAGAACAACTGGCCGAATTTACATTATCCCTTACTTAACCAATGGACCTTATTAAACAATGGACAGCTGGGCTACTGGGTGATCGCGAGACGCTGTAGTCTCGGGACAAAACAAGGAAACAGGTTCTCCCCACACAGTGAAGCACCCACTTAGAATCAGTTGCTTTCAACCCAAATTGAAAGCAAGTGTTGGCTAATGCTAATCGTAAATTCTCTAAGATTATTATTCACGTCGGCACAAATGATTTTCTACTTCGCCAGTTGGAGATCGCTAAAATTAACATTATAGAGGATGCTGCACACTGGTGGTGGTTGAGGAGAGATACCCTCATATGATTGTAAAGTGCTTTGGGTGTACAGTTGTTCATAAGAAAGCACTATATAAAATGCCTCATTCATCCATTCAAGAGGTGTGTGACGATATTACACTGTAATTTGCTCTGGCCCCCTTCCCGTTCACCAGAGTGATGAAATAGTTAGTAGACTGTCCTCACTCAATGGCTGGCTGTTGTGTTGCGTTGTGTCCGCAGAATAACATAGGGTTTATAGACAATTGGAAAAGTTTTTGGGGCAGACCTGACCTGTTGAAAAGAGATGGTATTCATCCCTCCTGGGATGGTGCTGCTCTTCTATCTAGTAATATGGAACATAGTCTTAGAGCTCAAACATGACCATTTGGGGCTCAGGTCAGGAAGCAGACAAACTGGCTAAACCGAGCGTCTGCTAGTGGCCTCACGTCACTGAGGTCAGATAAATCCCATCACATAGGCCTTGTTTACACGGCAAGTCTTGATGCCCAATTCTGATTTGTTGCCTATATCCGATTTTTTTTACCGTCCATTTACACGTTCTTTTAATTGTGACCCATTTCCGATTCATGTGTTTACATTTGGCATACTATCTGAAACATCACGCATGCTTAAAGGGTTAAAATCTCTTGCACAGATGGACGAACACGAAATATACTTGATGCTAATTCTGCGATATATGCTAAGTTCACCAAACATCACCATGATGAGGCGGAGGAGGGCGTGAAGGGCCATCATTGCAGCTTTGCATACACTCCAGTTATTGTGTGAGAGAGATCGCAGGACTGGCATATTGTGGCGGGCTTTAACGAGGAGCAGTGGGTCCGAAAGTTTAGGATGAGCAAGCCAACCTTTGATATGTTGTGTCAGCGTTTGTCCACACTCCTCTACTACAATGACACAGCGTTTCATCAGGACATCCGTCCCTTTGCAGATGCTCTCGTCATTAAACTTCGGAGACGTAGCCTAATGCCTCAGAAAATCTGTTCTGTCTGTTTACATGACAGTCTCATTGACATATATCTGATTTCACATATGAACGAGTCCTGAAACCGATCTCGGAATATCCGAATGCATGCGTTTTTTCATGTTTACGCGGTCATAAAACACATCTGATCTGTGTCACATATGAGTAAAACATAGGAATTGGGTCACATTCAATGACAAGCCGCGTTTCCACTGTCGGGCCAGGGCTAACAGCGAGCCGAGCAAAGCCAGTGGCCTCGGGCCTCAAGCACCGGTCTTGCGTTTCCACTGCCGTGCCAGTAGTCCCGCAGCGCTGCCCTAAACCCCGCCCCTAACACGCCTTTCTGGATCAAACGTCATACAACCCTACCCATTTCAGCGGGTATTATAAATCAATTTCTTTTTTAAGTTAGGAAGATAGCATGTATATTAAATGAAGTTCCTAAACGTAAGTTAGGGAGGAGCGAGCCAATATAATCTTTCAATCAACAGCCTACAGCCTATATAAGCAGCCGCTTACCTCTCCCTGGCATCAGCTGTTCCAGTATCAGCTGTCCCAGTATCCCTCCACCTCCCCAAACTCCACCTTCATCTCAGGTACCTTGCCCTTTAATTACCAGGTCCTACATTTAGCCACTGGGGGTATATCAGAGCTCGAGTTGAAGCTGCTTCATCGAGCCCCTCTCCAGTGGACAGCAAGCCAAATAAGTTTAACCTAATATCTTAAAGATTCTATGGGCAAACGAACTCGTTAACTCACCGGCAGTAGCTGCCATAGTGTCCCGACTTGTCTCGCGAGTCGCCACTAACAGAGGGATGGTGACCCAGCACATCGATGGTGACCCAGCACACCGTCCATCAGGTCGAACCATGGAAAGTTCCTCTTCTCTGAGCTCCGCTTTGTCCATTGTGCGTTTTAATCGCCTGTACAATACTGCGGCCACAACTTTTACATTTTTTTTTCAAACTTGAAGCATTGTTCACTGAATGCTTAGCTTAGCAAGTGCAACATCGATGTATTTTATAACGTCCTCGTTTCTTCCCACGCCGTCAAATTGACATTGTACACTACCACCAGCAATTATGCAGTCAAACTTCTTCAAAGAGCATGTAAGAACATGTAATTTGATCTGTACATTACTACTTATGATCTGAATCATCAGACCATTATACCAAACGCTCAAATATTCCTAAACCATCTAAAAGTAAACCAGATGCCTGTGACCCAGCATCCGTTGAAGATTGCGGGGCTCTAACTTGCATCGCCAAACTTCTCCAAGAAAACCGAGTAGCATTGGCACTGGACTTTAAAGAAACACTTGCAAAGTTAGAGCATAAACTGGATCGAATTCATGATACTGTTGCAGCGCATTCAGTGACGATCGGCGAACTCGAGAAAAATGCAACTCAACAAGATTCACGCGTGGCAACACTGGAAGCAAACTGTGTCAAATTGAGTGACAGCAATACCAAGCTACTTGCGAAAGTAAGTGACTTGGAATCCCGGTATCGTCGACATCATACCAGGGTGGTTGGCCTACCTGAATCCGTCGAAACGCAGCAACAGCCGACAGTCTTTTACTCCAAAATGCTGGCCGAGGTGTTTGGACACATCCTGGATTCCCCGCCTGAGTGCGAATGGGCTCACCGAACTCCATCTGCCAAACCACAACCAGGTCAGAGACCGCGGTCGGTCATTATCTGGCTCCACAAGTACCTCGTAAAGGAGAAAATTATCCGTGAAGCTTGGGCCAAAAGAGGCCACTTGAAGTTCCAATCCCATCCCATCTCAGTTTACGAGGATTATCCACCTGAAATTGTGGCGCAACGGAAGGAATATAGAGAGGTGATGTCAGAGCTGTACAAATGCGGACTTAGACCAACGCTTCTATTCCCTGCCAAACTTTTTATCAAACTTAAGGAGGGAGGTAGGATGTATTTTTCTTCGGTTTCTGAAGCAAAGCAATATGTTAAGACATTGCCTTAAATTGGCTGGTTGGTGACCTGTGTTGTTATTCGAATAGGCTTGTGAACTGTTTTTTTTCTCTTGATGATCAAAAATTATTCATGCATACCCAGTGACTGACTAATTATTTATACTCATAAATGTGGGTGTTGAGATTACCATCATATGGTACAAATGTGTCAGTTTGTGCCCTACATAAATGTACCTGTGGTTGTGAGTGGGTGTGGAAGTGAGGGTGTGTGTGGGTGTGGGTGTAATGGAGCAAGGTGCAAAAGATAGTGCATCTAGGCAAGTGTGTATGTATTCCTTTTGATTTTTTGTTGTATTTAGGATTGAATGCTTTATGTGTATATGCTTTATCATGGATGTTGGATGTAGGACTAGGTCTATCACTTTTGTATGGGTTTGGCTGAATTCGATGATCTTGATGGGGAGGTTCGGCATTGCAGTGACATTGGTGCTTATATCACTTGCAAGCAATATGACCTAGAAAATCTTAAATACTTAACTATGAATAATAACTTCTCGGTGGTCCATTTTAATATCAGAAGCCTAGCTAAACATTATGATCAATTAGTGTCAATGCTGTCTGTATTAGATTGTAGTTTTGATATAATTGCTTGCAGTGTGAAACCTGGTTAAATGACAAGTCATTCTGTGATTCTTTCAACCTTAAGGGCTATAAACTTTATTATAAGAACAGATTAGGTAGAATGGGGGGAGGTGTTTGTCTTTATGTTAAATCAAGATTCCATGCCAATGTCTGTGACAACAGACTAATTGTTTGTTGACATAAGTATTAATGCAACCAGTAATCTTATTGTTGGCATAGTGTATCGCCCTCCCGATGTGAACCCTACTACTTGTATTAGTAATTTGGAGAAAACTATTGGAGAAAGCTATTTTCACTAACTCCGCCCACTGACGTCTGATTGGTCCAGACAAAATTACAGAAGATGCTGAAATGTCAACAGTAGCAATAGTGTAGAAGTGTGTGTTGCAGAAAGTTTTGACTTAAATAGTCCCGAGATTTGAATCTACCTTTTGCCGAACTCGCTCTACTCCCTTTTCCCATCAAACATCAGACTGGAAAGGCATTTATTTTCAATATTAAGAAAATGTTCAAACAGTGGAAATAAAGTATCTAATGTGTGTTTAATAATAAAGTGTTCTATTGGTTTGGGGTAGGTGTAGGGAGGGCTGTATTGTTCCGATAAACTTATCCTTACACTGTTATTATTGCAAACCATTTAATGTACAACAACACTGAGGTGTAGGCTAAGTTTCTCCAACTATTTATAAGTGTAAATAACTTTTAACTACTATTTACACTTATTGCAAAGAAAATCCTATTTTTACATAGTGTAAATCAAATCTATCACCGCTTTGAAGGGTTTTGATTAGACTGGAGGAAACTGCAGAGCACTTTTTCACTCTGTTCTCACTCCTGTATATTCAAGACTTTTGCGCAGAACTGTACCGATGATAAAAGTGCTGAAAGCGCGCTCTGAGACATCATGAAGAGATATAATCATTAGACTCATTGTGGAACAGGTTGGTTTTTTTGAATGGCTGACAATGTTAATAGAATGTTTGTTCAAAATTATCTTTAATAATGTTCTCAAAACGTTAACACACAAAAACATAGGCTATACATCATAAAATATTGTTAGTTGGATGTTCGCCTAACCTTTTTTAAATGTTACTATTTGTTTCAGATTGTTCAGAGAATATTCAAAAGTAACGTTGACATGTTTGAAGAATGATACAATGGAATATTTGATTCGACGTTCGATAACCAATAAAAAAATGTTTTTAAAAAGTTTTTTAAAGAACTTTTCACTGAACATTCGAAAATAACGTTTTTGATAACTTTATGGAAATGTTAGAAAAACTTTTTTGGAATATGTTTTGTTAGTTTGTGTCACTAGGCTACTCTTAATTGGCTGCCATAAAACTGAAATTGATTCAATACATTATAATAATAATGTTAATGTACTGAATAATATTCAATAATTAATAATAATAATGAATAGATTGAAATCTACATCTAAAATATTTTTCTGAATTTCTGAATGGCCAGCAAATAGGCTGGAGAGTAAAACATGCTGATGTTCTGCACAACAAGAATGAGTCGCATAGGCTACTGTATATTATGGAGAGTTTTGACCTTGATGACCGTTCACAGCTGTGTGTGTGTTTAGGGTGGGACTGAAGGAGGCAGTGACTTCCCCCTCTCCAACACACACACACACACACACACACACACACACACTGACAGCGCGCGCGACTGAAGTTTCTGTGCGCGTGAGCCGAGCAGCTGTAAAGGTAAGATCTACGCTCATTTCACACACTTTCATGTGGTTTTGGTTTGGAAAAGGCAAAAACGTTTATATTTGTTTGAATTATCTGCAGGTTTGTGGTTCAGTCTTTTCTCCACATGTTTTCATCTGATACGTTTTAAAGTAAAGTAAATATAGAGGCAGTGTCGCGTCACACAGTGTCAGTGTGTGTGCTCTGTTGGGAATGCACAGGGTTTTAGTGTTTATTTGGGCTCGGATAAGGAGAAGTTCATTCTCAGGTAGAAGTGCGACGTGCTGAACCTGCAGCCTAAAGCCATCATGCAGAAGAGAAGAACAATCCCTATTCTCTCTCATCCGCGTGTGGTGTGTGTGTGTGTGTGTGTGTGTGTGTGTGTGTGTGTGTGTGTGTGGTTTGGTTGTGTATAGCAGCAGTATGCGAGGAATCGCTGTGAGCTTGATCAGGCTTGTATTGAGTGTGTGTGTGTGTGTGTGTGTGTGTGTGTGTGGTGTGTGTGTGTGTGGTGTGTGTGTGTGTGTGTGTGTGTGTGATGTGAAGATGTGAAAGGAAATCTCTGTAGAGACATGTCTGCAGTTCGAGGACTGCTGTGTTTCTCCTGCTGATCTTTGTTCAGCTGTCCCAACAGTCTGGATGATATGTGTCAACTTTTATTATTACCATATATCTATATTCTATATCTATATCTATATCTATACACTGCCCGGCCAAAAAGCTCACTGTTTGGATTTAAATAGCAAATGCCTAAGAGTCTGTGATTGGATCAGTAGCCTATTGCAGGTATTATTATGTTTATATGTTTGGCAGCAGTTCGTCTAACTCTGATTGATGGAGTGTGTAGCTTTTCATCTCTTAAACAGCCGTGTATGAAGAACTTGGTCATATTCCAGCATGATAATGTGAAGATTAATAAGGCTCAGACTGTGAGAGAATGGTTGTGAGGAGCATGAAGAATAATTTCTTCCAGTCCAGATCTTATTTCAGTGAAAGTGTTTGGGATGTGCTGAAGGAGACTTTACAGAGTGCTGGACTCTTGCATTGGCAATACAAGATCTGGAACAAAAAATGATCCTGAATTCTGTCTCCTTAAATAGCAATAGCATGTACAGATGTATGTGTGGGTTATCTGACTCTGTAAATGATATTTTAATATCGTTATTTTATTATAATATCGATATTTTAATAATCAATATCGTTTCAGCCTATATGAAAATATGTGATATTGTGGATTCTGTCTGTTTTTGTTTCTTTTTGTATTTGTTTTGGTATGATTTATTGTTTGTGTTTTTTGGACCACGTGTGTCCTGAATAAAGCTTTGATGATGATGACGATGATGATTTGAACCACATATTAGGAAAAAGTTTGAACTATGAAATTGTTGAACTGTTGGCAATGACGGAACTTGTGACCATAGTTGGCTAACTGTATCAATGATCAATTGAAATGTTAAAGACACTTAATATGAAGTGGGTTTCGATGCATTTTTATTCTTTGAGCTGTTCTGCTTTTGCTGCAGTAATGCTTTCAGTTAGATGGGATTATGGGATATTAGTCTGTTTTTTAGACGTGATTGTTCAGGAGATTTTTCAGCTCAAGGTACCAGCTGACACTGATCTGAACATTAGTCTTGTGACTCAAAAAAACATTTACCAGTTTGCTATGTTTTCCTTATTTGTGGTTAATTCATCTAAACCAGCTGTCATGATGATCAGCGCTGTTATTCTCACAGTATTGGATGTTTAGTGAAGACTGAGGTGCAGAGGACAAGCGCTTCTGAGAATGGATGGATGGATGAATAATGTGTATAGTTTCCTTTTATGATGTTTGAATGTGTCACAGGTTTTCTTTTATGTGTGGTCATTGCTTTGGTCTGCTCATTCTGGGCTTTAAGAAGAGCTGAAGCTCATTGATCTCAGAATTCCTCCCTAATCTGTGTGTTATGATTGCACTCAATGATTACAGATACTGAGAAAATAAAGCTATACGAATGGAGAGCTGTGGTGAAGCGCCTGAAACACAACGAGTTCACACGAGTTCAACTTGAGTTCAACAAGTACCTGAATCAGAATCAGAATCAGAATCAGAAAGAGCTTTATTGCCAAGTGTGCTTGCACACACAAGGAATTTTCTTTGGTACTGAAGCTTCCAGTGCACATATACAGATACAAATACAACAAGAAACAGTAATACAAAATCTAAAAAATAAAATTATAAAAAATATGAAAATACTATAAATATAAAATATAAGGCCACAGTTGGGTTTAGTCAGAATAAGCATTTACGGATTATGAACATATTTACAGTATTTTGAATAGTATGAATAAATATAAATAAAAATCACCTGAGTTTAGGACACAGTAGGAGTATTAAACAGTGGGAGTATTGCACGTACAGGCATATGCCTTGGGAGATATGTTAACTGTTCAGAAGGGAAATGGCCTGTGGGAAGAAACTGTTCCTGTGCCGAGATGTTCTTGTGGCCAGTGATCTGAGTCTCCGTCTTGACGGTAACAGTTCAAACAGGTGGTGTCCAGGGTGAGTGGAGTCTGTGATGATTTTACCTGCTCTCTTCTTCACTCTTGAAGAGTACAGGTCCTGGAAGGTTGGCAGGGGGCACCAATGATCCTCTCTGCAGTCCGGACTGTCCGCTGTAGTCTCATGATGTCTGATTTGGTAGCTGAACCAAACCAGACAGTGATGGAAGTGCATGGGACAGACTCAATGACGGCTGAGTAGAACTGGATCAGCAGTTCCTGTGGCAGGTTGAACTTCCTCAGCTGGCGAAGGAAGTACAGTCTCTGCTGGGCCTTTTTCACAATGGAGTCAATGTGATTGTCCCACTTCAGGTCCTGAGAGATGAGAGTGCCCAGGAACCTGAATGACTCCACTGCTTCCACAGTGCTGTTCATGATGGTGAGTGGGGGGAGTGCTGGGCTGTTCCTCCTGAAGTCCACGGTCATCTCCACTGTTTTGAGCGTCTTCAGCTCAAGGTTGTTATAACTGCACCAGACAGCCAGCTGTTCAACCTCCAGTCTGTAAGCAGACTCGTCACCGTTTTGGATGAGACCGATGACAGTGGTGTCGTCTGCAAATTTCAGGAGCTTGACAGTAGGGTCTTTAGAAGTGCAGTTGTTAGTGTACAGGGAGAAGAGCAGTGGGGAGAGAACGCACCCTTGGGGGGCGCCAGTGCTGGTGGTGAGAGTCCTGGATGTGTGTTTCCCCAGTCTCACGAGCTGCTGCCGATCCGTCAGAAAGCTGGAGATCCACTGACAGATAGAGGATGGAATGGAGAGCTGGGTCAGTTTGGCTGTGTGAAGATCAGGCATGATGGTATTGAAGGCCGAACTGAAGTCCACAAAGAGGATTTGTGGACACAACTGTAGATGCACTGAGCTGGATAATGGAGACTGTTTTGAGACTGAGTTAATGGAGACTGGTTTGAGACTGAGTTAAAGGAGACTGTTTTGAGACTGAGTTAATGGAGACTGTTTTGAGACTGGAGTTAATGGAGACTGGTTTGAGACTGAGTTAAAGGAGACTGTTTTGAGACTGAGTTAATGGAGACTGTTTTGAGACTGGAGTTAATGGAGACTGTTTTGAGACTGAGTTAATGGAGACTGTTTTGAGACTGAGTTAATGGAGAATGGTTTGAGACTGAGTTAAAGGAGACTGTTTTGAGACTGAGTTAATGGAGACTGTTTTGAGACTGGAGTTAATAGAGACTGTTTTGAGACTGAAGTTAATGGAGACTGTTTTGAGACTGAGTTAATGGAGACTGTTTTGAGACTGAGTTAATGGAGACTGTTTTGAGACTGAGTTAATGGAGACTGTTTTGAGACTGAGTTAATGGAGACTGTTTTGAGACTGAGTTAATGGAGACTGTTTAGAGACTGAGTTAATGGAGACTGTTTTGAGACTGAGTTAATGGAGACTGTTTTGAGACTGGAGTTAATGGAGACTGTTTTGAGACTGGAGTTAATGGAGACTGTTTTGAGACTGGAGTTAATGGAGACTGTTTTGAGACTGAGTTAATGGAGACTGTTTTGAGACTGAGTTAATGGAGACTGTTTTGAGACTGGAGTTAATGGAGACTGTTTTGAGACTGAGTTAATGGAGACTGTTTTGAGACTGAAGTTAATGGAGACTGTTTTGAGACTGAGTTAATGGAGACTGTTTTGAGACTGAGTTAATGGAGACTGTTTTGAGACGAGTTAATGGAGACTGTTTTGAGACTGAGTTAATGGAGACTGTTTTGAGACTGAGTTAATGGAGACTGTTTTGAGACTGAGTTAATGGAGACTGTTTTGAGACTGAGTTAATGGAGACTGTTTTGAGACTGAGTTAATGGAGACTGTTTTGAGACTGTTTTGAGACTGAATTAATGGAGACTGTTTTGAGACTGAGTTAATGGAGACTGTTTTGAGACTGAGTTAATGGAGCATGTTTTTGAGACTGTTTTGAGACTGAGTTAATGGAGACTGTTTTGAGACTGAGTTAATGGAGACTCTTTTGAGACTGAGTTAATGGAGACTGTTTTGAGACTGGAGTTAA
This sequence comes from Chrosomus eos, assembly GCA_036326025.1. Taxonomy (NCBI): domain Eukaryota; kingdom Metazoa; phylum Chordata; class Actinopteri; order Cypriniformes; family Leuciscidae; genus Chrosomus; species Chrosomus eos. The sequence continues at coordinate 39,326,474 of CM070833.1, forward strand.
TGGAGACTGGTTTGAGACTGAGTTAAAGGAGACTGTTTTGAGACTGAGTTAATGGAGACTGTTTTGAGACTGGAGTTAATGGAGACTGTTTTGAGACTGAGTTAATGGAGACTGGTTTGAGACTGAGTTAATGGAGACTGTTTTGAGACTGGAGTTAATGGAGACTGTTTTGAGACTGGAGTTAATGGAGACTGTTTTGAGACTGAAGTTAATGGAGACTGTTTTGAGACTGAGTTAATGGAGACTGTTTTGAGACTGGAGTTAATGGAGACTGTTTTGAGACTGAGTTAATGGAGACTGTTTTGAGACTTGAGTTAATGGACACTGTTTTGAGACTGAGTTAATGGAGACTGTTTTGAGACTGAGTTAATGGAGACTGTTTTGAGACGAGTTAATGGAGACTGTTTTGAGACTGAGTTAATGGAGACTGTTTTGAGACTGTTTTGAGACTGAATTAATGGAGACTGTTTTGAGACTGAGTTAATGGAGACTGTTTTGAGACTGAGTTAATTGAGACTGTTTTGAGACTTGAGTTAATGGACACTGTTTTGAGACTGAGTTAATGGAGACTGTTTTGAGACTGAGTTAATGGAGACTGTTTTGAGACGAGTTAATGGAGACTGTTTTGAGACTGAGTTAATGGAGACTGTTTTGAGACTGTTTTGAGACTGAATTAATGGAGACTGTTTTGAGACTGAGTTAATGGAGACTGTTTTGAGACTGAGTTAATGGAGACTGTTTTGAGACTGTTTTGAGACTGAGTTAATGGAGACTGTTTTGAGACTGAGTTAATGGAGACTGTTTTGAGACTGTTTTGAGACTGAGTTAATGGAGACTGTTTTGAGACTGAGTTAATGGAGACTGTTTTGAGACTGTTTTGAGACTGAGTTAATGGAGACTGTTTTGAGACTGTTTTGAGACTGAATTAACAAAGACTGTTTTGAGACTGGAGTTAATGGAGACTGTTTTGAGACTGAGTTAATGGAGACTATTTTGAGACTGGAGTTAATGGAGACAGACTGGATCTGTTTTGGGGCAGAAATCCCTTTGCATGTCACAAAGTGGTGCAATTTGGTTAGGCTGGGTTTTAACTGGGTAAGCAGATACTGGTCTTTAAATACTACAGTATTTAACACTCATTGCGGTGAAGATTAGATGTGCAGTGTACAGTAATCTACTTTGTGCGGCACCAGTTTAACTGTATGTCATTATTCATGTTTATGGATTTGACATGCATGAATTAAATGATGAAGAACGGTGGGATACTTTGGGATACTTGTTCTCACTCTTCTGATCCACAAATACGCCTATAGCCCTATTGGGATAATCATTAAAATTGTATTATTGCTGTGACAATAACGCCCCATTTCAAATGTTTACGTGATTTTTCTCTTTCTCATTTGTGTTCGCTGAGGTGGAGCGATGTACAAAACTTTCCAGCATTGTACATCTTTAAAATGCATACAACAGTTATCGTACGTACGGTGCTCTGCAGTGATCATTTAAACAGTGAATTTTGAAGTGATCTCTTCTACTAAACTCAGAGATGTGGATTCTGATGGCAATTAAATCACCACACGATCTTGCTGTTTGTCAAAAAACAGTAGGTAATTCGGCCAGGGATTTTTTACGCCCGTGGTGGGAGATAAACACTGACATTCAGGATTCAGATGGCTGTAAAATCACAGATTAACCCTGTAAATGGTGAAAATACCTTACGACCCCATGAGAAACAATTACCGTCTGAATACGGCTTAAGGTTGTTTCACTTGAGAACAGAAATAAAGCGTACTGATTTGCTTGTATAGTCTTTCAGATGGCAGGTACACTTCATGAGTGTATTGAAGGTGATTTACTAAGAATTCACGAGTTCCTTTGCCCATATAATCTCTAAGCTAATAAGGTTAAGCGTATTTGACTTGCTGTCCGCAGTGTAGGGGCTCAAGAAGCTTCAGCTAAAGCTTATATAAACCCCCCAGTGGCTCTACTAATGCTGGGATGAGGAGTATGGTAGCGAGATGCCTGAATTATGCAGGTGGAGCTGGGGAGGTAGAGGGACACCAGAACAGCTGATGCTGGAGCGAGGTGAGCGGCTGCTTATGATCCAGCTGTTAATTGAAAGATTAGATGGCTTCACTCCTCCCGAAATTACGTTGTGAATTTCACTAATTACACAAATAATGAGGCCAGACTCTTCAAACAGCCTGTGGTAACAGTGTTGTCATGTCCATGACTTACAGCTCTCACAGATCATGAAGCACTCGCTGAATGAGACAAGAAACACAGTCGCTGAGAAAAGCAAATCTGGAAATAAACCTGGTATTATTCTGCACATTACCTCGGTCTGTCTCATCTAGCACACCTGCTTTGAATTGAGTATTCGTTTGAACAGGACAAAAATGCTAGCCTGGCTACGCCCTCCTACGCACTTCCGCTCAATTTCATTTTTCTTCAGTACTACGTCTGGGATTTTGCTGTAGACTTTGGTTTCCAGAAATCAATTTTTTACCGGGCCAATCAGCGAATAGAGGGAGTGGCTGAGAACGATGACGTTGTTGTAGCACGTCAGTTTGAGTTCAGTAATGGCAGCGGAGAAAGAGAAAGACATGAGAAAAGCTATTCGGTCTGTTGTTGGAAAACTGCCGAATATGCTAGCCGGAGCAAGAACAATGTTTGCTAAGTTTTGTTCCTGGCCATGATGTTGTGGCCCTCCTCCCCACGGGATTCGGGAAAAGTTTGATTTTCCAGCTCACTCCGCTAGTGGTGAATGAATGAGTAAGCTAAGGCGAACGATAGGGATGCAAAGCCGATAGTTGTTGTCGTCTCCCTTCTTGTTGCACTAATGGAGGACCAAGTGAAGGAGGCAGAAAAGTTAGGAGTTCGTGCTGGGCAGCTCGGCGTGCACGATGACCGTGCCATTTTGGACGGACGATTTAGCCTGGTGTTCGGAAGCCCCGAGTCCTAGCTGCTAAACTGTTGTTGAAGATGCACTCAGGAGTCATGTCAGTATCACAAGAATCACTAAATTTACTGTTCAGAATTTGAGCTAAATAGAACACTTTGAGCCCCTTTGTGTACTCGTGCAGGACACTGGTTGGTGTGTCAGTTTTACATGTTGTAAATCATACAAATTTGTTGTATTTTTTTTAATAAAAATGTGAAATGACACATACTTTGAAGACCATAATTTGAGTTTCAGTTTTAGATGGCAATAGTTAGTTTGTTTTAATAAAAAAAACTAAATGTCATAGGTAAAAATGTACAAATTATTTACCATAATTAATTAAGGTAATTAAGAATCAATAAGACATAATATGAAAAATTGTTGTTTATTACACATCTGCAGATAGAGACAGATCATTCACTGTACTGTACAGTGTACAGCATTTGCGGCAGATCCGAAACGACCGCAGCGGTGTATTTTTTATGATTAGACCCAGCTTCGACCGTTGAATGAATACATCACTGTCCTTAGTGTCAAATATACATTTCGAATTAATAATTGTTCGTAGATGAACAAAACCTGCAGCTCTCGTTGACCGAACATAATCCTCTGATCATTCGGACTTGTTTCCGACCGGTTTCGGCGCATGACATACGTCAGGACCACACGTTAGCGATTGGCTGTTACAGATCCTGAGTGACTCTGGGCAAATCCAATAGTTTTGAACTTGAACAGAGAACCCGCCTACAAGGAAGTAAACGTTTCTCAATGGAGCGAGGCCAGACTCTCTGTACAAATGAAATGTACGAGAGTCTGGTTGAACCAGGCTACAAAAATGGATCATCTTCAGATTTTTATTAAAATGGTTGATCACAATAAATAATTGAATATCACATGAGTGTGTGTTATCAGAGTCTCTGCGCTGCACAACCAATCAGATTACAGAGTGTCACTTAGACTGCAGGTAAATCTGGCCCAAAGTTGCTCACATGTGACTCAGATCTGTTTTTCCTCGTGACAGTGTGAACGGCACAACCACACTAAAACTGAACTTTTCAATTTCGATTTGTGCCAAATGTAAGGGGTCCTAAATCCGATACAGGTCAGATGTTTTGCAGTGTGAGTATGTGACCTCAGTCTAAACAGTCATATGGGAATTCATGCGACTTTACATCACTCTAGATCAACATTCGCCACATTTCTGTGCTCATGGGAGTCATTACAAAGATTTTACATTCCCACGCTATAAATAAACGCGTAGTTGCAAACTTTAATGTTCTCTGTGTTTCCTCTGTGTTGACAGCGTGCTGTGTGACTTCTTTATCATTCGTTTGTGCATGTGGGTCAGTTCAGGACCAGGATATGTTCGCAATGGAATCAGATATTGGACATATTTAAAACAACAATATGAACAGATAAAAAAACATCGGATCTGAGCAATAAATCTGAATTGAGCACTAAGGCTCCCAGTGTAAACGTAGCCTAAGTGCGATTAGCACATGTTGTTGGCAATTTACAGTCAACATGAAATAAAAATTGACAATTCAAATTTTTAATGGAATATTCCAGTGTTTATTATAAATGATTATCGGTGCACATCATTATTGTGTTAATAATCTTGAATCAGAATAAGTTCTTCTTGCAGCAACTCTTCTCTTCTCTGATGATGTGGGCGAGGCTATAACCTGTCACTTACATGAGATCAGCCAATAGCATACCACAACCATCCAACCATCCAATCAATTCCCCACAGACACAATCAAGCCCTGCCCACATTTGTTCTTGTCCCAGAAGACCAGCGCAACTTCCCTTTCATGCAGATTTTATGATAGAAACCCATATGTGAACAGTAATAGTGCTCAGGGTCTGCGCCAATGCCCCCCAAACCAGTTACTGTGATGTGTGCAGGTCATATGGTTAAAGTATACTTTTTTGACACAAATACTAGCCTGTGTAAAGCCAAATGCTTAGCCGTTTAAAGTATTGTTCATATACTATAACCAGGGATCCCTTTCGAGGACACCTTTACTAAGGTGTGTTTCCCAAAAACATCCTTAACCAACTATGTTCTGCTAGTTTAGTCGTTATCAGCAAGTCGGTGTTTCCCGAAAACGTAGTTCAAACAAACATTCACAAACAGCATCGCAGAGTTGTGTGTGGGTTTGGAATGACAGATCTTGGCCTGTGGTTAAAAGTAGAGTTTCTTGTTTGACTTAATAAATCCTTATCTTGAGCAAAATCTTTCATTATGAATACATACAAATGTCATTTACGTCTTTTAGTTTGTCAAGAGATTTAAAGCACTGTTTTTGAAGAGTGTGCATGTGTGTAAGAACAAGCCTATGATTGAATCTGGAGATAAAGCAGAATAACTGAGAAAAATGAGAAATAGTCCTCAGATGCCATGTCTGTAATTTATAGCAAAAGATCCAAAATTCAATCTCAAATGGATTAATCCACTATCTGTGACATCATTCCCCAATGTGGTTAAACTACAGGTTCACTAGTTGATTTCTTCAGTGATGCATCATACTGTAGTCAGCAGTGGTTCCCTTTATCGAAAAAGGGAACTTCGAGATGCGTCGAACGACACGGTGGGAACGCCTCTTGCGTGATTGCGTCTGAAGCATCTATGCCAACTAGTCCAATGGAATGAGAGAATGAGCGTCACGGGCGGGTGACGTCATGAACCAGGAAAGGATAAGAGCACTTCCGCTGCTCGCCGGCATTTAGCTTCTGTTGCCTCAGCAAGCGATCTGTGTCAAACTGTCTCTGTCTATTTATTGTTGTCTGTTACAATATTGTTGGAAACGTGATGGCGAAACAAGTTTACAAGCAGTGTGTTCCTCCCTGCCCGCGTTATTTAACGGGTGGGGACACACACGAGCTTTGTGTGATTTGTTTGGGATTTGAGCATGCAGCCTCAGCCTTCGAGGGGGCTGAGTGCCAGCATTGTGAGAAGCTACCGCTTCGCATGCTCAGATCCCGCCTGTCACTCTTTGATAAGCAGAGTGGGCAGCCTCGCGATCCACAAGGATCAGGACCCGCGTCTGCCGAGGCAACGCGGAGAATGCATTCTTGGGGATCGCAGTTAGATCTCTCAGAGGGGTTCGAGACGGGTCCGCGGACCTTTTCTCCTTCCCTTCCTGGGAGATCTAGCTCTCCTCTCCCGGTGTCGGAAGCACGCTCGCGGTTTCTCCCGCCCGGGAAGAGAGCTCTCCCTTTCTGCATTGTTCTTCTTCTGAGGAAGTTGATGTTTTGAGTGTTGAAAGTGAGAATGCACACACGGGGGAAAGAGATACACAATTTATTTCCCCGGCGTATGATGAGCTGGTGGATGTCATGTCACGAGCTGTAGAGAAGTTAAATATTGAATGGCCATCTGAGAATAAAAACACTCGCCCTAAAAGCAAGTTAGATGAGCGATTTCTCTCTTCAGCCACATTATGTCCACCACGAGGGCTCCCATTTTTCCCTGATTTACATAGTGAAATATCTAGATCTTGGAATAAGCCATATTCATCTCGTGTTTTTAGCCCTCAAACCACCACTTATTCAAGAATTAGAGGGCTAAAAGAATATGGTTATGAATCGATGCCCCAGGCTGAGCAAAATTTAGCGAGTTATCTCGCGCCTGGTCCAGCATCGACTATGAGAGCCCCAGTTTTGCCCACTAGACCGCTCAAAACTACATCTAATTTAGTGGGCAAAGCTTATGCGGCGGCAGGTCAAGCTGGAGCGTGTTTACACACCATGGCGCTGCTCCAGGCTTATCAGGCTGACCTGCTGGGGGATTTGGATAACAGTGAGGGTGTTAGTCATGACGATGTTCGAGAACTTCGTAGGGCTACCGATCTTTCTCTCAGGGCTACTAAAGAGACCGCTAGAGCTATTGGGCGGTCTATGGCAGCTTTGGTAGCCACTGAGAGGCACTTATGGTTGAATCTTTCTGAGATTAAAGATAAAGATCGAACTTTTTTATTAGACGCTCCTCTTGAACCCTCTGGTCTCTTCGGTGACGCAGTCCACGCTGCAGTGGAAAGGTTCCAGGAGACTAAAAAACAGTCTGATGTATTTAAAAAGTTTATCCCTCGCCGTGTCCAGCCCCCTGGGGATGCTGGGCGTGAGCAGCCCCAGCCGCATAGCTCATCATATCGTGTGCAACAAAAAGAGAGTGTTGCGTCTCGTGCACCTCCACGTAGATATTGGAGACAGACGCAACCCTCTCAACCGAAGTCGACTAAGCCTAAGCCGGATCTGAGGACCGTTCTTCAGGCGAAGAAGGCTTCGGCTCAAAAAAAAAAAAAAAGGTCCTGATGCTTAGGCACCAGGCCTGTGGGGACAGCCCCGACCGAAGTGGAGTGGTGTTCACCTCATCACACGGTGCCCGTTCCACTTCGGGGTCCTCACGAGGCCCTCCTGCCAACCCTGCCACCTCCGGTGCTTCAGGGCGCAGTGGTCTCCAGCGAGTCAATGATGCTGTGTTGCGGCACAGCATCGGTTTCGCGCCCTCTGAGGGGGGCTTTAGAGCAGTCAGGTCAGGTAGTTCCTGCCATTATGTTTCAGGCTCCAGATTTGGCTCTCTCAGTAACACCAGAGACCAGCCTCGAGAGGCTGGTTCCCTTAGTAAATTTTCTGGCAGCGTGGAAACTTCTGCCGAATATTTCTCCTTGGGTCCTGCAGATTGTAGAGATAGGATACAGAATCCAGTTCGGTTCTCGTCCTCCTCGTTACAGCGGGGTGCTGCCCACAGTGGTGCGTCCCGAGCAGGCTCAGGTAATGGAACAGGAAGTAAAGGCCCTGTTAGCAAAAGAAGCTATAGAACAGGTGTACTCTCCCGACAGAGAATCGGGTTTTTACAGCCGTTATTTCATTGTTCCAAAGAAGGATGGGGGGTTGCGTCCCATTTTAGATCTTCGCCTGTTGAATCGGTCAGTTCAGAAACTCAAGTTCAAGATGTTGACCATCAAACAGATCGTGACCCAAATCAGATCCGAGGACTGGTTCGTCACGATAGATCTAAAGGATGCATACTTCCATATCTCCATCCTCCCTCAGCACAGGAAGTTCCTAAGGTTTTCTTTCGGGGGCAAAGAATACCAGTATCGGGTTCTTCCTTTCGGCCTAGCTCTGTCACCCCGCACATTCACGAAATGCATGGATGCAGCTTTAGCCCCTCTCAGGCTTCAGGGCATACGCATTTTGAATTATATCGACGACTGGCTGATTCTAGCGGAATCAGAACAGTTGGCGGTTCGACACCGAGGTGTCGTTCTCGCTCATATACGAATGTTGGGGTTGAGGCTCAATGCCAAGAAGAGTGTACTTTCTCCAGTACAGAGAACCACTTTCCTTGGTGTGGTATGGGATTCAGTGACGATGAGGGCCAGCCTGTCGCCCGTACGTGTAGCTGCTATCCTGTCAGCCATCAAAGAGCTAAAGCTAGGTCAGTCACGCACTGTAAAACAGTTCGAGAGACTGTTGGGTCTACTGGCAGCAGCGTCCAACGTGATACCTTTTGGCCTGCTGTACATGAGGCCTTTACAGTGGTGGCTCAGAACCAGAGGGTTCTCCCCGAGGGGAAACCCGTTTCGTATGATCAAGGTTACGCGGCGATGCCTTCGTGCCTTAGAGATATGGAAAAAACACTGGTTCTTAACCCAGGGTCCGGTGTTGGGAGCTCTTTGCCATCGAGTAGTGATCTCGACAGATGCTTCTCTCACCGGCTGGGGAGCGGTAATGGAAGGCCGCTCGGTTCAGGGTCTGTGGAAAAGCCATCATCTTTCTTGGCACATAAATTGCCTGGAGATGATGGCCGTCTTCAATGCGTTGAGACATTTCCTTCCGGACCTAAGAGGCCATCATGTGCTCGTTCGAACAGACAACACATCAGTGGTCTCTTATCTGAACCGCCAGGGGGGTCTGCGCTCGCGTCCGCTTTGCAAACTGGCGCACCAGATCCTCCTGTGGTCTCTGGGGAAGGTACTCTCCCTGAGGGCAGTGTATATTCCTGGGGACCAGAATATAGGAGCAGACATCCTGTCGAGGCAGGAGCTGAGGCCAGGGGATTGGAGACTCCACCCCGAGGCGGTGGAGAAAATCTGGGAGGCATATGGTCAGGCAGAGGTGGATCTGTTCGCGTCTCAGAACACGACGCACTGTCCGCTCTGGTATTCTCTGACGCACCCAGCCCCCCTGGGGCTGGATGCCATGGTGCAGACGTGGCCGAGGCTACGTCTGTACGCCTTTCCCCCTGTTGCTCTGCTCCCAGGAGTTCTGGAGAGGGTCCGTCGGTATGGAATAAGCCTACTGCTAGTAGCACCACGCTGGCCAAGTCGGATCTGGTTTGCGGACCTGATCCTTCTTCTAGACGGGCCTCCATTGGAGATCCCTTTGAGGAGGGACCTTCTGTCTCAGGCCGGGGGCACAATATTTCACCCTCGGCCAGACATTTGGAATCTTTGGGTTTGGCCTCTGAGGGGGCCCAACTTATAGATAGTGGTCTTTCAGCTGAGGCTGCTGAGACCATCCTAAGCTCCAGAGCTCCGGCTACGAGGAAACTTTATGCGCTTAAATGGAGAGTTTTCTCCTTATGGTGTCACCGACACCAGTGGGATCCAGTTAACTGTTCTGTCAACACAGTACTCGAGTTCCTGCAGGAGCGCTTTGTGTCAGGTCTTTGTCCTTCCACACTAAAAGTTTACGTGGCAGCCATTGCGGCTTACCATACTATGGTGGGAGGTATATCTTTGGGTCGAGACCCCCTGATTACACGTTTCCTTCGTGGCACCTTGAGGCTGAGGCCTGCAATCCGCACTAAGGTGCCAGCTTGGGATTTGACTATAGTTCTAGAAGGCCTGTCTAGGGCCCCATTCGAGCCCTTAGATTCGGTCTCAGAAAAGTTCCTGACTTTCAAGACTATCTTTCTGCTAGCTATTTCGTCCCTAAAGAGAGTTGGCGACCTTCAGGCTCTTTCGGTCTCCCCCACCTGCCTTGAATTTGCACCGGGGATGGTCAAGGCGTTCCTATACCCAAAACAGGGATACATCCCTAAGGTTCCAACCTTGACTCCGAGGCCTATTGTGCTGCAGGCTTTCTGTCCTCCTCCATTTGCAACTGCGGACCAGGAAAGACTGCACCTGTTGTGTCCAGTGCGAGCATTGGACACATATGTACATCGGACATCCTCATTCAGAAAGTCCGACCAATTACTGATTTGCTTTGGATCACCTAAGAAAGGTCTTCCTGCTTCAAAACAGACAGTCAGTAAGTGGATAGTCGAGGCTATTTCACTGGCATACGAGTACTCGGGCCAGCCTTGTCCTTTGGTGGTCCGAGCCCACTCGACCAGGAGTATGGCGGCTTCTAAAGCCATATTGCAGGGGGTATCTCTTCAAGATGTTTGTGATGCGGCGGGCTGGTCCTCTCCGCTCACATTCGTGAGATTTTACAGTTTGGACCTGGATGCTGCCCCAGGTTCTCAGGTGCTGAGTGCTTAGATCAACAGACTGACACTCAGGTACTTGTAATTATGGCGGGTTGGGTATTCTCGTTCCCACCGTGTCGTTCGACGCATCTCGAAGTTCCCTTTTTCGATAAAGGGAACGTCTCAGGTTACTATTGTAACCATAGTTCCCTGAGAAACAGGGAACGAGACGATGCGTCCCCCTGCCATACTTCCTGCGTCCCTGCGATCGGCTTGCTTCGGCAACTGTCGAAGCTAAATGCCGGCGAGCAGCGGAAGTGCTCTTATCCTTTCCTGGTTCATGACGTCACCCGCCCGTGACGCTCATTCTCTCATTCCATTGGACTAGTTGGCATAGATGCTTCAGACGCAATCACGCAAGAGGCGTTCCCACCGTGTCGTTCGACGCATCGTCTCGTTCCCTGTTTCTCAGGGAACTATGGTTACAATAGTAACCTGAGACGTTTACCATGTTCAGATCTGCTGGGTCAACCAGAGGTTGCCTAAGACTTAAGCATTGTTTGTCATTTTGACGGACAGGTTTGTAAAAATTCCGTCATAATCTATTATTACCCGTCATTTTAATTATCACATTTTAATGATAATAAGCCATTTAATAGGCTCTGTTTTTGTTCACATTTTCATTTTTATTCACAATTTTACATGACAAGCATATAGGCTATATTATGCATTTATTTGTTTATAAAGATCAGTTACTGTCAGCACAACCATTTTATTTCAAGACGATAGCTGTATCAGAAGTAAGGAAGGCCTTGAAGGATCTAGATCCGAAAAAATCACCAGGTCCAGACAAATTGGAGCCTTATTTTTTAAAAATAGCTGCGGATTTAATAGCCAACCCAGTTGCATATTTAATTAACCTTTCTTTAGCTACGAATCAAGTACCGGCCATTTGGAAATCTGCCAATGTGCTCCCCCTTCACAAAGGTGGTGATCCTGCAAACATAAATAATTATAGGCCTATTTCTAAATTATCAGTATTAGCTAAATTAATGGAATCACTCATCAGTATGCAATTAAAAGATTATTTAACTAATAATAGTTTTCTCAATGAATTTCAATCTGGTTTTAGGAAACAACACAGCACAATAACAGCTGTTTCAAAAGTTGTCAACGACCTGGTTAATATCTTGGACAATAAGCAGCACTGTGCAGCACTGTTTATTGACTTGTCAAAAGCTTTTGACACAGTAGACCATAAAATAGTTCTTCAAAGACTCATCTCTATTGGACTATCAGAACAAGCAGTGGGATGGTTCGATAGTTACTTGTCGGGGAGAACACAATGTGTGCAAGTAGACGGCCTTACTTCTGCTTCCTTAAATATTTTAAAAGGGGTGCCTCAAGGTTCAATCCTTGGGCCTCTTCTTTTTATTATTTATACAAATAACCTCTGCAATAATATAAAAAATACAAACTATCATGTCTATGCCGATGATACTGTTCTTTATTGTTCTGGGTCCACATTAGGTCAAGCAATCACAAATTTACAATCTGCTTTTAACATTTTGCAATATAATTTGGATACTTTAAAACTGGTTTTAAACTCTAAAAAAACTAAATTAATGACCTTTACTCTTGGAAAATCAACTAAAAACTACGTCCCAAATATTTGTACACTTTCTGGTATAAAAATCGAAGAAGTGTCACATTACAGATATTTGGGTATCACTATTGATCAATCACTGTCTTTTACATTGCATGTCCAAGATTTGGTTAAAAGATTGAAATTGAAGTTAGGTTTCTTCTTTAGAATTAAGTCCTGTTTATCTTTTGAAGCAAAAAAAACAACTAGTAAATGCAACATTTTTATCTGTCTTGGACTATGGAGATATTTTATACATGAATTCAAGTTTTTATCCTGGTTAAATAAAGGTTTGATGAAAGAGAAAGACTGTGCATCACTGTTTGTCCAATAAATTGCAATAAGCTTTGTGCTTTTGTTACTTTTGATATGAAACAAAGTCTCAGATTTCAAATTCTGTCTGTTTTATCACAAAATTCAAACAATAAATACTGTTTTGTGGGTCTTTAATGTGGCGCGAGAGACTGTAGGGCCTGAGTTCAGAGACTTCAATAAAACAGCTTGTAAACAATGTGACGTAACTCAGAAAAGCCATGCGTTGAACATTAATCTTATAGTCAGCGAGAGCCACTCACCACCAAGTGAACAGGTGAGAACTACACTTACAAGTTACAATACATCACTCTCAGTGTAATCTGCCAAAATAAGGGACGGATTTCAGATTTTTAAGTCACTGCTAAAATAATTCTGTCCATGACGTAAATGTTCCTGTTAACACGACCTCTGATCAATATATAATTAACCCATCTGGCATCCCTTTATCTGATGCATGTTTGGAGGAGCTCCTTAAATTACAGTCTCATTCAAGGAAACCCCCAGAAACCACAAGACTTTCCAACCCATGACCCAATCTCAATCTGCCTGTACTGGTAATTACAGTATGTTTTCTTTTTATAAAAGATGTTTATACATGCAAACTTGAGTTCAGAGATAATGCCATCATTGAGATGAGAAATGACTGATCTGGCTTTTCATTTTGCAGTCTTTGTTATCCTGATGAGGTTGCCTGTGTGTGTGTGTGTGTGTTTGTGTTTGTGTTTGTGTTTGTGTTTGTGTTTGTGTGTGTGTGTGTGTGTGTGTGTGTGTGTGTGTGTGTGTGTGTGTGTGTGTGTGTGTGTGTGTGTGTGTGTGTGTGTGTGTGTGTGTGTGTGTGTGTGTGTGTGTGTGTGTGTGTGTGTGTGTGTCTGTGTTGAGCCGCAGAATATCCACAGGGCTTCATAAAGTCAGGGTTTTTGAAAGGGCTGCCATTAAAAAAAAAGTTGTGTCCAAGACTAGTGCACAAAAATACACCATGAATGCAGCTCGAATTCTGGATCCCTGAGATGGGGAACTTAAAATATAACATGATCTAATGAGTTATCATTCACATTTCCAGTAACCAGAGTGGTTTACTGGTTTAGAGTTAAACTCTTAAAAATAGTAGATCATATTTTTGACACCATTGATTACTGTAAAATCTGTGGAGAGTGTTATTCTACTTCCGTTCTACTGTTTCTATTCCGTCTCCTTTGTTCTAGTCCTCGCCAGTCTTTAGTTGTCATGTTATATGATTTCGTTATTCTGCTGTGTGTCGTTAATATTCCTAGTTTGCCTGTGTATTTATCTGCTTATGTTTTCAGTTCTCTTTGTCATTAACGCTTATGGTGAGTTTGGTGATGCTTACGTTCTATTAACCCTGTAGTCAATCCTTTTATCCATTAAAACTCATATTTGATCAACAAAATGACAATTAAACTTTTTGCCTTAAAGGGCTAGTTCACCCAAAAATGATAGTAATGATAGTGATAGAAAGTATTCTCGTAGCTCGATAAACTTAAGATCTAGCCACTGTAGTCACTTGGACTATTTTAATGATTTCTTTAATAACTTTTCGGGGCTGTCAAGTTTCAATCCCTTAGAAGCCTATGGAGGAGTGATCCAGCTCTCATATTTAATCAAAAATATCTTAATTTGTGTTCCGAAGATGAACGAAGGTCTTACGGGGTTGGAACGACATGAGGGTGAGTAATTTCTGACAGAATCTTCATTTTTGGGTGAACTATCCCTTTAACTTAAAATATCTTGAATGTAACTCGACACCCTTGCCTCATTTAGTATACGCTATTCTATGAATATGCAAATGAGTCCCGCCTCCACTCACTGGGTTCCACCACAGGGGGACTTTAAATAAGTATTGTTTTATCTTCTTCTTGTGTGTGTTCCTGTTTGACACCACACTTTGCTTCAACGTGACATTTGCATTCCTTCACACATTTAATTTTTGTATTTGCCTTTAAAGTTTCCGAAGCCGTTACTCTGTTGGATTACAGGAAGAAATACGGAGGCTGAAGAAAACATTTGCGCAGATTTACACTGTGGAGCTCAAGATGAGTAAATCGACTCTCACCGCTGTCTTTATCGGTAGGTGTTTTATTTATATTTATATATATAATTGTACTTCTGAAAACAGGTATATTTACTTAAAGGTGTAATGACATGACTTTTTTATTAAGGGTTCAAGCGTGTAGCCCTATTGTAATTGTTACATTTTCCAAGGATCAGCATTCTCCCTTAAAAGCGAGCGGGCAGCCCAAACCATAAGTCATAGAGACTTAAAAAATTGAGGGCTGGTAGTACTCACACCGCCTACAACGTCACCAATGCTGACAGGGGCGCTACAGTGGTCAAAAGTAAAAAATGGCTCATATCTCCTAAACGTTAGGCGAAATTTTCGGGTATTTTGGATTTTTTGAAAAACCTACTTTTGCAAGATCTAGGTTTTTGGCCCGATCGGAACCAAACGAGTGCAGCAAGATTATCTGGAGTCTGATTGTCAATAGTTCTCAATAAAACTACCCTATAAGGGCCGCCAAAACGTTAGAAGAGGGAGGAGCCACTTTTAGTAAAATGGCTATAACTCGTGAATGGAATGAGATATTTTCACCAAACTCAGCACAACTATGTAAGAGCTCATTTTGTGGTCACGTTGAAAATGATGTGGTGACTGGCCACTTGGTGGCGCTATAACAGGAAAAAAACATAAAAATGGCTATAACTACTAGTTAGTCCGATTGACTTGACAATTGGCATCCAGTGTCTTTGAAATTTAAACAGCTTTCAGACAAGGTTAACAGAGGCCGATCAGAACGAAACTCACTGGGTCTGTTTGACTCATTCGATAGCCTTCACGTTTTTTCACGTGCGGAAAGGATTGTTTATCGCGTAATTTCATACCGCATGGTAGAACTCCTCTTTCTGAGCAACTTTGCCTCTAGGAGCGCCGCCGTCCATCGAATCGTTTTTCAAATATTGGAGATTATTTCAAAAAACAACTTTGGTGAACTAGTCCTTGGATTTTGGCTCAACCTCGATTAAAACCACTGCGGCACAATTCTCAGGACTCTCTAGGTCAATAGTTATCAAAAAATATATATAACTTTGGCCTCTGGATAGCTATAGCAGGGTCATTTAAAAAACAGGTGTGGCCAAGTCTACCCAAAAGCCTTTCATTCCTAAATGAAAACTCGAAACTTAGGTGAGAGCATGTGACATATGATTCTAAACAACAGAGTAGACCATAGGTCAGGGGTCTCAAACTCAACTTAACTGGGGGCCGCTGGAGGGAGAGTCTGGGTCAGGCTGGGCCGCATCAAGTATTCCACAAAAAATTGTATCCAAGTATTCTAAAAAAGGAGCACAACTGATCCAATCTTCTCAATATTAATTATTATTGTTTCTTCTGAACTGTTCCTCTGAATTTAAACATTCCGTTCTGTAACTTACATGATTGGTTCTTCATTAAACTGTCCTTCTCACAGTTGAAGTTAATTTTACAAACATTCTTTTTCTTTTCCTAATAACACGTAGCCTATTTGTGATGCTTATATTTTTTATTTTCTTTATACACATTAATGATATTGAATGTTTTTTTGGAAGGCACATTTCCTTTTATTATACTTAGAAAAACGATTATTGCTTTTGAAATACAAATATATCGCGTCTTTTGCACGCTCAAGTTAGTTATTTCAAATGTAGGCGCGCCGCGCGGTATGCACGCTCATAATGGAGCGATGCGGTCGCGGTGCATTGAGATAAAAACATCTCAATTTTTCAGAATGCTGCAAGCGTACCGTAGCTTAGCAACGACAGACGCCTACGGAGCGCAACCGCCCTAGCGCTTTGGATAAAGGAGAATGCGGCGCGCCTTGCGTTTTCTGCGCGTTTTTAGGCGCTATATATGAATTAGGTCAGGACCAGAAAAAGATGGCGCCTGTGTGTTCGGCTGGCCGTCGGTCTCTCTTGTACTTATTGTTGTGGATATTTTTATGGATGTCTATCTGGGCCTCTAATTCCTGCACACGTCTGGTCTATGACCGACAGTCACTCTTGAACATTCGCACCTCTTTTATGGACTTTTATAAGCAGGATGTAGCGCACGTTTTTAATCAATCACACAGAAACACCACTACGCATACATTGGAATGTATTCGCCAGTGGCCGCCTATCATTTCACGGAGGAAACGCAGAAGGAAACGCGGGAGTCGGGGTGGACGCATCATCAGATTGAAAGCTACTGAAAGACTCAGGATCGATGCAAATCATATGACGGACGGCGATTTCGTTGCCCGGCGACCGCGAGCGCTGGCTCATCGGTGGCTCCTATCTATCACTCCCCTGCGATCTTCGCCTGTCCATTTGGTTGACTTACCTCGGGTTGGCAGCAGTCATCATCGGCAAAACGGTGTGAATCCCGGAAATCTACGTTCTTTGAAGAAAGGCGGAGCTTTCCCCGATGTGATTCATCCGCCCAAAATGGCACTGATCAACGCCAGATCCTTGGTCAACAAAACCTTCTTGCTCAACGACTTCTTCTCCTCTCATCGTTTGGATTTCATGTTCATCACTGAATCCTGGACTACGGTTGGTGACCTAACCCTTTTTCTGAACTAGTTCCTAATGACTGTTCGTTTTTCAACACCCCCCGTCCGAACAGACGAGGGGGCGGGATCGTGACTATTTTTAAAGACTCATTCTCTGTGCGATGCCGGCCGGTTCCTGTCAGTGCTTTTTCAAGTTTTGAAGCGCAACTACTTCATTTAGACTGGAATGGCCCTATTTTATTAGGGGTGATTTACCGTCCGCCACATTCACTCAATGATTTCATTCAGCAATTTACAGAATTCATTGGTAATATCACCACAACCTACGACCGTTTTTTATTGGTGGGTGATTTCAATATCCACGTTTGTTGTCAATCTAATACTCTCTCAAAGGATTTTCTAAGCCTCATTGAATCTTTTAACCTAGTCCAGTGGATAAATGATTCCACTCACATGAAGGGTCACACATTGGACCTTGTGCTTTCATATGGGATGGTGATTAGTGAGGTTGTAATATCTGATTTTATGCTTTCGGACCATAAGCCAATTTTATTTTCTACATCTCTTCCCTGCATTGCTCAAACCACCAGTGAAGATGTAAGACTATCTAGATCATACTTCTCTCTTTTTGTCTTAAATTTTAACGAGCACTTTATGAATTCCTCCACACACTTGCTTCTGAACTCTCCACTATTGGAACTAGATGCTGACCAACATCTCGGTCTGTTATACTCCACTTGGTTAAATGCCTTAAATGAAACTGCTCCGCTTAAGCCCTTCAAACCTAAACCGAAATCTGAACCATGGCTCAACGCGGATATTCGGCGAATAAGACAAGCTAGCAGAAAGGCTGAGCGCAAATGGAAGAAGGACAAGCTACATATTTCACTTCAGTTATTTAAAGACAGTCTGTCAACCTACCAAAATGCTGTAAAGGCGGCAAAAGCTGCGCACTTCTCTGACATGATTATGGCTAACCACTCTAGACCAAAGGTTCTATTTTCTGTTATAAACTCGGCTTTAAATCCTCCAGTAAATGTATTGAATGATGTTTCGGATGAGCTATGTGAACGTTTCTTGAGATTTTTTATTGACAAAATATCTAACTTGAGATGCAATGCCAGCCGCTCTGCAACCAGTCAGTTGATGAATTCTGTTACCTGGGATGCTTTCGAGCCAGTCACTCTGAATCTCCTCAAAGAAATTATCACTAAGATAAAACCTTCGTACTGCTCTCTAGACATCATCTCTCCTAAGTTTCTTAAATTGATTATCGATTCAGTAGGGCAAGGATTGGTGTCCTTTGTTAATAAATGCCTCCTTACCGGCTCTATCCCTGCTGCCCTTAAGGAGGCCACTGTCACTCCTTTGCTCAAGAAGCCTTCACTGGATCCTACCGTGTTAAATAATTTCCGTCCTATCTCTGTTTTGCCTTTTGTCTCTAAAGTGTTGGAAAAAGTTGTTCTTGACCAACTCCAGCTCTTTCTAAAATGCAATGATATCTCTGAAAAATTTCAATCTGGTTTTAAGTCTGCTCACAGTACTGAATCTGCTCTGCTGAGAGTGTTAAATGACATCTATCGCTCCACTGACACTGGTGACTCTGTGGCTCTTGTTCTTCTTGATTTGTCGGCAGCTTTTGATACTATCGACCACTCTATCCTGTTATCCAGACTAGAATATGATGTGGGGCTAAAAGGTGTCGTCCTCCAGTGGTTCCAATCTTATCTCTCAGGTCGTACTTTCAGAGTAAAGCTAGGAAATTGCTCTTCGTCTGTTGCACATCTAACCTGTGGCCTTCCTCAAGGTTCTATTTTAGCGCCTTCTCTCTTTTCCCTCTACATCTTACCACTGGGCACCATTCTAAGAAGACATGGGGTATCTTTTCACTGTTATGCAGACGACACCCAATTGTATGTTCCAATCAAGAGAAATGATCCCTCTGCCCTTTCATCATTGTTAGGTTGTCTGGATGAAGTAAAATTTTGGCTGGACCAAAATTTTTTGTTTTTAAATGAAAACAAAACAGAGATCATTGTTTTCGGATCCACTGGCAATTCCCAGGCTGTTACCTTTGACCTAGGCAGACTAGCGGCATTTAGTTCTGCAAGTGTGCGGAACTTGGGCGTTTGTCTGGATGAGTCTTTAAATTTTGATAAGCAAATCTCTTCTGTAATAAGCTCTAGTTTTTATCACCTGCGTCTGTTGTCAAAAGTCAAACCTTTTCTTAATCACAAAACTCTTGAGATGGCTGTTCATGCTTTTATCACCACACGTGTAGATTACTGCAATTCACTTTACTGTGGTATCTCGAAAACGCAAGCTGCTCGTCTTCAACTGGTGCAAAATGCCGCCGCAAGATTCCTCACAAATAGTCGGAAAAGTGACCACATCACCCCAATTCTGAGGTCTCTTCACTGGTTGCCCATTAATTTCAGAATTGAGTTTAAAATCCTGTTATTTGTGTACAAAGCTCTATGCAACCAAGCGCCTAGCTACCTAACTGAACTGCTACAACCTTACACGCCGTCAAGAAGTCTGAGATCAGGTGAAAAATATCTGTTACAAGTCCCTCAATGCAGACTTAAACGTAGAGGGGATCGAGCTTTTTCTGTGGTTGGGCCTCGGCTGTGGAACAATTTGCCCTTGGACGTTCGGATAGCCCCTTCTGTGATTTCTTTTAAGTCACTTTTAAAAACGCACTTGTTCTCTTTGGCCTACAAATAAGGTGCATGTACATGTATGTATATGTGTATATGTGTACATATATGTGTGTGTGTGTATGTGTATGTGTATGTATGTATATATATATATATATATATATATATATATATATATGTATGTGTGTGTGTATGTGTGTATACAGTATGTGTATGTGTGTATATATATATATATATATATATATATATATATTCTGTCTATTTTATATTTCTCCCCTTTGAGTATGATACTAGTATTAAACCTGTTACTGTCTTTTCTGTTTTTATTTTCTATTACTGATAATCTTTGAGACTGCTTGGACGTCTCCCGTTTTAAGCTGTTCTTAACCTTGTTGTACTGTTCTATGATGTGCTACTACGCATGGTGTTGGTGTCTTTTAATTTCGTAGTTCTGTAAAGCACTTTGGTCAGTCAGTGGCTGTTATAAAATGTGCTATATAAATAAAACGAACTTGAACTTGAACTTGAATTCAGCCTTATTAAATTATTTCTACACATGTATAGTGTCTCAGGCAAATTACTGACTTTGCACAAATCAAAGCAAACCTTCTTATCAACCTGCTGGACACATATTACAAGCTCAAAATGATTATTTTCACATTGTTTTAGACTGCAGGGGTCTCCAACACGTCGCTCGCATAGCTCGTGGCATGTTCACATATCGCGCTCACATATTTTGCGCGCTCAAGTTCGTTATTTCACATTTAGGCGCGCGGCAAGCGCGCTCATAAGCAACGCGCTCATTTTTTCCAGGCGCAGTAAGTTTCTACTTTGCGGATGTCTATGACAACTATTGACAACAAACCCACCGTAAGCTGTCACAAGACTATCTATGGTAGCCCATAAGGGATAAAAAAATATATATCACACGCAACGACGGGCCGCACTAACATTAAACTTTAATGTCAAGTAGGGGGCCACAAAATTGCGGCCCGCGGGCCGCGAGTTTGAGACCACTGCCATAGGTGGAGCAATAACTGTTAAAAAACTTTAAATCTGTATTTTTCCTATAGTAAATTGGCTGTAAATGGTCAGTTCTATCTATGCTTCAGGTGGTAACAGGCTTGCTAAATAAAATATAATGTCTTTTTACGCATGTGATACTAAAGGCCTGAAACCGCTTCAACCCTGACAACTGCTGCTCGCAGCTATATTATTCAATTTTTTTATATGTTTGTTGAGGTTCATTTGTATATTTTAGTTATTTTTGCACATACAGTTTGGAATAGTTTAGAGCTTGAATACACCTTCTGGTGCTACTTGGACACGTCATCAGTGAAGGACCCGGGGTCATAGGGTGTTTCGGGTCTTTAATCTTCATACACCCTCACCCGGGCGACCCAGCCGGGGGTGATCAGTTCTTGGCTTGTGGCCTGTTGCACCACGTATCCCCCCAACGGATCCACAGCCACAGAGAAGACCTCTCTGCGGCCTCTAAGATGTTTGTGGTGGCTTTTTTCAATTGCAGTCCTTTCACTCCAAGGAGTTTTAGGGTTTGCAGCAGCGAGCGGCCAGCGAAGCCTCGGCACCCGACTTCGACTGGCTCGCAGCGGGTTTTCCAGCCGTTGTTCCGGCACTCCGAGCTGAGCTCTGCATACTTAGCCCTCTTGCGCTCGTAGGCCTCTTCAATCCGATCTTCCCAGGGGACAGTTAGTTCCAGGATAACCACTTGCTTTGTCGACTCAGATGTTAGCACCATGAGAAGAGAAGAGAAGAGAAGAGAAAGAGAAGAGAAGAGAAGAGAAGAGAAGAGAAGAGAAGGCGGAGAGAAGTGGCTGTGATGTTGCCTGGGAACTTAAGCTGTCTTCCAAGGTCGACTTGAAGCTGCCAATCACGAGCAGTGGAGAGGAGCCCCCCCTATACCCCCCCCCCCCCCCCCCCCTACCCCCCCCCCCAAAGAGTCCGCCAAAGCCTTTAGCACCTGGTCGTGGCGCCAGCGGTACCGCCCCTCCCCTAGCGCTTTTCAATTACCCTCCTAACTCCCCAGCTCCTCCTGTCTACAGTCAGGATCTGGCCTTCTGAGTGCCCTTGAATCAGAATAAATTCTTGAATTATGTTGTACTTAAAATCTTGAATTAATTGTATCTGCAATAAATTCATGTTTGGTCTGTTCCCTTTATCGAAAAGGGAACTCGCAATGCGTCAAATGACGCCTTGGGAACGCCTCCAGCGTGACTGCGTCTGAAGCATCTATGTCAACTAGTCCAATGGAAAGAATGAGCATCACGCGCGGGTGACGTCATGACCAGGAAATGATAAAAGCACATCCGGTGCAAACCGGCATTTAGCTTCTGTTGCATCAGCAAGCGATCTGTGTTATACTGTATTTATTGTTTCTGTTGCAATATATTCGGAAACATTATGGCGAAACAAGTTTACAAGCAGTGTGTTCCTCCCTACCCGCGTTATTTAACGGGTGGGGACACACACAAGCTTTGTGTGATTTCTTTGGGAGTGGAGCATGCGGTCTCAGCCTTCGAGGGGGCTGAGTGCCAACACTGTGAACACTTTCTCCGTCCTTACCTGGGAGATCCAGCACTCTCCCCCCGGTGTCGGAAGCACGCTCTGCGGCTTCTTCCGCCCGGGGAGAGAGCTCTCCTTTACTTCAATGCATTTCCTCCGAGGAGGTCGAGGTTTTGAGTATACAAAGTGAAAGCACACACACACACGGGGAAATAGATTCGCCACCTATTTCCCCAGCATATGAGGAGTTGTTAGAGGTGATTACACGGGCTGTAGAGAAATTAAATATTGAATGGCCATCTGAAAATGTTAGCGCTCGTCCCAAAAGCAAATTAGACGAGCGCTTTCTCCCTTCAGTAACATCATCTCCATCGCGAAGCCTTCCTTTTTTTTCCCAATTTACATAATGAGTTATCTAAATCATGGAATAAGCCGTACTCATCTCGTCTTTTTAGCCCTCAAGTTAAATTATATTCTGATATAAGAGGGCTGAAAGAGTACGGTTATGAGGCGATGCCCCAGGCTGAACAGACACTCACGAGCTATTTATCGCCTGGCCCCGCGTCATCTTTAAAGGCTTCAGCATTGCCCACTAAGCCGCTTAAAACCACTTCTAGTTTAGTGGGCAAAGCTTATTCGACAGCAGGTCAAGCTGGAGCGTGTTTACACACAATGGCAGTGCTCCAGGCTTATCAAGCTGACCTGCAGGGGGATATTGATAGGAGTGAGGGAGTTAGTCCTGACGAAATTCGAGAACTTCGTCGGGCTACTGATCTGTCTCTCAGGGCGACTAAAGAGACTGCCAGGGCTATTGGTCGTTCTATGGCCGCCCTGGTTGCCACTGAGAGGCATCTTTGGTTAAATTTGGCCGAAATAAAAGAAAAAGATCGAACTTTTTTATTAGATGCTCCGGTTGAGCCTTCTGGTCTCTTCGGCGACGCAGTCTATACGGTCGTCGAGAGATTTCAAGAATCTAAGAAGCAATCGGATGCTTTTAAAAAGTTTCTCCCTCGCCGTGTTCATCCCCCTGGGGCTGCTGGGCGTGAGCAGCCCCAGCCTTCTAGTTCCTCATATCGTGTGCAACAAAAGGAGAGTGTTGCGTCTCGTGCTCCTCCACAGAAACACTGGAGACAGGCGCAGTACTCTCAGTCGAAGCCTTCTAAACCGAAGCCGGATCTGAGGACCGTTCTTCAGGCGAAGAAGGCTTCGTCTTTTAATAAAAAAAAAAATGATGTTCATGCGTCAGGCCTGTGAGGACAGCCCCGACCGAAGTAGAGCGGTGTACACCTCATTATACGGTGCCCGTTCCATTTCGGGGTCCTCACGAGACCGTCCTGCCAACCCTGCCACCCTCGGTGCTTCAGGGCGCAGCGGTCTCCAGCGAGTCGCCGGTGCTATGCTGCGGCACAGCATCGGTTTCGCACCCTCTGAGGGGGTTTTTAGAGCAGCCAGTTCAGGTAGTTCCTGCCATTATGTTTCAGGCTCCAGGATTAGCTGTCTCGATAACACCAGAGACCAGCCTCGAGAGGCTGGTTCCCTTAGTAAATTTTCTGGCAGCTTGGAAGCTTCTGCCGAATATTTCTCGTTGGGTCCTGCAGATTGTAGAGAAAGGATACAGAATCCAGTTTGGTTCTCGTCCTCCTCGTTACAACAGGGTGCTGCCCACAGTGGTGCATCCCGAGCAGGCTCTGGTAATGGAGCAAGAGGTAAAGGCCCTGTTAGCAAAGGATGCTATAGAACAGGTGTACTCACCCGACCGGGAGTCGGGTTTTTAAAGCCGTTATTTCATTGTTCCAAAAAAGGATGGGGGGTTGCGTCCCATTTTAGATCTTCGTCTGTTAAATCGGTCAGTTCAGAAACTAAAGTTCAAGATGCTGACACTCAAACAGATCGTGACTCATCAGATCCGAGGACTGGTTTGTCACAATAGATCTGAAGGACGCTTACTTCCATATCTCCATCCTCCCTCAGCACAGGAAGTTCCTAAGGTTTTCTTTTGGGGGCAAAGAATACCAATATCGGGTTCTTCCTTTCGGTCTAGCTTTATCACCCCGCACGTTCACGAAATGCGTGGATGCAGCTCTAGCCCCTCTCAGGCTTCTGGGCATACGTATTCTGAACTACATCGACGACTGGCTGATTCTAGTGGAATCGGAGCAGTTGGCGGTTCGGCACCGAGGTGTCGTTCTCGCTCATATGCAGATGTTGGGGTTGAGCCTCAATGCCAAGAAGAGTGTGCTTTCTCCAGTACAGAGAACCACTTTCAATGGTGTGGTATGGGATTCAGTGACGATGCGGGCCAATCTATCGCCCGTTCGTGTAGCTGCTATCCTGTCAGCCACCAAAGAGCTAAAGCTAGGTCAGTCACGCACTGTGAAACAGTTCGAGAGACTGTTGGGTCTATTGGCAGCAGCGTCCAATGGGATACCTTTTGGCCTGCTGTACATGAGGCCTTTACAGTGGTGGTTCAGGACCAGAGGGTTCTCCCCGAGGGGAAACCAACTTCGTATGATCATGGTCACGCGGCGATGCCTTCGTGCCTTAATGATATGGAGGAAGCACTGGTTCTTAACTCAGGGTCCGGTGTTGGGAGCTCTTTGCCATCGTGTTACTATCTCGACAGATGCTTCCCTCACCGGCTGGGGAGCGGTAATGGAAGGCCGCTCCGTTCAGGGTCTGTGGAAAAGTCATCATCTTTCGTGGCACATAAATTGCCTGGAGATGATGGCTGTCTTCGATGCGTTGAGGCATTTCCTTCCAGACCTAAGGGGCCATCATGTCCTCGTACGAACGAACAACACATCGGTGGTCTCTTATCTGAACAGTCAGGGGAGTCTGCGGTCGCGTCCGCTTTGCAAACTGGCGCACCAGATCCTCCTGTGGTCTCTGGGGAAGGTACTCTCTCTGAGGGCAGTGTATATTCCTGGAGACCAGAATATAGGAGCAGACATCCTGTCGAGGCAGGAGCTGAGGCCGAGGGACTGGAGACTCCACCCCGAGGCGGTGGAGAAAATCTGGGAGTTTTTCGGCCAAGGAGAAGTGGATCTATTTGCGTCTCAGAATACGACTCATTGTCCTCTGTGGTTCTCCCTTACTCACCCAGCCCCCCTGGGGCTGGATGCCATGGTGCAGACGTGGCCGAGGCTACGTCTGTACGCGTTTCCCCCTGTTGCTCTGCTCCCAGGAGTTCTGGAGCGAGTCCGTCGGTACGGAATAAGTCTACTGCTAGTAGCACCACGCTGGCCAAGTCGGATCTGGTTTTCGGACCTGATCCATCTCTTAGACGGTCCTCCCTTGGAGATCCCAATCAGGAGAGACCTTCTGTCTCAGGTCGGGGGCACAATATTTCACCCTCGATCAGAGATTTGGAACCTGTGGGTTTGGCCTCTGAGGGGGCCCAACTCATAGAGAGTGCTCTCTCAGCTGAGGCTGCTGAGACCATTCTAAGCTCCAGAGCTCCAGCTACTAGGAAACTATATGCGCTTAAATGGAGAGTTTTTTCTATATGGTGTCACCGACATCAGTGGGATCCTGTTAACTGTTCTGTGAAAACAGTACTCGAGTTCCTGCAGGAGCGCTTTATGTCAGGTCTATGTCCTTCCACACTAAAAGTCTACATGGGGGGTACATCATTGGGTCGAGACCCCTGGTTACACGTTTCCTTCGTGGCACTTTGAGGCTAAGGCCTGCAACTCGCACTAGGGTGCCAGCTTGGGATCTTGCTATAGTACTAGAAGGCCTGTCTAGGGCTCCATTCCAGTTTAGACCTGGATGCTGCCCCAGGTTCTCAGGTGCTTAGTGCTTAGCTACAACAGACTGACACTCAGGTACTTGGAAATCTGGCGCTTTGGGTATTCTCGTTCCCGAGGCGTCATTTGACGCATCGCGAGTTCCCTTTTCGATAAAGGGAACGTCTCAGGTTACTATTGTAACCATAGTTCCCTGAGAATAGGGAACGAGACGATGCGTCACCCTGCCATACTTCCTGCATCCCTGTGATCGGCTTGCTTCGGCAATTTTCGAAGCTAAATGCCGGTTTGCACCGGATGTGCTTTTATCATTTCCTGGTCATGACGTCACCCGCCCGTGACACTCATTCTTTCCATTGGACTAGTTGACATAGATGCTTCAGACGCAGTCACGCTGGAGGCGTTCCCAAGGCGTCATTTGACGCATCGTCTCGTTCCCTGTTCTCGTTTCCCTGTTCAGAACGTAACCTGAGACGTTCTGTTTACCCTAAGGGTGTGGGGGGGGGGGGGGGGATTCCTATAGTTATTGTCACTGATTTAACTGTTAAATATAAATCTGACACTTTATATGTATTTATATACTTTCATAAACAGTAAATATAAAGAAAAGTATTACATTTTAGAGTCTCTGTGATGTCGGTTTCACATGTTTATGTTACGTCCACAAGACAAAACACTAGCTGAATTTACAGCCCGTTCAGCATCAGAGAGGTGGAAGGAACGAGTATTAGAGAGATAAAGCCCTTATGCTTTATTTCGGATTACAGTGTTTCTGCTACTCTTGAGTTGTGAATATACGCCAGGAATAGTCTTCTTACGTTGGTCTTATTTGATTTCAGAGAATGTAATAACTTTGAGATGATAATGTCGTCTCATAATTTGCTTTTGCATTATGTTCTGTATGTTCCTAGCATTTCTGCTGACTTCCAGTGGAGCAAAGCCAAATGGAAAGAACAAAAAGCAAAAACAAGGTAGCTTCAATGGGTGGGACCCTTTCAAAATTTACTCATTTTTACCTTATTTACAGCTAAATGGTGCATATTAGTATCTCAAAGGTACACCTTAGTACCTAAATGGTATATATTAGTAGCTATTGAAAGAGTGACAGTGACAACTTTTGATTATTATTTTTTTGAGAGTCTAATTTGCATATTTGTCACATACTTCTGACATTGATTCTGTTGTTCCAGTCGTTCCAGCAATTGAATGTGAAATGCGGTCTGGAAAGATCAATCTCCCAGAGTTTATTGTGAAGTGTCCAGGTAACTGCAGGGAGAGCAAGGAGAAGGTCTATGGGACGGGTGTGTTTGCCTCAATATCCAGTATCTGCAATGCTGCTATTCACAGGTGAGCTCAAACAGCTTGAGTTTAATGAGACCCGATGTTAAGGTTTGATCAGTATTAGGGTAAAAGACAATACTATGCAAAAGCTTGGGCTGCCTTGACCAAATTGCAAGTTGCTAATCTAATCGAAAAGAAACTAACACAAGCACAGGCAAATTAAAAAATACATACTATCAGCCTGTTCTTTGTTGAGTACATTACCTGTATATGAGGCTGTGGATGTACCTCGAGCAGGGAGAAGATGTCTTTTGAGATCGCTTAAGGCGAGACACTACAGGTGAATAGGGTAATTTTTTTAACTAACAGATTTCGCCATGAAACTTTCCTAGTTGATTACCTTAAGATGAGAAAAAAAATGTATTACAAGTTTTCTGTAATTTAATTTTTAAATATGCAAATGATGCATTATCTAATTAAATATGCACTAATTTGCATACATTTAAAAAAAGAAATCTAAAGTAGGCTATTGGATAAAGCCAGGTTTAAAATTATTTTTTCATTGTGTTCACATATTAGATGGGGAAAAATGACAGAGGGATTTATGGATATCTACTTTTGTTATCCTGTAAATCAGAATATACTGCCAATAGCATTAAAAAAATTATTTTCGCCATGTTTCTTGGAATAAAATGTTATATAAACCAGGCTAGGAATAATATATTTACAAATCCCTCAGTAAATGTCTTCATAATACAACTAGGTACAAGACTGGAAAGTTTGGTGTATATATGTGCGACTGAAGTGGAGATTTCAAACGGGCTTTAAAGATTTAGCATCAGCCAATGAGATTGCGCATTTAGAGTTAAATCCCCCCTTTTACTTTCACGATTGGTTGCTGATAAAAAGGAAATGACCATATTTGGATCCAACAGTATTGTACTGGAGAGAGAGAGCTTTCTAACGGTGTGATGACAGGGTGCAGATCGCGATCGTGGAACAGCGGATGATTTATAACGCCAACTTTTGATGAATTTATGAGAAATCTACAGACGCAAACAGACGTGTAGTAAGTGTAGTAAAATAAAGACCTAAATGTGTATTTCAGACTTTTTTTCACCACAAGTCTAAAAGAAGACATGTTATTGAAGACAAATATCCCAAAATCTCAAAATTGACCAATTCACCAAATGCCTCTTCAACAAATACTGTTTCTTATTGCTTGCTGTGGTGTATCGGTTAGTGCACATGTGGGCTGCTGGTCTGCATCATGCCCGAGACTCATTCCCCATTGCCTCCTGGATCTCCTTTCCTTCTTATACTTTGGTACACATTTTGTACCCAGCAGTATAAGGCAGACTGCATGCATTGACTTTGGATTATCTCCAGAAGTGATAAACCCTCTTTGCCGTTGGATCTCAGTCAAATTAAAGTTACAAAATATCAATTGAATTGCATATCTAATTAAGTACATGCATTTTCATAGCATTCTATAATTAGCTGTAAATTAAATTAAATGTTTTGTCTAGATATTTGCTTAAAGCTACCGAATTTACTAGATCTCACATGCATGGTGTTTTGCTGTGTGTTGTTTCCAGTGGAGTCATCAGTAACTCTGGAGGAAAGGTAATCGTGATGAAGATGGCAGGACAGGCAATCTACAAGGGCAGCTTTGCCAACGGTGTCCGATCCCTGTCCTTACCCAACTGGAGAGAATCCTTTTCTGTCTCAGGTAGGGTGAACTTTACTCTGAGCAAACACTCCTACATGTAGGCTCGCTTCACACTAAATTCATAAGAAAATTACTTTCTCACATTGTTTAACTTATGTTTTGAATGTTGGATTTATAACATTTGGTTTTATGTGTCAGTGGGTAAACCAAAGAAGGGAGTGATATATCCATCCACTCTGGTGTATGTAAACTCAAGACCCACCATAGTGAAAACAGGTAAGTGTTTAGCCAGATAGTAATGCTAGTTTGTCATATTTCTGTCTTTAAGCCTTTAGCTCAAACAATAATGCATGACGCTAACAATGCCAAGATCATGGGATTTCTAAACTCCCCTTTGGCAGAACCTGATAGAGTGTGGATCCATGGTCAGAATCTTGTTCACAGAAGCTCTTTGATGATGAATGTCAGTGTCCAGTAGTAGCTCATCATCCTTTCATGTTTCCTAATGTGAATCCAAAGACCTGGCGTACTCCCCAGTGGCAACAGTGACAGAGGCGGAGCCGAGCACCACCACAGCTCCGCCCACAACCACTCCTGTGACCACGCCCACCTCCACAGCCCCACCCACAACCACATCAGCCAAGCCACGGGCCACCGTTCATAAAGTCCGCGAGGCAGGTGAGCCAATCTCTTTAATGCCTGTTTAAACCTTTAATGTAATGCCTTGAATGAATCATAGTCCCTTATAGTAAAATCAATTCTATGCTTTTATCAATTTGTTCTTGGGTCAGTTTTTCAGTACCCCATTGAAATGAACATCCTGACTGGACAATATGGATCAGGTTCCCTCTCAATCCGTCCTTTTTCCTCTCTCTGTTTCTAAAGCACAATCTTTCTTTCTGATCTAGGCAGCAGTCACCCGTATTTCAGCTCTGTTGCACGTAAGTCAGCATGTTGAAGCCTCCCTCATATGGGACTTGTGTTCTTGCAGCTGCTTTCTGGTGTCGTTTAATTTTATTCAGAGATCTCTGGATGTTTTTTGTTTTTTGTGGTGGTATCAGAGCTAATGGTTTCTTGCAGTTTTCCTTTGATTCTTGTTATTGTAGTAACCGTCTGTGACTTTTGCGGTGTAGATGGTGTTGGTCCACTTTAAAGTATGCATGAAACAGCATTTAATTTCCACAACATGACAAGTGACAAAGATATTTAATAAGAAGCAATTGTAAGGTGGCATTTTATTTTATCCACTGATTACCATACCAGTGACAGTTTTAGTAGAAGCCAGTGTTGGGAAAAGTTACTTTTTTAAAAGTAATGTTATAATATTGTTACTCCCTAAAAATTAACAAATGACATAACTTTTTATGTAAGTTCAAGTTCAAGTTCGTTTATTTCTAGAGCACATTTACTTTCGACTTTCGGCCGACCAAAGTGCTGTACAATAATCACAATACAATACACATTGCACCAACAACACTTCAATCGTCTGTCAAATATGGTGCATTAAAATAAAAAATCAATCAAGTAGATTACATATTAAAAGCTAATCCAAATAAATGGGGTTTTAGCACTGTTTTAAACTCAGATAGAGTGGAAGCCATTTTAAGTTGAATTGGGAGCTTATTCCATAGAGTGGGGCCCCCGCCACTTCAAAAGCTCTATTTCCCCTCTTTTTCAAGCGGGTTCTAGGAATCAGAAGGAGGGATTTGTTTGCTGATCTCAATTCTCGATTTGCAGTATCTGGGTGAAGTAGATCCGATAAATAAGTTGGTGCAAGATTATTTAAGGATTTGTAGACTAATAGTAAAATTTTATAATCTATTCTATATTGAACAGGTAGCCAGTGAAGGGATCTCAGAAGCGGTGTCGCATGATCAATGTAAAGTAATTTAAAGGAAATGTACATTTTAATAATGTTTTACGTTACTTTTGTGTTCCTTTTTACTTACCTGGCGTAACTTTACACATTATATAAAAAAAATATGATTACATTACACATTACTTGTAAAAAGTTACTTTACTAGTTGCATCAAAAAGTAATCTGATTGCATAATACACGTTACTTGTCATAAATTACTCTTCATATAAAAAAACGAAATATGATTAGATAATACACGTTACTTATAATGTGTTACTTTACTTGTTACATCAAAAAGTAATCTAATTATGTAATGCATATTGTAATGTGTTATGTTACTCGTTATATATCAAAAAGTAATCTGATTACATAGATTACATAATACACATTATGTGTAATAAATTATTCATTATATAAAAGTAATCTGATTAGATAATTGTCAGGGTTGCGTGCAGGTAGCCGAAGACGAGGACACAGTAGCTGCAGTTTAGGATATTTATTATACAAACTTAAACTTCCAAAAACAAACAGGAACAAAATAAGACTCCAGGACTTCAGGATAAACACAACCATACATTGACAACGATCAACAAACACTGAGGGAAAACACAGGGCTTAAAAGAACTGAACCAAACAAGATAATTAACTGAAAACAGGTGAAGAAACTGAACACAAACGAGGAGCGGGAAAACTTACAGGACTAAACCAAAATCACAAAAGACAGGGGAAAACAAGATCACAAAACAGAACTAAACACATAGAAACGTGACAGTACCTCCCCCCTCCCCGAAGGCGCGTCCTCGCGCCGTATACCATCCAAAGGGGTGGGAGGGTGGGCATCCTGTACTCCAGGACGGTCCAGGCGGAGCAGGCTGTGGGTGTGGCCACGGCGGAGCAGGCTGTGGGCGTGGCCAGGGCGGAGCTGTGGGACCCTCGGGCGGCCAGGGTGGAGCTGTGGGACCCTCGGGCGGCCAGGGCGGAGCTGTGGGACCCTCGGGCGGCCAGGGCGGAGCTGTGGGACCCTCGGGCGCCTAGGGCGGAGCTGTGGGACCCTCGGGTGGCCAGGGCGGAGCTGTGGGACACTCGGGCAGCCAGGGCGGAGCTGTGGGACCCTCGGGCGTCCAGGGCGGAGCTGTGGGACCCTCGGGCGTCCATGGAGGTGAGGACCCTTCGGGTGGCCATGGAGGTGCTATTTTTTCAGGCCTCAGTGGGTCTTTGGCCGCGGCCACGGCAGGCGTGACGTAACGAGCGGGCTCTGGCAGCGCAGGGCATGACGAGCGGGCTCTGGCAGCGCAGGGCAGGACGAGCGGGCTCTGGCAGCGCAGGGCAGGACGAGCGGGCTCTGGCAGCGCAGGGCAGGACGAGCGGGCTCTGGCAGCGCAGGGCAGGACGAGCGGGCTCTGGCAGCGCAGGGCAGGACGAGCGGGCTCTGGCAGCGCAGGGCAGGACGAGCGGGCTCTGGCAGCGCAGGGCAGGACGAGCGGGCTCTGGCAGCGCAGGGCAGGACGAGCGGGCTCTGGCAGCGCAGGGCAGGACGAGCGGGCTCTGGCAGCGCAGGACGAGCGGGCTCTGGCAGCGCAGGACGAGCGGGCTCTGGCGAAGCATGGATGAGGATGGACGGCATGGCGAAGATGGCTGGAGGCATCACTGGGGTGATGGTGATGCGGAGACCTCTCTCAAACAGAATCCTGATGAGGTAGTCAGTTAGGTCACGGCCAGCCAAGTCCATCTTTTGTTTAGGTTGATCGTTCTGTCAGGGTTGCGTGCAGGTGGCCGAAGACGAGGACACAGTAGCTGCAGTTTAGGATATTTATTATACAAACTTAAACTTCCAAAAACAAACAGGAACAAAATAACAGACTCCAGGACTTCAGGATAAACACAACCATACATTGACAACGATCAACAAACACTGAGGGAAAACACAGGGCTTAAAAGAACTGAACCAAACGAGATAATTAACTGAAAACAGGTGAAGAAACTGAACACAAACGAGGAGCGGGAAAACTAACAGGACTAAACCAAAATGACAGGGGAAAACAAGATCACAAAACACAACTAAATACATAGAAACGTGACAATAATACACATTACTTATAATGCGTTACTTGTTACATCAAAAAGTAATCTGATTACATAATGCATGTATGTAATGCTTACTTACTCTTTACATCAAAAAGTTATCTGTTACTATACAGGTTACTTTACTAATTATATAAAAAATTATCTGATTATAATAACATTACTTTCAAAAAGTTACTTTACTAGTAACATCCAAAAGTCATCTGATTTACAATTTATAGGCTCATATTGTAATGCATTTCTTTACTCGTTATATCAAAAAGTAATCTGATAACATAATACACATTACTTGAAATAAATTATTCATTATAAATAAAAGTAATCTGATTACATACAACTTGTTACTTCTAATGCGTTATTTTACTTGTTATATCAAAAAGTAATCTGATTACATAATGTACGTTACTTGTAATGCTTCACTCCAACACTGGTTTGAGCACCAGTTGTGTCAAAGGCAAAGTGTATTAATACTAACATTTTGATAAAGATTAAAGATATTTTTTTCTTTAGAATAAAATGCACTGATGAATCCTGTACAGTAAGACCAGGATTTCATGTTGACTTTAAGGTTACTGTTACAGCTGAAAAAGAAACAAAATATATATACTGCTTCAATATCTACATTCTCTCTAAATGCATGTAGGACAATCACAGAGTGCCCAAGGAAAGGGTCCCACGCAAGGTATGTCCTACTTTGACACTGTAATCTTCACTTCCTGTCAGTAACACAAGCCCTAAACTCTAACCATTTGTCTAAAGCATTTAGAGGCAGCTCCGTCTATGCCAATAGGTTTTTACCACGCACCAACACAGGTAAACCACACTCCTATTACTCTGTCTGTGTTAACTTTTATTGTGATGTTTGACTATTGTGCTTTGTTTTTAAGTACTTACTCTAATACTTTCTCAAAGTAAATATCTTTATTGAGTTTTACTGGTGATTGTTTGTGTCCTGAGCTGGATGTGTTGTGTTGATCTTGCCGTTTTCTCTATTGTACGTCTATGTCTCTTTAATCCAAATGTGAATGTGTTTCAAGATCTGTTGTATGTGTCACTTCCTGCTGCCAGCTGGTGGCGCTATGACTGTGAACAACAATAGCAACATTCATGTGAACAGCCCTCATGAGCGAATATACAATTTAATCTAAATCAGAAAATTCACTAGTATATGAGACTCTTCCTGTTTCTCTTTTTTGCCATTAATTCCCTTGCCATGGCAACATCATTCAAGATATCAAAAATCCATTCGCAACTGAGCATCTTTAATGTCTTGGCATCATTTTTACCAAGTTTGCTGAGATTTGTATTAATCTCCTTGGAGAAGTTTTAAAAAAAAAAAAATCTGCAATTTTAAAAAGATTCTCATTAAAATCCAAGATGGCCAACTTCCTGTTGGTTGGAGCTGATGAAAAATGTCAAACCAAAATGTATTCAAACACCTTCAACATTTCTCACATTATCACAGTTTATTTGCTATAGTTAGAAAATGGTAATAAAATATGAGCAGAACTCAAGAGTTATTAAATCAGCTGATATTTCACTGGTTTTGTCCGTCCTTCTGTTAGACTCTCACACATGAATTGTTGAATATCTGTCAGCTGTTAAATTTAACTACACAATTAGATAATACCAGTTTAGCTCAACCAGTTACCCAGCAATGCTCCATGTTGTTAAGTCGGTGTGTAAAAAGCTGCATTAGTTATTAAAGAAAAAACACTTCAGCAAAACATGATCAGCTCAAAGTGTCGCAATAAGTTTTGGTCCCAAATCTTTATACTGTATATGTTGCTGGTAGTCACTGTATGAAGAATATTTGGGTATATTATGTCACAGTTTACTTTATTTTGCTCTCCTCACTTAATAAATGAACTATAGTGTCCTGCACACACTAGTAAAAAAATATACAAAGAAATGATATCTGGGGCCTCATTTATAAACGTTGCGTGCGCACAAAAGAAGGCGTACGCCGCTCTCTACGCAATAATTGGTATTTATAAAAAGCAAACTTGACGGAAAAATGTGCGGTCCTTCACGCAAGCTCTGACCCAGGCGTACGCACAAAAACGGGTGAAATGAGAAATGGCGACACCGTCGGCAGATGGAAGAAACACGTGAAAGTGTGTGAAACTGTAGACCCTTGTGTAAAAGAAATGGCAATACTGTCTCTCATAGAAATAAAACGACGACTTCACAAAGCAAGTATTACAAATATAACAGCCTACTACACAACACCCGTTTGATCTGCAGTGCAAAACAAACAAAATCAAACGAAGATTACAACATAAATGCAAATTAACACTTATTTGCAAAAAGAAAGTGAAATATGTTCTGCAATAATATTGGCATGTTATGCACTTCATCCTCATAACACATCTGTAGCTTGTCAGATGCAATCAAATGGATGATAATAATGCCATGATGCCATTACAATGCGTAATGGAGCGCTAAACGCTTTTTTGCATCGACTTTGATGTCCGAACATTTCTTTTTTATTTCGGCCACGGTCCGAGGTTGTGAGGCTGCAGCATTAACGGCGTCTGCAACCTTTTGCCACTTAAGTGCCTTTTTGGCATTAGTACTAATGCCCACACGGTGCCCTCCAAACAACATTTTACTCCTCTTTTCCACCTCGCCAACGATAATTTCTACTTGACATTGAGTGAAGTTACGTTTCTTGCTTTTCCTCTCTGTATTTGCCATGATTTCGCAATCGATGAATATTAAATTGTGGGCATTTCACGGACTATTTATGGGCAACTATGGGCGTGACATGAAGCCGCAAAAGCTGCGCTACATTTAGAATTGATTGTGATTTATTAAGGGAAAACTGCGTAGGATGTGCGTGCGCACGGTTTTATAAATCTGAATATTTCTGTGCGTACGCACGTCCTATGTTTCATCCGTACGCCACTTCTGACGCAAATCCTACGCAAAGTTTTATAAATGAGGCCCCTGGTGTCTGAATAATTTTTGGTTTGACTGTATATAAGGAGTTTGGTGACTCTAGGTAAAACTAACTCCACCACTGTAATCCAAACAGGGCATGAACCAGCATAGTAAACTACTGTACCCAATACATTTTAATTCCAGCCACTATTCAGGCTGGTTAGTAATTAACCAGTAAGCATGAATTTTCTTGGTTTAGTTGGCTTTGATTGTTAATGTAAAAGTATTCTTTCAGGAGGGTGAGCTTTAGATTCGTCTTGTCTTGAACATGTGTGTGTTTTGACGGCAGGTGTGCACAGGCCAGAGATGAGCTCCACCATCCGGAGACAGCCACATGTTCCCTCAGCTTCAGGTTTGCATGACTCATTCCCTCTATTCAGACATCACTCAGCAGCAGCTGCGGGGCCGGCATGAACTCTTGCTTTCTTCTCTCTTGATATTGTTCCATCTGTTTCACATTGATAAGCAGCTTTGAGTCGGGTGCAGCCGCAGTCTGAGAGAAAGCAACACACGCCGCAGTCTAATCCCAGTAAGTATCTGCAGATGCCATCTATGAGCATGTGCGTGTCTTTAAATGTGTGCTGCTACACGTCAAACAACGCAATCAAAGAAGTACAATGCTCTTTTCTGCATAGAGGGATCAGGTAAAGCACATTTTTACATTAAGTAAGATGTATAAGCCAGTAAGGCTCTCCAATGAACAAATCATTTATACCAATAAACAAATATTGAGCTTTCTACTTCACCAGTGTCATTAATGTCAACTAAGTTAAAGACCAGTAATAAACTATGCTAATGGACTAGCCCTGTCATTTGTTCTTAAGGCATAAACAAGGATCTTTCAGTTGATTCCCCTTTCACTGATTCCTGAGACTTATCTCCGGCACAAAATATCTGATGATTTTATACTACAGATCAATAAACAGGATGTTAATATTTATCTTGATTTTTACACGCAATATTGCCACTAACTTTGCTCTTTAGTCAAATAAGGCAATATTTCAGAAACAAAGGAAAAACTGAATCGAAACTTGTGTCTCTGTGCAACACAGTTGTAATGTTTGTTAATGAGTTTGTTATGAGTTTGTTTGAGCATCAATATTACATATAAACGTTTTTTCTTTGAAAAACCCCCCCCCAAAAAACATTATACCTTAAAATATCTTGAATGTAACTCGACACCCTTGCCTAAATTTACGTCTGGGATTCTGCTGTAGTCTTTGGTTTTCTCCGATCAATTTTTTACCGGGCCAATCAGAGAACAGAGGGAGTGTCTGAGAACGATGCCGTTGATGTCGTGTGTAATTTTGAGTTGTAGTTCAGTAATGGTCCGTTGTGGCGACGCTGCCGAATATCAAGAAGTTAAAGCCGGAGAACAATCTTTGCTTAGTTTTGTTGGTGGCCATGATGTTGTGGCCCTCCTCCCCACGGGGTTCGGGAAAAGTTTGATTTTCCAGCTCGCTCCGTTAGTGGTGAATGAGATGCATGACATACGTCACGACCAAACGTTAGCGATTGATTATGGCAGATCCAGAGTGACTTTGGGCAGATCCAATAGTTTTAGACTTCAATAGAGTTCCCGTCTACAAGGAAGTTAATGCTTGTCAATGGAGCGGTGCCAGACTCTATGTACAAATTAAATGTACGAGAGTCTGGTGGGACCAGGCTAACTTTAACATTAAATTATAAATAATGTGTTTTTAAGGAAAATCGGTTGAGGAATAATTCAATGACTCACTCTCTTGTTGAAAGAGTCACAGTGAAATCCCTCCCCACTGACTGTCTGTCTGGAACAAACACAAACAGTGAAGTGTCTAAATATCTGAACTAAATATCAGAGATCTTGGAATTGTGTTCAGCCAGTCTAATTTGAGGACCGGAGCTAACTGTTCTGTAATCAAAGATAAATACTAAAATGTTAACCCAAAAGTACCAGTTCATTA
The DNA here is from genome assembly GCA_036326025.1 of Chrosomus eos. NCBI lineage: Eukaryota > Metazoa > Chordata > Actinopteri > Cypriniformes > Leuciscidae > Chrosomus > Chrosomus eos. The sequence goes on from CM070833.1 coordinate 39,364,062, forward strand.
TTTTAAAACCACCCGTCCCCAGACCATAACTTTTTGTCTCTATTTTTTTTTTTTTTGTCACCAATTTCTAAGAACATTTGTAAAAGTTATGAAAATATAAAGCCTTTCTTGCTCAATGCTCCTTTTATATTTCACTGTAATTTAATTCATATTTCCATGCTTCATAAACTTTAGCTTGTTTTGTCTCTTGTTGAGGGAGAATCAGTTCAAGTCCATTTTATGTCTTGTATGTTGGTAATGTATTGTAAGCAGTTTCTAAATCTCCCTGTCTAGCATTGGTACGACGAGATTGGACGCACCCTGCGTACGCACGACCTGATTGGTTCTCTGGCACCAGAAGGCCAACAGGTATCAGAATCATTATGCAGGTCCATGCAGTTCAATAACATAACCCTCCATAAGCAAACATTAAAGAAGACATAAACGAAGGCTAAACATGTTTTTAATTCCGAGTGAATATCCATAAACTCATAATAATTCAAGTCTAAGTTTAAAATGTTCAAGTCTAAATTTGACATGAGGCCCAACCATCACTTTCTGTGTTCAGATAGTAGCCACTCAGTGCCAAACACAGGCAGTAAATGGAGCAGGTCGAGCACTGGTGACCCCGCAGGTAAGGGTTTCATGTTGTTATACTGTAAATCTACTACAGTACCAGAGGAAAATAGAACAGAAACACATAAATCTGCATTATGGCTTCATAGTGTGCATAGCACATGCCTGTTTTGATCACCATAGCTTCATATCAATGTATGCAGGTTCCTACAGTATCTGCTACTGATTTGTACACTGCATTCACTTCCTTCATGTGGTTTAAATAGACCATGGCAGAAGCTTTCAAGACCGTTTAATAAATCCATGCCAACGTGCGGCCCATATGATATCAAAACATTCAGAGCATGTGTTTCTGCTATGTGACTTTAACTTTATCATCCATGTCAGAGAACACATGTTAAGCTATGATTTTCTTTACAGCTTTGATTGTCCGGCTTTGTTTGCTAACACATTCACACAGGTATTATGGGTATGTTTTCCATAATGCACTATGCTGAACTAACAGTTCCTGCACATGCTGCCTCTCTTCTGCAGTTCTTGACCCAAGGCCCGATAACACAGAGTATGAGCACCCGTATAACTTTGGACAGTTTTGTAAGTATTCTCTTATTTTATTTTGGATTAATGCAAAATAAAGCATAAACGTCTATGTGAAGAGTTTATGTTACTGTTTACATGTGCAATAACACAAGCTCCATATGTGTTAAAACAAGGGTTTCTTATTGAAATAAAATCATAAACTATGCCAAGCTGGTTCGCTGGTCTTAGTTGGTTTTAGCCGGTTTTCCAACATGGCCAAGATGATCTGGTTTAGTGGGTCTCCCAGAAGTTGTCTCATATTAAATTTATAACTGGTGAAGCTGCTTTGAGACAATACGTATTATATAAAGTGCTATAGAAGTTGCTATAGAAGCATGACTTGACAGAACTCAACTGAGACATGAAATTTAATTTCTGCATTTAAAAAACTACTAGGGAGTGTTTTTATCACAGCCTTAAATGTTTTAAATGAATGTTCATGTGTGTGTATGGTAATATATTTTTGCACCGTCTTTCAGAAGATTTTAACTCTCCTGATGTCGAAAATAAGTACTTGTTCTAAAGTGACTTGCCTGGTTAAATAAAGGTTAATAATAATAAATTATACTCATGAAACAAAATAAAATAGTATAGAGAGAACAGAACAAATAAATGCATCTTCGAGAAAACAGGTGAGTATAAAAACGTTAGGAAGCTTGCAGTAAGTGTGTGTGACCGGCCACTCTATCCCGCTAACGTCTGTCCCGTGTCTGGATCCAGAAGAGTCTTTGCTGGGAACTTCAGTCTTCTGCTGCTGGATTCTGTGTTTATACCTCAGGGTCGGTTTTACGGTGTCTGGGTACATGAGAAGAAGTGTATGGCCCTCGGCTTATATGTTTAAAAGCACAGGGCTCGTGGCTGATCTGAAATCTGTTGCTGGTGTAACTGTAATGAGGAGGGTCACCTTCACTGAGTCACTGTGTCTTTGTGAATCTGGAGGTTTAATTCATGTGTACATGATTTCCAGATCCTGAGCCAGAAGACCACAAGCCTCCGTCTGAGACGAGCCACACCACAGGTGTGTCAAAAACACAAGCACATTTATACAAAAGCCCACAGTTCTCTCACAATGCACAATATTGTTCAGTGTCTGCTTAAAGTGCACCTATTATGCTATTTTAACATTTCCTAATTTTATTTTGGAATCTCATACGATATGTTTACATGCATCCAAGGTAAAAATAAATAAATAATAATTTTCTCATAATATCCACTGCAGCATGAGCTCTTTTCTCCGAATGGTGTCTCTTTAGGCCGATAGATTGATTACTTCTGCCTTGCTACTGAGTGGTTTGCGTCTGTAAGCTCCGTATTGCTTTCTGTTTTGAATCTATAGTTACTATCATTCCGTGTTGTTTATATTGCTAATTATATCTTACTCATCACCACACATCAATCTGACATTGCTAGCTTCAATCTACATTTACATTTACATTTAGTCATTTAGCAGACGCTTTTATCCAAAGCGACTTACAACTGAGGACAAAACCAAGCGAGTCATCGTGAAAAGGCAAAAACAACGCAAGAAGTGCTCAAAATACAAAGTTCACACATAGCTCGGAGTAGTATTAGCCAGGCAAGCGAGGATTTAAAAGGAAAGGTATTTATTTATTTATTTATTTATTTATTTATTTATTTGTTTGTTATGTTAAGTGCTCCCTGAAGAGATGAGTTTTCAGTTGTCTTTTGAATGCTGTCAGGGATTCTGCATTCCGGATGACGGTGGGGAGATCATTCCACCAGCATGGAACCGTGAATGAGAAAGTTCTGGAGAGTGACTTTGTGGCTCGCTGTGATGGTACCACGAGCCGCCGCTCATTGACCGATCGTAGGCTTCTGGTAGGGATGTAGACTCGTAGGAGGTGAGTGAAAGTAGAAGGGAGCTGAACCTGTGGTCAATCTGTAAGCAAGCGTAAACACCTTGAACTTGATGCGAGCAGCGAGTGGTAGCCAGTGCAGAGAGATGAACAGAGGAGTGACGTAGGCCCTTTTGGGCTTGTTGAAGACAAGACGAGCTGCAGCATTCTGGATCATTTGTAGAGGTTTAGTTGCACATGATGGAAGTCCAGCCAGAAGGGCATTACAGTAATCAAGCCTAGAAATGACCAGGGCCTGGACGAGAAGTTGTGTTGCATGCTCGGTTAGGAAAGGCCTGATTTTCCTGATGTTGTGCATAGCAAACCTGCATGATCGAGCTGTCTTTGTAATGTGGTCGGTGAAGGTCAGCTGATCATCAAAGATTACTCCAAGATTTCTGACTGACCTTGATGGGGTGATTGAGGAAGAGTCTAGCTGGATAGTGAAGTCGTGTTGTAGAGACGGATTGGCAGGGAGGACGAGAAGCTCAGTCTTTGCCAGGTTGAGCTGCAGGTGATGTTTCTTCATCCATGCCGAGATGTCCGCCAGACAGCTTGAGATCCGTGCCGTTACTGTGGGATCGTCTGGTTGAAATGAGAGGTAGAGCTGGGTGTCATCAGCATAGCAATGGTAAGAGAAACCATGTGCCTGTATGATGGGTCCCAGTGATGTGGTGTAAATGGAGAAGAGGAGCGGTCCAAGAACTGAACCCTGAGGAACCCCTGTGGCCAGTTGATGAGCTTTGGATACCTCGCCTCTCCACGTGACCCTGAAGGACCTACCTGTGAGATAGGACTCAAACCAGTTGAGGGAGGTTCCAGTGATGCCCAGTGATGAGAGGGCGGACAAGAGGATTTGATGATCACAGTGTCGAAGGCAGCAGACAGGTCCAGGAGAATGAGAACTGATGATTTGGAAGCAGCTTTTGCGATCCGCAGGGCTTCTGTGACCGACAGTAATGCAGTCTCGGTAGAATGTCCTTTCTTGAAGCCAGATTGGTTGACATCCAGCTGGCTGTTCAGAGACAGGTAGGATGATACTTGGTTAAAAGCAACTCGTTCAAGTATTTTCGCAATGAATGGTAGGATAGAGACAGGTCTGTAATTCTCTAGAAGTGATGTGTTTAACATTGTTTTTTTAAGCAGTGGAGTTACCCGACCTGCTTAAATGCTGTAGGGAAAATGCCAGTGTGGAGGGATGAGTTGATAATGTGTGTGAGAGCTTGTAGAAGTGTGGGAGAGATGGCTTGTAGAAGGTGTGAGGGGATGGGATCAAGAGGGCAGGTGGTAGGATGACTGGAGTGGAGAAGTTTAGATACTTCTTCCTCGGTTAGTGGAGAGAAGGAGGAGAGAAGGTTATTAGCTGTGGGAGAGGTTAGTCTGGGTTCCTGTGTGTGTGAATCTGAGAACTGACTGCTGATAGTTGTAGTTTTGTTAGTGAAGAAGTTAGAAAAATCATCAGCAGTTAGCGAGGAGGTGGGTGGTGGTGGAGGTGGACCGAGGAGAGAGTTGAATGTCTTGAACAGTGTTCGTGTGTTAGAGGCACTGTTAATCTTGTTTTGGAAATATGAAGATTTTGCGTTGTGAACATCAACAGAAAAGGCAGAGAGCAGAGATTGATACCTACTGAGGTCAGATGTGTTTTTTGATTTGCGCCATTTCCTCTCCGCTGCCCTGAGCTTGGTCCGGTGTTCACGAAGAACCTCAGATAACCAGGGGTTAGAGGGAGTGGCGCGTGCTGGCCTAGAGGAGAGAGGGCAGATATTGTCTAAAGAAGAGGTTAGGATGGAGCATAAAGTATCTGTCGCAGTGTTCACATCCAGAGATGAGAAATGCGAGGGTGAGGGAAGAGAAGATGACACAGCAGAGGAAAGATGAGACGGAGAAAGTGAGCGCAGGTTTCGTCTGAAAGTAAATGGTGGGGAGGTTGCTGGAGCATGGGTAGTGAGTTGTAGATTGAAAGTAATGAGGAAATTATCTGAAACGTGGAGAGGTTTCACCAAAATGTTGTCAGTGATACAGTTGCGTGTGTAAACCAGGTCCAGTTGGTTGCCTGACTTGTGAGTATTGGTGGTGATGAGCCGTGTGAGATCGAAGGAAGCTAGGAGAGAGCTGAAGTCAGTTGCATACGGTTTTGCTAGGTGAATGTTGAAATCGCCAAAGACTACAAGTGGAGTGCCATTATCAGGGAAAGAGGACAGCAGCACATCTAGCTCCTCTACAAAGCTTCCCAGTTGACCAGGGGGACGATAAATAACTACAATATGGATCTTAGTGGGAGTTGTAAGTGTAATAGCATGATATTCAAATGAGGTGTTATTGCATAGAAAAGAGAGAGTTGAGTATTTCCAATTGTTAGTAATGAGAAGACCAGTGCCCCCACCCCTCCCCGACTGGCGAGGGGTGTGAGAGAAAGAGAAGTTATTAGAGAGAGCAGCAGGGGTTGCTGAGTCTTCTGGACAGATCCAGGTCTCAGTCAAGCCCAAGATATTAAGAGTAGAATGAGATGCAAAGGCTGGAATGAAGTCAGCTTTATTGACTGCTGATTTACAATTCCATAGACCCATAGAAAGAGTGAGAGCTGAGGAAGAGAGAAAAGGGCGCAGGTTAGCAGTATTGCGCTGCCTTCTGTGTGCAGCGAGAGAGCGTTGTCGAGAGACAACAGGAATGTATTGAAAGCAAAAGGTAGGAGAGAAAGGGTGAAGAAGATACTTTAAGTGCCTTACAGGTGTCCTTGCTCGGTGGAGTCGCGCAGGTAGAGTCGATGTCTTTACCCGAGTCGGTCTTCACACGAGAGCTGAATACTTCCGCTGACGCTTCCGCGACAGCGCACACACTACATAGATATAATGCTTACAATCACCTAAGTGAGGGCAGCTGTGACAGGCCTTGCAATTAGCACAGCAAAAGCAAGTATCCCGAGAATGGGCCAAATCGAAACTAGCTGTTGAACAGCGTTACTTAAGTGCTACAATAAAATACAGACTAGCCTATAACCCTTAAGACGCACGGCAAATATTCAAAATAGGATCGCGTCTAACTAAAATACAGATATTTTGTGAAGATAAAAATTAGAAATAAGCAAAGAATCGAAAATAGCCCAACCTGCTTGGCAAAAGAGTAAACAGAGCAACAGGAGAAATAGGTATTAAGAAAAAGCAACTTACGCGCTCTTGCCGTTCTCACAGAGTGACGCTTGTCCTCTAAAGCGTTATCACTTGCACAACACGCTGGTAATTTCGCTAGCCTTGCACAACACGCTAGTAACACACTAGCCTGTTAACGCGCCATCCGTGCCTGTCGTCTTTATTTATTTATTTATTCTCTCGTGAGCTCGTGTCATCCTTGCCTGCCGTCTTTATTTATTTATTTTCTCTCTTGCGCCTTTTACGAATCCATCAAATAACTGTGGTAAGTATAGGATCAGTCAACAAGCACGATGAGTCTTCTCCTGTTATTGTCACTTGCACTTCATGTCACATGTATAGCATAGACTTCTCTGTCAGCACTGAGGGCTTCACATGTGATAAATGCAGGGAGACAGTCAGGCTGACGGAGAAGATTTCAGAACTAGAGACACGCATCAAAACCTTTTATGTTGGCATTAGTGGAATTGCACTAGCATGGTTTAAATCATATTTATCTGACCGTTATCAGTTTGTAGCAGTAAATGAAGAGAAGTCTTATCAATCACAAGTTCAGTATGGTGTACCACAAGGCTCAGTACTAGGACCACTGCTGTTCACTCTGTACATGCTACCACACACACACACACACACACACACACACACACACACGCACACACCCCACACACACACACTCTGTACATGTTAGGAGATATCATTAGGAAACATGGAATTAGTTTTCAAGGGTATAACAAGAATAACAAGGGTACACTGCTGAATGAAGTTACATCTGAGAGAGACCTGGATTTACTCTTTCTGACTGAAACCTGGCAAACACCTGACGATTTCATTGAACTGAACCTTTTAACCCCTGCTGGATATAGTTATTTCACAAAACCTCGACTTAGTGGTAGAGGTGGTGGTCTGGCAGTGATATTTAAGAACAACTACAAAGTGACGAAATATGAAATTCTCGATGTTGCAAGTTTTGAATGTCTCTCACTTCAACTTGCTGGAGCCGCTCCGCTTCTTATTCTATTGATTTACAGACCCCCTAGAAACAACCCAAACTTCTGTTCAGATCTGACTGAACTTCTCACTCTCGCTTTTGCCCGGCATGATAGAATAATGATGCTTGGTGCTTTTAACATACATGTTGATTCTGATTGTACTGCTGCAAAAGACTTTTCAGCATATCGATTTCCCAACACATTCCCACTCTCATACTCTCGATGTGCTCTGTACGGTTGGTGTTGACAATGTGCATGCCCAGGGTCACAATCTGGGTATCTCTGATCACAAACTAATACTTTTTGACTTCTCACTACCCATTGTAAAACCTATAACTAACACTATTATATCCTACCGAAATCTGAAAACCATAACTGTCGAAAATTTCTCCACTGCCATTGCTGTTTCTGCTCTTCCTTCCTCACTCAATCTGCTGTGTCCTGATGAGATAGTTTCTATCTACGATAATTCACTTGGTGATGTATTGGATAAGCTTGCTCCGTTAATAACTAGAGCTGTTCCGTCTACTCACTCCTCTCCTTGGTTCACCCCTGAGCTCAGAGTTCTAAAAACTCAATGTAGGCATCTTGAAAGACTCCACAACAAAACCTCCCTTCTTGTTTATGCCCTAGCCTTTTCTGAATCGGTAGTGAAATACAAAGAAGCGCTTAACATCGCACGCTCCAACTATCTCTCTACTGTTATTAACAAAGCTAAATGCAAACCCAAAACTCTTTTTACAGAAATAAATAAACTGGTCAAACCGTCCACTGTAGCTCTTACTGGTTCTGCTGATCTTTGTGAAGACTTTCAGTCCTTCTTCCTACAAAAAATTGACAACATCTATCAGTCTTTTTCCTCTACTGCCACTACCCCTTCAACTCCATATTTGATTGGTTGTCCGCTAGACACTTTTTCACTCACAAATACATCTGTGGTTGCAAATATGATTAACAAATCAAACTCAACTTCCTGTACACTTGATCCTATTCCAACATACCTGTTAAAAACTCATTCCTCCTTACTCACAGGTCTCTTGCCACTGCCACTACTCCGCTTAATCTGAAAGTAGCAGCCATTACCCCAATCCTTAAGAAGCCTGGTCTCGACAACGCCACTCACAGTAATTATAGACCAATATCAAATCTCGCTTTCATTGGCAAGCTACTCGAGAAGGTAGTTGTGGCGCAGCTGCAATCACACTTAGAGAGACATAATCTCTTTGAACCCCTTCAATCCGGTTTCCGTACACATCACAGTACAGAAACAGCACTCCTAAAAGTATTAAACGATCTCCTTCTGGCTTCTGATTCGGGTGCACATAGTATCCTGGTTCTCCTTGACCTCAGTGCAGCATTTGACACTGTGTGCCACCCTACAATTATCTCATGACTGTCTGAAATAGGCATCACGGGTGCGGCACTTTAGTGGTTGACCTCATATCTATGCGATAGACAACAATTTGTTAAGATAGGCAACAATCACTCACGGTCAGTTTGTGTTTCCCATGGTGTGCCCCAAGGCTCTGTACTTGGCCCGCTTCTATTTCTAATATACTTACTACCTTTAGGCCAGATCTTTAGACAGCATGGTCTCAATTTTCACAGCTACGCTGATGATATTCAAATCTTCTTCACGATTGACCCGAACTCATCTTTTCCACCCCCTTCAGTTATCTCCTGCCTTCACGACCTTAAAACATGGATGTCCTCTAACTTCTTGCCGCTTAATGCTGGTAAAACAGAAATCCTGTTGATTAACCCTAGATCACAAAACTCACCCAGACAAGACATTTTTATTGACATAGATGGTGTTGAGATTAGGCCTTCTAAAACGGTACGGAATCTGGGAGTTTTGTTCGACCCCACGCTCTGCTTTCACTCACACATTAGTCAGACTGTCAAATCATGCTTCTTCCACCTGCGGAATATTGCTCGTATTCGCCCCTCTCTTACCTTTACAGACACGGAAACTGTTATTCATGCTTTTATCACTTCCAGATTGGATTTCTGTAATTCATTATATAGCGGACTACCCACCAAAGCAATTTACCGCCTACAAATGGTTCAAAACTCTGCTGCACGCACCCTCACATATAATAAAAAATCTGCTCACATCACTCCTATCCTTCACCAACTGCACTGGCTTCCTGTCATACACCGCATCCAATTTAAACTGTTAATCCTAATATTTAAAGACCTACATGGCACGGCACCCAAATACCTTGTTGACTTGGTACAGCCATATGTTCCAACTCGGGCCCTCAGATCTAGCACGGAAAACCTTCTCGTGGTACCCCGGGTCAGACTCTCCACAGTGGGCGGTAGGGCTTTTAATGTTGCTGGACCTACGCTCTGGAATAAGCTGCCCCCGAATCTTCGTGCGCACGATAACATCCGGTCCTTCAAAAAACATCTGAAAACCCATTTCTTCAAGCTTGCCCAATAAATCATCTTCCTCATCACTGTTTTTTCTGTTCTACATTTTTTCAACTTTACATGCTACATACTTTGTCAAAATAGCATATTTTGATAAATAACGCAATATCTCCTTGCAAACCAGTATATGCTTGATTCCATCTGTTTTGTCTCTCGTAAGCTGATGGCCTTTGTATTTGTTCGCTTGTTGTTTGTTTGCTATTTGTTGTTTGTATTACATTGTGAAGCAACCTTGGGTTCTTGTAAGGCGCTATAGAAAATAAACATATTATTATTATTATTATTATTATTTTCACTGTTATGCTGATGATACTCAGCTGTATATTTCTTTACGCACTGACGAAACTTCAGAAACCTGACGAATATCAGAAAAAGCATAATGGGGCACTTTAAGAAATTGTGACTGGATATTGGATGTTTTTTTAATGATTGTGTGATAAATTATTGATTATTGATTACAGAGGCGCCTGCGGAGTCAAACCCATTCGAGTCAGGTGAGGAAACTAACCACAGACTGAAGTATTTATTGAGCAGATAAAAGCCTTTAATGCAACACAAGCTCATTGGAAAAACTTATCTTTACATACAATTCACTGCAGTTTCCAGCTGAAATTAACACTAAATTCAGTATAACACCAACAAATTGTATTCATTTTCACAAAAATTATGATTACAGGGAAATATTATTGATCAATATAAACTTAATTTCACGCTGTTCCTTACACAATACTATGTTATGAGCTGAAACGATTTTATCATAGTGCATGATTTGTAAACTAATAAATTTTAATGTGTGCATTACATAAATAGCTCCATTTATGTGGCTTTTTTAACAAAGTAAACTTGCTCAGTAGCTCAGCTGATACAGCGGTGCAGAATCACTCGAGTCACGAGTCACGATAAAACAGCTCAAAGAAGCTTCCAATCGGCTTCAGTTTTTATCTCATGTTTGTTTCTGTACACACTATCGGTTAGGGTTTAGTGTAGATGCAATGTTCTTTCCAAACAATCAACATAATAAAAAGCTAAAACATTCACATTCATCTGTTTCCGTGAAAATTAAACACACTTTTGGTACCACTCATTGGGCATTTCACTTTAAAAAAATGATTTTGCAGAAATGTTTTTGCAATGATCCTGTGTTGCTTTATTACATGTTTTGCATTAAAAAGTGACTTAATCAGCAAAATCCAGTACCAGCTTATAGTAGCCTTTCTTCTCAGAAAATCACTTATGTTGGCAAACTATTTGATTTTAAATGTGGACTTGATAATATGGTTATACAGTTCTTCACAGTATTATAGATAAGGTACAGTGTTGATGTGTAATAGCAACATCTTCTGATTTCCCAGGATTTAACACTCGAGGACACAAATCACCAGCCAGAGCTCCTAATCTCAGCGATCGGACACACGGAGATCCAAGTACATTCCTTCAAACCTGACTGATAATAATAGACTAATACTCGCTTCCTTTCATGGCTCTCATTCGATTCTCCTCCGTCTCTGTAGATTGTAAGGTTGATATTGCGTTCCTCATGGATGGCAGCTGGAGTATTGGGAAACGACGATTCAAGATTCAGAAAGACTTCCTTGTGGAGGTTTCCCAGGCTCTCAATGTGGGCGCCGAAGGAGCCATGATGGGCATCATTCAATACGGGTAATAATGTTTCTGTGCCAGAAAACAGACAGATGCTGGAGGATTATTAATGAGACAAGTGAGGGACTGTCACTTAACCTACAACTAACATGATCCCGTTAGTATTCGCAAAATTACGAATAAAATTTGGTTTTAGCATACATTAATTTCCCTTCAGAATCAGAATAAGAAAGAGCTGTATTGCCAGTTCTGTTCGCACACACAAGGGATTTTTCTTGGTAATGAAGATTCCAGTGCACACATATACAACAACAAAACAAATAACATATAAATAAAAATATGACCGTCTTAAAACACGGTTAGGTTAAGTCAGAATAGACTATAATATTCACAGATTATTAACATATTACACACTTGTTTAGATGAAAGATCCACTGAAAGATACAATATCATTATTTTTTCACTGACTAAAATCAAAACATATTTACATTACAAGAACTTCATAGATGTGTATGAATCCTAAAGGTGATTGTAGAATCTCGAATTTAAGGAATTGAATATATTTTTATATACACTACTGTTAGATTCTGTAAGATTTTTTGTGTTTATTCTCTTAAAGTATAATCATGTATTTATTTGATAAAATACAGAATACAAAATACAGCAAAAACAGTGAAATATTATTCCAATGTAAATCAGCTGTTTTCTATGTGAATATATAGTAAAGTGTAATTTATTCCTGTGATCAAATCTGAATTTGTGATTAATCCTTCAGAAATCAGTATACCGGTAATATGATGATTTGATGCTCAAGAAACATTTATGATTAATATCAGTGCTGCTTCATGTTTTTGTGGAAACCGTGAAACATTTTATTTTTCAGGATTCTTTGATGAATAGAAAAATCAAACAAACCGCATTTATTTGAAGTAGAATTTTTTGCAACATTATAAATGTCTTTACTGTATCTTTTGAACACTTTAATATTAATCTTTTTTTTTTAAAAAAACCTTACTGATCCCAAAATGGCTTGTTTTGTTTTTAGTATAATGTATGTTCCCTTTCGAAAGCTACAATCGATGCTGCGCTGCTCAGCGCATTGGGAACATATTTTATCGTGACCAGCTGTGAATAATGTGTATAACACGTCAATGAAATTGACCCGGAGGTAATATAGCCTCGGTCGGTGACGTCATCGGCACGCCCCCACGACACGAGGCTATAAGAAGATGAGCCGCAGGTGCATCATCAGGTCTTTTATCTTCAGACCATTACTGTGCATGTGTGAACGTCAAGCTCTCTCTCTCAACTTTCATCTGATACAGATCTTTGTTAGGAGTTAGTTTTGTCAGGCAGTGTGCAGAAATTTTCTCATCTCCAATCTTTTTTCTCTCTCATTTATCTGAGTTTAAAAGAGTGAAATGAGCCAGCAAAGCAAGAAGCGTTGTGTTCCTCCATGCTCCCGTTCCATGTCTGAGCTGGATACACACGATTATTGTTTTGTGTGTTTGGGGAAGAGCACGCGGGTCTGGTTTTAGAGGGAGGCGAGTGCGAGCATTGTGAGCGTCTCACTGTTTAGATGCTTCGCACTCGTCTCAGCTATTTCCAGTCCGCACCCACATTTTCATCGTGGGGCTCGCGTATGGATCTGCATGACGAGCAAGAGACGAGTCAGTCCCTTTCGCTTGCTGCGTCACCAGATCCAGATATCCCTTCTCGTGATCTCGAAGCGCACTCTTTGGCTTCTTCGGTTCACGAGGGGGATAATATATCTCTTGGGTATCTGTCATTCCGGGCGCGGAACATCTAACATCCCCTCAAGAGGAAGTATTAAAATTAATACCGCTCTCAGAAAGTCTGGCAGCGTGGAAACTTCTGCCAGGCGTTTCTGCGTGGGTATTAAGCACAGTACAGTTAGGATACAGAATCCAATTTATTCGTCGTCCTCCGCGTTTCAACGGCGTGATTTTCACTTCCGTGAAACCAGAGCTGATGCATGTACTGTCACAAGAGCTGCAAACTCTTCTGAGCAAAGAGGCCATAGAATATGTTCCTCTTCCAGAGAGGGAGTCAGGTTATTACAGCAGATACTTCCTAGTTCCAAAAAGGATGGGGGGTTGCGTCCAATCTTAGATCTTCGAGGCTTAAACCGTACAGTCAAAGCGCTCAAGTTCAAGATGTTAACCGTCAAGACGGTCGTGTCGCAAATTCAACATCGCGATTGGTTCGTCACGATCGATCTGAAGGACGCATATTTTCACATAGAAATATTGCCACAACACAGGAAATTCCCGAGGTTCGTTCGGAAGCGTACCAGTTTCGGGTTCTTCCATTCGGCCTAGCCTTGTCACCCCGCACATACACAAAATGCATGGATGCAGCACTGGCTCCAATGCGACTCCGGGGCATTCGCATTTTGAATTACATCGACGATTGGTTAATTCTAGCACAATCACGAGAGATGGCGCTTCAACACAGAGACATCGTGTTAGCTCATCTAGTTTCTTTAGGGCTGAAACTCAACACCAAGAAGAGTGTTCTTTCTCCTGCTCAGAGAACGAATTATCTCGGGATCGTTTGGGATTCGGTTACGATGCGGGCGCAAATGTCTCCCGCTCGAATCGAGACCATTCGGCAGACCATGACCAAAGTCAAGCTAGGCCAGGTTCGTACTGTTCGTCAGTATCAAAGAATGTTGGGTCTCATGGCTTCAGCATCCACGGTAATTCCTCTGGGGCTGTTGCACATGAGACCGTTTCAGTTGTGGCTAAAAACCAGAGGATTTCATCCAAGAGCCAATCCTCAAAGGCTAATAAAAGTGACGCGCCGCGGGCTTCGTACACTATCTCTGTGGCTCAGACCCCGGTTTCTCGCCTTGGGTCCCACTTTAGGGGCGCCGTGTCGTCGCAAACTGCTAACGACGGACGCCTCCCTGATGGGCTGGGGAGCGGTCTTAGATGGCCGTCCAGCTCAAGGGGAATGGGAGGGTCATCAGCTCGATTGGCACATCAATTGCCTCGAGTTGATGGCTGTATTTCTGGCTCTGAGATATTTTCTCCATTAATTGAGGGGCTGTCATGTCCTAGTGCGGGTGGACAGCACAGCAGCAGTCTCTTATATAAATCACCAGGGAGGTCTGCGCTCGCGCAACCTGAACAGGATAGCGAGGCAGATTTTTTCTCTGGGCCCAGGGGAAGTTCCTGTCTCTCAGGGCAGTCTACATCCCAGGGCGTTTGAATGTGGGAGCAGATCTATTGTCCAGACAGACACTTCCGACGGGGGAGTGGAGACTCCACCCGGAGGTAGTGAGACAGATTTGGACCAGGTTTTACCAAGCGGAGGTGGACCTCTTCGCCTCCCAGCAGACAGCGCAATGTCCCCTCTACTTCTCTCTGAGTCACCCAGCTCCGTTGGGTCTGGATGCGATGGCGCCTGTATGCGTTTCCTCCAGTTTCTCTGCTCCCGGGAGTTCTAGCCAGAGTTCGCCAACTAGGGTCTTGCCTATTACTGATAGCGCCGCGTTGGCCGAACAGAGTATGGTTCTCGGAGATAATGTCTCTACTCGACGGCTCGCCGTGGCGATTCCGGAGAGGAGAGACCTTCTGTCTCAGGCGGAGGGCACGATATTCCATCCCAGGCCCGGCCTGTGGAATCTTCACGTTTGGCCCCTGAGGGGTACCAATTAAGAGCCACTGGGCTTTCGCCGGATGTTATTGAGACCATTCTGAGTGCTAGGGCTTCCTCCACTAGGAAATGTTATGCCAATAAATGGGGTGTTTTTGAAAGGTGGTGTGTTGAACACAATGTAGATTCAGTTAACTGCCAGATTGCTTCAGTGCTGGACTTCATGCAAGAAAAATTATCAACAGGTACATGTCCTGCTACTCTTAGGGTTTACGTGGCCGCTCTTTCGGCTTGCCACGCCTTAATTGACGGGGCACCACTGGGGAGACACCCTCTGCTCTCTCGCTTCCTTCGGGGAGCCAGGCGGCTGAGGCCTCCAGTAAGAACCAAGATCCCTTCATGGGACTTAACTGTAGTTCTCGAGGGTCTGATTGACACCCCCTTTGAACCTATAGAATCAGTGTCTGATAAACTTCTGACTCTAAAAATGGTTTTTCTAATGGCAATAACCTCTTTGAAAAGAATTGGGGATATGCAGGCTCTGTCTGTCTCGCCATCCTGCTTAGACTTTGCCCCAGGAATGGTGAAAGTGATTTTGCATCCACATCCTGACTATCTGCCCAAAGTTCCGTTTTCGGCTGTACATCCTGTCACTCTTGAGGCTTTCTGCTCCCCGCCGTTCTCAACGCCGGAGCAGGAGAGATCTCATAGACTGTGTCCAGTCCGTGCTCTTCAGGCTTACATCCACCGCACTAGCCAGTGGCGTAAGTCGGAGCAACTGTTCGTCTGTTATGGGGGCAGCAACAGAGGAGGAGCTGCTACCAAGCAGACTATGTCGCATTGGGTCAGGGATGCTATCGCTCTTGCCTATGAGGCGCGCGGCCAAGCTTCGCCTATAGGTCTTAGGGCTCACTCCACCAGGGGGGTCGCCTCTTCTAGTGCTCTGGCAAGGGGTGCCCCCCTACAACATGTTTGTGATGCGGCAGGTTGGTCCTCTCCGCACACGTTCATAAGATTTTATAGTTTGGATGTTCATGCCACTCCGGGCTCTCATGTCCTTGAGTCGACATCACAAGCTAATGTCTAGGCTCTCTTGCGTTCTTGTGAAACACACCTGCACAACCGTGGGGTCCAGACATGTTCAAGCACGGCGGCGTGGGTATTCTCGTTCCCAATGCGCTGAGCAGCGCAGCATCGATTGTAGCTTTCGAAAGGGAACGTCTCCGGTTACTTGATTGTAACCTTGTTCCCTGAGAAAGCGGAACGAGATGCTGCGCTGCTTTGCCGTGCTGAAGATGTCCCAGGACTGCTCTTCAGATAATATCCTGATGATGCACCTGCGGCTCATCTTCTTATAGCCTCGTGTCGTGGGGGCGTGCCGATGACGTCACCGACCGAGGCTATATTACCTCCGGGTCAATTTCATTGACGTGTTATACACATTATTCACAGCTGGTCACGATAAAATATGTTCCCAATGCGCTGAGCAGCGCAGCATCTCGTTCCGCTTTCTCAGGGAACAAGGTTACAATCAAGTAACCGGAGACGATTTATTGAAGTCAGCGGTTCTGACCAGAAATCAGGAGATTTGCAGATTTGTACATCTCTAAATTAACTTACATGCTGTCATACACAATTGAACCAAAATATAACTGGATGACCATTCATAAGAATTTCATTTCTGATCCAGGGACGATGCGGTCACAGAGTTCAGTCTGAAACAGTTCTCCAGCTCCAATGATGTGAAACCAGCCATCAATAAAATCACCCAGAAGGGTGGTCTGTCACATGTAGGTGAGTGAATAACACTGAACCGCTCTGAGTTATCCCAGTTATCACAGGGTTTCACATCTCAGTTCCAAATAGATCTAAATCTGAGCTGGGAACTGTGAAATTACAGGGCTGGTGCCACTCTGTGGTGTTTCTGTGTTAGCTGACCAAATGCCTGAGGTTTATCCAACCTAGAGATTTGGTTGTATGGTTTGTGTTATAGATAGTGTCTCATTTTAATAAAACAGCAGCTGCCTGTAAAGCCAAAGATAGCCTGAGGACACAGCATTATCTGCTTTGAGGAATCTGGTTGGATGATGTTTAATCAGAGCCGTAGCCCTTCTTCTTCTCTATATGATTTACACAAACACACTTGTTTGGACTCTGAAACCCCTGAGGACTGCAGTGACCATAAAAAATGTACTTAAAGCACACAAAATGTATGAATTTTAAATGATAAATTGTCAAAGCAAGTGTCATGTGTTGTTAAGAAATATGGCATCAATATTCAACACATATTAAATGTTTGTTGTTGTTGTCTTTTAAACGTGGCCTTCCTAATGAGCTCCCCTTATATTGAAGTCCTGGACTCACCCCTAAAAGATTCGCTGGTCTTTTCTCCTCTATTGTGTTGTATATCCGAGTGAATCACTTCAGGAACAAGAACAAATGTGGGCGGGGCTTGATTGTGTCTGTGGGGAATTGATTGGATGGTTGTGGTTTGCTATTGGCTGATCTCATGTGAGTGACAGGTTATAGCTCCGCCCACATCATCAGAGAAGAGAAGAGATGCTGCAAGAGGAACTTATTCTGATTCAAGATTACCAGGGACATGAATTTAAAATGCAGATAAATAATTTAGAATAAACACTGCAATATTCCATAAAAAACAAGAATTGTCCATTTTGATTTCATGGTGACTTTAATGCAGCAACTTGTTTAGGTGTGGTTGACGTGCCTCGATACTTTCAGGGTCCACCGAGGGCAGTATTTCTAAAAAACATTTCTTATTAAATCCATGAGCTCAAAGTTTGAATATTCAATTAAACTTAGCAGAATAATGTTTTTCTTACTGCTGCATTGATAGTTTTCTGCCTCTCCCTGAGTCCTGGAAGCGTTTAAGGAAAGCGTCTGAGGGCCGAGACTGGAGGCGGAACAGAGCTGCGATTGAGACGCAGAACTGTAGATGTGTTGTGCTGACTCTGGCTCTGTGCTCTTTAAGGCAAGGCCCTCTCCTACATCAACAAGCACTTCTTCAGCGATGCTAATGGGAACCGAGGCGGAGCGCCCAACGTGGCGGTGGTGCTGGTGGACGGATGGCCCACTGACCGGGTGGAGGAGGCGTCGCGGCTCGCTCGAGAATCCGGCATCAACATCTTCTTCGTCACCATCGAGGGCCCGGATGAGAACGAGAAACAGAACGTGGTGGAGGCCAACTTTGTTGACAAGGTATTCATATTGAGAAAGGTGGGGGTGTCCGATTTCAGTACTCACTAGTACTCATTTAGGGTTAGGGCTAGTATGGTATTGTTCGCGGTCAAAACAGATTAGAGAACATCATTTTATATTCATTAAATTAATGTACTATATTTCATTTCAATGTTTTTTCTTTAATATTTTGTATTTTAAGGGGATTTTAAGTTACTACCAAATTATGCAACATTTCTTTCAATTTAAAATGTATAAAATAAACACATTTGATGCTTTTTTTATTAATGCACTATTTGAGGTATGGAGCAAAATTATTTAAAATCTGTTGAATGGAGGCAGATTAGTATCATAGCTTGTTTCCTGCACAGAATAAAAAATAAAAAGATAATTGCGACTTTTTATCTCGCAACTGACTTTATAACTCACAATTGAGAATATATATTTCACAGTTCTGAGAAAATAATCAGAATCATGGGACACAAACTCGCAATTCCAAGAAAAAAAATTGTGACACAAAATCACAATTGTAAGTCCAAATTGTGAGATATATACTAACAATTGCGAATTATAAAGTCCAGGATATAAATTTGTTCTTTTGAAGAAAGAAATCTTTTTTTTTTTCAGTCTCTGAAACAAGCTTCCAGAGATTAGTGTCATCTGGTGGATAGAAATGAAGATAATCATCTATAACTATAAACAGTACTGCAGTTTTTTCATCTGTCTCTTTAAATGCTTAAGGTGGATTCTGATTGGCTGTCTATGTTTTTATCGCTCATCAGCTGGAAAAAAATATTCTGAAACTGATTCCAACAATATCGTTCCTCTGTGTCGTTATTGTTATAGTTGTGCTGTGGACTCTTCTATTCTATTTAGAATGATTATTAAAACTATCATTATGTTATCGTCCTTGAATGTGAATAGGCCTTAATGTCATGATGTTGCCACTAGATACCTGCATATATAAATACATACAGGGCAAGTGTACAATACAAGTGTGACTATTTTTTATGACATTTTAGCCTTAATGATTAATGTCTATGATTTATATTTGTGTTCACATAGCAAGTGCCAGAAGAATCATCAAGTTTCGTACCATTCCAAAATGTTTTGGTCTGAAATGACTGAAGAAAACCTTACAGTTAAAGGGATAGTTCACCCAAAAATTAAAATTAGACCATGATTTACCCACTCTCAAGTTCTGTTTTAAAGGTGCCATGTGTAATAATTGAGGTAAAAATATCCAAAAAATGAGCTACACGCATCAAAAGAATGAGAAGAAATAAGGGCGATGATGTCATTAAAAAGATGAAAAGTTATAGTGTTGCAGAGATATCAACCTAAATTAGCATTAGCATTACTAGCCCCGGCCCGACAGGTGTTGTAATACCAGTTTCGGCCATGGGAGGCGGCATGCGGGCAACATACATAACCACCAGCCAAACTGCAACACACGAATAACTCGCACTGCTTGTATTTCTTTAATCTCTAAAAATCTCCAAATGCTCCACGTGAACCTGCGGTCTTACTATCGTGTCAATTGATTTGATTAATATGCGCGAGGGAGAGAGAGCAGGACCGCTCTCGTGTTGTTTGAAGACGTGAGAGTGCGCGCGCGCGCGCGGCCGGGGCTCGCTCTCTCTCTCTCTCTCTGTCTCTCTCTCTCTCTCTGCTCGTAACGCGCCCTGTCAAGCGCAGCGGCAGCAGTCATTCTAGTCTACATCCCTCACCGATCAAAATAGGCTTTGGCGGGACAAAGCGGACTATTTGACGGTTTTAGAAGATTAATAACCTGAAACTAAAAAACAGACTAGAGTAGGCCAACTTTCTGGAGGTATACTGCCCCCATCTGGTATGGAATATGTGGAGTATGAATTGATTTTTTGACATAAGGCACCTTTAAGTCCATGAAAGGGTAAATATCCATGATAAAAGCGCATCCATCCATTATTAAAGTGCTCCACAGGCTCTAGCGGGTTAATAAAGTCCTTCTGAAGTGAAGCGATGCGTTGCGAACTAAAATGACTATAACTATGATGGATAGATGCACTTTTATGATGGATAGATGCGTTTTTTATGGGCTTCAAAACAGAAAGCAGGACATTTTTTTAATATAACTCTGATTGAATTCGTCTGAAAGGATGGCTTGATGATGAGTAAATAACATAGAGGGAACTTTATTTCTTGTTTTGTGCCGTAGGCTGTGTGCAGAACCAACGGCTTCTACTCGCTCCCGATCACGAGCTGGTTCGCTCTGCGTAAAGCCGTGCAGCCTCTGGTGAAGCGTGTGTGTGACACCGACCGCCTGATGTGCAGCAAGACCTGCCTGAACGCCAACGACATCGCCTTCGTCATCGACGGCTCCAGCAGCGTGGGAACCGGGAACTTCCGCACCGTGCTCCAGTTTGTCGCCAACGTCACGCGGGAGTTCGAGATCTCGGACACGGACACGCGTGTAGGAATCGTACAGTACACGTATGAGCAGAGGCTGGAGTTCGCTTTCGGACAGCACAACAACAAAGCCGACTTGCTGAACGCTATCAAGCGCATCAACTACTGGAGCGGAGGAACCAGTACCGGAGCCGCCATCACATACGCCGCGGACCAGCTCTTCAGCAAATCCAAACCCAACAAGCGTAAGATCATGATCGTCATCACGGACGGACGCTCCTACGATGACGTGAGGGCCCCGGCGCTGGCGGTACATCAGAAAGGTGAGTTTATGCAGAAACAATTTATCACAAAAATGAACACGTTCTTTCGTGTTAGGAGTGTGGGATTGCACATTTTACTCATTCCACAGATTTTGTGCTCACACCCAAAGTCTGTACACATAAAGCCTCCTCTCAGTACTAAATTGAGTTATTTTTTATCAGCTTATTGCACTTAAACAGTCAAATACACACAAAACAATGTCAAAATACCAGTCATGGCGAGTATTCACGTAAACACAAGCTATGTTTCCATCCACACGTTTTTATCCGCATTAAAGGGTTAGTTCACCCAAAAATGAAAATTCTGTCAGTAATTACTCTCCCTCATGTCGTTCCAACCCCGTAAGACCTTCGTTCATCTTCGGAACACAAATGAAGATATTTGTGATTAAATCTGAGAGCTGGATCACTCCTCCATAGGCTTCTAAGGGACTGAAACTTGACAGCCCAGAAAAGTTATTAAAGAAATCGTTAAAATAGTCCAAGTGACTACAGTTGCTAGATTTTAAGTTTATCAAGCGATTTTTGTGCGCAAAAAAACAAAAATAATGACTTTATTCAACCATCTCTTCTCTTCCATGTCATTCTCCTAAGATGTTGACGTAGTGTAACTGCGCAGCACTTCTGTGTTATACGTCACACGTAGGCTCACTATTGGCCGACGCTGGTTGTGTGTGATGTGTGTGACGTTCAACCAGAAGCGTTGCGCAATAACACTACGTGAAATCTCCAGGCCCAAAGAGAATACTTGAATAGAGTCGCTATTTTTGTTTGTTTTTTGCGCTCAAAAAGTATTCTTGTCGCTTGATAAACTTAAGATCTAGTCACTGTAGTCATTTGGACTATTTTAACGATTTCTTTAATCACTTCTCGGGGCTGTCAAGTTTCAATCCCTTAGAAGCCTATGGAGGAGTGACCCAGCTCTCAGATTTAATCAAAAATATCTTAATTTGTGTTCTGAAGATGAACGAAGGTCTTACGGGGTTGAACAACATGAGGGTGAGTAATTACTGACAGAATTTTAATTTTTGGGTGAACTAACACTTTAAGTGATATTGAATGAAAAATGCCTTATGGAAACAGTAAAATTCAATTGAATTTCACGAATATGATGTAGACGTCCTTCCATTGACTGTTGTTCATCTTCCGTTTCCAGCTCTGGTTCAGAGTCTGGCTCAAACATATACGGTTGAATCCCGTAGGTCGCGGCCAGGTCGGGTTCATTCACAACTTGCGCCATGATCTCTTTTTGGAATGATATGCTGAAGTAACCTGCGGTGTCAATCCCCCTCCTTCCTGCCACCAATCAACGCGCCCCTCATTTGCATTATTAAAATGACCGTATACGACAGCCAAAACCTCGCATCAGATCTCGCGAGACAATAATGCATTCAGAAATATGGGTCAAACGAGCTCTGTGTTTATTTTTTTCCAATTTTTCTTTTTTAGAAGGGCATGAAATGACTATAGTAGAGCGAGGGTATCAAAGTTAATACTACATTATGACTCCTTTAAAATTAACTTTTGCAAATAAAAATCGGAGTCCTGGACACTGAGTGACCTTGCACATTAAGATAAAATCGGATTTTATCTTGATGGATATACGGCTTATGTGATAAACGCTGATGAAAACGTTATTATGGCGCAATCCATTTTGCCTAGTAAAACTTTGTTCGCAAATGTTTGCTTGAATGTTGTGCAATTCAGTGCGAAAACGAATGGAAACACCTTAACATGTCTCAAATCAATTCGATATACCAATTTGATCACAAAACAGCATGTGACATCATTACGCACAGGTTTTTATCCGCTTTAAAGCCGTTTGATGGAAACACACTTTCACCAGCTTTATTCGCATGAGGTTTTTTACCAAACTTCAGATAATTCGATTAACAAGTGGATGGAAACATGGCAACAGTCAGTTCTGTTTTAAGTGAACGAAAACAGTTGAGAAAGGAAACGCATGTGTAACAGTATAATGGATTTGTGTGTCATGTCTTAAAGTGATAGCAGCCTAATATATTTGCTGCCAAATTATGAGATAATAATAAAAATATCTACCGTATTTTCCGCACTATAGACCCCTTATCAGCCGACGTCACAGTTACGTCACGGCGCTAGCTGGAGGCAAAACAAACGGAAAACTGCAGGCGGCTAATACAAACCAGCACAGATTCGGCTACATAATAAGGAGCTTAAACTATTATTATTATTATTATTAAATGTCATCTTGATGTGTTGTTGGGTGCAAGAATCAATGAAAAATGAATATGCTGTATCTGGAATTTTTATTTCTAGAAAATATTCACATCATTAACATTGCACTGTTTACATTGTCGTCTTCTCGGCGCTGGCTCGGCAGAACTGCGGATCGTACACACAAGTCTTGTACATGACCAGTCAGCACATAGTTATAGGCATCTAAAGATTTATATGCCCTCAGTTTCTCTTTACGCTCGGTTTCTCTATCAGGTAGGTGTAGAAGTCAGGCCACTCGACCGGAGGTAGCGTTAATCCTGTCAGATCGTCCATTGAGTGAGCGTGTACGGGTCAGCCGTAAAACATTTTGTACGTCTGGTTCCGTCCATTAAAATTAACTTTTGCAAATAAAAATCGGAGTCCTGGACACTGAGTGACCTTGCACATTAAGATAAAATCGGATTTTCTCCAGTCATTGTTAAAAAACAAGCTAACAAAACTTGCAAATTAACGTTAGTGAAGCGGCCAGAGGGATCGTTCTGCAGCCACCTAAGCTCCGCCCACAGAAAAACGTCACCATTTTTACCAACTGATAAGGGGTCTATAAGGCGCACTTAAAAGCCTTTAATTTTCTCGAAAAACGACAGTGCGCCTTATAATCCGGAGCGCCTTATATATGGATGGTGAACACAAGTTCACCAAGACGGGGAGACAGCGCCGGGCGACTTACGCCACTATCTGCCAATGGATCGTGAATGCCTGGGCTGATATATCAGTCTCAACTGTGATACGAGCTTTCACGAAGGCAGGAATACTCTCTTTATTCAGCCAGCTCACATACCCGTATTTACTTCCTGTTGTCGGTCGAAGTCCACAGTAGATGATTGTTGAGTGCGCGCGCGCGATCAAACCTCCTCCGTGTGTTCAACATCTGATTCGGATAAACCCTTCTTATATTGTCTATGGATGAACCGGGGATGAACTATCTGTTGCTTAGTTACCAAGGATCGCGCGCGCACTCGACAATCGCCTACTGTGGTTTTCGACTGAAAACATGAAGAAAATACGGGTATGTGAGCTGGCTGAATAAACATCATTTTTATTTATATCTTTCACATTTACTGCAGTCAGATTCAACATGTTCACTCATGGCTGTGCACTTGTAATGACACATTAAGGTTGTTAAGAGGCTAAAAGCAGGTTTAAAACTTGCCCCATTTAAGGGTGTAAATTTTAAAAAGAGGATAACACGGTGTAGGCAACACCGGTTTTTGTCGTTGTTCTCTGTACTGACAGCACTCTTTACGTTACCATGAGAGTGAACGGAGTTGTCAGAACACTTAATAAAGTTTGACTTTATCTGACTGTTTTGTTGACATTCCCTTTAGCACATCTAGTGGATGCATAACGCAAAGCCAGTCAAACGTTTGACAATACGGTACATGGCAGTTTTTCCCCCAAATTGTGGCGAGTGAAAATGCTAAGTGGCTTGTAACTTTGAAAAACCACTAACCACAGTGGCTAGTGAGCAAAAGAGTTAGTCAAGCCCTGAGTCTAACATCTGACTAATTTTGGGAAATGTTGTACCAGGACCAGCCAAGGATGTAGATCTAGAATCACATTAAACGTCATAATTCACAGGCTATAGCTAGAACTTTTTGTTGAATAATAAAAGTCCCTATTTTCGCGCATGTATTTGCGGTGTGATGTGATGGAAGTTGAGGTGTTTTCCTCTGCTGTCTCTCCCGCTCCAGGTGTGATCGCGTACTCCATCGGGATCGCATGGGCAGCGCAGGACGAGCTGGAATACATCGCCACTGACCCGGACAGAGAGCACTCTTTCTTTGTGGATGAGTTTGACAACCTCTACAAGTATGTATCAAAAATTATTCACAACATCTGCAACGAATTCAACTCCCAACCACGTAACTGAGCCATTGTGGAATATCACCAAAAATCCAAGGAGCAAGTGCATTACCACACAGTTACAGATACTGTTACAGGTTTAGTGCAGTTAGAAGCGAGCAGCATGTTTCCAGCTTTGATATTTTGCTATTTAAACAAAATACAGTGTGGAAATGGTCATTTAATGATGGCAGTGAATGTGTGTTCAGTAACTTTGGGTTACAGTGTGACGGACTTGTATTTGTATGAGAGAAAACACATCCTTATAGTTTTTGCATAGATGGTTTCAGTTAAAGATTATTTATATTTTACATGCTAAACACAATAATATGAAAAATTACATAATAATAATAATAATATCTGTTTTACATATGGAAAGTTAACTGTCTGCATAAGATAGAAGTGCCAAGAAAATGTTTGTTAATTGTAAATGAAAAATCTTTTTAAATGATGTGCTAAACTAATGGGATTTTGCATATGTTCAGAAGACAGGATTGTTAATGCATGCATGAACTGACTGATGTTACTGTAATGTACAAGATATTTGTCAAGGCACAAAGGTGACCAGTATCGGAGTATTATGATTGTTTTTAAAAGAAGTTACAGAAAATACAAGAAGAAAGGCAACATTCAGAAAGCTCTGGTTGTGTGGTTTTATGACTCTTATCCATTCGAACAGATGTTGATCATAGACCTAAAAGTTTTTTACTTGTCATTTTAAATTCATATATTGTAATTTTTGTATTTGTATATAAAAATGCTTGTATTTTTGTTTAAGATGACACAATTGATCCAATATTTTAATGTAATTTTTAATAAAATTATTATTGAAAACCAGCAAATTCATGGATTTGGACTGAAATGTTAAGTGTCTGGGAAAGAACATCTTTAAACTCTGCCAAAATCTTGATAATTATTTAGGGTAATAAATCTGTCAAGCCATAGTATGCAAGCAAATGTGTTTGTTTGTTTATGTTGTTGTTGTTGTTCTTTACATTGCAGGCACACATGACAAGTAGATTTATATGCTGATATTTATTCCAAAGAATAAAGTCGAATTCAAGGGTTTAACTCGGAGCTCAAGCTTAACCTTCAAGGCTGAACGAGCAAGCGAACTAGTGACTGTCAAGTTAAGTACCATAAATAATCAGTGCTATTGGTAACAGAATAGAATGGGTGGGTAACAAATTCTATACTAAAGTATGTTTTATTTAGCACTTTTCCCCATTAACATTGCTTCAGTAAGGTGTGCTATTGAGAATAGAAAAGAAAAATTGGACAACATAAATTCTATACTGCTAATGCCAATATTATTTAGCACTTTTCACAATTCACCTTGCTATTGAGAAAAGAATAGAATTGTCACATTTCTAGTTTGTTTTTGATCTTTTCAGTTCATGTCGGTTATTCTGGAAGGCCCTGAAGAAATCTTCCGAGCTCAGGCCCCCAGATCCAGAGTCCGCTCCGAAGTCCACTCCAGAGGGTGAAACCCTTGAATCCGCTCCAAAGATTGAAACCCTTGAGTGCGTTTTAGTGTGAGAAATTGTCACGGTGGCCTTCCCAGAGCTGTCTGCTCTCCCAGACAAGATCACGGTGGCCCTCCCAGAGCTGCCTGCTCTCCCAGACAAGGTCACGTTGGCCGTCCCAGAGCTGCCGGCTCTCCAAGACAAGGTCACGTTGGCCGTCCCAGAGCTGCCTGCTCTCCCAGACAAGGTCACTGTGGCCGTCCCAGAGCTGCCTGCTCTCCCAGACAAGGTCACGTTGGCCGTCCCAGAGCTGCCAGCTCTCCAAGACAAGGCCACGGTGGCCGTCCCAGAGGTGCCTGCTCTTCCAGACACGGTCACAGTGGCCGTCCCATAGCAGCCTACTCTTGCAGACAAGGTCCCAGAAGCCTTCCCAGAGCTGCCTGCTCTCCCAGACAAGGTCACTGTGGCCATCCCAGAGCTGCCTGCTCTCCCAGACAAGGTCACGGTGGCCGTCCCAGAGCTGCCTGCTCTCCCAGACAAGGTCACTGTGACCGTCCCAGAGCTGCCTGCTCTCCCAGACAAGGTCACGTTGGCCGTCCCAGAGCTGCCTGCTCTCCCAGACAAGGTCACGGTGGCCATCCCAGAGCTGCCTGCTCTCCCAGACAAGGTCACAGTGGCCATCCCAGTGCAGCCTGCTCTCCAAGACAAGGTCACGTTGGCCGTCCCAGAGCTGCCTGCTCTCCCAGACAAGGCCACGGTGGCCGTCCCAGAGGTACCTGAGTGTCAGTCTGTTGTAACTAAACATTAAGCACCTGAGAACCTGGGGCAGCATCCAGGTCTAAACTGTAAGATCTAACGAATGTGAGCGGAAAGGAAGCCCGCCGCTTTACAGACGTCTAGAAGAGAAACCCCATATAGTAAGGCCTTAGAAGCCGCCATACTCCTAGTCGAGTGAGCTCAGACCACAGAGGACACGGCTGGTCCGAGTACTCGTATGCAAGTGAAATAGCCTCAACTATCCACTTACTAACCGTCTGTTTAGAAGCAGGAAGACCCTTCTTAGGTGATCCAAAGCAAATAAATGGCCGGACTTCCTCCATGAAGATGTCCGAAACACATAAGTGTCCAGTGATCACACTGGGCACAAGAGGTTAGTTTTCCCTGGTCCGAAATGGGGGAGGACAGAAACCTGCAGCACAATAGGCCTTGGAATAATGGTAGGCAACTTGGAAAATATCCATGTTTCGGGTAAGATTGCCTTGGCCAACCCCGGTGCACTCAAGACAGGTGGGGACCGAAAGGGCCTGAAGGTCTGACTCTTATAGGGACGAATAGCTAGCAGAAATAGTCTTTAAAGAAAGGAACTTCTCTGAGACCAAATCTAAGGGCTCAAAGAGAGCCCCAGATAGGCCTAAACTATTGTAAAGTCCCAGGCCGGACCCTAGTGCAAGTTGCAGGCCTCAGCCTCAAGGTGCCACAAAGGAAACGAGTGATCAGGGGGTCTCGACCCAAAAATGTACCACCCACCAGGGCGTGAAAAGCTGCAATGGCCGCCACGTATACCTTAAGCATGGAAGGACATAGACCTGATACAAAGCGTTCTTGCAGAAACTCAAATACTAAGTTTACTGAACAGTTAACCGGATTCCACTGACGCTGGTAACACCAAGAAGTAAAAAACTCTCGAAATAGTTAAATTGTTTCCTCGTAGCGGGAGCTCTGGAGCTAGAATGTCGTATGCTGAGACGTGAACAGATCCACTTCTGCCTGGCTGTTTTTAAAACTCCCATATTTACTCCACCGCCTCAGGGTGGAGTCCCCTGGCCTCAGCCCCTGCCTCGACAGAGTGTCTGCTCCAATATTCTGGCCCCCTGGAATATACACTGCCCTCAGGTAGCATATCTACTTGAGGGACCAAAATAAGAGGCCATCAACGTGGTGTCTGTGGAACAAGAACCAGAGTACCCTCCACATAACCAAGGCGCGGGGATACTGCCGCGTGGTCTTGATGTCATGGAGTGGGTTTCCCCTCGGGGAGAACCCTCTGGTCCTGATCCAGAGCAACACATGATGGCCCCTCAGGTCTGGGAGGAGATGTCTCAACGCATTGACGACAAACATCATCTCTAGGCAATTCATGTGCCAGAAGAGATGATGACTCCTCCACAAGCCCTGAGCTGAGCGGCCTTCCAATACCGCTCCCCAGCCGGTGAGGGAAGCATCTGTCGAGATCACAACTCGATGCAAAGAGCTCCCAACCGGATGCTGGGTTAAGAACCAGTGTTTACTACATATAACCAAGGCGTGGCGGAACCGCCGGGTGATCTTGATCATAGGAAGAGGGTTTCCCCTCGGGGAGAATCCTCTGGTCCTGAGCCACCACTGTAAAGGTCTCATGTACAGCATGCCAAAAGGTATCCCGTTGGACGCTGCTGCCACAAGACCCAACAGTCTCTCGAACTGTTTTACAGTGCGTGACTAGCCTTTCTCAGCTCTTTTGTGGCTGTTAGGATAGTAGAAACACGAACGGGCGACAGAGTGGCCCGCATCGTCACTGAATCCCATACCACACCAAGGAAAGTGGTTCTCAATACTGGAGAAAGCACACTCTTCTTGGTATTGAGCCTCAACCCCAACATCTGATATGAGTGATAACGACACCTCAGCGCCGAACCGCCAACTGCTCTGATTCCGCTAGAATCAGCCAGTAGTCGATGTAGTTCAGAATACGTATGCCCTGAAGCCTGAGAGGGGCTAGAGCTGCATCCACGCATTCCGTGAACATGCGGGGTGATAAAGCTAGACCGAAAGGAAGAACCTGATATTGGTATTCTTTGCCCCAAAGAAAACCTTAGGAATTGCCTGTGCTGAGGAAGGACGGAGATATGGAAGAAGGCGTCCTTCAGATCTATCGTGACAAACCAGTCCTCGGATCTGATCTGAGTCACGATCTGTTTGAGGGTCAGCATCTTGAACTTTAGTTTCTAAACCGACCGATAAACAGACGAAGATCTAAAATGGGACGCAACCCTCCATCCTTTTTTGGAACAATAAAATAACGGCTGTAAAAACCCGACTCTCGGTCGGGTGAGTACACCTATCACCTGTTCTATAGCTTCTTTTGCTAACAGGGCCTTTACCTCTTGCTCCATTACCAGAGCCTGCTCGGGATGCACCACTGTGGGCAACACCCCGTTTGTAACGAGGAGGACGAGAACCAAACTGGATTCGGTATCCTTACACTATAATCTGCAGGACCCAACGAGAAATATTCGGCAGAAGCTTCCACGCTGCCAGAAAATTTACTAAGGGAACCAGCCTCTCGAGGCTGGTCTCTGGTGTTACTGAGACAGCTAATTCAGGAGCCTGAAACATAATGGCAGGAACTACCTGAACTGGCTGCTCTAAAAGCCCCCTCAGAGGGCGCGAAACCGATGCTGTGCCGCAGCATAGCATCAGCGATTCGCTGGGGACCGCTGCGCCCCGAAGCACCAAGGGTGGCGGGGTTGGCAGAACGGTCCCGTGAGGACCCCGAAGTGGAACGGGCACCGTAATATGAGGTGTACACCGCTCCACTTCGGTCGGGGCTGTCCTCACAGGTCTGACGCATAAACATCAGGACCCTTTTTTTTATTTTTTTTTTAACCGAAACCTTCGCCTGAAGAACGGTCCTCAGATCCGGCTTCGACTTAGAAGACTTCGGTTGAGAGTGTTGTGTCTGTTTCCAGTGTTTACGTGGAGGTGCACGAGACGCAATACACGATACGAGGAGCTAGATGGCTGGGGCTGCTCACGCCCAGCAGCCCCAGGGGGTTAGACATGGCGAGGGAGAAACTTTTTAAAAGCATCCGATTGATTCTTAGACTCTTGAGATCTCTCGATGACCGTATAAACTGCGTCGCCGAAGAGACCAGAAGGCTCAACCGAAGCATCAAATAAAAAATCTTGATCTTTTTTCCTTTATTTCGGCCATTTTTTAATTAAACCAAAGGTACTTCTCAGTGGCTACCAGGGCCATAGAACGACCAAACGCCCTGGCGTCTTTTTAGTCGCCCTGAGAGAAAGATCGGTAGCCCGACGAAATTCTCGAATTTCGTAAGGACTAACTCCCTCACTCTTATCAATATCCCCCAGCAGGTCAGCTTGATAAGCCTGGAACACTGTCCATTGTGTGAAAACACGCTCCAGCTTGACCTGCTGCTGCATAGGCTTTGCCCACTAAAAACCAAAAAAAAAAATTATATATATATTGGCTTTAAGCTGTTTAGTGGGCAAAGCTGAAGCCTTCAAGGACGATGCTGGACCAGGTGATAAATAACTAGTGTCTGTTCAGCCTGGGGCATCGCCTCATATCCGTACTCTTTCAGCCCTCTTATATCTGAATATAATTTAACTTGAGGGCTAAAAAGTTTTATCAAGATGAGTACGGCTTATTCCACGATTTAGAAAGTTCATTATATAAATCAGGAAAAAAGGGAAGGCCTTGTGATGGAGATGGTGTGGCTGAAGGGAGAAAGCGCTCGTCTAAAACCTTCTTTTTTTTCTTTTTTTTTTAAACGAGCGCCCAAACTCTCAGATGTTTTTCATAAAATATTTAATTTATCTACAGCCCTATTAATCACCTCCACCAACTCCTCATATACTGGGGAAACAGATGGCGAATAATTTTTCACCATGTGTGTGTGTGCTTTCACTCTGAATACTCATAACATCGACCTCCGCGGAGGAAGAGACTGGTAATAGAGGACTCTCTCCCCGGGCGGGAGAAGCCGCAGAGCGGGCTTCCGACAGCGGGGAGAGAGCACTGGATCTCCCGGGTAAGGACGGGGAAAAGGCCCTCGGACCCGTCTCCAAAAACCCCCAAAAGATCCTTTTGCGATCCCCAGGAATGCATTCTCCGTGCTGCCTCGGCAAACGCGGGTCCTGATCCCTGAGGATCGCGAGCCTGCCCACTCTTGTAGCTTTCACATAGCGACAGGCTAGAGCAGATTATGCGAATATTTTTAGCTGTAGCATTTGCTCCACTCCCAAACAAATGATACAAAGCTCGTGTGTGTCCCCACCCGTTAAATAACGCGGGCAGGGAGGAACACACTGCTTGTACACTTGTTTCGCCATAAAGTTTCCCAATATATAGCAACATACAACAATAAATAGACAGAGACAGTATACACAGATCGCTTGCTGAGGCGCAAAAGCTAATGCCGGTTTGCACCGGATGGGCTTTTATCATTTCCTGGTCATGACGTCACCCGCCCGTGACGCTCATTCTTTCCTTTGGACTAGTTGACATATATGCTTCAGACGCATTCACGCTGGGGGGCGTTCCCATGGCGTTGATGACGCATCGCGAGTTCCCTTTTCGATAAAGGGAACCCAATTTTCAAGCTACATTCACAAAACCTCAGACTCTTCTTGCAAAACCAAACTTTCACCTCAAAACAGTTCAATCTGTGCTCAAAACTGAACTTTTTGAACTTTGTGAACGTTGTCAAATCGTGCCCCGAGTCAATCAAAATTAAAAACACTCCTGAACAGTCACCAAACACTACGTAGAAAACTAGAAAACACAATGTTCAGCACATGAAGCTGGAGAAATAAATGTTTATTGTTCACTGTAGGCTAAATGCATGTTGCAAAACAAATAAAACCTGTGCATTTAGCACTTGTACAAAAGACAAAACAGAAATCTTGTGCATTTACACATAGCACTTGTAAAAACTAACAGCAATCGTATGCGTCCGCCACTTGTGTACAGTAAGCCCATGTAAAAATAAAGTACAAAAATATACATGGAATACTAGGATTACAAACAGTTAGACCAACCCTCCATTACAATACTACCGTCTATTGGTACAGTGATGTACTGAAACACTTACAGTATACTGTGGTACTGTATATAGTATGTCATACAGTACAGTTTTTCTCAATTGTTTACACACAAATTCTGGTACTTGAGACACAATGACCACAACATGTAACTCATTTACCAACCCCCTGAACCAATTCTGCTAAACTACAAGCACAATTCCTGCTTTACACTCAAACTGCAGTTCTAAAACACACGTTTTTCAAAACACTAGACACAATTCTCTGCATTTGGCACAATTTTCATGCACAAAATCTCTTGTTTTCACAAGGAACACACTGCCATTCAGATCTGCACACTGACTTGTCACATGGGCAAACACATGTCACACAGTTTTACAATTCTGCTTCGGTCTTTTATGCTAAAGCTCTGATTGCTAAGAGAAGATGCAGCTTAGGGTTTTTTTTTTTTTTTTTTTTTTTTACTGTAACTGCATACAGTCCATTTTTCTGTTGTTTTGTATGTAGACCACTGTATGTGCAACTTTATGTTGGTTGTGATGTACGAAATTTGCGATCTATCTCCCATTGTTTTTGTGGGAAAAATAAAATATATTTGTTGCCGTGTATTTGTGTGTTCTGGGTATAAAAACAATATTCTCAAATATTTTACAACACACTTATGTATGTACTGTCTGTAGTAAGTGTAACACTGAACAAAAAAGGCCTGAGTCATTATGATGAATGGAGAAGAAGTGTTTTCCATTCATCAAAGTGTTTTACATTGAGCACATCAGTGTTCAACTGGTTCTTATAAATGTCTATTCATATGATGGTTTGTATGTGTCATTTGAAAACAAAATACCATTTTGAGAAGAAATAACATTGTTTTGAATGTAAAGTTTCATTTTGCAGGAGAATTGAGGGGTTTTGCCAATTGTGTGTGTGTTTTTGGATTTGTGTGTAGAGTTCTGAGAATATGAGGCATTCTTTCAGAAAATGTGTGTAAACAATCGAGAAAAACTGTAAGGATATTCAGGGTCAGGTTATTGTCTGAGCACCAGCGAGACAGATCCTTCACCTCTGCCCTGTATGCTGTACGCAGAATAGAATAGAATAGAATAGTTGGGTATTAACTTATATACTGCTTAAGTTAGTTTTAATAAGTCAGTTTCATTTACAATTAATATTGCTGCAATAATCTTTGCTATTAAGAATAGAATAGAATAAATAGGCAACATCAATTTACCTATATTTACCTATATTATTTACCTCTTTACAATTCACATTTCTTCACTAAGTTGTGCAATTGATAATAAAATAGAATACACCAGAATATAATAGAATAAAATAGAATAGAATAGTTGGGCAACATACATTATACTGCTTATAACTACATAACAAAGAGAAAACCATGTCTTAGAAAGCATGTAAGGTGTGTGCATGTGTGGATACAACAATGAAGGGTTCGGCTATGTTCTTGTCTCAGGTAAGGATATTTGTGAGAAATGCTTGTCATGTCATTGGTGAGAGCACAGAACATGGACCTCTGATGAGCTCCTATAATTATTCCCTTTTCCACATTTATCATCTGTAGTTTCCACCTACATTTCAAAATAAAAAAACATTGTCAAAGGGTAAAGAGATTAATGTCCTGACATTACTGACACTCAAAAACAAACGATTAAAGGGATACTTTACTGGTTTTTCATATTAAACTATGTTATTCCCTTAACTAAGACGAGTTGATACACACCTCTCTCTTCTCAGTGCGTGCACTAAATCGCCGTCTTGCCGCGAACCTTTGTTAGATCTTATCTCAGCCCTGTTCATTCAATACGGGCCAAGAAGAGAAGCGACCAAACACCTCCACACTTTCCCTATTTAAATACAGTTACTAGAGTAGTGTAACTCGACCAAGAACGGTGAAACAAAATAAAACATTGCGCTTTTCTAAGCGTGTAAAATGGATAACTATATTGTATGGCAGGGAAAGTGTGGAGGTGTTTGGTCGCTTCTCTTCTTGGCCCGTATTGAATGAACAGGGCTGAGATCAGATCTAACAAAGGTTCGTGGCAAGACAGAGATTTAGTGCACGCACTGAGACGAGAGAGGTATGTATCAACTCGTCTTAGTTAAGGGAATAACAGTTCCCTTATCGAAAAGGGAACTTCGAGATGCGTCGAAACGCTGCGGGAACGCCTTCTGCGTGAATGCGTCTGAAGCATCTATGCCAACTAGTCCAATGGAAAAAGGGAATGAGCGTCACGGGCGGGTGACGTCATGACCAGGAAAGGATAAGAGCACTTCCGCTGCTCGCCGGCATTAGCTTCTGTGCCTCAGCAAGCGATCTGTGTCAAACTGTCCCTGTCTATTTATTGTTGTCTGTTGCAATATTGTTGGTATCGTTATGGCGAAACAAATGTACAAACAGTGTGTTCCTCCCTGCCCGCGTTTATTTAAACGGGTGGGGACACACACAGCTTTTTGTCATTTTGTTTGAGAGTAAGAGCATGCTGAGTGCTAACATTGTGAAAGTGAAACTACCAGATTAGCATGCTCTGCTCTCGCCTGTCACTCTGTATGATAGTGGCAGGCTCGCGATTCTCACGGGATACAGGACCCGCGTTTGCCGAGGCGGCGCGGAGAATGCATTCCTGGGGATCGCAAAAGGATCTTTTGGAGGGGTGGGAGAACGGTCCGAGGGCCTTTTCTTCTTCCTTACCCGGAAGATCCAGCTCTATCTCCCGGTGTTGGAAGCACGCTCTGCGGTTTCTTCCGCTCGGGGAGAGAGAGCCCTTTTTTCCTTCATATTCTTCCTCCGAGGAGGTTTGTGTTGAGAATATTGAAAGTGAAAGCAAGCACACACACTGTTGAATTAGATTCGCCATCTATTTTTCCAGTATATGATGAACTGGTGGAGGTTTTGTCCCGTGCTGTTAGTAAATTAAATATTTAATGGCCAGCTGAGAAAAAGGAACGCTCGTCTTAAGAAACTTGACGAGCGTTTTCTTATTTCTATCACATTATCTCCACCACGAGGCTTCCATTTTTTCCCTGATTTACACACTGAATATTTAAATTATGGAATAAACCGTATTTATCACTACTTTCAGCCCTCGTGTTAAATGTTTATTCAAGATTAGAGGGTTGAAAGATTACGGTTATGATATGATGCCCCAGGCTGAACAGAAATAAAAATAGGAAAATGCTATTTTTTCACCTGGTCTAGTATCATCATTTAAGTCTCTGCTTTGCTCATAAGCCTATACTAAAGAATCTCGCGTTTGCCGAGGCAGCGTGTAGGTTTAATGTTGTAATCAGAATCTAGCTCGGATCTCGCGTTTGCCGAGGCACCGCTTAGATTTCGAGTGTATTTTGCAAAAATAAGATTCTGTGGCTGGGATCTCGCGTTTGCCGAGGCAGCGCGTAGGTTTAAGCAGAACTACTTTGGTTTTATGGGTAAAGCTTATACGGCAGGAGGTCAGCTGGAGAATGTTTATAGAAATCTATATTATAATGCTCCAGGCTTATCAGGCCGATCTGCTGGGGTTCTGGATATAGCGAAATTTGAGCCTTCGGGTCTCTTCG
Source organism: Chrosomus eos (assembly GCA_036326025.1). Classification (NCBI taxonomy): domain Eukaryota; kingdom Metazoa; phylum Chordata; class Actinopteri; order Cypriniformes; family Leuciscidae; genus Chrosomus; species Chrosomus eos. The sequence goes on from CM070833.1 coordinate 39,399,730, forward strand.
GCGACGCATTCCATGCGGTCGTTGTTAGGTGATAAAAGATATATATATATATAAAAAAAATATATATATAATAAGGTTTCTCCCTCGCTGTGTCCAGCCCCCCTGGGGCTGCTGGGCGTGAGCAGCCCCAGCCGTCGAGTTCATCATATTATGTGCACAGAAAGAGAGTGCTGCGTCTCGTGTTCCTCCATGTAGATACTGGAGACAGACGCAACCCTCTCAACCGAAGTCGCCTAAGCCTAAGCCGGATCTGAGGACCGTTCTTCAGGCGAAGAAAGCTTCGGTTAAAAAAAAAAGGTCCTGATGCTTAGGCATCAGGCCTGTGAGGACAGCCCCGACCGGAGTGGAGCGGTGTTCACCTCATTATACGGTGCCCGTTCCACTTCGGGGTCCTCACGAGACCCTCCTGCCAACCCTGCCACCTCTGGTGCTTCAGGGCGCAGTGGTCTCCAGCGAGTCGCTGGTGCTATGCTGCGGCACAGCATCGGTTTCGCGCCCTCTGAGGGGGGTTTTAGAGCAGTCAGGTCAGGTAGTTCCTGCCGGTATGTTTCAGGCTCCAGATTTGGCTCTCTCAGTAACACCAGAGACCAGCCTCGAGAGGCTGGTTCCCTTAGTAAATTTTCTGGCAGCGTGGAAGCTTCTGCCGAATATTTCTCATTGGGTCCTGCAGATTGTAGAGAAAGGATACAGAATCCAGTTTGGCTCTCGTCCTCCTCGTTACAGCGGGGTGCTACCCACAGTGGTGCATCCCGAGCAGGCTCTGGTAATGGAGCAAGAAGTAAGGGCCCTGTTAGCAAAAGAGGCTATAGAACAGGTGTACTCACCCGACCGAGAGTCGGGTTTTTACAGCCGTTATTTCATTGTTCCAAAAAAGGATGGAGGGTTGCATCCCTTTTTAGATCTTCGCCTGTTGAATCGGTCAGTTCAGAAACTCAAGTTCAAGATGCTGACCCTCAAGCAGATCGTGACCCAAATCAGATCCGAGGACTGGTTTGTCACGATAGATCTAAAGGATGCATACTTCCATATCTCCATCCTCCCTCAGCACAGGAAGTTCCTAGGGTTTTCTTTCGGGGGCAAAGAATACCAATATCGGGTTCTTCCTTTCGGTCTAGCTTTATCACCCCGCACGTTCACGAAATGCGTGGATACAGCTCTAGCCCCCTTGGGCTTCAGGGCGTACGTATTCTGAACTACATCGGTGACTGGCTGATTCTGCGGAATCGGAGCAGTTGGCGGTTCGGCACCGAGGTGTCGTTCTCGCTCTTATGCAGATGTTGGGGTTGATGCTCAATACCAAGAAGAGTGTGCTTTCTCCAGTATTGAGAACCACTTTCCTTGGTGTGGTATGGGATTCAGTGACGATGAGGGCCAGCCTATCGCCCGTTCGTGTAGCTGTTATCCTGGCAGCCACCAAAGAGCTAAAGCTAGGTCAGTCACGCACTGTAAAACAGTTCGAGAAACTGTTGGGTCTACTGGCAGCAGCGTCCAACGTGATACCTTTTGGCCTGCTGTACATGAGGCCTTTACAGTGGTGGCTCAGGACCAGAGGGTTCTCCCCGAGGGGAAACCCACTCCGTATGATCAAGGTTACGCGGCGATGCCTTCGTGCCTTAGAGATATGGAGGAAACACTGGTTCTTAACCCAGGGCCCGGTGTTGGGAGCTCTTTGCCATCGAGCTACTATCTCGACAGATGCTTCCCTCACCGGCTGGGGAGCGGTAATGGAAGGCCGCTCGGTTCAGGGTCTGTGGAAAAGCCATCATCTTTCGTGGCACATCAATTGCCTGGAGGTGATGGCTGTCTTCAATGCGTTGAGACATTTCCTTCCGGACCTAAGAGGCCATCATGTGCTCGTTCGAACAGACAACACATCAGTGGTCTCTTATCTGAACCGCCAGGGGGGTCTGAGGTCGCGTCCGCTTTGCAAACTGGCGCACCGGATCCTCCTGTGGTCCCTGGGGAAGGTACTCTCCCTGAGGGCAGTGTATATTCCTGGGGACCAGAATATAGGAGCAGACATCCTGTCGAGGCAGGAGCTGAGGCCAGGGGACTGGAGACTCCACCCCGAGGCGGTGGAGAAAATCTGGGAGGCATATGGCAGAGCAGAGGTGGACCTGTTCGCGTCTCACAACACGACGCACTGTCCCCTCTGGTATTCACTTACTCACCCGGCCCCCCTGGGGCTGGATGCCATGGTGCAGACGTGGCCGAGGCTACGTCTGTACGCCTTTCCCCCTGTTGCTCTGCTCCCAGGAGTTCTGGAGCGGGTCCGTCAGTGTGGGATAAGCCTGCTGCTAGTAGCACCACGCTGGCCAAGTCGGATCTGGTTTGCGGACCTGATCCTTCTGCTAGACGGGCCTCCATTGGAGATCCCTTTGAGGAGGGACCTTCTGTCTCAGGCCGGGGGCACAATATTTCACCCTCGGCCAGAGATATGGAATCTTTGGGTTTGGCCTCTGAGGGGGCCCAACTTGTAGATAGTGGTCTTTCAGCTGAGGCTGTTGAGACCATCCTAAGCTCCAGAGCTCCAGCTACGAGGAAACTGTATGCGCTTAAATGGAGAGTTTTCTCCTTATGGTGTCACCGACATCAGTGGGATCCGGTTAATTGTTCTGTCAACACAGTAATCGAGTTCCTGCAGGAGCGCTTTGTGTCAGGTTTATGTCCTTCCACACTAAAAGTTTACGTGGCAGCCATTGCGGCTTACCATACCATGGTGGGAGGTATATCTTTGGGTCGAGACCCCCTGATTACACGTTTCCTTCGTGGCACTTTGAGGCTGAGGCCTGCAATTCGCACTAAGGTGCCAGCTTGGGATTTGACTGTAGTTCTAGTAGGCCTGTCTAGGGCTCCATTCGAGCCCTTAGATTCGGTCTCAGAGAAGTTCCTTACTCTTAAGACCATCTTTCTCCTAGCTATTTCGTCCCTCAAGAGAGTTGGTGACCTTCAGGCTCTTTCGGTCTCCCCCACCTGCCTTGAATTTGCACCGGGGATGGTCAAGGCGTTCCTTTATCCAAAACAGGGATACGTCCCTAAGGTGCCGACCTTGACTCCGAGGCCTATCGTGCTGCAGGCTTTCTGTCCTCCTCCGTTTGCAACTGCGGACCAGGAAAGACTGCACTTGTTGTGTCCAGTGCGAGCATTGGACACATATGTACATCGGACATCCTCAATCAGGAAGTCCGATCAACTATTTATTTGCTTTGGATCACCTAAAAAAGGTCTTCCTGCTTCAAAACAGTCAGTCAGTAAGTGGATAGTCGAGGCTATTTCACTTGCTTATGAGTACTCGGGCCAGCCTTGTCCTTTGGTGGTCCGAGCTCATTCTACCAGGAGTATGGCGGCTTCTAAAGCCTTGCTGCATGGGGTTTCTCTCCATGACGTTTGTGATGCGGCGGGCTGGTCCTCTCCGCTCACATTCGTGAGGTTTTACAGCCTGGACCTGGATGCTGCCCCAGGTTCTCAGGTGCTTAGTGCTTAGCTGAACAGTCTGACACTCAGGTACTTGAATTATGGCGCATTGGGTATTCTCGTTCCCGCAGCGTTTCGACGCATCTCGAAGTTCCCTTTTCGATAAGGGAACGTCTCAGGTTACTATTGTAACCATAGTTCCCTGAGAACAGGGAACGAGACGATGCGTCCCCCTGCCATACTTCTGGCGTCCCTGCGATCGGCTTGCTTCGGCACTGTCGAAGCTAATGCCGGCGAGCAGCGGAAGTGCTCTTATCCTTTCCTGGTCATGACGTCACCCGCCCGTGACGCTCATTCCCTTTTTCCATTGGACTAGTTGGCATAGATGCTTCAGACGCATTCACGCAGAAGGCGTTCCCGCAGCGTTTCGACGCATCGTCTCGTTCCCTGTTCTCAGGGAACTATGGTTACAATAGTAACCTGAGACGTTTAATATGAAAAACCAGTAGAGTATCCCTTTAACTCTTTCATGGTCTAAAAAATTGGAATTTATTTTGTAGTTTGTTTCTCAGAAAAGTCTATGCAAAAAGTTGAGGCAGATTAGAATAAAGAAGAGCAAGATCATGATCGAGGTGAGAAAGTGAACAGAGAGTAAGTTTGGACAAAGTGTTCGGTCAATGAAAATAAAACATTTTGTTAACTCTTTCCCTGCCAGCATTTTTTTTAATTGTTGCCAGTCATCACCAGTATTTTGGTAATTTTCAAAAAACTTTCATGGTCCCCAGAATATTTTGTTGCATGAATATCTGAACTTGCAATATATCAAAAGAAAGAAAAGAGCCAAATTCCATCAAATAATGGCGGGAAGAGTTAAGATACCTGAAATATGGACATCTATAATATCTCTAGATTTAGTTACCAATGGACCACCAAATAGTAAATGTCACTTGTGCAAGATGTTTGGAAATGCAGTATATGAAAGGAATTGTCACATTACTGTACACTGAGAAATTTAATTATGCTGGAAAACCCTTCTGTTTTTAGCTGATTGTCATTAAGACAGAATAGATTTGCAGCCTTAGAAAAAGACAGACTCAGATGACGTACAGGCAACAGTATAACTTGGGTGAAATTATCTAAAAATAACAAAAATCACATCATCATCCCCAGGATAATGGCTCAAATGGCTCAAATACTCACGGAAGAAACATTCTGCAAACTGCTTCATGTGTCTGGTAATATGTTGAGCATTATGTATCTGTTGAGTAGTGGATTCAAACATTGGAAAAGGCACTAAACGTGTTTCACAAACATGATCACACAAAGATTGTGTTTGTCTCCTGGAAAGGAGCTAGTGCATTAGAAGCTGACGAAGCAGTAAAAGCTGATGAAATTACACAAACAAGTGAGTACTTAAAGAAGTTTCCATCTCGTATCATCCCTAAACTCGTCTGCACGACACGGTGTTAGAGCGCCCCCTGGTAGACAAAAGTTGTGTTACAATCTTGATCTTCTTAAAGGGACAGTCATTGTAATTCACTGTAATAGTTCTAGCAATTTATTTAATTAAGTAGTTACAGATGTAAATATGTCAAATTTGTCTATCATTGTATTTCTTTAAACGTCTTAATGTTTTGTTTCTAGTGTGAACTATTTAACAAATAAACCTGTACAAACTGTGTTGGACTTAAGGATGTTTTTAAGGGGTAGAATTGCTATTAAATTAATTCAATTTACTGCATACCTTTATAATCGTGTTTATAAAAAAAATCTGTTTTAAAAATAAATTTAAAAAATAAAAAATGTATTTAAAATAAATAGGGGAAAAAAATAGCAATATAATAAAAGAAATGGGTAAGACAATTTACATGGCCTTTATGAGAGCTGGTAAACCTTCTGCAATAAAGAAAAACAATTATTTATTAAACACAAATAAAAATATTCATCAATAGAAAGAAGGATCTGATCAAATGTGAAATATTTTTTTTAACTTCTCTCTCTTGCAGCCACAGTCTTTAACACAGTCTTTCCATGTGCTGTGGCACAGAAGAAGAAGCTGCTCACCCTGGTGTGTCCAAACTCTCTTTCTGGGCTGCCCACATTGACTGCACGTGTGCTCTTATCGAGTGGTTTGCTGGGGACGGGGCAGCCCTTGCTCCTGTGCTAAAATCTCTGCTGCTTTCCTTACTTCACAAAGTTGTTCTGCTCTAATCAAGTTAAGTCACCTTTATTTATGTATCAGTTTTTACAATACAGATTGTTTCAAAGCAGCTTTACAGAGATAAAATGAACAAAAAAAAGTTTGTTTCTGCTGTACAGCAGATCTAGAAGAAAATAGGCTCATAGTCCAGCTTTAGTAAGTTCAGTGATGGTTCATTTTTGTTGTAAAAAAAAAAAAGTTATTTAGTTACCGTGAAGAAAAGCATGATGTCATCGTCCAACCCAGTTCAGTTCTCATATAATAGTGTCAATGCAGGCAGATTAATAATATTGTTGAATATAAATGTTAAATGTCCCCAACTAAGCAGACCAAAAGCGACAAAGGTGTCAAGGAACCAAAACTCCAGAGCAGAGATAGCGGGTGCTGGAGGAGCAGAGAGGGCAGGTGCTGGAGGAGCAGAGAGAGCGGGTGCTGGAGGAGCAGAGAGGGCGGGTGCAGGTGGAACAGAGAGAGCGGGTGCTGGAGGAGCAGAGAGGGCGGGTGCTGGAGGAGCAGAGAGGGCGGGTGCTGGAGGAGCAGAGAGGGCGGAGCAGAGAGGGCGGGTGCTGGAGGAGCAGAGAGGGCGGGTGGTGGAGGAGCAGAGAGGGCGGGTGCAGGAGGAGCAGAGAGGGCGGGTGCTGGAGGAGCAAAGAGGGCGGGTGCTGGAGGAGCAGAGAGGGCAGGTGCTGGAGGAGCAGAGAGAGCGGGTGCTGGAGGAGCAGAGAGGGCGGGTGCTGGAGGAGAAGAGAGGGCGGGTTCTGGAGGAGCAGAGAGGGCGGGTGCTGGAGGAGAAGAGAGGGCGGGTGCTGGAGGAGAAGAGAGGGCGGGTGCCGGAGGAGAAGAGAGGGCGGGTGCTGGAGGAGCAGAGAGTGCCGGTGCTGGAGGAGCAGAGAGGGCGGGCACAGGAGGAGAAGAGAGGAGGTGCAGGAGGAGAAGAGAGGGTGGGTGGTGGAGGAGCAGAGAGGGTAGGTACAGGAGGAGCAGAGAGGGCGGGTGCTGGAGGAGCAGAGAGGGCGGGTGGTGGAGGAGCAGAGAGGGCGGGTGCAGGAGGAGCAGAGAGGGTGGGTGGTGGAGGAGCAGAGAGGGTGGGTGCAGGAGGAGCAGAGAGGGCGGGTGCTGGAGGAGCAGAGAGGGCGGGTGGTGGAGGAGCAGAGAGGGTGGTTGCAGGAGGAGCAGAGAGGGCGGGTGCTGGAGGAGCAGAGAGGGCGGGTGCTGGAGGAGCAGAGAGGGCGGGTGCTGGAGGAGCAGAGAGAGCGGGTGCTGGAGGAGCAGAGAGGGCGGGTGCTGGAGGAGAAGAGAGGGCGGGTTCTGGAGGAGCAGAGAGGGCGGGTGCTGGAGCCGCTTTGCTACCTGCTGTGAGCTGTGCATTTGTTTGCGTCGTGGCTGTCTAAGCCTCGTATTAGCTTCATATTTTTCCGTATTTCTCTCTTTTATTCTGTTCTGCAACATCATTTAACTCATAATTACAACTCGGACTGTTGGTCGCAGAGCGAGACACCGCTTCACTGCTGCTCGCCCTGCGATCGACTGATTTTGTCAGCCTCGTTGCCTGCTGTGCGCTTATCTGCGTCGTGGCTGTCTAGCCTCGTATTAGACGCGTCTCAAGCCATTATACGGCTGGAACCGCAAATACGGTAAGAACATCGGTTGTTGGTCGTAGAGCGAGACACTGCTTCACTGCTGCTCGCCCTGCGATCGACTGATTTATCCGCCTCGCTGTCTGCCGTGAGTTTGTTTGTCTGCGTCGTGGCTGTCTAAGCCTCGTATTAGGTTCGTATTTCCTTGTGTTTTTCCGTATTTCCTCCTTTTATTCTGTTTTGAACCATCATTTAACACATAATTATAACTAGGACTGTTGAACAGACGCGTCTCAAGCCGTTACCCAACACCACTAACCACTAAGTTGCTAACTTACTGTCCATCTGTTAAAATGGCGAATATATCAGGTGTATGTTATCTACCTTTTTGTGCAGATGAGAACAAATCTGAGTTGCTCGCGGTGCAGTCTGAATTAGAAGCTGTAGAAAAGCAGATCCGTGACCTTCTAGAGCAGGGGTACTCAATTAGAAACCTAAAAGGTCCACTCACCAAATTTTCCTTGGTCCAGGGTCCAGGGTTCGGAACAGTTATAGTCAAAATCGAAAAACAGAACTCCAACAAAAAAGGTGGTAAATCCCACAAAACGTTTAAACTTTGTACAAAAGGTGATGTGGTCTGGCCTTATTAGTGTGAAAAGTGACACCTTTTTTGTGCCACCAGTTCTTTAAACTTGGGCATAAAAGGTGTGAGGGCCAGGCGGAGGCACTGATGTAAGTGTTCATTACTGAGGGTGCTCCTGTATTTGTTTTTCACCATATTCATGGTTGAAAAGGCAGACTCACAACAATATGTTGAGGGAAACATGGTGAGAACTTGAAGGGCAACCTTCTGCAAGGAAGGGACACCTGCTGCAGGGACCATCTTAGTCCAGAAGGTGGTAGGGTCACAGAGAGACTCCTGCAGTGCAAGGTTTTCCTGAAGCTCAATTAGCTCTGATTGAAGAGAAGCAGCACTAGCCCATGGGCAGATTTTCAGGGCTTCAGTTGAAAATTCTGCGATGTTTTTGACAAGGAATGGATTTTCCATGCATAGTAAGACTTGTTTTCCCAGAGGGAAATCTCCAAAGCGAGTTTGGAAATTTTTTATCAGCTTGTCCAGGAATTCAGCATGATTGTGATGATGATGTGTTCCTTCTTTAGAAGCTTTGGGAAGTGAAGCAGGTCCTGCTGTAAGTCAGACTTGAACAGCTCCAGTTTCTTCAGAAAGGCACAGACAGCTGATGTGAGGTTACACACTGTGTTATTTTTGCCCTGGAGCTTCATGTTCAGATCATTGAGATAGGAGGTAATGAGAAATGCAACAATTTCCATTTTTTCTTCATTCTGCATAAATTCCACAATTTTTTTTGCTTTTGCACTCTTCTGATCCAACAGAAAGGTTTCCAACTCTTTCCGTAACGTCCAAAAGCGCTCCAGTACCTTGCCTTTACTAAGCCACCGGACATTGTTGTGAAGGAGCAAATCATCAAATTCTGCATTCACCTCTGTTAGGAATGAGCGCAACAAGCGATGCTGCAGAGCAGATGATGCCCTCAAAAAGTTCACAAGTCTCATTACTGTTGTCATGACCTCTGCATACTTTTCTTCAAGACTGGCACACAAAACCATCTGATGAATTATGCAATGATATGCTATTAGGTCAGGGTGATGAGCTCTCAAGCGTGCCACTAATCCCCTCTCTCTTCCAGTCATACATGGAGCTCCATCAGTAGCAATGGAAATAACATGCTTCAGGTCTATCTCTCTATCTCTCAACATCTGCATCAGTGCTTCATAAATATCATCCCCTCTTGTGTGTCCATGGAGGGCTGTGAGGCCTAACACATCTTCACAGAATTCTCCCTTCTCTTCATCAAAAAATCTGACAAAAACCAGAAGTTGTGCGTTGCTGTATTGTCTGTGGATTCATCCAAAGCCAATGAAATGCATTTAGCCTTTTTTATTGCAGACTTCATTTGGTCAAGCAAATCATCAGCAAGGACTTCAATTCGCTTAACAGCAGTGGAGTCAGACAAAGATATTTGGTTTATTTTTTGTATGATGTCATCTTTTTGAGTTCCCTCAAACAGGGCAATTGCTATTTCATTCATGCATTCCTTCACAATCTCTGAGTCAGAGAGAGGTTTCTTGTGCTTTCCTAAGACCCATGCCACTCTTAATGAGGCTTCAGTTGCACGTTCTTGTTGGGTGGCTGATCTAACTATTACACTGCATGTTGCATGGTATGATGATTGCAGTTGTTTGATTTTTCTGGCTCTTACCTCAGATTTAAGCGGGTAATTGTGATCAAAGTGTCCGTGCTTTGAGTCATAATGACGTTTCACGTTACCACTCTTGACAATGGCAACCGTCTCATTGCAAATTAAACACATTGGTTTTGTGCTCCCCACCGGCAGCACAAATGCATAACTGTCAGTCCACTCTGTCTTAAATTCGCGATTTTCAGAATCGACTTTTCTCTTTTTGTCAGGTTTTGAGCACGCCATGATTTTCGCTAGCAAGGAAACAGGTACCGCAGATGGATTAGCGCCTGCGTTGCGAATGACACACGCGCGCGCACACACAGCGCGGCCAACGAGTGAGTGAGTTGTCATGGTGATTTACAGTTATTACAGCTCCTGATTGGACACAGAAGATAGATAAACCACATCTATAGGAAAACAAGGCGTGAAATCACGCACCAATGACTCGCTTGGATCATAAATTATATAATGTTGATTTTGGCTTAGGTCCAAATTGTATTGCGTCTGGGTCCGGATCCGGACCGCGGTCCGCCTATTGAGTACCCCTGTTCTAGAGAGACAAACTGAGCTGAGAGACCGGCGTTTAGCTCTTGAAACATCACGCGCTGATGCACACGGATCAGTGATTAACGTTAGTAACCCGCTGACGCCGACCTCGTCTACTCCGTCCGTTTCTCAGCACTGGTCCCGAACGTCCAGGTCACGATCAGCCATGGTTTCATTCACTCCGGCTTCAACACACCACCACGAAGCCTGGGTGGTTCCGCGGAAGCCGCGAGCCAGGACAAGAATCTTTTCGCCCCTCCCGGTTTTCGAGATCTCCACTCAGAACCGCTTCTCCCCTCTTCGTGAAACGGAACGCGATGCTGTGATCATCGGCGATTCCACCGTCCGACACGTCCATGCTACGTTAGGTAAAAGTAAGGTGCACAGTCACTGCTTTCCTGGTGCTCGTGTTCTCGATATAACTGCGCGGGTAACTGAGATCTTGAACGGTGACGAGCGCGTCGGAGCTGTTGTGCTGCACGCGGGATCTAACGACACTAGGCTGCGACAGACGGAGGTTCTGAAGAAAGACTTCAGGAGCCTTATCGATACGGTACGCAGCACATCGCCTGAAATAGCGATTATTGTGTCTGGACCGCTTCCTACGTACCGACGAGGGCATGAAAAGTTCAGTAGATTATTCGCGCTTAACGAATGGTTATTGTCATGGTGCAATGAGCAGAAACTGCTCTTTGTAAATAATTGGAATCTGTTTTGGGAGCGACCGAGGCTCTTCCGCGCTGATGGGTTACACCCAAGTAGAATAGGGGCAGATCTTCTGTCAGATAACATCTCCAAGATGTTAAATACCATTTGACTAGTAACCAAAAATCCAAATCACAGTCTCTACTGCACCAATTTAATTGATATTAATACTAGTGTAGAACATTGCATAGAAACTGTGTCTATTCCTCGTTTACTAAGATCAAATAATAAATCTACTGCGGGATCTAGAAAAAATCTAATTGTTATTAAAACAAAAACTCTCGCTATTAGTGAACAAAAACAATTTCTAAAGCTAGGTCTTCTAAACATTAGATCACTCACACCTAAGGCGGTTATTGTAAATGAAATGGTCACAGATAATAATTTCGATGTTCTGTGCCTTACTGAAACCTGGCTTAAACCAAATGATTACTTCGGTCTAAATGAGTCTACTCCGCCAGGATACTGTTATAAGCATGAGCCCCGTCTGATCGGTCGTGGCGGCGGTGTTGCAACAATCTATAGAGATATTCTCAATGTTACTCAGAAAACTTGTCATAGGTTTAATTCGTTTGAAGTACTTGTGCTAAATGTTACGCTGTTAGATGTAAGAAAAAAATCCCTATTATCTCTAGCATTGGCTACCGTATATCGACCTCCAGGGCCTTACGCCGATTTTCTAAAAGAGTTTGCTGACTTTCTATCAGATCTTTTGGTCAACGTCGATAAAGCATTAATTGTTGGAGATTTTAAAATACACGTAGATAATTTAAATGATGCGTTAGGGGCTGCGTTTACAGATTTATTAAACTCCTTCGGGGTCAAGCAAAACGTCACCGGACCAACTCATCGTCTTAATCATACACTCGATTTAATTATATCATATGGAACCGATCCAACCGATATAGATATCATTCCACTAAGTGATGATGTCACTGACCATTACATGGTAACTTGCATACTACGTACTGCTGTATTATGTCATGCTGCGCCACGTTATCGACCAGGTAGAACAATTCTTCCATCCACCATAGATAATTTCTCAAATAGCTTATCTGATCTGTCTCAGCTGCTGCCTGAACCCAAACAAACAGATGAACTAGATGAATTAACTAGCACTATGAGCACCATTCTCTCTAGAACATTGGATATGGTTGCACCCATTCGATTAAAAAAGGTCAGAGAAAAAAGTATAGCACCATGGTACAATAATACTACGTATGTTTTAAAGAGAGAAACCCGTAATTTAGAGCGTAAATGGAAAAAAACTAATTTAGAGGTCTTTAGAATCGCGTGGAAAGACAGTATGTCACGTTATAAAAAGGCCCTTAAAACGGCCAGGGCTGAGCACCTCAGCAAATTAATAGAAAACAACCAAAATAATCCAAGGTTTTTATTTAATACCGTGGCTAGACTAACAAATAAACAGAAGTCGTCTGAACAAAATACCTTGTTACAGTTCAGTAGTAATGATTTCATGAACTTTTTCACCGAGAAAATTGAAAGCATCAGAATCAAAATCGTAAACGTTCAATCTTTGCTCGCGCCTTATAATTCAGCCGCAATTATCACCCCGCAAGAACAATTACAATGCTTTACAACCATAGAACAAAAAGAGTTAAATAAACTTATCACTTCATCTAAAACAACAACATGTTTATTAGATCCTATACCAACTAAACTACTGAAAGAAGTATTACCTATAGTGGAAGAGCCTCTTCTCAATATTATTAATTCGTCTTTATCTTTAGGTCATGTTCCAAGAGCATTCAAGCTGGCAGTTATAAAACCTCTTATTAAGAAACCACAATTAGATCCAAATAACCTAGCAAATTACAGACCCATTTCGAATCTTCCATTTATGTCAAAAATATTAGAAAAAGTTGTGTCCGCTCAACTCGGCTCTTTCTTGCAAGAAAACGACATCTATGAAAAGTTTCAGTCTGGATTCAGGCCACATCATAGCACTGAAACTGCGCTTGTTAGAATCATAAATGATCTACTTTTAGCTTCGGACCAAGGCTGTATCTCAGTACTAGTTTTACTTGATCTTAGTGCTGCGTTCGATACTATAGATCACACAATACTCTTAGATCGACTACAAAATTACACTGGTGTTCAAGGACAAGCATTAAGCTGGTTCAGGTCATACTTATCTGACCGCTACCATTTCGTCTACTTAAATGGAGAAAAATCGATCATGACTTCGGCAAACCATGGAGTGCCGCAGGGATCTGTGTTAGGCCCTTTATTATTCTCAATATATATGCTGCCACTTGGTAATATTCTAAGGAAACATGGAATTAGTTTCCATTGCTATGCTGATGACACTCAAATATATATTTCATCACGCCCAGATGAATACGCTAAATTATCCAAATTAACAGATTGTGTTAAAGATATAAAAGATTGGATGACGCGTAACTTTCTTTTATTAAATCCAGATAAGACAGAGGTAATACTTATCGGTTCTAAAAACCGTCTACAAAACCTCTCACAACACAACTTTAACATAGTAGGATGCCCTGTTACTTTATCCGCTACAGTAAAAGACCTGGGTGTTATATTAGACTGCAACCTGTCTTTTGAAAAGCATATTTCATATGTTACAAAAACTGCCTTTTTCCACCTTACAAACATTGCTAAGCTACGTAATATGCTATCTGTTTCAGATGCAGAAAAGTTAGTTCATGCATTCATGACCTCGAGACTAGATTACTGTAATGCTTTATTAGCTGGTTGTCCTGCATCCTCAATAAACAAGCTACAGTTAGTCCAAAATGCAGCCGCTAGAGTTCTTACTAGATCAAGAAAATATGATCATATAACACCAGTTTTATCATCACTTCATTGGTTACCTATAAAGTTCCGTATTAATTACAAGGTATTGCTTCTGACCTATAAAGCTCTAAATGGTTTAGCTCCAGTCTATTTAACGGATCTTCTATCGCCTTACAATCCATCGCGCTCTTTAAGATCACTAAATTCGAGGCTTCTGGTCATTCCTAGGATATCCAGATCCACCAAAGGAGGGAGAGCATTTTCACATCTAGCTCCGAAGCTCTGGAATAGCCTTCCTGATATTGTTCGTTGCTCAGACTCGCTCTCCCAGTTTAAAACTAGACTAAAGACGCATCTATTTAGCCAGGCATTCATATAAATTTTTATCTTACAGTTACTGTAAATTCGGCCTCTAGTTCATAAACGCCAGAGGAGAACTGGCCCCGACTGAGCCTGGGTTCTCCCAAGGTTTTTTTTCTCCATTGGGTGATCTGATGGAGTTTTAGGACACCATTGGGTCACTTGATGGAGTTTTTCGGTTCCTTGCCACTGTTGCCTTTGGCTTGCTCAGTTGGGGATATTCAAATTAATTAAACAATCATACCATTGATCAGCTCTACCAAACTTGCATGTCCTTTTTGGATGTCCAGTAATAAACAAACATTGTTGAGTTGTTTTGATTGATACTGTAAAGCAGCTTTGATACAATCTGTATTGTGAAAAGCGCTATATAAATATATTTGACTTGACTTGACTTGACTTGACTGGAGGAGAAGAGAGGGCGGGTGCTGGAGGAGCAGAGAGGGCAGGTGGTGGAGGAGCAGAGAGAGCGGGTGCAGGAGGAGCAGAGAGGGCGGGTGCTGGAGGAGCAGAGAGGGCGGGTGCTGGAGGAGCAGAGAGGGGGGTGCTGGAGGAGCAGAGAGAGCGGGTGCTGGAGGAGCAGAGAGGGCGGGTGCTGGAGGAGAAGAGGAGGGCGGGTTCTGGAGGAGCAGAGAGGGCGGGTGCTGGAGGAGAAGAGAGGGCGGGTGCTGGAGGAGAGAGAGAGGGCGGGTGCCGGAGGAGAAGAGAGGGCGGGTGCTGGAGGAGCAGAGAGGGCGGGGCACAGGAGGAGAAGAGAGGAGGTGCAGGAGGAGGAGAGAGAGGGGTGCAGGAGGAGCAGAGAGGTGCCGGTGCTGGAGGAGGGCAGAGAGGGGCGGGTGCAGGAGGAGCAGAGAGAGCGGGTGCTGGAGGAGCAGAGAGAGCGGGTGCTGGAGGAGCAGAGAGGGCGGGTGCAGGTGGAGCAGAGAGGGTGGGTGTTGGAGGAGCAGAGAGGGCGGGTACTGGAGGAGCAGAGAGGGCGGGTGCTGGGAGGAGCAGAGAGGGCGGGTGCTGGAGGAGCAGAGAGGGCGGGTGCAGGAGGAGCAGAGAGGGCGCGGTGCAGGAGGAGCAGAAAGAGCGGGTGCTGGAGGAGCAGAGAGAGCAGGTGCTGGAGGAGCAGAGAGGGGCTGGTGCTGGAGGAGCAGAGAGAGCGGGTGCTGGAGGAGCAGAGAGGGCGGGGATGTGGAGGAGCAGAGAGGGCGGGGTGCAGGAGGAGCAGAGAGGGCGGGTGCAGGAGGAGCAGAAAGAGCGGGTGTGCTGGAGGAGCAGAGAGAGCAGGTGCTGGAGGAGCAGAGAGGGCTGGTGCTGGAGGAGCAGAGAGAGCGGGTGCTGGAGGAGCAGAGAGGGCGGGTGGCTGGGAGGAGAAGAGAGGGCGGGTGCTGGAGGAGAAGAGAGGGCGGGTGCCGGAGGAGAAGAGAGGGCGGGTGCTGGAGGAGCAGAGAGGGCGGGCACAGGAGGAGAAGAGAGGAGGTGCAGGAGGAGAAGAGAGGAGGTGCAGGAGGAGCAGAGAGTGCCGGTGCTGGAGGAGCAGAGAGGGCGGGGTGCAGGAGGAGCAGAGAGAGCGGGTGCTGGAGGAGCAGAGAGAGCGGGTGCTGGAGGAGCAGAGAGGGCGGGTGCAGGTGGAGCAGAGAGGGTGGGTGCTGGAGGAGCAGAGAGGGGCGGGTTCTGGAGGAGCAGAGAGGGCGGGTGCTGGAGGAGCAGCAGAGAGGGCGGGTGCTGGAGGAGCAGAGATGGCGCGGGTGCAGGAGGAGCAGAGAGGGCGGGTGCAGGAGGAGCAGAAAGAGCGGGTGCTGGAGGAGCAGAGAGAGCAGGTGCTGGAGGAGCAGAGAGGGCTGGTGCTGGAGGAGCAGAGAGAGCGGGTGCTGGAGGAGCAGAGAGGGCGGGTGCTGGAGGAGAGAAGAGAGGGCGGGCGCTGGAGGAGCAGAGAGGGCGGGTGCTGGAGGAGCAGAGAGGGCGGGTGCTGGAGGAGAAGAGAGGGGGCGGGTGTGGAGGAGAAGATGAGGGCGGGGGTGCTGGAGGAGAAGAGAGGGCGGGGTGCTGGAGGTGCAGAGAGGGCGGGGGCGAGGAGGAGCAGAGAGGGCGGGTGCTGGAGGAGCAAGAGAGAGGAGGTGCTGGAGGAGCAGAGAGTGCGGTGCTGGAGGAGCAGAGAGGGCGGGTGCAGGAGGACAGAGAGGGCGGGTGCAGGAGGAGCAAGAGAGGAGGTGCGGAGGAGCAGAGAGTGCGGTGCTGGAGGAGCAGAGAGGGCGGGTGCAGGAGGAGCAGAGAGAGCAGGTGCTGGGGAGCAGGAGAGCGGTGTGGAGAGAGAGGGCGGGTGCAGGAGGAGCAGAGAGGGGGGTAATGGAGGAGCAGAGAGGAGCGGGTGCGGAGGAGCAGAGAGGGCGGGTGCTGGAGGAGCAGAGAGGGCGGGTGCTGGAGGAGCAGAGAGGGCGGGTGCAGGAGGAGCAGAGAGGGCGGGTGCAGGGGAGCAGAGAGAGCAGGTGCTGGAGGAGCAGAGAGAGCAGTGCCGAGGAGCAGAGAAGCAGGTGCCGGAGGAGCAGAGAGGGCGGGTGCTGGAGGAGCAGAGAGGGCGGGTGCGGAGGAGCAGAGAGGGCGGGTGCGGAGGAGCAGAGAGGGCGGGTGCAGGAGGAGCAGAGAGGGCGGGTGCTGGAGGAGCAGAGAGAGCGGGTGCCAGAGAGCAGAGAGGGCAGGTGCGGAGGTGCAGAGGCGGTGCAGGAGGAGCAGAGGGGCGGGTGCTGGAGGAGCAGAGGGGCGGGTGCCAGAGAAGCAGAGATGGCGGGTGCCGGAGGAGCAGAAAGGGCGGTGCAAGCGGAGCAGAGAGGACGGGTTCTGGAGGAGCAGAGAGAGCGCGTGTGGAGGAGCAGAGAGGGCGGTGCGGGAGGAGCAGAGAGGGCGAATGCC
Organism: Chrosomus eos; assembly: GCA_036326025.1. Lineage (NCBI taxonomy): Eukaryota > Metazoa > Chordata > Actinopteri > Cypriniformes > Leuciscidae > Chrosomus > Chrosomus eos. Next base: position 39,416,472 of record CM070833.1, read on the forward strand.
AGAGGAGCAGAGAGGGGGGTGCAGGAGGAGCAGAGAGGGTGGGTGCAGGAGGAGCAGAGAGGGCGGGTGCCAGAGGAGCAGAGAGGGCGGTGTGCTGGAGGAGCAGAGAGGGTGGGTGCAGGAGGAGCAGAGAGGGCGGGTGCCAGAGGAGCAGAGAGGGCGGGTGCTGGAGGAGCAGAGAGGGTGGGTGCAGGAGGAGCAGAGAGGGCGGGTGCCGGAGGAGCAGAGAGGGCGGGTGCCGGAGGAGCAGAGAGGGCGGGTGCCGGAGGAGCAGAGAGGGCGAGTGCCAGAGGAGCAGAGAGGGCGGGTGCTGGAGGAGCAGAGAGGGTGGGTGCAGGAGGAGCAGAGAGGGCGGGTGCCGGAGGAGCAGAGAGGGCGGGTGCCGGAGGAGCAGAGAGGGCGGGTGCCGAGGAGAGCAGAGAGGGCGGGTGCTGGAGGAGCAGAGAGAGGCGGGTGCCAGAGAAGCAGAGAGGGCAGGTGCCGGAGGTGCAGAGAGGGCGGGTGCAGGAGGAGCAGAGAGGGCGGGTGCTGAAGGAGCAGAGAGAGCGGGTGCCAGAGAAGCAGAGAATGCGCGTGCGGTCTGTGTTTGTGTTTGGAGCTCCATCGAATTGATTCATTAATCCTTGATTTTCTTCTTTACCACTCAATTATAAACAGGCACTTTCTATTTTTATATCGTGTGAACTTATCCTCGATAATATTCCTTGTAAAAAACAATCGGATTGCTTTGATATCGCTACTTAGATCCAACTTTCCGAATCTCGGCTACTAGCCTTTAGCCCGCTAGCATTTCACGCGTGGCCTCGCGCCTATCGAGCGTCGTCTCATCTTACACCCGTTTCTCTGAAAGCTTCTCTGAAAGTACAGACACACGTTGATTGTGCTTAGAGCCCGCATCAACGGGGCATAAGCGCATGCGAGTGCGGTCTGTGTTTGTGTTTGGAGCTCCGTCGAATTGATTCATTAATCCTTGATTTTCTTCTTTACCACTCAATTATAAACAGGCACTTTCTATTTTTATATCATGTGAACTTATCCTCGATCCTATTCCTTATAAAAAAAAACAATCGGATTGCTTTACTGTTTACTGTTACTACTAATTTACTGTTCATATGTTATAATGGCGAACATATCGGATGTGTGTCTAACGTTACCTCTGGTGCGCTCACTGCTTTCCTGGTGCTCGTGTTCTTGATGTCGCTGCGCAGGTTCCCGAGATCCTGAACGGTGACGAGCGCGTCGGAGCTGTCGTGCTGCACGCGGGGACGAATGACATCAGGCTGCGGCAGACGGAGGTTCTGAAGAAGGACTACAGGAGCCTGATCGAGACGGTACGCAGCACATCGCCTAGAGCAACGATCGTCGTGTCTGGACCGCTTCCCACGTACCGACTTGGACAAGAAAGGTTCAGTAGATTATTTGCTTTAAATGAATGGTTAATGTCATGGTGTAATGAACAGAAACTGCTCTTTGTAAATAATTGGAATCTGTTTTGGGAGCGACCTAGGCTCTTCCGTCCTGATGGCCTGCACCCCAGCAGAGTCGGAGCGGCTGTTCTGTCGGACAACATCTCCAAGACGCAACACACCATCTGACTAGTAAATCAAAGTCCAAATCATAGTCTTTGCTGTCCCAACTTAATTGATATAAGTACCAATGTATAACATTATATAGAAACTGTGTCTATTGCTCGCTTAGTGAAGCCAAACAACAAATCTACTGTAAGATCTAGCAAGAATATTATTGTAATTAAACCAGAAAATCTAAATATCAGTGAACAAAAACAATTTCTAAAGCTAGGTCTTCTAAACATTAGATCGCTCACACCCAAGGCGGTTATTGTAAATGAAATGGTCACAGATAATAATTTCGATGTTCTGTGCCTTACTGAAACCTGGCTTAAACCAAATGATTATTTCGGTCTAAATGAGTCTACTCCACCAGGATACTGTTATATGCATGAGCCCCGTCTGATCGGTCGTGGCGGCGGTGTTGCAACAATCTATAGAGATATTCTTAATGTTACTCAGAAAACTTGTCATAGGTTTAATGCGTTAGAAGTACTTGTGCTAAATGTTACGCTCTTAGATGTAAGAAAGAAATCCTTATTATCTCTAGCCTTGGCTACCGTATATAGACCTCCAGGGCCATATGCTGATTTCCTAAAAGAGTTTGCAGACTTTCTCTCAGACCTATTGGTCAATGTCGATAAAGCAATAATTATTGGCGACTTTAACATACACGTAGATAATACAAATGATGCGTTAGGGGCTGCGTTTACAGATCTATTAAACTCTTTTGGGGTGAAGCAAAACGTCAGTGGTCCCACTCATCGTCTAAATCATACACTAGATTTAATTATATCATATGGAACCGATCCAACCGATATAGATATTATACCGCAAAGTGACGATCTCACTGATCATTACATGGTAACTTGCATAATACGTACTGCTGAAATTTTTCATGTTGCGCCACGTTATAGACCAGGTAGAACAATCCTTCCATCCACTATAGATAGATTCTCAAATAGCTTACCTGATCTATCTCAGCTGCTCAGTAAACCCAAACAAACAGATGAACTAGAGGAAATGACTAGCAGTTTGAGCACCGTTTTCTCTAGTACTCTAGATATTGTTGCACCAATTAGATTAAAAAAGGTTAGAGAGAAAACTAAAGCACCATGGTACAACAGTGCTACGGATGCTATCAAGAGAGAAACTCGTAACTTAGAGCGTAAATGGAAACGAACTAATTTAGAGGTCTTCAGAATCGCGTGGAAAGACAGTATGTCATGTTATAAAAGGGCTCTAAAATCAGCCAGGGCTGAGCATATCCGCAAACTAATTGAAAATAACCAAAATAATCCAAGGTTTTTATTTAACACCGTGGCTAGACTAACAAATAATCAGACATCTCCAGAGCAAAATATTCCGTTACAATATAGTAGTAATGATTTTATGAATTACTTCAATGAGAAAATAGAAAGCATCCGAAACACTATTGTAAATGTACAATCCTCTATGGTGTCTTATGACTCAGCCACAATTATGGCCCCTCTAGAACAACTACACCGCTTTACAACTATAGGACAGGAAGAACTAAATAAACTTATCATTGCATCTAAACCAACAACATGTTTATTAGATCCAATACCCACTAAACTACTTAAAGAAGTGTTACCTGTAGTGGAAGAGCCTCTTCTCAATATTATTAACTCGTCTTTATTTTTAGGTCATGTTCCAAAAATATTCAAGCTGGCAGTAATAAAACCTCTCATTAAGAAACCGCAATTAGATCCAAATAACCTAGCAAATTACAGACCCATCTCAAATCTTCCATTTATGTCTAAAATACTAGAAAAAATTGTGTCCGCTCAATTGTGCTCTTTCTTGCAAGAAAATGATATCTATGAAAAATTTCAGTCGGGATTCAGACCGCATCATAGCACAGAAACTGCGCTAGTTAAAATTACAAATGATTTACTCTTAGCCTCTGACCAAGGCTGTATCTCAATACTAGTTCTACTTGATCTTAGTGCTGCGTTCGACACTATAGATCATAAAATACTCTTAGATCGACTACAAAACTACACTGGTGTTCAGGGACAGGCATTAAGCTGGTTTAGATCGTACTTATCAGACCGTTACCATTTCGTCTGTATAAATGGGGAAAAATCAAAGATAACATCAGTAGACTATGGAGTGCCGCAAGGATCTGTCCTAGGCCCTCTGCTATTCTCAATATATATGCTGCCACTTGGTAATATTATAAGAAAACATGGAATTAATTTTCACTGTTATGCTGATGACACTCAATTATATATCTCATCACGACCAGATGAAAACACTAACTTATCTAACTTGACAGAGTGTCTAAAAGATATAAAATGCTGGATGACGTGTAATTTTCCGCTAGAGTTCTTACTAGATCAAGAAAATATGATCATATAACACCAATTTTATCATCTCTACACTGGTTACCTATTAAGTTCCGTATCAATTACAAATTATTACTATTGACTTATAAAGCTCTAAATGGTTTAGCTCCTGTGTATTTAACAGACCTTCTATCGCCCTACAATCCATCGCGCTCTTTAAGATCACAAAATTCGAGGCTTCTGGTCGTTCCTAGGATATCTAAGTCTACTAAAGGAGGGAGAGCGTTCTCACATTAATCTCCTAAACTCTGGAATAGCCTTCCTGATATTGTTCGAGACTCAGACTCGCTGTCCCAGTTTAAAACTAGATTAAAGACGCATCTCTTTAACCAAGCATTCACTTAAAGGGTTAGTTCACCCCAAAAATGAAAATTCTATCATAGTTTACTTACCCTCAAGTTGTTCCAAACCTCTATGTGTTTATTTGTTCTGCTGAACACAAAGGAAGATATTTAGAAGAAAACAGATCTCATTCCCCATTGACTACCATAGTATGTATTTTTTCCTACTATGGAAGTCAATGGGGAATGAGATCTGTTTTCTTCCAAATATCTTCCTTTGTGTTCAGCAGAACAAATAAACACATAGAGGTTTGGAACAACTTGAAGGTAAGTAAACTATGATAGAATTTTCATTTTTGGGTGAACTAACCCTTTAATGCTTACCTTTTATACTACTTCTGAATCAGTTCGAACGCATTAATATTATGAACATCAGCTATGCTAATTATTTCCCATCTGTCTTTCTGCTGTTATCTCGGGATGCTAGTCCCGAGGTAAATAGCGTTCGTCAGCTCCGGTTTGTATCCAGCCTCTCACGGAGACTTCAGATGCCCCAACACCTGTGATGAGACGATTAACGCCTGTGGAGAGACGACTCGACGCCTGTGAAGAGACGACTAAACACCGGCGATATGTTATGCCTAAATTTATACATGATTAACTAACTGTATTTTTCTTTGTACATTTCTGAAATGCACTTTCATTAAAGCTGCTTTGAGACAATGTGTATTGTGAAAAGCGCTATACAAATAAACTTGAATTGAATTGAATTGAATTTATTCGCCCCGGTTGTTTTTCTCTTTTGTTTTCTGTCACAGATTTTGGGGCTGAAAGTTTTAACATGAACAACAGCTGTGTCCCAATGTGAAGGCTGCATCCTCCGAAGGCCGCATTTGAAGGCCGCTTGGCCGCATTTGAAGGCCGATTGCGTCACAGCGGCGCGACGAAGGCTGTCCCAATTCAAAGGCTGCATCTTTGAAGGCCGCATTTGAAGGCCGATTGCGTCACCGCGGCGTGATGAAGGCTGTCCCAATTCAATTCAGCATCCTTCGAAGGCCGTATTCGAAGGCCGGTTGCGTCATCGCGCCGCGACGAAGGCTACCCTGATTCAAAAGCGACGCCAAATGCACCCTTCGTTTCCCTGTGAAAGGAAGGATACATAAATGGATACTTTGCGGCCTATCCTACCCTAATCTACCCCATAATTCATTGCGCACCGGTGACGACAGCATTTTTAGTGCAGCATTTGGTGTGTAGCCTACAGTTCAAATTCAAATGTTGCCGTTCAACTTTGCGTTTTAAAAATACAAAAAACGTTCATTTTTCGTTTTTCAATTACGGGTTAAAAAATGAAAAACGAATGGATGCAAATTTACATGGATTATCAAACTAAAGATAGTTTAGTGATAGTTATCACTATTTTTAGTGATAGTTTTTAGATTAAAGTCTTTGATTTTACTAGTATTTTGATTGACTATCAAACTTTTCTCCAAATACATTATTTGAAATATTTAATAATAGGCTATATAATTGCATCCATTCGTTTTTCTTTTTTTAACCCCTAATTGAAAAACTAAAAATGAACGATTGTTGTATTTTTAAAAGGCAAAGTTGAACACCAACATTTGAACTGTAGGCTACACAAATGCTGCACAAAAAAAATATGACTTTTTGCCCCTTTATTAAACATTTAAAATATTCACAAATTACTATGGGAAAAATGTCGATTAGACAGGCCAGATTAGAACCTGTAAATTATATTTTTTCCGCAGTGCTGAATGAGAAGAGCCATATCTCTGGAACCATGATTTATGATAATAAATGTGTCTGAATAAATAACGTGGCATTTTAATTGTTCGTTTAAGTGAACATTTCAAGCTTTAGGCTAGGTATATTTTAAGTTCATTTTTGAGACGCGCTCGAGTTCACGGAGATCATGAAAGCGTGATTGATTGTTTTATCTTCTTTTACAAAAGGACAACGTTTTCTTGTTATGTGAGTTGGACAAATAAAAGTAGTTGCGAATGATGTATTATTCTTTTCAGTATGACCAGAAATTATGGAGTATTTTTCAAGTTGTTTCAATTGTTTATAATGCAAGTGTTCGCGGCCGCGCCTCCGTTCCATGCAGTGCGCGCTCACACGCCCACACACACTTGCGTCAAAATCTTGTGTTTATTTGTGATAATCTTAGCCCTGTATTATGACTGACATTTGACGAATTTCTTTGTTCCTTTTTTGGAAAAAAGCGCATTCTAAATGTGTAGCCTAAATGTAGGCTAATATTATTATCATTTGCGTTGAGTTCACTGAAGACAGTAGGCTAATATGTTAATCATAAAATAATTTATGAATGTTTTATTTTTATATAACCTAATCTTGTGTTTGTGTTATATTTCTTTTTTAAATGTGAAGTCTTTTTTTGCTTATAGGCTTATTCTATTATACTGAGCTTTTTTCTCCTATAAAATTTGACTTTAAAGACAAGTGGCCTAAATGTCGTTTTTTTAGAAAATTCAAGAAATATTAAGTTAAACATAATTAAATGCATCCCGCATAAACAGGAGGCCAGGTTGGCACAGACTGGGGGAGAGGCCACAAATCCGTTAGTTTACAAACCCTTGGGAACGGATTGGAAAACCCGAGTACTGTAAAAGCTGCTTAATACACAAGTAATTCGGGAGAGTTGCAGCCCGTATGCCTCTCCAGTTGTGTTGGTAAGGAAGAAGGACGGTAGCCTGCGCATGTGCGTAGACTACCGTCAGCTTAATTCCAAGACACGCAAGGATGCGTTTCCGTTACCTCGAATCGAGGAGACATTGGATTCATTGGCAGGGGCCCGCTGGTTTTCTACTTTAGATCTTGCCAGTGGATACAATCAGGTCCCTGTCTCTGAATCCGATCGTCCTAAGACCGCCTTTTGCACGCCCTTTGGGCTATTCGAATGGAATCGGATGCCCTTTGGGTTGTGCAACGCACCAAGCACGTTCCAACGCCTGATGGAGCGGCTCTTTGGGGACCAGCGGCACCAGGCTGTCTTTTTGTACCTCGACGATATTATCGTGTTTTCTTCATTGGTGCAACAACATCTGCAAAGATTAAAGGAGCATTTCACCCATTTCAACATGAATCTTTATTGAAAGTGGATCATATATGTAGTCGAAATGTAAAATAATTTTTGAATTTGTTGCCCTCTTGACCGAGAAAAGACAGAAAATAACCGAAGGGTGCATTTGTATGAAAGACTACAACACCCACAATGCACCACATTGCACAGCTCCGCAAGCCACACCCACTAATCCGGAACTGCGCGCACATCAAAGAAATCATTCTTTCGTCAACAAGGCTAACGTTAGCTGCCACCAGAGTTTGAAATTCATTTCACGCAAAATTTCTAGTAAGTGATAATGAAAGTAAAGAGACACACCGACCGGTCTCGTATCTCTCACAGAGGAGCGGAAGCATAAACGGCAGATCGAGAGAGGAACAGGCCTGATTTTATGTTGTGTGTGGACTTCAGTCTTCAATGAGGGGCTGTTGGCTTATACTTTCGTTGTGTATTTGTTCATTTTACTATTAAAATGTTTAAATGTTCGCCGATTCCCGCCTCCTTCTTCCCACAACAACAAACCCCGTTAACGTTAAGTTACATTGGCAAATTCATTAGTGAATTACTCCTCGTTTGTATTTCTTTCTGAATATGGTGTATTACTGCATGATACCTGGATGTTCAGTCAGGCGAAACTATGGTGGTTCACATCACAACACAAACGTCCCTTCGTTGAAATTCTCTGCAGCAGACGGACTCTATCTGTGTCCGTAGCGCACAGCGAGAGCACAGGCACAGCAGTCCGCCTCAGCTCGAGCCAGTCCGGGCTCCTCGACCGCGACAGGCAGCCGCCTCCTGTTCCTCCATCAGCCTCAGCTGCTCTTCACTATATTGCGGCTCGTAAAGATAGCCACGAACATCGGATTCGAGCAGCAGACTTTCAAAATCCTCTTCTTCCATATCATGTATAGTTTCTTCAGTCATTGTCATACTTCCTATCTCCACAGCGCTCGTTAGCTTAGCTTCCAAAAACAAGATGGCGGATATTGATTTCGGTTTCTGCAAGTGAAGTCCCACCCACTGATCTGTGATAGGCCTGTAGGGTGAGTGGGTCCCACACCCTTGAATAATAATGAGCTAATGTTTGTAGTCTATACACTTTTCAATGAAATTTATCTTCCGTCCCATCGTGATGCAAAATGACGATATTTACGTCACGATAGGACGGAAGTAAAACACTTAAATCCTTTTTTCTCCCATCTCATAAAAAAAACAAGCAAAATTCCACCATCATTATAATATATGACTGGGTTTCTAACAATACAAACCTTAATGCAAATGGGTGAAGTGACCCTTTAAGGATGGTGCTGGACCGCTTAAGAGCCGAGGGCCTCAAAGTAAAGCTTGAGAAATGCGCGTTCTTTCGTGAGAAGGTAAGGTATCTGGGGCATGTAATTTCGGCCCAGGGAGTGGCGACGGACCCAAGTAAGGTCGAGGCCGTAGCCCAGTGGCCTTGCCCTGGGACTGTGTCGGAGTTGCGAACCTTTTTGGGCTTTGCCGGCTATTATAGGCGCTTTGTTGAGGGGTTCGCTAGGTTGGCAGCCCCACTACACAAAATAGTGGCCGAATTAACCCGAGGTAAGTCTGGTAAGCGTAGTCAGGAATTGACAGCTGTGTGGTCTTCACAGTGCGAGGTGGCGTTTCAGAGTTTGAAGCGTGCACTTACGACCGCACCAGTCTTGGCGTATGCAGATTTTACGCAGCCTTTCATTAGGGCTGTCAAAATTGCTCAAAAATGACGTTCGAATATTCCCTCTAAAAAACCCACATATATTTGAACTATTTGAATATCTGGTTGCGCATTTTGTCAATGACGCGCATTACGTCAATATCAGGACAAATGAATACAAAGAGACACAACTATTTATATAGATAGTTTATCTAAGTTTAAACATATTTGACAACGTATTAACTTACACAAAAACAAGTAAATCAATGGCCAAGACCGCAGACCTTACTCTCGCTCGCACTCGCAGGCACTCTTTCTCTCTCTCTCGCTCGCTCTCTCGCCCTCACGCTCTCTGCGCATAACGGTTTAAATGAACAAAAATACACAAATGTTGAGTGCTGATCAAGAGTTTTGTGCAAGCAATTTAAGGTCGCGACTCTTGTCCTAAATATAGCAGGCTTCATTCAGTGATTGAAACAAATATTATTAACATTAATTGAAGTTTTACAGTATAAAGATTAATACCGACATTGAACTCTCCGAGCAGCTCGTGCTGTGGTAAACTGCTGCTACTATGGCTATTTCGGGGACGTCTGGCCACGCCCCCTTGGCGGGCTCTGTATGATGTAATGCTAGCTCATTGGCGCACACGTCGGAAGCGCCCGCGTCATTGGATGTGCAGTTGCCGCAGCACAGCCAATGAGTGAGCCAGACACTCACTGTGCTATCTGTGCAGCTGGAAAAAACGTTTTACATTTTAAGCTTCAGGATTTTGCCACTCGCAAAGCAGACAGCCGCGCCTCTGCTACCGCGGGCGTGTTTTTCCACATGATTCGAATAGTAATTTTCACCTTCGAATTTCTGTTTTTTAAAACTATTCGAATATATATTCGAATTTAGAATATTCGTTGACAGCCCTACCTTTCATATTGGAAATTGACGCTAGCTACGCAGGGCTTGGAGCGGTGTTGTCGCAGGAGGTTGACGGGAAGGTTAGACCAGTTGCCTATGCTAGCCATAGCCTTCGGCCGGCTGAGCGGAACACTGCCACTTATAGCTCTATGAGGCTCGAGTTTTTGGCCCTTAAGTGGGCCATGGCCGAGAAATATAGAGAATACCTGTTAGGGCATAAGTGTGTTGTACGTACCGACAACAACCCATTGAGTCATTTGGCCACTTTGAAATCCAGTACCGGGCGGGTAGAAACAATCAGAATGCTGATGCACTGTCTCGCCTGCCTTCTGTGGAACAGACAGTTTACAGTAGTGATTCGTCGGGATTGATTGTGCCAGAGTTGTTGAGGCGGGCTGTGAGTATGGAACAGGTGCAGGCTACCACGTCGAGTGCAATTCAGGCTTTGCCGAGTCATTCGGCACTTGACCTTATGGCCCTACAAGAGGCAGACCCCGTCATCAAGGAAGCTTTGAGGTTTTGGAGGAAAGAGCAATATCCAGGTCCGCAAGAGCGGAGACTTCTTCCTAAACCGGTGACTACGCTCCTTCGACAATGGGATCGGTTAATCCAGCAGGAGGGCCTATTGTACCGTAAGGCTTTCCGTCCTGATGGAGGGGAAGTGGTGCTTCAGTTAGTAGTTCCAGGAACTTTGCAGCCTGAGGTCTTAACATCATTACATCAGCACCATGGACATCAAGGTGTTGAACGCACTCTCGAGCTGGCACGGCAGCGATGCTACTGGCCGGGTATGGCAGCAGATGTGGTGCAATGGATTCAGAGGTGTGAACGGTGTCAGCAAGCCAAAGATGTGGCACCAGTTGCCCGAAGTTATATGGGGCATCTATTGGCTTCCCGCCCGAACGAAATAGTGGCTATCGACTTTACAGTGTTGGAGCCATCTCAGGCCGGCCAGGAGAATGTGTTGGTAATGACCGACGTGTTCAGCAAATTTACGGTGGCGGTTCCCACTTGGGATCAGCAGGCCACGACTGTGGCCCGGGTCCTGGTGGAGGAGTGTTTTTTTAAGTTTGGGGTCCCTGGACGGATTCATTCCGACCAGGGCCGCAATTTTGAGTCTAACTTGATCCAGCAGTTGTGCAGTCTCTACAAAGCGGGTCGGTCTCCCACTAGTCCGTACCATCCGGCCGGTAACGGCCAGTGTGAAAGGTTTAATCGGACCCTACACAATTTGTTGCGAACCTTGCCCACCGAGAGGAAAAGAGACTGGGCATCCTGCTTGGCGCAGGTGTTGTTTTGTTATAATACCACTCCCCACCAGGCCACTGGTGAATCTCCCCACTTTTTAATGTTTGGGCAAGAACCAAGGCTACCGATAGATTTCTTGCTTGGCCAGATTCGAGAACGGGTGGAAGGTCGAGTACACAGGTGGATTGAGGAGCACCAGGGACGGCTACATGTTGCTATTGAGGGTGCTCGAGAACGGCTGCAGGTTGTGGCAAGCCGCCGCAAGGCGGGACATGACCAACGGGTAAGGGCAGTGCCATTGAGCGAGGAGTCATGTTGGTCTACCTGCGAGACTATGGGGTTAGGGGTCGTCATAAGATCCATGATCTGTGGAGTTCCACTGTGTATCGGGTAGTCAGAGCCCCTCGGACTGGCGGTTCGGTGTATACCGTGGCCCCAGTAAAAGACCTGAGTCTAGTTCGGAATGTCCATCGTTCTGCATTGAAGCCTCGAGTACAGGGGGAGACACCATCGCTTGACCTCCCAGAGAGTCTGGTTGAGTCACCGGTGCCCTTGGAGGCCGAGGTAGAACTAGAAGAGGGTGATATGGCCTATGCTCCGCCTAGGGCCCCTTCGTTGGCTGGTGAGAGGACCGACGTAGGGGTGCCTCCATTAGAAGAACTTGCCACTGCTTCCCAGGCGAGGGATCTGGAAGTAGTGCCTACATTAGAGGTCAGCATGGATCTAGTGCCTGTGCTAAGGCCCTCTGCCCCCGGACCGTCTGACCCTTCGGTGATGGTCCCACGCCGTACGGGACAAGTAGGGGCGGGTCAACATTCTAATGTGCATCATTTACCACGAGCTGCAGGGCCTGGAGAGGTAGGTGCTCCAGATCCTCCGGTATGCGGTGTTAATACTGTCACTGTTCTGTTTAGGCCGTGGAATTAGGATCTTGGGGGGTAATACCCTTGATGTTTCACCGTCGGGACGACGATGACAAAGGGGGGGGGTAGATTGTAGCAGTATTGTTTCTGTCGGGTCATTTAATATGAAGGGGGAGTCCCCTTTAATTACGTTCTGTCCGTATATAGGGGTGTCGCTATGGGTGTGTGTTCTCTCTGCGTCATTGGAGCAAGACACCGTGTTCCGGCGGGACGTGTGAATGTTTGTACGGTAAGAGTTGCTGGCTGTGACTGTAGCATGGTTTGCTCGTGGGTTTGTCTCACAGGGATTACATGGGTTTTCTTGTTAAAGGTTGGACAGGGGAACTTTGTGGGATTGCCGTCAATTTGATGCGTGTTTAATACACAGCAGTTTCTGTGCCGTGTGAGTCGTACTACAGGTATGTTTAACTAACAGTTGACGAAAACATATGATTGCTAGTAGCCAGGCTGGCCAAATTCATACTTTGTGTTATGTTTTATATTTAAGGTGCGGGTCAACGTGCAAGGGGACGTTACAGTGGGCTTTGGGTTCATCTAAACTTTTGTGCGGATGTTCCTTTTTGCTGTCTGCATTGTTTTGCTGCCGTTTTGACATCCCCGCTTGTCACAGTGACTGTATCCTGTTTCAGGGTTTAAAGGAGACTGGACCGTATGAGTTTCTCTGTTCTATGTGAACCGGCAGACGAGCATCATTAACTCCGTTTCAGCTCGCGTGTCGACGCGCTGTGCTTGACCCTTCGTCTATTTTTGTTTGTTCATGGTGTTGAACGCGCTCCATCAGCTGGACCGATGATCGTAGGCCGTTGGGGAAGTGTTATCATTTATTATGTGCTGTGAGCAATAAATTTGAATCAACCGCCCCCAGTGGCATCCAATTGCTAGATCAGCCACTTAACTGTTACCATTTTTCTCTGCAGTTTGTTTCCTTGTAACTTTATTTGATTTCTTTGTGAGTTGGTTGTTGTTGTGTGGTTTATAGTCTTTATATTGATTTGAGTGTCCTGTGTATATTATCCATACTTTGTGTGTGATTCAAGTTTATTTTTGTTCGTTTATTTTCTTTGTGAGCAACCTAAGGGCCGCCTATAGAATGTGTTTGTAAGATTGTTGGCTGTTTTTGCCCATTTTCTAGCATTGTCGAGTGACCGGACGCGGCACCTCGATTCAATGAGCCAACTGATGTGGTGAACTCTTTTAAAATTGTCGTAGATTGCCTGTTGCTCTGTTTAGTGTTTTTTTTTTGGTAATTGGTTTATTGTGTGTGTGTGTTTTGTGTTACTTTTCCTTATTTTTTCTCTCTCTCCAGAATTGGGGCAGTCAGTTGCAGAGGATTAGCGTCTCTTCCTGATTGTGGTGGTGGGTTCTTTTGCCTGAGTGCCGTGCTCACAGTGAGGTGTGGCGTGAGTGTGCAGTGAGTGTGCACCGTGCACGTATGATTGCTGTATCATTTCTGCTAAGCAGAGCCAGTGCCCCATTCTGAAGTGAGCGTCTGTGTGTTATTTTTGGTGTAGATTCTTTTGAGTTATTGTTGTTGTTGTCGTGTTAAATAAAATGTGATAGTGATATTTCTTATTAATGAGAAAATAAAGTTTTTTTTATTGTTTTATACTCAACCCATGTCTGATACCTGACTCTTATATAACGAACCTCTGAGCCTTGCTCTTGAAAGAAAAGCATTTTCCCAGGAAAGAGGCCCCGGGGTGGCGTAGTCGGTAACTTTCCTAAATCTTTAGTGTACCTCTAATCAAAGCTGCCACACAAGCACAAGCGCAGCATATCAAGAAATGTACAAATCAGGATGTATATTGTGTTGTCCCAATGTATATTGTGTTGCCCCCCCAAAAAGTGTCCCAATCAACCTGAATACACACACACACACACACACACACACACACACACACACACACACACACACTATATATATATATATATATATATATATATATATATATAGTGTGTGTGTGTGTGTGTGTGTGTGTGTGTGTGTGTGTGTGTGTGTGGTGTGTGTGTATTCAGGTTGATTGGGACACTTTTTCCAATTTAATCTCAATGGCAAAAAGTTTCCAGATCACACTGAATTCACCCTATAAATTAATATTATATATATATATATACCCTCTCTCTCTATATGGCTCTGGTTTGACTGCTCATTTCGAGGTGGCGGCTGGCTTTACCGCTGTCATTAATGTGTGGTAACAAACTTGTAAACTAGTACAAATATCCATTGCTCAACGAATCAGTTTCTCAGTGAAGTATTTTATAAAACATGAATAAAACAAAAAAAAAGTATTTAAATCGAAATACATTTAAATGAAGTTTTATGTAACAAAGTTCGGGAGGAGCATGTTCAGGTAATCATCCAATCAGCACAAGAAGAAGCCAGTATAAATAAAGCCTTCCCTTACCTCCTGTCTCATGACTTCCTTCTCAGCATCTGACTCCGCCTCCGCCCAGTTATGTCTGAGTTAGAGCTCTTCCCCTCCGACGATGAATCTTTCATCTCGGAGTCATCTCAACCGCAAAGCGCAGATCCAGCGAATCTTCCTTCTCCAGAAGTCAACAACAACATAGAGCCTCCACCTTCATCCAGGGGACGTCGGCCCTCCAGATCCTCTCCGCATACTCCAAGACGCCATAGACTCCCCTCACCACCGCCAGCGAGGAACTCATCATCGTCTTCCTCCACGCCTTCGCACCTTCCAGCCCCCCCTAACATCCCTCCAATAGGGAAGTGGACAGTTAGGGGGCTAAGACAAGCCCTAATTAATTCTGATGCAAATTTCTCCCGCAGGATGAAAAAAGCAGAATTATTTAATTTATATGTCACCTCACAATCTTCTCACCTTTCTGTTTCAGCTCTAATTCCTGCAGCTCGAACGAGCAAGGCTCGCCGGGCCCTGATTGCTCGTCCCGCAGTACTTCCTTCCTCACTCGCAGCGCCGGGCTCCGCCCCCGCGACTCGGCGTCACAGACCTTCCGCTAGCCTGGGCCGCGCCCCGAAACCAGTCACGGACGAGCGCCAGTTCCCCTCCTCAGCCCCTCCCATCGTGGTACCTCACACTCTAGATCCCAGCAGTTCCACTCTCTTACACGATCCCCAAACGTTTTTTCTTCCCTTCTACTTCTTTCAGTCTTCCTCCTTCCCAAGCGTCAGGTGTCCACCCTAACGTGAGGATGCCTCTGTTAGCCGGTCAATCGCCGGCGCATTTCTTTCCCCTCCCCTTTCCACACTATGCTCTTCCTATTCCTCCTCCTCCACCTAACCCGGGGGCCGATCTCCGCGTGAGGATGCCTCCGCAAACGGCCTCAGCCCCGGTTTCTCACCCCTTTAACCCTCTCCAAGCGCGTTCTCCTTTCTCTCTCTTCTCAGCCACTCCTCAACCTGCTAAAAACTATCTCTCGACTCCTGTGAATGTTTTCCGTCTAGCCGAAGAATTTTCACACCACCCAGATGCCAACTTCACAAATTATCTACTGACAGGTCGCAATCAAGGTTTTAAACCCGGCGTAGAAAGCCATCCCACGCAAAATGTTATCTGCGCTAACCTTCAGTCCGCCTTAGCAGAGCCTGGAGTAGTAAATAAGCTAATTAAAAAAGAAATTGAATCCGGTTTCATGATCGGTCCATTCGGAGCCCCCCCGTTCGACAAATTTCGCATCAGCCCCATAGGCGTGGCCACCAGGAAATTCTCCGGGAAAAAGCGGTTGATAATCGACCTTTCAGCCCCCCATAATTCTCCATATCCGAGCATCAATAGTCTCATCCCCCTCGAAGAGTATTCTCTCAACTATCATGATATCGAACAAGCCATAACTATGATTAAAATAGCTGGACGAGGTGCATGGCTTGCAATTGCGATTCATGGCACTTATTCGGCGTAAACTGGCAGAAAAAGTATTATTTCGCCGTGCGCCTGACTTCCGGCTGCAAAAGCCCAAAAATCTTTGACACTCTCTCCGAAGCCATATGTTGGATCCTTTCCAATAATTATGCAATTCCTCATCTTTTCCATCTGCTCGACGATTTCCTAATAATTTCACCCCACGACACCGTCCCCGAGGCTCACCTCCTCATAGTGAAAAAAGTTTTCGCCGAACTAGGGATTCCGTTAGCTCACGAGAAAACATCGGGTCCAACTACATCCATCGAGTTTTTAGGCATCAATCTAGACTCAGCAAAATTCCAAGCCTCACTGCCTAAGGAAAAAATCTATCGCATTATTTTAATCGCATCCAATTTTACTGACAGCACAGATTGTGCAAAACGCGAACTTCTCTCGCTGCTGGGCCACCTAAATTATGCGATGCGCATTATTCCACAGGGCCGACCCTTTATCGCGCATCTCCTAGCCCTCTCTTCATCCGTTCATGCGCTGGAAGATCGGATCATCCTCTCCGACGAGTCAAAAAAACGAGCTTAAGTTATGGATTAATTTCCTCAATCAGTGGAATGGCTTAACCTTTTTCTACAATGACTTTATCTCTCTCCCCCTCGATATCAAACTGTTCACAGACGCAGCTCCCTCGATCGGCTTCGGCGGCTATTACCAAGGACGCTGGTTCGCGTCCTCCTGGCCCCCCCAGCTCCTAGACACACCCCAGTCTTCAGCCTCCTCTGCCCTTTTCGAGCTCTACCCGATAGTCGTCGCAGCTTCCCTATGGGGAAAAGAATGGTCAACCAAAAGCATCCAAATCCATTGCGACAACGAAGCAACCGTGTACTGTATCAACAAAGGTCGTTCTCGCTCACCTGCGCTTATGCCACTCCTTAGACGCCTCATATGGATCTCCGCATGCGACCAGTTCTTAACAACTGCAATTCACGTCCCAGGGGCTCAAAATCAAATCGCTGACTCTCTCTCCCGTTTCTCTTTTCAGAAGTTCAGGATGCTGGCACCAGAAGCAGACCCCACGCCAACTCCAGTACCTCCTTATTTTCAGCTGATCTTCCCATAAATCATCCGCTAAAATCCCTCCTGGACACGTCCATCGAATCCATCCTCCAAGCCGTTTCTCCCAGAACCCTGCAAACTTATTACACCGCATGGAAATCGTTCAAATCATTCCACCTCTCTCACAACCTGTCGTTTCCCGAATTTTCGCTTTTAACAGTTACTTCATTCGTATCTCATCTTCACAGTATTAAAGGTCTCCAAGCCGGATCCATTAAAAGCTATCTAAGCGGCATTCAATTCTTCCATAAATTAATCCTGCACCTGCAATAAATAACTCCCAAACGTCCCTTCTAATTAAGGGAATCCAAAGATCCCGCCCCACGCGCCCAGATACCAGACAGCCAATCACAATCGATATACTCACCAGATGCATCTCATCACTCTGTCTTGGATACCACTCCATCAATACCGCATATACGTTAGAAGCCATGTTCATCCTAGCATTCCTCGGTTTCCTCCGCTGTTCCGAACTGACCATAACTTCCTTATTCGACCCAAATATCCATCCCACAATTTCAGACCTTCAGATCGTAGATAACGAAACCATATCATTTTTCATCAAACAAAGCAAAACGGACAGAGACAATGAGGTAATTTCGTCTATATTTTCAATCTTCAAACTCCCATCCAACCGTAGGCCTACCATGCGCTCTTTAATTACCTGCAGTACAAACTTTCCTCGTCCAAATCCCCACTCGACCCTCTTTTCACTAATGACTCCAATCATCCAGCCACGAGATTCTGGTTCCAAAAGCATCTTAAAGCAATCCTTATCAAATCCGGCGTCTCAGCAGAGCATTTCTCTAGCCACTCATTCCGCATCGGAGCAGCCACCACAGCCGCTCAAAAAGGTCTCTCCCAACAACAAATCAAAACCCTCGGTCGCTGGTCATCGGATGCCTTCAAAACCTATATTAGGTCTAGCCGTTTTTTCATCAAAAATGCTCACCAAGCCCTAACTAATTAATTAAATTACCACCTGCTGCTCCCCATTCAGTTACATCCGTTTACACCTTCCGATTACATCTGGGCTCGCCGCTTGTACACTCGCTCAATATTCATAAGGTACGTTTTTCAATCATATGCAGACTCCCCCGTTCGCACGCAGCGATGACTCACCCGTTCGAAGGCCGGGTTCCGTCCCCCTTCCAAAACGCTGGTTGAAACCTCCCGTTCGAATTGCAGTGAGAGTCTGCCCGTCTTAGTCGTCGCCGGACGTCCGCGCTCGTGTCGCCAGGAGGGCTCCCCATTCGTCGGGACGTGAGGAGTCTTTCCCGTGACCCAGCCCCCCCTTCGAAGCGTCGGTCGAGCCCTCCCGACCGAGTCCAGCGGGCGCCCTCCGTCCAACCCAGCGAGGCTTACCCGTCCGATGCCGCGAGCATATAAGTTCCCGTCGGACGCTGCGAGAGCTCTCCTGGGTGAACGGTTAAACTCGTCCACAAATTCACGCTCGCATAATTCTTGCGTCAGCGAGCTGTCAGTTCAACTGCAGAATGGGCTTATCCGTCCGATGCCGTGAGCAACCAAGTTCCCGTCGGTCGTTGCGAGAGCCTTCCCAGTCGAACAGGCAAGCTCGTTCCTTGGTAAAATACATACCCTTCACTTTTTGGGGGGTTAAATTCTACGCTCGCTGTCCTTTGTTTATCTGGCATTTTGGGAAGTACTCTGGGGTCGGGCCGAATTCTGAGCTCAGAGCCCTCCCCCCGGACAGCAAGCCAAATACGCATTATTATATTACATCAGATTTCATTAACATGTAAACTCGTGAAATTAAGTTTTATGTAACAAAGTTCGGGAGGAGCATGTTCAGGTAATCATCCAATCAGCACAAGAAGAAGCCAGTATAAATAAAGCCTTCCCTTACCTCCTGTCTCATGACTTCCTTTTCAGCATCCCTCCACCACCCCTTCACCCCACATTCGGCAGGGTCCGCTCATAGATACCCATGACCTCTAAGGTTAGGGGGGAGTACTCTGGGGTCGGGCCGAATTCTGAGCTCAGAGCCCTCCCCCCGGACAGCAAGCCAAATACGCATTATTATATTACATCAGATTTCATTAACATGTAAACTCGTGAAATATTTAAATAGTCACTATTTATAGTCAACGCAGGGTTGCCAACTTTTGAGTTTTGCTTGGAGTGAGATTTGGCGGGGGCGGTTTTGTTTTGGCAGAAACAAAAAAAAAATGTTTTTGAAGTAAAGTTCCTAAATTATTGTTCTTTCTCATAGGATTTTTTAAAATTATGTTGTGTGGACCTCTGTCCCTCTAGGGGGGTTCGGGGGCATGCTCCCCCACAAGAAAATTTTGTACATTTTAAGGTTAAAATGCATCAATCTGGTGCACTTTGAGAGCTCAAAATTAAGAGCTTTAACCGGCTTCAACCCATGAACTGTGCACATTGAACAAAGGAAAAGCATTGACTTGTATCTGGAAATTAAAGAGGGATCAGATATCTTTTTAGTTATGATATAGAGTCTCAGTCTGTTTTAGGATGCCAAACGATTATTATAATAATGATTTATATAATTATTCCTATTACGTAAAATCCATATAGCCTATAAATGTACTGTATAAATGAAAATGAATATTTCAAAAGTATATTTTACTGACACTATTGTATAGGAAAATTACAATACTTTTGTCCTAATTTCTTCACTTGCAAGAAATAAAGCTTTTATTTTGGAGAAAACACCTGATTACCATGCTGATCGCGTGAGCAAAGTGCGGACTTTTCTTTAAATCACGCAGCACAAACAGAATGCCTATAGGCTACTTAATTACAGTCTTGTGCTGTTTTATAAAGGCACAAAGCCATATCACGGTTTCGGTGTTGGAAAAAGGGAGAAGAGAAAGTTCGGCAAAAGGCGGATTCGAACTCGGGTCGAACGCGTCAAACGTTGCTTTCATGCGCCTCACGCCCTCGCCCTACGCCACTGTAGATATATCTTTTTGCTAAAAATACAGGCACGTCGTAGTCCAAATGTACGCTACGCTCTCAATTCACGTTCAAGTCATAGGCAGCGCAGCGTGCCTCTGTGCAGCGCAAAAGCCCGTGTTGACAGTTTGTTTAATATAAAGCGGGAGATTACCAGATACAGTATTTTGCGCGTGCCCTTGCTGCCCTGGGCCATTTAGAGGTCTTGGTTGCCTGTATAGCCTATGGTTAATCCGGCCCTGGGGTGCGTTTCCCAAAACCATCGTTGCTAACCTGTTAGCAACTTGGATGGTTGGCAATGGGAAATTGCATTGCAACCATCAAAGTTGCCAACTTAGTTAGCAACGATGGTTTGGGGAAACGCACCCCTGGGTGGGTGTTGTAGGCAACTGTATCATGTGCCCGTGCCGTTTAAACTGACGCGCTGCAGCGATCTGTCACATTTAAGCGCCAAAACGTTCCATATCTAAAGCTTCTCTGTCTAGTCTGTCGGTGTCAGTGTCATCTTTTCCCGCGATTTTTCGTGAGAAAATGCAGTGGTCCAATCAGTAGTTAGAGCCTGAACTTGCTTATAGTAGTAGGTAATTCGGAAATTAGTGCACATGAGTGAAAAAAATACAGCACAGAAGAATGTCCAATTTAGCGTGAGATTTCTTTGTTGAGCGTGAGAGCGTGAGATTGAGGCTGAATGCGTGAGTGTCACGCCAGATGCGTGAGAGTTGGCAACCCATTAGTCTAAAAATAGATGGTGAGGTACTAATTTTCTGACCGGTATTTTTATATTTCGAAACAAAACAAGACAGAAATCCTTCCATCGTCACGTGCCTATAGAACACCCCGTGACGTCACAGAGCAGAACACACACTCAACGTGCGAGAGCAGTGAGAGAGTTGACCGAGAGCGATACTAACTACTGACTTTACACTTTTAGATACTGATTTTGATACTTAGCATTTGCACACAGAGCTAACACGCACCTTTAACAGCATCATCACACATCTGCGTTGTTCATTGAGTGCAGTGAAGTTGAGAGGAGCTGCAGTGACTCTCTGATTCTGTCAGCATCGCGGAGTCGACAGCTGAGACCATGGAGAACAGCCCAACAGGTCAGATGGAAGTGACAAAAATCTATCATTTATACATTTATTAAATATGAAGTTATTGCTATGTGCAGGGCTTGACATGAACACCCGCCAAATGCAGGTGTATATTTCATCAGCGCGTGTAACGCACTCCTACTGTAACTGGCCACTTCGGCTGAATTACATTTTTCAATAGTAGTCTTTTAAAAAGGCATCTGAAATAATAAACTTAGTGCAATGTAGTGTTATCAATTTTTCAATATGATACTGAAATAGACTATCTGAACGAACAACCCCACACAGAAATGTAGTTTGGTTATCCACAGCAGGGCAGGTCTTCAGTTCAGAGGAATGAATTATTAATGGAATGTTATTATTTACTATGAGAAGGGAAATGATAAAGATGTATCAGTATTATTTTAATTTAAAAACATCAAAACTTAATTTACAGAAGGTGCTATTTTTCTTGGTGTGCATTTTATGATAAATAAGTGACTGCAGTCTATAATGTGTCTAGCTTAAAATGGTTTTTATGAAACTTTCTTCTTCTTTACTACATTGCAATGCAAAGCATAATGCCAGACTTTTTCATCCACTTCATATCAGGGAAACATGCTGTTCCTCGTTATTTAAAGTGAAGAAGTATTTTATGTGACTAATCTTTGTAGTGTTCTTGTAATTTTCAATCTTGCACTGGTCCTTTGTGTCAGTTCATGGCTTAGTGTTTGACTTTTGGCCAAATCCAGGAATATGAACTTGCAAAAGTGCAATTTATTTTTTCTTTAATGAATTTATGAGATAAAAAAAGCCATGTTTATGCGTGTTTATGGAATATGTTTGTTTTTCATCTGTGGTCATTTGGTTTTATAATCATTTTTCTTTGTTTTAGGAAACCCTACAAAACGTAGCAAGCGGAAAAGAGTCCGTGCTTTCTTTCGGAAAGTATGGACGACTGCAAAGTCCACTTTCATTCTCCACGACCCGAACAGAGTGGTGTGTCTTAAACCACAGCCGGATCTAGAGGATCCCGAGCTAAAGCCTGTTTCAAGTCCTGTCAGGAAAACACCAACGCCGGACGCAGTTCCTGAGCTGGTGTGTTTGCCAGGCCAGGTGTGTGAAGATCTGGAGTCCCCGTGTGTGTCAGGAGTCTCCAGGATCCAGCAAAAGCCGAACACAGATCCTGGCGTTCCTGAGCTGGTGTGTTTGCCAGGCCAGGTGTGTGAAGATCTGCAGTCCCCGTGTGTGTCAGGATTCTCCAGGATCCAGCAAAAGCCGAACACAGATCCTGGCGTTCCTGAGCTGGTGTGTTTGCCAGGCCAGGTGTGTGAAGATCTGCAGTCCCCGTGTGTGTCAGGAGTCTCCAGGATCCAGCAAAAGCCGAACACAGATCCTGGCGTTCCTGAGCTGGTGTGTTTGCCAGGCCAGGTGTGTGAAGATCTGCAGTCCTCGTGTGTGTCAGGAGTCTCCAGGATCCAGCAAAAGCCGAACACAGATCCTGGCGTTCCTGAGCTGGTGTGTTTGCCAGGCCAGGTGTGTGAAGATCTGGAGTCCCCGTGTGTGTCAGGATTCTCCAGGATCCAGCAAACGCTGAACACAGATCCTGGCGTTCCTGAGCTGGTGTGTTTGCCAGGCCAGGTGTGTGAAGATCTGCAGTCCCCGTGTGTGTCAGGAGTCTCCAGGATCCAGCAAAAGCCGAACACAGATCCTGGCGTTCCTGAGCTGGTGTGTTTGCCAGGCCAGGTGTGTGAAGATCTGGAGTCCCCGTGTGTGTCAGGAGTCTCCAGGATCCAGCAAAAGCCGAACACAGATCCTGGCGTTCCTGAGCTGGCGTCTGCTTCATATCCCTCCAGTTTTGATCTGGATGACAGTGAGTCATTATTACATTTGTTTATGTTATTTCTGCCATCTCTTATTTTCTCTGATCTATTCTTTTTTATTATTACTTTCAGTTATAATTCTGATTTGACATCGCTTGAGTTAAAAATCTGAAAATGATGTTTGTTGTACTATTTTCATCTTTAATTGCATTGATTAGTACTAATTATCATTCACAGAGATGTTTATAATAATTTTATTAACGCTTTACAATAAGGTACATTAGTTAACATTAGTTAACTACCTTAGTTAATATGAACTAAGAATGAACAATACTTTTACAGCATTATCTTAGTTGATATTAATATTAACATTTACTAATACGTTATTAAAATCAAAGGTTGTATTTGTAAACATTAGTTAATGCACTGTGAACAAACAATGAACAGCTGGTAACAAATGTATTGCTCATTGTTAATGTTAATGTAGTGTTAACTAATGAACCTTATTGTAAAGTGTTACCATAATTAATTGTCTATGAATGTTTCTTCATTTTAGAAAAAGCTAAGAAAGGGAGGAAGAGGAGAGCAGTCCAGGCCTTCTTCCGGAGATTAGGCACGGCTGCAAAGCATTTCTTCCTCTGCCACGACCCGGACAGTGTCCAGCATCTTACACCACAGTCGCATCTGGACAACTCCCAGCTGACGCTTTTCCAGGTTTCATCCGAGATCAAGTCAGTGCCTGAGCCGGAGCCGGAGTCTGAGCCGGAGCCGGAGCCGGAGCCGGAGCCTGAGCCGGAGTCTGAGCCGGAGTCGGGCCAGGTCTGTGAGGATCTGCAGTCGTCAGTGCAAGCGGAGGCAGACGACCCAGAGGAGTTTCCTGTTGGACTGCAATACGGTGAGGCATTATTATCTTTGCTTTATGATATTTCTGTTCTGTTCTTTCCTACTTATCATTATTTATCAATCAAAGGAATCTGCCTCATATATATAAATGTCTATGTTCTTTGTCCTGTGTGTTTTTCAGGAACTAGGATATCTCTTTTTTATCTAGTGGGTGAAATTATAGGATCAGGAACTTTTGGCCAGGTTTATGAAGCAAGCCACGTATTTAATGAGAGTAAGAAGGTAAAGCAATTCTCTTATTGAATTCAACCAACATTTTGCTCCTGATGTAGAGATGTGTGTCGTCTTTCTTAATTTAAAAACGAACAGATTGTAGTTGTGCAGACCGGGCACTTTAATATGCTTGAAAAAAATTCACAGTTTATTTTTTTTTGCCATTCACAGTTTGCCATCAAGCATATACGCAAGCGTGAACGGGACCGTTATCTGGACACTGTAAGTTGACGAACCTAAATGAGATTTGGTTAAGTGACGAGTATTGTCAATTCCTGTTGCTAACATAAAGCAGTAAGTCAAGAAGATGTGAATGTAAATACAAGTTACAATAACATAAAAATACAATGAGTTGAGTTTTGCTACTGTGACATTCTCTACTGTGTTTGTTTATTTGTGTGTATCCTGACATTAAGCACTTTGGTCAACTGCGGGTGTTTTTAAATGTGCTGTACAAATAAACTTGTACAATCTTCAAATTTTCCATCTAATAAGGTACTACTCAAGGCCAACTAACTGTTTGTGTTTCTCTCTAGCCTGATCACTCCAAACCTGTGCCTGCAGAAGTGGCAGTGATGCTGCGTTTGGGACAAGCTCCCTCATGCCCCAACATCATCAAATTACATCACTGGATTGAGGACGAGAACAGCTTCAATCTCATTTTGGAGAAACTCGATCCATGCCAGACCTTGTGGCATTACATCCGGTATTCAGACGACATTAATGAAGCAAAAGCACGCTGGATGATACGTCAGTTAATCCAAGCTGTAAAACACTGTGTTGACCGTGGAGTTTTCCATGGGGATATCTACTCTGGGAACATCCTGGTGGAGACGGGCTACGATCTGAAGCTCAAACTGATTGACTTCAGATGTGGTCGTCTAATTACTAGTGAGGGCTTTAACAGCAGTGAATATCAAGGTGCGTTAGCGGTTTGTGTTAGCATAGCAGAGTTTGGAAATTGCATGCCGTGACATTGATCACTGTATTATGGACACTAACAAAGTCTCTCTTTTAGGAGAACGCCTGAACACCCCACCTGAGGTCATGAGGGACACCGTGTTCTACGCCAAGCCAGCATACGTCTGGGCCATCGGTGTTGTGCTGTATGAGATCCTGCACAGACATATGCCCTTTAGAAACATGAAAAGCATACGCTGGGACTATTTTAACACGAGTCTGACTTTATCCTCAGGTAAACACAACAGACACCTCTGCACAATCTCACCCAGACCGAACATAGTGTCGGCCCACATCTGGACTGGGTGATCCATGTGTACCAGATGTGGGCCGGATCTGGGCCGACACTATTGCTGTGTCTCAATTCGCCTAAAGAGAGGAAAGGAGCAGTGCATGGAGTGACATCACCTTTTTTTGCCTTGTTTGCGTGCGCTGACTGTATATGCAGGCACAGGCACTCAAACCTTGATCTAAACCTCTCACTGTCGGTCGCGCATATCCGCCATGTTTTGAAGGTTTTTTTTAACACTTTTTATTAATGTTTACTAGATTATTTTTTTTATTATTTGATTCGGGTTATTTACATAATCAAATAATTACATTTTAAATGGTAAAACATGTTCATAAATCGGGAGTATGCAGAAATATTTTACATTATTTCACGTATTTCAATATAAGTGTTCCTCTAAGACTAACCCGCCCTCTCTGAAAACTTCCCAGCATGCCGAGACCTGATTTCCTTGTGTTTGGTGCGTGATCCAGCTGAGCGACTGACGCTAGAGGAGCTGGAGAAACACCGGTGGTTTGATACATGATAAGAAGAACCAGATCCCGTGCATCAGTCAGACGAGAACAGGTAGTGTAACACAGAGAAGTTGGAAAATACATTTGCAGACGGAAATATATTCCCATTCATTCACAGACAGTGGTGTCAGCCATACAGGTGTCTTGCTCATGGACACCTCGACACTTGGTCAGGTGGAACTGGGGATTGAACCACCAACCTTTCAGTTTGTAGACAACCTACATGAACCACTGAGCTACTGCCGCCCCTGAGTCTGAATGCTGGAAGGCCAATGGCTGAGGGAATTCCTCATCAGAGCCACTCACTCCCCAAGATTCAAGTGCCTTCATAACATGTAAGAGGTCTACATATGTGTTATTTAGGCTATTTTTGATATTTCCATTTATGTTACTTTAGGTTGGGTTTTTTGTTGGTCTCAACAGATTCTGATGGTAATATCTGTCTTTTGGAGCCTCCTGTCCCAACAGAACCAGTTATAAGTACTCAATACACCAAATATTCTGACAAATAGTATTATAAAATGTACTCAATCAAATGCTCATCTTCACAGGACAATGGGGATGAAGAAACAGTTTCTGCTGCCACAGAGAGGCCTACAGAAGAAATCTTAAAGGGATAGTTCACTTTGAAATAAATTTTTGGTATGTTTTAGCTTACCTCAAGGGCATCCTAGATGTAGGTGTCTTTGTTTCCACAGTATTTTCAATTTTGATATTTTTAGGTCAAACCGTTCTTGTCTGTCAGTCATATAATGCAGGTCTATGGGGTCCACCTCAAAGAGCATACACAGAGAAGTCCAAATTAAACATGATTTAATGACTCGCGGCTTGTGTGAGAAAACGAACAGTATTTATATCGTTTTTACCTCTTGTAAACACAGCCCCGTCCAAGTGGATCATCGAGCTCATCGCATTCAAATTTTTACTTGTGAGGGCGTTCGTCTCCATTTTTTTTTAAACTAGGAAACTAGTATTTATGATCATTCCGATAGCACGATAAGTCATCATATCTCTTGTCAGCCCCTTTTATACTGCATTCTGTGGTTTAGCTCAGAGGACCCCCAATATTTTGCATGTCTCTTTTGTCTGACACCCATTTCAGTTCTTGGCCAGTTATTATTAAATGTGCAACAATGGAGACAATATGAACAGACATCTGCCCTTTAGAAACATGAAAAGCATACGCTGGGACTATTTTAACACGAGTCTGACTTTATCCTCAGGTAAACACAACAGACACCTCTGCACAATCTCACCCAGACCGAACATAGTGTCGGCCCACATCTGGACTTGGTGATCCATGTGTACCAGATCTGGGTCGACACGCA
The DNA here is from genome assembly GCA_036326025.1 of Chrosomus eos. NCBI lineage: Eukaryota > Metazoa > Chordata > Actinopteri > Cypriniformes > Leuciscidae > Chrosomus > Chrosomus eos. The sequence continues at coordinate 39,443,553 of CM070833.1, forward strand.
TATCCCCATGTTTTGAAGTTTTTTTTAAACACTTTTTAATGTTTACTAGATTTTTTTTATTTTTTATTATTTGATTCGGGATATTTACATAATCAAATAATGAATTGTTTTATGGTAAAACATGTTCATAAATCTGGAGTATGCAGAAATATTTGTATCGCCTGCAGAAATATTTAACATTATTTCACGTATTTCAACATAAGTGTTCCTTTAAGACTAACCCGCCCTCTCTGAAAACTTCCCAGCATGCCAAGACCTGACTTTCTTGTGTTTGGTGCGTGATCCAGCTGAGCGACTGACGCTAGAGCAGCTGGAGAAACACCGGTGGTTTGATGCATGATAAGAAGAACCAGATCCCGTGCATCAGTCAGACGAGAACAGGTAGTGTAACACAGAGAAGTAGAAAAATACATTTGCAGTGCAAAGCAGTTATTTTTCAATTCTGTATCGTGTATGTGACCAGGATGTAGATGATGTACAAAAGACAGAGGACAGCTCCATCAAAAAAAAAACAACAGGACCATACCTGTCAAGTTTTGAAAATAAGGACATTTTCCGGCGCCCAACGCGAGCGGTCCCACCACCCCAACCAGCTCCAGCATCCCTTACATTTTAAGACAGGTACAGCCGAAACAAAAACACAAAATGTAGAGCATTTATTTAAAGGCTTATTTGCATATTTTCTGTTCATTTAAAGGATAATTCCAATATTTAACACTTTGAGTCTATTTTCTAGTTTGTTTTGGATGAACTAGAGTGGTGGACTTAGAAATTTTGGCGATGGGATCGCCTCAGGGCGCTTCAGAGTGGCTTTCTACAAGCATACTGAAACATGTCCTAAAACAACACTTAACATTAGTTTCCAAAACTGTGAAACTCACCGAGTGGTTAGTGGTGTTCGTTGATGATTAAAAACAAATATATCGGCGCAATGTATGATTTCAATCCGTGTTATTTGCTATAGTGGAACTATATTTTCAGATACCTCACAACCGCGTATAAACTTCCGCTGGATATTTGAGTCTGAAGCGTTAGCACACTCCCGACCACTTGATGGCGACAACCACTTTACCGCAGTTGCTCTGCTCACGCTAGCCTTCTGAGAGACGGAGAACCGAGCGAAAAGACTACAACCAAATGTAAACAGACCCTTTCGGTATCCGGGGCGCAGTAATATCAACGAGCACTGAGTCCTCCAACAGACATCAATGGGATTTTAAAAAATGGCAAATAAAACACGACAGAAACTGTATTTCGCTACGCTACTTGTTTTGGAACATCAACTTACACCACTAACCACTCGGTGAGTTCCACAGTTTTGGAAACTAATGTTAAGTGTTGTTTTAGGACATGTTTCAGTATGCTCGTAGAAAGCCACTCTGAAGCGCCCTGAGGCGATCCTCAAAGAGTCAAAAAGTCGAGACAGGACCCATCGTCAACATTTCTAAGTCCACCACTCTAGTTCATCCAAAACACACTAAAAAATAGACTCAAAGTGCTAAATACCGGAATTATCCTTTAACATTGCTTGTCTTTACATTTACATTTTCTTTTCATACCACACATTCTTTTCATTTCATATTGCTTTTCTTCACTCTTTTAGTGAGTTATTGTACAAATTTGTTGCAGACTTGCATTCTTTAAGAGTGTTTTGGAAGGAGTGTAGTTGTGGCTGGGCCAGAGTGGTTCATTTTACATGAGAATAGAGCAAATGTTCTGTTGCCTAACGTCATCCTATTCTCTGTAACAATCGTCCGTACCATGCTAAAGTCGCAGTTACAAAACTTACAAAACACGTGACTGTCCCCCACCCTGCTCCTCTTCAGAAAAGTAAATTCGCTGTCCCATTGATCGCAGTATTTACATGAGGGTTTTTGTTTTTTTGGCCGGAGTATTATTATTTTTTAATAACGCAGGTTAAAATACGGGAGATTTACGGGAAAATACTAATATGGGAGGACGGCGGGAAAGAAGGGTAAAATACTGGACTTTCCCGACAAAAATGAATTCAAAAGCCAATGTAGCGTATTTATAAGTATATTTTAAAGAAAATCTAGTTACTACATTGTTTTTCTATACATTGACTCGTTGGGTCCTCTAACCTGCAATATGCCCTTTAAAGGGGTGGTTCAGGATTTTGGACATCGATGCCTCATTTCCAAGTGAGCCTTAGTGTTATTTATCAGTAGAGACATTTTTTTTTAAAAATTCACCCAGTCGTCCCAGTTGGCGGGTGCTAGGCTAGCGCGAATCAATGGTATCAGTTTTAGCATGCCATTAAAACAGTTTTCCCCACTCCACAGTACACTAAAAGCAAATCAATTATAACACCAGACTATCGTAAGTGTCTGTTGAGAGAATAATGTCAGAAATCAAACTATCCTTTTCATCTTAATGATTGCATTACATTTACAGGAACTAGTTTCTCAGCAGTGGCAGAATTATACTTCGCTCCGGTTAGTAGTAACGTTACTGCGTCAAAAAGTAAACAGAACAGAAGCGCATGACAGTCGGGAGGTCAGCTAGCTAGCTTAGTAATAATTGTTGGAGGTAAACAAAGGCAACATGGTGATTCGGTGTGCATTTCGCAATTGCAAAATCAAACCTAATAAATGTTCATCGCAAAGTTTTCACAAATTTCCTTTTGAAGATCCAGAAAGGATTCAACTTTGGATTATTTCTTCGGGCTTGGACAAGGAGACACCAGCAGAGACTCTAAAACAATTGAAGATTTGCAGTAGTAATGGGCGATATAAACGATATGCAATATAAACGATTAGAGATGCACCGATTACAATTTTCTAGGCCGATTCCGATTTCCGATTTGAGTTTGACCTGCCGATACCGATTTTAGCCGATTCCGATCTCATTTTTTCTAACCACTTTACAGCACACACAAATATTTATTTTCTATCTTCTCTTTTATAGAACATTTTGCATAGAATATTTTTTAAACAGTAATCGCTATAAAATAGAACTATATCAAGTACTCCTGGTGTGGGAAATTCACACACACACATCTAAAGTGCAGTGTTATGGAAGAACTATTTCTTTCTTTTCACATCCAATATCCAAATATTTTTTTGTTATATATTTAGCAAACTAAACTTCTGTATGAAAACAGGTAATGGCAATAAAATAATATATTTAAATAACAAATAAAAATAAAATAAATACAGCCTTGCAGTATAAAAATATTTCTCAACTCACACCACACACACACACACACACACACACACACACACACACACACACACACACACACACACACACACACACACACACACACACACACACACACACACACACACACACACACACACACACACACAGGTCTATTGCAATCACTTGTAGGCCTACATCAATGGCAATTTATATTTCTCAACCAATTCTTCTCTCATCTGAATCATGTCCAGCCAGACTAAACAGGACAAGTGGAGCATGTGCAGGGAAGCGATTGGGAAGTCTATGTAACGAATCACACAATAATAATATACATAAAATGTATTTAAGGGGGCCGGAAGGCCAATTTAGCTCAAAGGGAATGATTCACCGATTTGCAATGAACCTTGACCGAATCACTATGGAACCGAGCAAATGACTCGTTTAGAGTTCATTTGAACGGGCCGTAATTTTAACCTTGGCAACAGATATCAATATCCAATCTATAGTGAAACACTATGTATTAGCAAGGTAACTTTAGATCGACAGTACAAGACATTAAATGTGCAAGCACAACACAAGGCAAATATCTTTTCAAATATATGGATGACTTTATTAACTATTCTAAACACATAAAACTAAGGTCTAAACACAATCACACACACACATTCATTCAAGGCGCAGAGGAAGAGAGAGGAAGAGAGAGAAAGAGTGAGTTTTCAGAGTGAGATGCACTTTGTAAGACATGACCTGAACGAACCACCAAGCATTAATTTAAACCTTCGTTTCTTAGACAGGTTATTCAATTTACATTAAAACACCAGTTTAGTTACAGTCTGGAGTACTTGCTCGTCTTTGCGTTGCTTAGGCCAGGGAATTCCCTTTGTGCGGTGCTTCGTCCAAGGAGTTTCCCGGCCGGGTCCGTGTCGCTGGTTGTCTTTGAAGTGCCTGGATGGAAGTTTCTGAAATGCCGGTCACGTGTGATGGCCAGGCGAACAAGAGTCTTTACAGTTCGAAGCGCGTTGCAGGAGAGACGTGTAAATGAACTTTACAGCAAACTTAACTTTGAACCGAGACTTTTACGAAAAAGAAGATAACGGAAGAAATGAAAGTAAGATGAGTTTGATGGCTTGAATGAGCTGTTTTAACTCCGATCTTGATGGGTTTGTCTGCTGGTCTAATTTGGTCTGGTCGATGTAGAAGCGTACGAACATGAACACTCTCTTGCTGTTTGTTGATAGAGAGAGGCACCAACTTAATTTAACACAGAACCGACTCAAAACCGAACTGAACCGAACCGAAAACTGAACTGCTCTCTGAACTGAACTTAACTCAACTTAACTCTTTGAACTGAACTTAACTCAACTGAACTGAACTCCTTTGTTCGGGTCTTTAACTTAAAAGTTAGTCCAACCTCTTTTGGAGAATTCTGACCAATGAGACAATGGCATCATTTTAGGAGGTGGATCTAGTTTCTTCTTATCGTAAATCATGCGTTATCTATGATCTGCTTGCTCTCCAGCACTAAGCAGAGAGAACAAGAGGCCACAGTTTAGACATTATTACTATTATAAGAATACAAAACATTTTACACAGATTTCACTCAAGCCATCTTCTGAATTAAGGGCATACGATTATTTTGATTGGAAGCACGATACTCTTTCATTCATACACACAGTTATATTACAATTACATGATTTATGTAATCTAAGATTTATATTTAATCTAAGCATAACATGCATGAATCGTAAGAACAACGAGCATTATGATGTTTGATTATAAGTCCACTGAGCATTGTTCTGTGTGAGTTTTAATGGGTTTGATATGTAAAGTCTCATGGATTGAGAGATTTCAGCTCTGGGTCCTTCAGTGGTATTTACGACTCCGGCGGTCTGTTTTAAATCTGTTGTCCTGGGATCGAACTCCTCGGTCGTTATCTTAGTGGGTCCATCTCTGAACCAATCGGTGTTTTCCAAACTATCTAACGTTGTCAACATTCATCCAGTTGAGCACATCCCTTTGGGGCTTGCAGGGTCATAAAGTCCTTTCTGAGGGGGTCTATTGTTGACTTAGCTGGAGCCGGGATCTTTTATGGCTGAATTAGTAATTGAGTTCCGTTTGGATGAATCAAATGGAAGATTCATTTGTGTTTGGTTCACCCTCAAACTCTACATATTTCCCCCCTTCGATCGATGATGGGTTGAGAAGAAGACATCATTGAACGCTGGAGAAACAGAAGAAGCAAACACACACAGCAAACAACAAGGCAACACCTCCATGACTGGTCACTTTACTGGTGCAGGGCATTAGATTATCTAGGCCTAAACAGGTTCACTCTCTCAATATAGTCAATCATGTGGAAAAAGTTTAGTTCAATTTTAGGACCGTTATTCTAGTTTGTTTTAAAACGGTGATTGATCAACTTTGTGACTAAATTTGATTTGTTTGTTTTATTCTCTTCTAAATTGTTCTAGGTTTAGACCAATTTACCTTTCAAATTTTGATTCGAATGATGCAGGGAGTTCTCTAGGCTAACATTCGTTTTAAGGTGACTTGCAAACATCAGGCGTGGTGCGTCAATCCTTATATGGTAACCTTGACCCTTATGGGGTAACAGGGATTTTACCTAATAAAAGAAGAAGAAAGGGAAGAGGTAAAACAAAACAAAGCAGTTGAGTGACTCCTGTATGGCTACTGTTGTGCAGTGTCAGGTGTCACAATGTAATGAGAGGGTTACACTTGTTGGGTGTATTGTTACATGTTTCCTATGGAAAGGATAGCTAAGTCAGGGTTGCGATTTCAGTGTCTACCTGTGGGAAGAACATGTTTGTTGGATGTTTTTCATGGTAGCTGTGTTTAACTTGTGTATGTTAATGGTACAGTGTAGTGTAGTGCATGTACTGCATGTATACTGTATGTATGTCAGATCTGTCTCAGTCTGTTTTGCTCCCCCCTTTGCTTGATGGCGTAGCTTTGATGGGCTTGTTGCATCTTTGCCTTGGAAAGGGATCTTCTGTGATCTGCTGGGGGTCAGTCCAGTAAGGCAGGAATTTCTCTGGCAGACATTGGGAAATGGTTTGGCATGGATGCGTGAAGCTGTAGTGCAAAACGTGGTCTCCTTTGTTGCCTTCCTCTTGTGATGCCTTCTGGTTGTGACAGACTTTCTGACCTTCGGTGCTTACTGTTGTTGCTGTAGCACACACATGGTTCTTGAGTTTGGAGCTTGTGGTGTGATCGGTAACCAGGATGGTGTTTTCTGGTACCTCTGGGTGTTTGTCAGTGGGCGACTGTAAGAGTCCACTTTGTTCTGGGTTGTTGTGGAACAGGTGGTCGTCTCAGGAAGGTTTACAAGGTGATCACTGGTCTTCTGTGTTCAGCTTGTCTTTGATGAGCACTTGCAGTTGCCTCAGGAGTGGCTCCATGTCTTCTGAGGGGAGACTGTCGTGTTCTTGGGCACACTCAGTGTGGTGTTTGGCTGAGTGGTGCGGAGGTGGGTTTCGTTGTCGCTTACCGACATAGAATGCTTTTGGATGCACTCGTTGATTCCAGTTGTTTCCTTCTGGTGGGTCCCATGACTTTTCCATGTGGTTAGAGGGGTAGCTGTCATCGGCATGGGAGTAACGTCCTCTGTGCTCCTTATGACGGACTGTGGAGTTGTCATGCCACTGGGTGTCTTCCAGTGCAAGGCTTGTGTCTTGGCTGATGGAGTTTGACACTGTGGATGTTTTCAAACTTTTCTTTGAGGACATCTTTTGTTTGATGTAGGCCTTGTGTGTCAGGTCACGTAGCTCCTGAATTTTCATTGTGCCTGGGCAGGCCATGATGCCAAGATGATGACTCAATCCAGGGTGCAGGTTTCTCAGGAAGAGGGTTTTGAAGTTCACATCCTCTTCAAGTTCAGGTTTGTTATGTGCACTTAAATAGGCTTGTCGAAAGCGGCGGTAATAGGCTTGCGGAGTCTCTTGTCGACATTGTTTGGTTTCCAAGGCGATTAACACACCGTGTTCTGACTCTGGACCTGTAAATTCTTTAATCAGTGTCTCACGTAGTAGCTGGTAGTTTGACATGACATTAGCAGGTTGTCGGTCTAGGAAGCTTCGTACCTCTGGACTGGTTGTGGATCTGAGGAGGTAAAACCTGTCTCTGTCAGTCATATGGGGTCTCATCTCTAGGTGGTAGTCGATATCTCGAAGGTAGGCCTGGATGTCGGGACCCTCTGTGGAGTTCGGGTTGAACTGCGTGATATTGTTAACCAGCTGGTTGAGGTCTTTAATGGTCATCCCGTGTGCAGCTTTGGGGTCTGCCTGGATGAGCTCTCTTCGTTTCTTGGCAGTGAACAGTTCTGTGGTGAAGGCCGGTGACGATTTGGGTTGTGGCCATTCACTTCTTTCACTGTATGCCAGTTCTGGGATGGAGGACTCTGTTCTGCTCAGCAGGGGTGATGCTGAGGGAGGTCTCTCCCTTCTTGGCTCTGGTTTCTGTTGGAAAATGTGCTGGAGTTCATCTCTGACCGCGTAGAGCTCGTCGTTGGCGGCGTCTCGCTGTTGGATCAGATGGTCCATTTCAACGCTGCACCTTTGCAGGTGGTCTTCCAGAGCAGTGATTTTAGAGTTTTTACTTTCAATGTCAGCTTTGGCTTTCTCTAACTGAAGTTCAGCAGACTGGAGTTGGTTTACCAGGTGTTAATGGACAGTCTTTAACTCTTGTTTGTCACGTTCAGTGACTGCAAGGGCTTCTTGGAGCTTGTCAACTTGTGTCTTTGTTTCTTGCTCCGCTTCGTCGGACACTTTGAGTTTGTCTTGAGCTTCACCTTTGAGCTGGTCTTTGCAGTGTTGAGTGTGCATCAGCTCTCTCAGGACCTCTGTGGTCTTAGAGTCATCCTGGACTTTCACTTCCAGCTTGTCTATGCGGCTTTGGGCACGTGTCAGCTCCTCCTGAAGGTAGGTGACGTGCTGGTGGCTTAGGTTTAGCTGGGCTGTGAGGGCATTGCTTAGGGAACAGGTTATTTTGGTTAGTTCCACATGGTTTTGGTTTTGGCTTGAATCGTGTGTCAGGAATCTTCTCAGAATTATGATTATTATTAGCAAGGTAACTTTAGATCGACAGTACAAGACATTAAATGTGCAAGCACAACACAAGGCAAATATCTTTTCAAATATATGGATGACTTTATTAACTATTCTAAACACATAAAACTAAGGTCTAAACACAATCACACACACACATTCATTCAAGATGCAGAGGAGGAGAGAGAAAGAGTGAGTTTTCAGAGTGAGATGCACTTTGTAAGACATGACCTGAACGAACCACCAAGCATTAATTTAAACCTTCGTTTCTTAGACAGGTTTTTTTTTTTTTTTTTTTTTGTGAAAATTTTATTTTGCTTTTTTTTCAAATACAATAACCAACATCAGACACAACACAAAGAAGGTAACAGCAACAACTACAGAACGACAACAACAAAAAAGAAAAGGAAAATAAAAAGTAAATAAAAAATAAATAAACGAAAAAGGTAGATACAATGTAAGACAGTTAGGAAAATAACTTTATCAAATCAAGTCATGTGGTACTATATTTATATAATTCAAAAAGGGTTTCTAGATTTTATTAAATAAGTCACCCCTGCTTCTCATTGAATATGTGATCTTCTCTAAGGGTACACAGCTGCAAATCTCCGACAACCACAATCCAATTGGCACATCAGTGTCTGCTTTCCATTTCAAAGCAATACATTTTTTAGCTATTATTAACAACATTTCAGTAAGCTTAATAGCTTGTCTGTTTCGGAGGTTAGAGTTGGTAAAATTGCCTAATAAACACACCTCTGGATCCATTGGAAAATCAATTCCATGAATACGTGATATGCTATCACATACTTGCACCCAAAACACCTTAACTTTAGGACACAACCATGTGGCATGCAAAAATGTCCCTTCTTCTGTACCACATCTGAAGCAGAGGGGTGAAATACTGTTGTTAAATGCATGTAATCTAGATGGAGTGTAGTAGAGCTGGTGTAAAAAATTAAACTGAATTAATCTATACCTAGAATTCAAGGTTGAGGTGACACCATCTTTACATAATTGTCCCCAAAGGTCCCCATCTATTCTTACCCCCAAATCCTGCTCCCATCTCCTTCTGGATTTATCTGGGTCATCTAAAGGCTGATTTGAGATCAGAGCTTCATATATTCTAGAGATTGTTTTATATAGTGGTTTATCAGAATAACAGAGTTGCTCAATAAATGTAAAATCTGGTATCTTAGGATAAGTTTTTGCTTTAACTCTTAAACAATCTCGTAATTGCAGATAACTAAAGAATTCTTTATTGCTTAAATTATATCTATTTTTTAACTGTTCAAATGACATTAAAACATCACCATCAAAGCAATGCTCCAACAGTGTAATTCCTTTGTCTGCCCATATCTTAAAATTTTTGTTTTGGTGACACATTGGTAGTAATCGGTTACCCCATAAAGGTGTTTTAGGGGAAAGAAAGTTACCCTGTCCCAGCAGAGACCGCAGTTTATACCAAGTCTGAACTGAATGAATAATCATGGGGTTATTAGTTCTTGTTTTGATCAGTTTGTCATCCCATGTATATAAAATATTGACAGGACATTCTTCTTTTAACTCAGATTTCTCCATATTCAGCCAAGAGGGAAGAGGGGTATTAGCAAACATCTGAGCTAAGTACCTGGATTGGGCTGCCAAATAATACATCTTAAAATTGGGAAGTCTCAGTCCTCCTTGCCTATAATCCAAAGTCAGTTTATCAAGGCTGACCCTAGGGGTTTTACGATGCCAAATAAATGATCTTATTAACTTATTAAGAGAATTGAAAAAGGATGAATTAGGGATTAATATTGGAAGAGATTGAAACATGTATAAAAATTTGGGCAAAATATTCATTTTAACTGCATTTATTCTACCGAGTAATGTGAGTGGTAGGTCCATCCAATTGGTTAAATCTCTACCCACTATCTCTAAAAGACTAGCCAAATTAAGTTTATAGAGATTCTTTAAGTTACCATCTACCTGAATACCCAAATATTTAATTCCAGTAGGAGAGCACTTAAAGGAAAAGCCGTCCAGTGCAGTATAGTCGAACCCTGATAATGGCAAAATGACACTTTTGTCAATATTAACTTTGTATCCAGTGAAAGTGCTATATAATTGTAACACACTCTGTAGGTTAGACAAAGAGCTTAAAGTCGGCATGAAATCAAATTAGACAAATCTTCTTTTTATATGTAATATTGTAGTGTTTATTATAAATGATTTATCTGTGCACTTCATTATTTTTTTAAAATTCATGTACCCTTATAATCTTAAATCAAATACATTACCCTTCCCTCCCCCCTTGAAACGACCTCTCTTTTCTTTCGGTCACGTGCCATGGCGAAAGGGTGCGGCCAGAGCCGATGAGGGTGCGGCTATCGGAGCACAGCCTCTCAGAGAACCTGTCAGTGAGAACCTGTCCTCCAACGATCCAATCAATTCCCGAAGGATGGAATCAAGCCCCGCCCTACATTTTTTCAAATTTCACTCGAATATACGTCACAACAAGAAAAAAAATGACAATCTCAACTTCCGTTTCATGCCGACTTTAAAGGGTCAGTAAGAAATAAAAGAATATCAATGATATTTTATGCATTTCAGGGCCTATTCCAAAGCCCTTTATATCAGAGTTGCATCTAATAGTCTCAGCTAAAGGTTCAATAGCCAGTGCAAAGAGAGCTGGGCTTAGGGGGCTTCCTTGTCTACATCCTCTGTACAAGGGAAATGTAGCAGAAGTAATTCCGTTAGTAACTATTTTTGCTTTAGAAGATTTATAAAGTGAATAAATTAGGTCAATAAATGCATCTCCAAATCCAAATTTTTTCAGCACTTCAAAAAGATATGACCACTCGACGCGGTCAAAAGCCTTTTCGGCATCAAGAGAAACCGCTACTCCCGGTATGCGTTTTTCTTTAGCAGTATGGATGACATTAAAAAATCTCCTCAAATTATTTGCTGATAGTCTCTCAATTACAAAACCAGTTTGGTCTGGGTTAATCAGTAGAGGAAGACGAGTTTCTAATCTCTTGGCTATCATTTTAGTAACTAATTTATAATCCACATTAAGGAGTGAAATTGGCCTATAGGATGCACATTTCAGCGGATCCTTGCCTTTTTTGTATATTACCGAAATAATTGCATTGGAAAAAGAGTCTGGAAAACATTTGTCCGTCCTAGACTGGTCAAGCACTTCCATCAAGTAAGGCACAAGCAAATCTTTAAATACTTTATAAAATTCGGATGGGAAGCCATCTTCACCCGGAGATTTATTATTAGGCAGTAAAAGAATGGTTTCAATCAACTCAGAGGCAGAAAATGGCTGATCCAAATCAAGCCTGTAATCCTCTGAAACACATGGTAAGTGGATTGAAGATAAGAAAGAATCCATTTCTGAACTATCTGTACTTGCCTGAGAAGTGTATAACTCTGTGTAATATTGCTTAAATGCATCATTAATCTCTAGAGGAATGCATGTTTCCGCGTTAACTGTATTTATAGCATTTATCGTTCGTTTCTGTTCATCTCGTTTTAATTGCCAGGCCAAAACTTTGTGTGCTTTCTCGCCAAGCTCATAATAACGCTGATTAGAGCTAATAATAGCCTTTTCTGCCTGGTAGGTGTTCTTTTTATTATACTCCATTTTTTTATTAAGTAATTCCCTATAAACATCCTTATTCTGATCCGTATGGTATATTTTTTGAAGTGCTGAGATTTCAGATTCTAGCTCATTCAATTTGGATTTTTTTGATTTTATGAATCCCTTAGTATATGCAATACAATGACCCCTAAGATACGCCTTTAATGTGTCCCATAATATAAAGCTGTTGGAACAGGAAGGTTTATTCGTAGAAGTAAAAATATCTATTTGTTCTCTAATAAATTTTTGGAATTCCGATTGTTTAAGAAGAATGGGATTTAGCCTCCACCTATAAGTTCGTCTTGTTTTCTCTGGGATGGACAGTGACATTACAAGGGGAGAATGGTCACTCAATAAACGAGGAAGATATTCAACATCCAGCACACAATATAAAAGTTGGGTGGATAACAAAAAATAATCTATACGTGTGTGTGTGTCATGAGGATGTGAGTAAAAGGAGTAATCTCTAGCCTGTGGATGTTCATGCCTCCAAACATCTGTTAGGTTTAAATCTTTCATAAAAGCAGTGGTAGATTTAGCTGCTTTAGAAAGAGGCAATGGTCTGTTTGAAGATCTATCAAGTACATTGTCGAGACAAAAGTTAAAATCACCACCTACCAAGAGTGAGCCTGATGATTGAGCGATTTGAAGGAAAACATTTTGTATAAACAAGTGATCATCAATATTTGGAGCATATATATTTAACATCGTCCACTGTTCAGAGTACATATGTCGTTGTATCAATACATATCGACCTGAAGGGTCGAGTACAGATTTTGTAACTGTAAATGGGATATTTTTATGTATCAGTATCGCCGTTCCCCTTGACTTAGAATTAAACGAGGATGCAAACACTTGACCTACCCACTCCCTTTTTAATTTTTTATGCTCAGAGTCTGTTAAATGGGTTTCCTGGAGGAAAACTATTTCTGCCCCCAGCTTCTTAAGGTACATATACTCTTTTTCTTTTAACTGGACTATGTAGACCCTTAGTATTAACCCTTAGGGGTCGAAAACCGCGTGCCCGCGTTTTGCTGGATTTTTTCCTTATCAGTGCAAAAGAGGATCAAATTACTCTGTTAATTTTGATCTTAAATATAAGTGTTGTACATCATTAGATCCTGTTAAGTGTGTATTTTTTTGTGGATACTCACAATAAAAACAAAGTGTTGTGCTTTTCGTCAAACAAAGAAAAATAAACATGATGCGCGTTTTCCCTTCTCTCTGTCTTTGAGGTCCGTTCTGAAACGCGTCCGAAACATTCACTTTAACTCTGTCAATACTTGTCACAGAGATACGAGAGATGTCTCTTTATGAAGCTGAGATTCTCTTCTTTCAAATGAAGTAATTTTTTTTTTTTTTAAATATTTCCAGTTTATGTAATCCGTTTGAAACCAAGGAGAGTTACAGTTTTTTCGCTCTCCCTTCATTATAGATAATTAGGTGAGCCCGCCACACCCCCAGCGCTTTTGACATGGTAAATAGGCGTTCTCTTACGAGAGTATCTCTCGTACTGCGTAATATCTTACGCTATGGGGAAAACTCTTTTCCACGAGATATTGAAGCCAAAAATTATCCTTAATTTTTTATTAATGTAAAACGCTTTGCGGCAGCAAGCAGACATAGGCGAGACAGCTCGCGCGCCTATTGGCTGCCCTGCGGCAACAGCAGCAGCCTATCGAGAGTGGCTCTGCGTGACGTCACGACGAATGGGGGCCTTTCGCGCCCATATAGTCACGTCCCGCCAGAAAGGGCGTGGTCTCGCCCTACAACTAGGCTCGATAGCTGCTCTTACGTTGATTTTCATCTCTTCAGCGAAGCCTCCCGCATCGCTGGATCCAGAGTGAGATGCCGCGCCGTCGACCTGTAGCCTTCAGCGGGACGTGCCATCGAGTCTGGAGTCGCTGGCCTCGCCGCCTTCAGCCGCCGTACCTGCTGCGCTTTCCGGCGTACATATCCTTTCCTCTGCTTAGAGTGTGTGTGTTGCATTATTTGCCTTTTTTCCCCACCCCTCTAAAAGAGCGGCGTCTTTTTAAAGATGCCTTCCTGTGGTTCTTGTCGAGCCCCACTCAGCGACGAGGACCGCCACGTCATCTGCGTGTCCTGCCTGGGTGAGGATCACGCGGCCACCGCGCTCGCTGACGGCGGATGCCATCATTGTGAACGCTTGCCTATGGTGACTCTGCGGACTCGCCTAGCTTCGTTCTCCGAGCCCGCATCCCAGCCCGCCGTGATGCCGTGCCGCGCCCAGCGCGCGCCCGAGCTATTTCCAGCCCGCCAAAGCTCGCCGGTTCGCCCGCCAGCTTCGCCGGCTTCGCTCGAGTCGCTCCCAGACGGACAGCGGCCGCCGTCTGCCGCCGCGTCCGCACTTGAGCTCGACGAACTTACCGGAGACGGCATTGAAACTGAGCCGATACGTCCGCTCTCTCAAGCCGTGGATTACATCGGCCTCGACTGAAAGGCGCTCGCGCAACTAACGCGCAATAGGCTGGACGGACGCTTTCTCGGGAAAGACGAAGCTCCGTCACAGTCGAGACCCGCGCCTTTCCCCCCTGAATGGTGAGAGACATTTGTGGCTAACGCTATCTGAGATGACGGAAGCTGAGCGCTCCGTGTTCCTCGACGTTCTCGCTCTGCTGGACGCCGCCCCCCTCAGCGCGGGCCCCGGCCGAGGATTGAGATAAAGCCCGAGGTCTCAAGGCCTTCCTAGTCTCTCTAGGAAAGCGACGGTGTTCAGCTCCCGCTGCGGCCGGATTTCCACCAAAACTTCTCGCTCGTTCAGTTCCAAGCAATGTGACTGTTCCAGTGTATTTCGCATTGAGCAAGCTGGTTCCACAGCCCGCTTGCCTGCGCACAAAGGCCGTCGTTTCGGCTAACTAGCAGCGCCGCCAGGCCCGAGATCAAACACCGCGCTCTCGCTCTGCTGGACGCCGCCCCCCTCAGCGCGGGCCCCGGCCGAGGATTGAGGTAAAGCCCGAGGTCTCAAGGCCTTCCTAGTCTCTCTAGGAAAGTGACGGTGTTCAGATCCCGCTGCGGCCGGATTTCCACCAAAACTTCTCGCTCGTTCAGTTCCATGCGTTGTGACTGTCCCAGTGTATTTCGCAGTGAAGCAGCCGGTGTCTCAGCCCGCTTGCCTGCGCACAAAAGCCGTTTCTATGGCTACCCAGATAAATCCAATAAAGAGTGCATTTTCTGGTGTTCCGGCCACGGCCGATGGTGTTACGAGTGTTGTAAGAATGCCCACGTCCCAGTGCCCATTCCCACACCCAGACACAGCCCGCCACGGTGCAGGGCTAGCACAAATAAACCAACTCATGTTGGTTGTGCAGAAAATGTAGTGAACGCGCCCATACAATGCCCGCTTACACTACACGATGCGTGTCCCTTGGTTTCTGTAAAAACGAAACTAACACACATTTAGTCGGCGCGAGCCGACAGTGTTCTCAGTGCAGTAAATGTGCCCGCTGTCCCGCATTTCCTCACTGACACGCCGAATCCCACGGGATTCACCCCCGCTCGCTTTCTATGCACAACCCGTCACAGAGAAGCTGAGCGCGGCCAGGCTGCCCGCTGTGATTAGCGCGCACCTCGCACGCTGTGAACACAGCGTTGATTCAGTCGGCGCGAGCCGAGTGTTCTCCGTGCAGAAAATGTGCCCGCTGTCTCGCGCCCGCATTTCTCACAGACACTCCGAATCTCACGGGATTCGCCCCCGCTCGTTTTCTCTGCACAACCCGTCACAGAGAAGCTGAGCGCGGCCAGGCTGCCAGCTGTGATCAGCGCGCGCCTCGCACGCTGTAAACACAGCAGTGATTTAGTCGGCGCGAGCTGACAGTATTCTCAGTGTAGTAAATGTGCCCGCATTTAGTAAATGTGCCCACATTCCCTCACACGCGCCGAATCCCACAGGATTCGCCCCGCTCGCTTTCTCTGCGCGTCCCGCCATTGAGAAGCTGAGCGCGGCCAGGCTGCCCGCTGTGATCAGCGCGCCCCCCGCCTCGAACGCTGTAAACACGGTGTTGTGTTCCCAGTACACAGGGGCTCTCGAGCCGCCGTCCTGCCGCGGCCAGAGCCCAGATTTCATTCTACCCCTAGCTATTCACGCAGATGCTTGGTCAAGGCTTCCCGGGGTATCAGAATGGGTGTTGAACACTATAATGAGAGGCTGTTCGCTACAGTTCGCTCGACGCCCCCGCCGTTATACGGCGCGAGTCGAAACTACGGTGTAAAGCGAAGTGTTTCATCTACTTCGAGCCGAGATAGCGAAACTACTGAGAAAAGGGGCTATAGAACCTCTATCTCAGGGCGAAGGGGGCTTATACAGCAGATATTTTCTGGTACCGAAAAAAGATGGTGGGCTCAGACCCATTCTAGATCTGCGACTGCTGAACAGAACCTTCGTGAAGCGCCAGTTCAGAATGCTTACGACCAGGAAAATCCTCGCGCAAGTGCGCCAAGGAGACTGGTTCATGTCAATAGATCTGAAAGACGCCTATTTTCAAATACAAATAGCGTCCCATCACAGGCGATTCTTGAGATTCGCCTTCGAGGGCCAGGCATATCAATACACAGTCCTGCCGTTCGGCCTGTCCATAGCACCCCGTACGTTCACGTAGTGCATGGACGCGGCCCTCGCCCCCCTGAGACTTCGGGGTATGCGAGTTTTGAACTACTTGGACGATTGGCTGATTCTAGCTCGTTCACGAACAGAGCTCATAGAACACAGGGCCGCATTACTCGAGCACCTCGAGGAGCTGGGCCTTACAGTCAATTGGGCGAAAAGCTCACTGCTCCCCAGTCGGAGAATTTCCTTTCTGGGCACAGTGTTAGATTCGCTATCCATGACAGCACGCCTGTCACCGGAGCGCGGATTGAATATTCAGCACGTCGCGAGATCCTTCCGCCACGGCTCTATAGTCCCGCTCAGAAGGTTTCAGAAAATGCTGGGTCTGATGGCCTCAGCAGCCTCCGTACTCCAGTTGGGCCTGCTCCGCATGCGCCCACTGCAGCTATGGCTAAAAGCACGAGTTCCCCCCAGGGCGTGGACCGCAGGTCTATTTCGCCTCAGGGTCGACCTTCAGTGCATTTCGGCTCTGAAACCATGGAAAGCAACCGACTGGTATCAGTCAGGTGTGAGTCTGGGGATCCCCTCGAGTGTGAAGGTGGTGTCTACGGAAGCCTCCACTTCGGGGCAGGGAGCGCTGCTCGAGGGCAGACCGCTAGCTGGCCTATGGTCAGTACGGGAGAAGCTCCTTCACATAAACTGCTTGGAATTAATAGCAGTCGACAAAGCGCTACGGCGCTTCTGTCCCCAGATAAAAGGCCACCACGTATTGGTCCGGTCGGACAACATGTCAGTGGTGGCGTACATAAATCGCCAGGGCGGCGTCAGGTCCCGAAACCTTTACAGGCTGACGGGACGCCTCCTGGTCTGGGCTCAGCACAACCTGCTCTCGCTGAGAGCGGCGCATGTGCCTGGTCACCTAAATGTGGGGCCAGACAGGCTGTCCAGAAACAACGTCCCAGCAGGAGAATGGTCTCTGCACCCGCAGACGATCCAGCTGCTGTGGGAAACGTTTGGCAAAGCGCAGGTGGACCTGTTCGCGTCCCAAGAAAACGCTCACTGCCCGAGATTCTTCTCGAAATGCCGGGAGGCGCTGGCCCATGTTTGGCCCCGCCGCCCCCTATATGCTTTTCCCCCTGTCTCACTCCTGCCTCAGGTGTTGGAGCGAATCAGGAGGGAGGGATGCCCAGTGCTACTCATAGCTCCGCTCTGGACAAACCAGTCATGGTTCCCTGTCCTGATGCAGCTGACCAGCGCTGTCCCATGGCCTTTACCGCTGAGGAGAGACCTCCTCTCTCAGGCGGGAGGCTCGATTTGGCATCCTCGCCCGGATTTGTGGTCCCTGCACGCATGGGCCATCAACGGGTACCCGCTGACCTCCCAGAGGGAGTGTTAAACACGATCGCGCAGGCTAGAGCCCCGTCTACCAGACGGCTCTACACCTCGAAGTGGTCTGTGTTCTCTGCTTGGTGTCAAGCGCAGAGCTTTTCACCTGTAGACTGCGGGGTTACGGAAGTGCTTTCCTTCCTTCAGGAGCTACTGGATAAGGGCAGGACCCCTTCCACGCTCAAAGTATACGTGGCGGCCATAGCAACGTTTGCAAAACCGGTGTCTGGCCAGTCACTAGGAAAGAACGACTTAGTCATGCGTTTACTTAGAGGAGCTCGGAGGCTAAACCCTCCCAGGCCCCCTTCAGTCCCGACATGGGACCTTTCCACGGTCTTGGAGGCCATGAAAGGTGCCCCATTCGAGCCAATCCAGTCGTCAGACATGAAACACTTGTCTTTCAAGACAGCGTTTCTTATGGCTCTCGCTTCAGTGAAGCGCGTAGGGGACTTGCAAGCGCTTTCAGTGAGCGCGTCATGCATGGAGTTTGGACCTAATGACTCAGAGGTCATACTCAAACCGAAGCACGGCTACGTGCCAAAATCCCTCAACACACCGTTCAGGGCCCAGGTGATTTCCCTGTCTGCCCTTCCGGTTCTCAATGAGGAGAAGGACGCGAGTCTCCTTTGCCCTGTCAGGGCACTAAGGGCTTATGTGTCCCGCTCGTCTGGTTTCAGACAGACTGAGCAGCTTTTCGTTTCGTTTGGCGGCCGTGCTAAGGGACTTGCCGCTTCGAAACAGAGCCTATCCAGAAGGATAGTCGGTGCCATTGCGCTGGCTTACACTTCTAAGGGCCTACAGTGCCCTTTGGGTGTTAGAGCGCACTCCACAAGAGGCATGGCCTCCTCGTGGGCATGGTCTAGCGGGGTTACCCTGCAAGATATTTGTATGGCCGCGGGCTGGGCCTCGCCGTCTACATTTATAAGATACTATAACCTGGAGGTTCCCGCCTTACAAGCTAAGCTTTTGGCGGTATAAAATTCAGTCCTATCTGCCCGCTGTGCGGCTCGGATACTGAGTTTGACCTGCGTATTGCTCACTGACCGGTACAGCAGCTCATTAAAATGTTGACACACTTGTGAGCATACCAGCACGGCGTGTTGCATTGTGTTCCCCATAGCGTAAGATATTACGCAGTACGAGAGATACTCTCGTAAGAGAACGTACTCGGTTACTAACGTAACCTCGGTTCTCTCTAGAGAGGGAACGAGTACTGCGTATCTTGCCGTGCTTGGAATACGCTCTGGTTCGCTTCGGCGATGAAAACCAACGTAAGAGCAGCTATCGAGCCCTTTCTGGCGGGACGTGACTATATGGGCGCGAAAGGCCCCCATTCGTCGTGACGTCACGCAGAGCCACTCTCGATAGGCTGCTGCTGTTGCCGCAGGGCAGCCAATAGGCGCGCGAGCTGTCTCGCCTATGTCTGCTTGAACTCGAATCCACCACTAGCATATTTTTTTTCTCTCATCAAAACCGAATATGTTCATCAGTGGTTACAGTCTATATCAAACACACACGTATATAGGACACACGTTTGTGTGCATTTTATTTTGTGATTTCACCGGAATGAATAGTGTCCGCAATGGCAATAGATTGAAAAGCACGTTCTGTGCGCGCGCCGCCACAAGAGACTCACTGTATCCATGACTCTGATAGCAGGACACGAGCGCTCAGCTTGAGTTCAAAAACAAAACATTTTAGCTCTAGATCTCTTATTTAAGAGCGGACTAAATGAATGATCTACTAGTTAACTAGAGATGTTTTATTTGTATTAGGTACAGCCGTTCATTGAGTGTATCAGTAAATGCGTGCGGTCGATGAGCCATAAACAGATACTCGCGGTTACGCGGTCTACCCATCAATAGATGTTTCTCTGTCCATCAACAGATACATTGTGCATCTATAATCATAATAGTCCATCAGTTTACTTTGGATAATGTGCTAACAGTTTTTTGCTTTTGTTTTGTTGTTTACATCGTCACCATCAGCCTTCAGAAATCATTCTGATATATTTTTTTTTAAATCAATGTTGTAAACAGTTATGCTGCTTAATTTTTTTTAACCTGTGATAGTTTTTTTAGGATTCTTTGAATGCACTTTTTTTTATTTATATAAGCACTATATAAGCAATATTTTATATATTTTTTATATAAAAAAAAACAAGTTTGGTCTTTTTATGTTTTTTTGTTTTTTTTTTGAAAGGAAGTGTTAAGTGATATGAATGAATTTAAGTCTTTATGTTCTTAGGAAAGATTTCTATTTTGAATAAATGCTGTTCTTTTTAACTTTTTATACATCGAATCATTCTTAGTTCAGGCTGCCTCACAGCACCTTGATGGGGCATTAGCACATTGGGGGAGTGTCTTTAGTCTCCCCAGGTGTAAATCACATTAATATTCATGGGCATTAACACTCCCACGCATACAGCAGTAATGACCCAAAAACTGATGTAAGAAATTCAAATCGTTATATTGATCTTTCTGAAAGAGTGGTCAGAATGATTTTCACTTCATTTTGAAGTAAAAGTTCTAGCCTACAAGAATAGTAACTCAAAAGTATTGTTTACAACTATTCAGTATGTTAAATGGCCTTATTGCGGTGACATTTTTTTTCCCAAAACGTACTAACCACGCATATTATTTTTTTTCTATAAAATGCAAACATGTACATCCATTTTGCTCACATATTATTGTAGCAGAGTTTGTGCTGAATACAGCAAATTTATATGTTGGCAAATGGTATGTTTTAAGTAGCTGAAATAAGCACAAATGTCAGGGCATACCAAAACACCGAAAGAGCCCGAAAACAGCTCAGACCCCTAAGGGTTAAATGTCACAAATTTCAAAGGCTTTGTCACGTATAATCTTTGGTATCCAAATCAACATAAATAACCTCATAAAAAATTAACATTATCCTGATCGATCCACTATCCCCCTGAAATTGAAATATTGACTTGCATCTCTCCGAAAAAAACACACCCACGAAAAACACACATATATAACACAGAGAACCTACTAAAACTGCTGAACCAAAACTATCAGCAGCTGAGGAGAAAAAAAACGTTGAGAAACGATTATCTCGCACTTCCTTCCCAATCAAGAATGGAGGCTAACCCCGAGCTCTCTTTATACCCAAAACACTGATATAAGCAACGGTCATATAAGAATAATGCCCCAAACTTATTGAACTCAATTAGAAATCCAATCATGTGCAGCCGCCCGTCAGAGAAAAAATGTCCATGTCTGGCTTCAGTCTATATTCAAACGAAATCCCTCACTGATAGTGAAACCAGAAAAATCAAATAAATGAAAAAAAAAAAAAAAAAAAATCGCGGTCGACCAAAGATTATCAGGTAAAGTTTTCAACGTATCCGTTTAACAAATTCACTCACCCATCCAGATCTAACAACTAATCGTTGAGTTAGATAATCTGAGACAAGTATGAGACTCCATCCCGAAGCGCCGCAGACTCCGCCGCGTCAATAGCCTACATCTCAGTCACGTTCCGACAGAAACTTGTGGGCTTCATCAGGTGTGTGACAGAACCGTGATCCACCATCCTCCGTAAGAATACGTATGCGAGCGGGATATATGAGATGGCAATTGACATTTTTCTCCTTTAATGCCTTAAGCGCTGGAATCATCCCTCTTCTGCGGTTCATCACGTCTGATGAGAAATCCGGAAAAAAGCTGACTCTCTTCCCATCAACGGAAATTGAAGCTTTATCTCGGGCGATACGGAGAATACTCTCCCGGTCCTGGAATCTCAGAAGTCGAATCAGGATGGGCCGCGGAGCCTTGCCCGGGATTCGGACTGCCGGAACGCGGTGTGCACGCTCGATGACAACTGGAGCGCCGAACTTCTCTTCTCCCAAAACGTTCGGCAGCCATGTCTTAAAAAATTCGACAGTATCCCGACCTTCAACTCCTTCACTCAATCCAATCAAGCGGATGTTATTTCGTCTGTTGTAGTTTTCCATATATTCCAGCTTATTTCTGAGAAACTCGTTGTCTTTTTTTAGGAGACTGAGGGATCGCTCATTTCCCGAAACTGCATCTTCCACATCACTAATTCTTTGCTCGGCCGTAGTAATCCGGCCTTGCATAGATGATACGGACAGGGTCAGGGTATCAATTGATCCCTGAATAGAGTTGCGAAGGTCTGACATTTGAGAGATCAGCTCCTGCTCAACACTCCCAATGATCTCCCGAAACTCTTTCAGCGCGGCGGCGAGCACCCCCGCTGAACTTTCCGCCTCAGAGGCGATCCCCTCGGCGGCCATTTGCGGAGACTTTCTCTCAGTTGTTTCGACAGTTTTATGCTCATCTTTCCTAGGTTTTGGTCGACGCTCCATAATTCCACTGTAGCAAAGTTCGTTTGTGGGTGAGGAAGAAGAACACAGGGTCGGCAATACTGGGACTCGTACAGACTTTATTAACTCAGAATCAAAACAAAACAAAAGACGCGCACCCAGCGCATTCACCGTAGTTTCTCTACAGCACAGCACAATTTCAATCAACACTCTTTCCACGCTGATTCAGCTCTCGTTGCTTTCTACAGCACTCTTTCCTCTCGGTCGCTGCACAAGTCCCAGTCCTTTCTCTCTCACCCGCACTCTCAATCTGCGGGGCTTATATCCGTCTCTCCATGCCAATCACTGCAATCAGACACAGGTGTTCATCATCTGCACTTGACCCACTTACTCTCCGCACACCGACTGATGTACAGCACCGGCCGCTCCTCACCCTCCACCACCTGGGACAGGACCGCGCCCAGGCCCCTGTCCAACGCGTCAGTCTGTAGGATGAAAGGAAGAGAGAAGTCAGGAGCATGTAAAAGCGGCCCGCCACATAGAGCAGCCTTTATTTGGGTGAAAGCCTGCTGACACTGCTCCGTCCATTGGACCGTATCTGGTGCGCCCTTTTTAGTTAAATCAGTCAGCGGGCTAGCGAGGTCCGAATAATTAGGTACAAACCTTCTGTAATATCCCGCTAGCCCCAGGAACTGTCTAACCTCCTTTTTGGTCTTAGGACTCGGACAGGTCGCAACTGCTGCAGTCTTATCAATTTGGGGACGCACCTGTCCGTGACCCAAGTGGAAGCCCAGATACCTTACTTCCACACGCCCAATCGCACACTTCTTCGGGTTGGCCGTGAGCCCCGCCCTTCTCAGCGTCTTTAGGACAGCACACAAATACTGCATATGACGCTGCCAATCATTACTATAGATGATAATATCATCCAAGTAGGCAGCGGCATATGCAGCATGCGGCCGGAGAATTCTGTCCATTAGACGCTGAAAAGTCGCAGGTGCCCCGAACAACCCGAAAGGAAGGGTGACAAATTGGTGTAATCCAAACGGCGTTGTGAAAGCTGTTTTTTCTTTGGTCATGGGAGACAAGGGGATCTGCCAATAACCCTTTGTTAAGCCCAATGTCGAATAAAAGCGAGCAGTCCCCAGCCGATCAAGCAATTCGTCAATCCTTGGCATTGGATAAGCATCGAATTTAGACACCGCGTTCACCCTTCTATAGTCCACACAGAACCGAATCGAGCCGTCTGGTTTCGGTACTAAAACTACCGGGCTCGCCCAGTCACTGTTGGACTCTTCTATTACCCCCATGTCCAGCATTGTCTCTAATTCACTCTGAATTATTTTCTTTTTGTGTTCAGGTAAACGATACGGGCGGCAACACACTACAACTCCCGGTTCCGTCTCAACGTGGTGCTGAATGAGATTTGTTCGACCAGGCAGGGGCGAGAAAACACTCTGCTTGTAAATTCTTAATGTCAGTGAGCTGGGAGGGCGAGAGGTGATCCCCACCAGGAGCCAGAGCGAGGGATTGTGGTTTTGTGATCACTTCTGGCCCGAGGTCCTCCTCTCCACTCACTACCGTCGCCAGCATCACTGACTCAGCCTCAAGCCACTTCTTTAATAGGTTGAGGTGATATACTTGATGTGCCCCGCCCCTGTCTGTTCGAATTACCTCATAGTTGAGATCGCCAACTCGCCGTGTGACCTCAAAGGGTCCTTGCCACTTCGCAAGTAATTTCGAGCTGGACGTGGGAAGTAATACAAGTACTTTGTCTCCCGGTGCAAATTGACGGAGTCTAGTTCCCCTGTTGTACAGCTGTCTCTGTTTGTCTTGAGCCTGTAACAAATTCTCCATAGAAAGCCGCCCCAAAGTGTGGAGTTTTGTTCTCAGGTCCAAGACATACTGAATTTCGTTCTTACTAGCGGACGGTCCGTCCTCCCAAGTCTCCCTCAGCACGTCTAACACCCCGCGGGGCTGACGGCCGAAAAGAAGCTCGAAGGGGGAAAACCCCGTGGAGGCTTGGGGGACCTCGCGTACAGCAAACAAGAGGGGTTCTAGCCATTTATCCCAATTTTTGGCGTCTTCGTGAATGAACTTACGAATCATGGCTTTCAAGGTGCGATTAAATCGTTCCACCAGACCATCCGTCTGTGGGTGATAGACGCTAGTGCGAATCGATTTAACGCCCAATAATTCGTACAGTTCGCGAATAGTTCGTGACATAAACGCCGTGCCTTGATCGGTGAGAATCTCTTTCGGAATTCCCACCCGGGAGATCAATGAAAACAGCGCACTCGCAACACTTTTAGCCGAAATGTTGCGAAGTGGGACTGCTTCCGGGTACCGTGTTGCGTAATCCACTAGAACTAACGCAAAACTGTGCCCTCGTGCTGACCGTTCTAATGGCCCGATGAGGTCCATGCCAATTCGTTCGAAGGGGACCTGCATTAATGGAAGGGGGCACAATGGTGCTTTTGGATTGGCCGGTGGATTCACCAACTGACATTCACGGCAAGACGCGCACCACCTACGCACATTCTCGTGAATGCCCGGCCAGAAGAATCGAGCCATGAGACGGTTTAGTGTCGCCGCTTGTCCTAAATGACCGGCCATTGGATTACAATGAGCCGCCTGGAAAAGCATTTCCCGGCGGCTCTTAGGAACTAACAATTGAGTTGTATCTTCTTTTGACTGGGCGTCTTGGGTCACCCGATACAACCTATCCTTAATAATAGAAAAAATATGGATGAGAGAGCGGTTGGTCCGGGTGGAGTACCTGTCCGTCGATAGAGCGGACCTTATCAAATGCATGTTTTAATGTCTCATCCTGGGACTGCTCCAGGGGAAAATCATCGCGCTCTGTGAGGATAGATCTCTCCAAAGCTCTCCCTTCCCCTGTAGCAGCACCCAGAGGTCCCGGCTCAGCATCTCCCACCTGAACCACCGCTGTCTTTCCTTTCATCTTTTTTCCCCAAGAGACATCTGCACACAAAAACCCCAATAATTTAGTAAAGCCAGGCCAATTAGTCCCCAAGATTAGCGGATGCCGAAGGTGCGGGTTAACTGCCACCTCCACACTATGCTTTTGACCCCTGAATTGAATTTCCACGGACATTATAGGATAATTCACCACCACCCCGTGCACACACCGTACCCTAACCATGCGGCTTTTATCCAATGCCCCGGGTTGAATCAGGCTTTGATGAATAGAGGTTTGGTTACACCCTGAATCCACCAAAGCCTGAAAAGTACCCCCCTTGATACTCACAGGTATCTGGTACTGGCCAGCTTGATCGGGGGCAGCCCGCGGCGCGTCGGGGACCCGGATCAGTGTCCCCACCTCCATCACTGGACACCGGTCAATAAAATGTCCTGGGTCCCCGCAGCGCCAACAGGCCAGCCCAGGCTTTGCCGCCACTCCAGCGGCGGGAAGCGGAGCAAGGGATTGGCGTGGAGAGAGGGGGCCCACAGGAGCCGGGGTGGAGACATCCAGAGAAGTAGGTCCCCTTTGCGAAGCCCACGCAGCCGAACTGGATTCCCCTGGAAAGCCCGTCCTCCATCTCGGCGCCGGTCTGGGCGTCAGACCCCCCCCGAGACCTGGGAAAGGGAACGGGTTTGGAGACAGAAGGGGATGAGGGAGAAGGAGAGAGAGATGGAGAGAGAGAGACAGATGGTAGGGGTTCGCCGACCCCAGAGCACGCCACCATGTGGTCCTCCGCCAGTTGGATGGCCTGGTCCAGCGACGTCGGGCGGTGGCACTGGACCCACTGTGCGGTTTTCTTGGGTAGCTTCCCGATGAACTGTTCCAGCACCACCTGATCGATAACGCACTCGACGTCGCCTCCCCCGGCCATCAGCCATCTGCGGCAGGAGTCCCGGAGCTGTTGCGCCATCACAAAGGGTCAGCCAGACTCTTCCAGGCTCAAGGATCGGAAGCGGTGTCGGTGTTGTTCAGGGGTCCGGCCGACCCGCTGAAGAATGGCGCGCCGTAGGTCGTCATAAACCAGGAGATTCTGGACTGGCAGTTGGTGGGCAGCTATTTGCGACTCCCCAGATAGCAGCGGGATGAGACGCACTGGCCAGTCCAGTTTGGGCCACCCCCGGGCCTCGGCCGACCTCTCAAATAGGTCAAGGAACGCCTCCGGATCGTCCTGAGGACCCATTTTGTTTAGAGACAGGGGCGTTGCCGAGGCCGTCACTGGAGAGGGGGTGGCTGGAATCTCTCGGTCTAAACAGCTCCGGAACAATTCGCGGTCTTCTTGCTGGCCTTGGAGCAGCACCTGGAAGCGCTGCTCTTGTTCGTCCTTCACAGCCAGCAGGGCTTGGTGTTGTTCCCGGTGAAGAGCTAAGAGCTGCGAGGGATTGAATGATCTCCGCAAACGGCGATCCTGGCGGGGTCTGCATGGCGGCGGCAGTCTTCTCCCTCCCGGGTTTCGGCACCAGTGTAGCAAAGTTCGTTTGTGGGTGAGGAAGAAGAACACAGGGTCGGCAATACTGGGACTCGTACAGACTTTATTAACTCAGAATCAAAACAAAACAAAAGGCGCGCACCCAGCGCATTCACCGTAGTTTCTCTACAGCACAGCACAGCACAATTTCAATCAACACTCTTTCCACGCTGATTCAGCTCTCGTTGCTTTCTACAGCACTCTTTCCTCTCGGTCGCTGCACAAGTCCCAGTCCTTTCTCTCTCACCCGCACTCTCAATCTGCGGGGCTTATATCCGTCTCTCCATGCCAATCACTGCAATCAGACACAGGTGTATATCATCTGCACTTGACCCACTTACTCACCACACAGCTTATTGACTCCTCTCTCACCACAGACTTCGCGAAAACTCGCCCCCCTCGTCACATCCACGTTCCACACAAGTACCCGGCAGACTATTTACTACTATTTGGGCAATGTTTCAGTGTTTATTCAACAGATATTGGCGATTTCTAGAGAGCTCTCTTGGTTGCGACTCACTACCTCGAGCACATCACGTGACTCCTTAGACAGGTTATTCAATTTACATTAAAACACCAGTTTAGTTACAGTCTGGAGTACTTGCTCGTCTTTGCGTTGCTTAGGCCAGGGAATTCTCTTTGTGCGGTGCTTCGTCCAAGGAGTTTCCCGGCCGGGTCCGTGTCGCTGGTTGTCTTTGAAGTGCCTGGATGGAAGTTTCTGAAATGCCGGTCACGTGTGATGGCCAGGCGAACAAGAGTCTTTACAGTTCGAAGCGCGTTGCAGGAGAGACGTGTAAACGAACTTTACAGCAAACTTAACTTTGAACCGAGACTTTTACGAAAAAGAAAATAAAGGAAGAAATGAAAGTTAAGATGAGTTGGATGGCTTGAATGAGCTGTTTTAACTCCAATCTTGATGGGTTTGTCTGCTGGTCTAATTTGGTCTGGTCGATGTAGAAGCGTACGAACATGAACACTCTCTTGCTGTTTGTTGATAGAGAGAGGCACCAACTTAATTTAACACAGAACCGACTCAAAACCGAACTGAACCGAACCGAAAACTGAACTGCTCTCTGAACTGAACTGAACTTAACTCAACTGAACTGAACTCCTTTGTTCGGGTCTAGAACTTAAAAGTTAGTCCAACCTCTTTTGGAGAATTCTGACCAATGAGACAATGGCATCATTTTAGGAGGTGGATCTCGTTTCTTCTTATCGTAAATCATGCGTTATCTATGATCTGCTTGCTCTCCAGCACTAAGCAGAGAGAACAAGAGGCCACAGTTTAGACATTATTACTATTATAAGAATACAAAACATTTTACACAGATTTCACTCAAGCCATCTTCTGAATTAAGGGCATACGATTATTTTGATTGGAAGCACGATACTCTTTCATTCATACGCACAGTTATATCACAATTACATGATTTATGTAATCTAAGATTTATATGTAATCTAAGCATAACATGCATGAATCGTAGGAACAACGAGCATTATGATGTTTGATTATAAGTCCACTGAGCATTGTTCTGTGTGAGTTTTAATGGGTTTGATATGTAAAGTCTCGTGGTTTGAGAGATTTCAGCTCTGGGTCCTTCAGTGGTATTTACGACTCCGGCGGTCTGTTTTAAATCTGTTGTCCTGGGATCGAACTCCTCGGTCGTTATCTTAGTGGGTCCATCTCTGAACCAATCGGTGTTTTCCAAACTATCTAACGTTGTCAACATTCATCCAGTTGAGCACATCCCTTTGGGGCTTGCAGGGTCATAAAGTCCTTTTTGAGGGGGTCTATTGTTGACTTAGCTGGAGCCGGGATCTTTTATAGCTGAATTAGTAATTGAGTTCCGTTTGGATGAATCAAATGGAAGATTTATTTGTGTTTGGTTCACCCTCAGACTCTACATTTAAATGGGTAAATTTTCTATACATATTTTTGAGTCATTTTTTTTTCTGACATAGCCTACTTCAGTTATTGTTAAAACACACCAGACATGCACATTCTGTGCATTTTGGGCACTTTTGGGGTGAAATCATATTTATTTTGTGTTGTGTCCATCAAAAGTGTGCTTTCACTTTAATTGAGCGCGAGCAGAATAGACTCGCGCTTCACTGCTGCTCACGCGACTCTCCTGCTTGACGCTCACGCGCTGCTTCTGCTCCCGGTGTGAACGCACTCATTGATTAACATGCACGCGACAAAAAAAAAAGCGCTGCTCACGCTTGCGAGGTTTCCTACATGTGTGCGTTCACCGTGCACGTGATGCTGATGTTGCGCAATGTTAATCATGCGGCGCCCGAGTGCATTTGACCAGTATAAAATCGGATTATGTCAGACTGATTCCGGTCACCAGCCGATCAATCTGTGCATCTCTATAAACGATACAAAATTGGTCTACGATATGGATTTTAATTCTATTGCACTATCGCGATAATGCTTGTTGACGCAATCTACCCGCAAAATTTAGAGCCACGAGCTGCAACCGACTGCAACGCATCATCGTATTCGTCATCTTGAGTAAAAACAAAGAACGTATATTGGTAAACATGGCTGATAGCGAAACGGAGGAGCTGGTGAAAAAAACCGGTGCAACATCCATTGGTTCGGATTTAAGCCGTCCGACGAGCAGCAGCAAGCTATACTCTGTAGGGGTAACAGTTCTGGCTAACGCCCGTTTCACACATACTCCGTTTGCAGTGAATATGTATGTATTTTTTCCGTACCCATGTTAACAGGCCTGCACGCGGTGCAGCAATGCGTTCCAGGGGCCTCATTTATAAAACTCTGCGTAGGATTTGCGTCAGAAGTGGCGTACGGATGAAACATAGGACGTGCGTACGCACAGAAATATTCGGATTTATAAAACCGTGCGCACGCACATCCTACGCAGTTTTCCCTTAATAAATCACAATCAATTCTAAATGTAGCGCAGCTTTTGCGGCTTCATGTCACGCCCATAGTTGCCCATAAGTAGTCCGTAAAACGCCCATAGTTGCCCATAAATAGTCCGTGAAACGCCCATAGTTGCCCATAAATAGTCCGTGAAACGCCCATAGTTGCCCATAAATAGTCCGTGAAACGCCCATAGTTGCCCATAAATAGTCCGTGAAACGCCCATAGTTGCCCATAAGTAGTCCGTAAAACGCCTATAGTTGCCCATAAGTAGTCCGTAAAACGCCCATAGTTGCCCATAAATAGTCCGTGAAACGCCCATAGTTGCCCATAAATAGTCCGTGAAACGCCCATAGTTGCCCATAAATAGTCAGTGAAACGCCCATAGTTGCCCATAAATAGTCCGTGAAACGCCCATAGTTGCCCATAAGTAGTCCGTAAAACGCCCATAGTTGCCCATAAGTAGTCCGTAAAACGCCCATAGTTGCCCATAAGTAGTCCGTAAAACGCCCATAGTTGCCCATAAATAGTCCGTGAAACGCCCATAGTTGCCCATAAGTAGTCCGTAAAACGCCCATAGTTGCCCATAAGTAGTCCGTGAAACGCCCATAGTTGCCCATAAGTAGTCCGTAAAACGCCCATAGTTGCCCATAAATAGTCCGTGAAACGCACATAGTTGCCCATAAGTAGTCCGTAAAACGCCCATAGTTGCCCATAAATAGTCCGTGAAACGCACATAGTTGCCCATAAATAGTCCGTGAAACGCCCACAATTTAATATTCATCGATTGCGAAATCATGGCAAATACAGAGAGGAAAAGCAAGAAATGTAACTTCACTCAATGTCAAGTAGAAATTATCATTGGCGAGGTGGAGAAGAGTAAAATGTTGTTTGGCATTACTAATGCCAAAAAGGCACTTGAGTGGCAAAAGGTTGCAGACGCCGTTAATGCTGCAGCCTCACAACCTCGGACCGTGGCCGAAATAAAACGAAATGGTCAGACATCAAAGTCGATGCAAAAAAGTGTCTATAGCGCTCCATTACGTATTGTGATGGCATCATGGCATTTTATTATCATCCATTTGATTGCATATGACAAGCTACAGATGCAGGGTTTTTCCTGGCTCAAAATGAGGCGGAGGTGGTAAAATGTTAACACTAGGGGGGTCCGGGGGCATGCCCCCCCGGGAGAAAATTTTGTACATTTTAAAGATAAATTCAGTAATCTGGTGCACTTTGAGTCACTCGAATCTGTTGTTAAAAATAAATAATAATCCACCCGCCAACCACCCATATTCTTTGATTTAGATATCTGCATCTGATCATCACATTACAATTATTCAATTAAGCATGATAATATGGTAACATATCACATTAACATTTATTTAAATTAAAAGTTCTTCTTTTGGCAAAATTACATTTTCTTTATAGCCTAAACAGCTTTACTCCCTTTAAACTTATTGTCAATGTTTCATTTGTGAAAACACTCTTATCGGAATAATTTTTTGTACCTTTATAAAGGGCATTTTCCCCCTAATTTTATTTAATGTATGCTCTAAATTTCATTTAAAATTCTTACATTTTATCAATACATTCAATAAAAATAATAAGACACGGCTGTTACCAATCAATCAAAATAAATAATTTACATTGAAAAATTATAACTGTATTAAAAGAGATTATTTTGAATATTTTTTGAATATAGGAATGTTGAAAAGAATGATACTTTGAAACTAAACCGCCAGTAGGAGGGTTTAGGCGGCCGTCTTAATGAGCGAGTCATTGAGTCATTAATGTAAACGATTCATTCAAACGGCTGATTGATTCAGAATGAGGCGGTTTAATAATGGGCAATTGAATCTTTGACTCAAGCGATTAGTTCAAAACGCTGAATGATTCAGTAATGAATCATGGATGAGTGTTGCTGTGAGACGCGATATGGTTCTGTTGTTTGGAACTATTTTCGCTGCTAAAACAGAACAAAAACAGTCTAAAAATGTAAGTAACTTAATAACTATTTGTTTATTGAACTGTTATGAAATTAATATCTCGGTTTCAATCGTGATGGCATTCAGGAAAACAGCACTCTGGTCGTATAGCCTATATATTGTTTCTTAACTATAATTAATGTTATAAATAACTGCGCGAGACTCAACAGCGCAACTTTGTTACCGTCCGTACGTTAGGTACCATGATGGGAGTTCCGTGTCTTTATTACACTCATTTAGCTGTCATCCACCCTCCAATGGAATGTTTTTATTACTCGGCCCGCTCGACCCGCGGATTATGATCCGTGCAGCACTATCGGCAAACTACACGGTTAGAGAATGTACACAAGAGGGAATCGCGACATAACTGTCACGGTGGATAAAGTGTATGTGAGCACGTGACTGTCTGTCCGAGTTTTGTCGAGAGGCGGAGGCGGCACGAAATTTGACGGAGGCGGCCGCCTCATAATTGTCTATGCAGGAAAAACCCTGCATAACATATTTCACTTTTCTTTTTGCAAATATGTGTTAATTTGCATTTCTGTTGTAATCTTCGTTTGATTTTGTTTGTTTTGCACTGCAGATCGATCAAACGGGTGTTCGTGTAGGCTGTTAATTGTAACACTTGGTTTGTGAAGTCTTCATTTTATTTATGAGAGACAGTATTGCCATTTCTTTAACACAACGGTCTACACTTTCTCACACTTTCACGCGTTTCTTCCATCTGCCGACGGTGTCGCCATTCTCATTTCACCCGTTTTTGTGCGTACGCCTGGGTCAAAGCTTGCGTGAAGGACCGCACATTTTCCCGTCAAGTTTGCTTTTTATAAATACCAATTATTGCGTAGAGAGCGGCGTACGCCTTCTTTTGTGCGTACGCAACGTTTATAAATGAGGCCCCAGGTGCGGTGCGTATACAGCAGTGCAGCGATCGTTTTCACAGTCTATTTCTGCTGTGCTGCACGTGCTGAATTAAAGGGGTCATGACATGGTTTTTTGTTTTGTTTTATTATGTTCCCTTAGGTGCAATTATAGTATTACTATAGATTTTTGTAGTTTAGTTTAGTTTAGTTTAGTTTATTTTTTTATATAGCACATTTCTACTGCCTCAAGTGCAGCCCAAAGTGCTGTACAATTCCCACAATAAAACCAAACCGACAGAATACAAAACAAAACCACATAAAATTAATATATTTAGGTCTCTCTTGGGTCGGAGTTAAATGCCAAGCTTAAGAAGTGCTTTTTCAAAGCTGTTTTAAAAGAATGCAACGTGGGGATGGAGCGGATGGCGGGAGGTAAAGTATTCCATAGCCTAGGACCAGCTATCGAAAAGGCTCGGTCGCCTTTCCACTTAAGTCTGGACCGCGGTACCTGGAGCAATAATTTATCTGCTGATCTCAGATTCTTTACTGGCTGGTGCAGAATAATAAGATCAGATAGGTAGGAGGGTGCCAGATCATTTAAAATTTTATAAATGAATATTAAGGTCTTAAAATCGATCCGAAATCTGATTGGTAGCCATTGAACGGATTTTAGAATTGGGGTGATTCTATCACTCTTTCTCATGCTGGTCAAAAGTCTAGCAGCGGCATTTTGAACCAGCTGCAATCGATTCAGCAATGGCTGAGAGAGTCCCAAATATACCACGTTGCAATAGTCCAGTCTTGATGATATAAATGCGTGGATGATCGTCTCCAAATCCCTACGTGAGAGCATAGGTTTCATTTTCGCTATTAATCTTAAGTAATAGAAACTACTTTTTTTACCACAGCACTTACTTGTTTCGTAAACTTTAATTCGGAGTCAAAAAATACACCCAGATTTTTTGCACATGGGTGGACATTACTGGATAGTGGCCCCAGATAGGAAGAGATGAGTGCTGAAGAGCCAAGAGGACCAAAAACAATAACATCAGTTTTGTTCTCATTTAAGTGGAGAAAATTCTTAGTCATCCAGCACTTTACCTCATCAAGACATTTTATAAGGTTGGAACAAGACTTATCAAGAGGATGAAGTGGGACATACATTTGAGTGTCGTCAGCGTAACAGTGATATGTGATCTCATATTTCCTGAAAATAGAGCCCAAAGGTAACATATACAAAGAAAATAGTAAAGGACTCAGTATGGACCCTTGTGGGAGCCCACATGTTAGTAGTGCTGAGGGTGATGAATAGTTACCAATTTTAACTGATACAGATCTATTTGAGAGATATGAGTGGAACCAGCGTAGGGCCATGCCGCTAAGCCCAACCTCCTCCTTTAGACGATCTAAAAGAATACTGTGATGGATTGTATCAAAGGCGGCGGTAAGGTCGAGCAAAATTAGAATAGCGGAATTACCCAAGTCCAAAGTGCGCAAAAGGTCGTTTGTCACTTTAAGGAGAGCGGTTTCAGTACTATGACGGGTCCTAAATCCTGATTGAAATTTATCAAGAAGATCTTGGTCTGTTAAAAATGCAGAGAGTTGGAGAAAGACGATCTTCTCCAACACTTTAGACAGAAAAGGTATTGTGGAGATAGGTCGAAAGTTATTAAACTCAGATGGATCAAGACTTGGCTTCTTCAAAAATGGCCTAATCACAGTATGCTTAAAACAGGACGGAATAATGCCAGTGCATAATGAACTATTCATTATAGTCAAAACGGATGGGCCAATCACATCTAGCACCTCTCTAAAAAGACGTGTCGGCATAATATCTGTTGGTGAGGTAGTCGGTTTCAGTTTAAAAATTAGCTCTGTCATTTTAATGAGATCAATTGGAGTAAAATGTGTTAGCTGGGCATTATTAAGGCTAGAATTGGAAAAATTAGAGGCATGATAGGTGGAAGAATTGAGAAAATTGGAGGCGTGATAGGTGGGGATACTCGAGTATATAACCTCAATCTTATTCCTGAAAAAATTAAGAAATTGTATACACAGCTCAGGAGTAGCATCTGGATGTGAAGGAGGCTTCGTGTTAACCACATTATCAAAAGTATTAAACAGTACTTTAGGGTTATGTGAATTTTTCTTTATAAAATCTGAGAAGTACTCAATTTTAGCTGCTTTAACAGCGCATTGATAGGTAGACAGAAGGTTCTTAAAAATCTCAGATGAGACATGTAGCCTATCTTTTTTCCATTTACGTTCGGCTTTACGGCACTCCTGCCTGAGAGCCCGGGTATGATGATTAAACCAAGGGCGAGAACTGCGTTTACAGCGCTTTGATTTTAGTGGTGCAACCGAGTCTAAGATATTTGTACATGTCTCGTTAAACAACATAGTAATTTCCTCAGTAGTGAGGTTAAGCGATGGGGCTTCTAAAACAGACCTTGTTAAAGACTCTGTGTAGGCATTAGAAAACTCAGTTACAGTTGAGGGAATAATCACACGAGAGAAGTGTACATCCCTCTCGTCATTCGGGGGTAGATATGGCACTATTATATTAAACAGGACAGACATATGATCCGACAGGCCGCTTTGCTCAATTTCAATGTTACCTACTGAAAGACCATAAGTTAAAACAAGATCGATGGTATCTCCATGTTCGTGTGTAGGGCCATTGATATGTTGGATGAGGTCAAATGAGTCTATGAGTTGTAAAAATTCATTTACCAGGGGGTGGGAAGGACAGCAAACATGAATATTAAAATCACCCAGAATAAGCAATTTATCCACAGTGGGGACTATATTAGAAAGAAATGTCCCAAATTCCAGCATAAAGTCCTTATTATATTTTGGTGGTCTATAAATAAGGGCACAAGTCACTGGGCTGGGTAACTGAATTGTGAATAGTTGCAATTCAAAAGTATAAAATTGGGTGGCAGGCAAAAGTCTACATCTAAAACGTTTATTAAACACTGTAGCTACTCCTCCACCACGGCCTACTAGCCTGGGAGAGCTGAAATAGACACAATCAACTGGTGATAACTCAGTCAAAGAATCCAGCTCACCAGCATTGAGCCAGGTTTCCGTCAAAAATAGGAAATCCAAGTCACGAGATGTAAAAAAATTGTTTAAAATAAATGATTTGTTGCAGATGGATCTTGCGTTTACCAGCGACAGTTTTACCTGTTGCGGTCCGGTATCCATGAGCACAGCCGGTAGTTTGACGTATTCCAAAGTGCGAAGGTTCCGAAAGTCGACACCTCTGTTGACGCGGCGTTGTCTTAACGGTTGGCGAAGGGGGGTCCATGAGTCCAAGCGGACTGGAACACGACCGGTAGACTGCAACATCGAAGTGCTGCTGTGTTTAGTCAACCAATAGCTTTCCGGCCAGGCGCGGGTAATCCGTGACGATGAAGCCCCGCGACTCTTTAGCCTAACGAGAAGTCCACTGCGTTTTCCTCGTTTTCTGGCACGCTTTTTACGATGCAGACAGCAGTCCGTCGAGTGACAACTGATCGCGGGAAAGATAGAGGAAGTCCTTGAGTTGAAGAAATAATCCTCACTAGGGATGCGTCCGCAGCAGTCTGCCGAAGAGAGACGTAAATAAAGGAGGGCTTGACGATCGTAGGTGAGTACCGAAGTGGTTTCAATCACAAACCAACAAATCGACCATATCAATACATATAAAACAAATGACAGTGGCATCCGACGGCAAGCCAGCAAACAGACCGGCGCCATCTTGAATGAGTTCACATTCAATAAAAATAATAAGACACGGCTGTTACCAATCAATCAAAATAAATAATTTACATTGAA
Source organism: Chrosomus eos (assembly GCA_036326025.1). Classification (NCBI taxonomy): domain Eukaryota; kingdom Metazoa; phylum Chordata; class Actinopteri; order Cypriniformes; family Leuciscidae; genus Chrosomus; species Chrosomus eos. The sequence continues at coordinate 39,479,691 of CM070833.1, forward strand.
AAATTATAACTGTATTAAAAGAGATTATTTTGAATATTTTTTGAATATAGGAATGTTGAAAAGAATGATACTTTGAAACTAAACCGCCAGTAGGAGGGTTTAGGCGGCCGTCTTAATGAGCGAGTCATTGAGTAATTAATGTAAACGATTCATTCAAACGGCTGATTGATTCAGAATGAGGCGGTTTAATAATGGGCAATTGAATCTTTGACTCAAGCGATTAGTTCAAAACGCTGAATGATTCAGTAATGAATCATGGATGAGTGTTGCTGTGAGACGCAATATGTTTCTGTTGTTTGGAACTATTTTCGCTGCTAAAACAGAACAAAAACAGTCTAAAAATGTAAGTAACTTAATAACTATTTGTTTATTGAACTGTTATGAAATTAATATCTCGGTTTCAATCGTGATGGCATTCAGGAAAACAGCACTCTGGTCGTGTGTAGCCTATATATTGTTTCTTAACTATAATTAATGTTATAAATAACTGCGCGAGACTCAACAGCGCAACTTTGTTACCGTCCGTACGTTAGGTACCATGATGGGAGTTCCGTGTCTTTATTACACTCATTTAGCTGTCATCCACCCTCCAATGGAATGTTTTTATTACTCGGCCCGCTCGACCCGCGGATTATGATCCGTGCAGCACTATCGGCAAACTACACGGTTAGAGAATGTACACAAGAGGGAATCGCGACAGAACTGTCACGGTGGATAAAGTGTATGTGAGCACGTGACTGTCTGTCCGAGTTTTGTCGAGAGGCGGAGGCGGCACGAAATTTGACGGAGGCGGCCGCCTCATAATTGTCTATGCAGGAAAAACCCTGCATAACATATTTCACTTTTCTTTTTGCAAATATGTGTTAATTTGCATTTCTGTTGTAATCTTCGTTTGATTTTGTTTGTTTTGCACTGCAGATCGATCAAACGGGTGTTCGTGTAGGCTGTTAATTGTAACACTTGGTTTGTGAAGTCTTCATTTTATTTATGAGAGACAGTATTGCCATTTCTTTAACACAACGGTCTACACTTTCTCACACTTTCACGCGTTTCTTCCATCTGCCGACGGTGTCGCCATTCTCATTTCACCCGTTTTTGTGCGTACGCCTGGGTCAAAGCTTGCGTGAAGGACCGCACATTTTCCCGTCAAGTTTGCTTTTTATAAATACCAATTATTGCGTAGAGAGCGGCGTACGCCTTCTTTTGTGCGTACGCAACGTTTATAAATGAGGCCCCAGGTGCGGTGCGTATACAGCAGTGCAGCGATCGTTTTCACAGTCTATTTCTGCTGTGCTGCACGTGCTGAATTAAAGGGGTCATGACATGGTTTTTTGTTTTGTTTTATTATGTTCCCTTAGGTGCAATTATAGTATTACTATAGATTTTTGTACAAAAAAAATAAAACAATGTAGTGATTTATGACATTTTCCCACCCTGTTTCTCACCTCTGATTCAAACAGTCTGTTTTGGGTTGTTTCCCCTTTAAGACTTCAGTGTTAACGCCTATACTGTTATGATTGGCTAACGTCAGTGCTGCTTATGCATAAATTATTAACGTTAATCATTTTGTATCACATGTAGACTACACAATGCTCCACCACGTGAAACTTCGGTCTTCCAATCTTTTACCATCGTGTCAATTCTCAATTGATTTTGATTCATATGCGCGAGGGAGGGAGAGAGAGAGAGAGAGAGAGAGAGAGAGAGAGAGAGAGAGAGAGAGAGAGAGAGAGAGTAGCGACAATGACTATTTTTGGGGAAATTATTAGCTTAAATGGGGAATATTACATCAGCTGATGAATATGCATTACGACTACACAAATTAAACTATACCAAATAAGGAATAGCTAAACCTTACCATATATGAATTATTAACATGACTTTTCGTAGTAATTATTAATATAGGTCGGCAAAATCTTATCAGGGTAAATTTTCATGTGATTCAAATTTAATTGTTATGCACTGTCCATTTACCTGGCCTGTAAACATCGAAAATACCCTTGCTGTGGCCACCAGAAATGATATTTTCGTGTAAGTTAAGGCACTTTAGATATTTTAATATAAATCAAGTAGAGCTTTGTAACATAAGATCGGTATTTTCATTGACTTCAAGTGGAACAAGGAGACAGATTCAATTCAAAAGATTATAGAGTTTAATAAAACAAACTAAAGGTTACATAAACTACTTAAAATCACGCAGGAGTAAATATGCATAGCAAAACACACAATTAACACGATTGCAATACGAAATATTAGAGAGAGAGAGAGAGAGAGAGAGAGAGAGAGAGAGAGAGAGAGAGATGAGAGAGAGAGAGGAGGGGAGTGTGTGAGAGGGGAGGAGAGAGAGAGAGAGAGAGAGAGAGAGAGAGAGAGAGAGAGAGAGAGAGAGAGAGAGAGAGAGAGAGAGAGAGAGAGAGAGAGAGAGAGAGAGAGAGAGGAGAGAGATGAGGAGTGTGAGAGAAGAGAGAGAGATGAGGGAGTGTGAGAGATGGAGATGAGATGAGAGAGATGATTTTCTCAGGACAGTTCAAACAGTTCAATCATGAGACCCCAAAAGGCTTAATCAGATGTTATAGACAACCTTAAAACAGCATTTCTTTTTAGATTTATACTTGCTTTGACAAGGCCCGTTTGTGAGGTTGTTTGAAAGAAAGCGTCGGCTGAATGTGTCCGGAGTTTCGTTCGGACGCAGGTAGATGTGTTATCTGTCAGCTCGAACAAACGATAATTAAGACTTAGAGTCGTTTTGTTCGTGAATATACTTAACGAAGGAAAACTATCAACTGAGTTAGATCACGAGAAAGAAAAACTTAGGTTAAAACGAAAGTTAGAAAGAAAACGAAGAACTCGGTTGAGTTCTTATTGAAGAAGGTTCTCTCTGGCGAAGACTGCTTGCCAAGAACGACGTCGCGCTCCAGGTTTTGAAGGAGCTAGAGACACGCCTTCTTACAGGCCTGATCCAATCGTTTGGGAGGAGGAGTGTCAGCAAACTTCTGTGTTTGCAAAAATACACACCCTCCGAGTCATGTGCGAAGAGGATAAAACTTTAGTAAAAATACACTTCTAAATTGGTATTAATAAAAACATGCATCATATCGCATTTTGGGTTAGTTATTCGATCTTATTCGATTTTGCTGGTTATAATCATACCAAGCGCGGCATTCCTGCGAGCTGGTAAGATGACGATACCTGATTCTTTGTGATTAGACGGATATCAAGTCTGATTACATATCATGAAAGCTTATAGTTATAGCAGTTTGTCACAAAAGAATCATGAAACATCACAAGAAAAACATTTTATACATTTAAAAGCTGACTTTGATCACACATGTGGTCATGAATGAGGGTTTTGGTGTGTGTGTGTGTGTGTGTGTGTGTGTGTGTGTAGGGGTCGTTCAGCGTTCAACAGTGTGGTGCACTCGCGCCTCCCCCCACCCTCTGGGGAACTCCATGTATGTGTGTATGTATGTGCGTATCTGAATGGACAGTGTTCGAAGTGACAATGTTCGTCTTGTTGGTAAAGTGTCTATCCTGGTCATGCAGGGATCATGAGATTCCTCACTGGATCTCTAGATCGGTTGGCGGCCGTTGTCACATGTCCATGCGACAGAACCTTCTTTATCTTAACGAGAAAATCATTAACTGTCCCGTGATATCTTCATCAATGCCAGTCTCTGAATGGAAGAACTGGGCTTTGTTTTGACACATTTAAGCTGGTGTCTCGGTAATGTAATCAAAAGACTGACGTGATCAGTTTGGAAGAGTGGAGGGATGTTAACTACCTAGAATATAATTAATGTTATCAGATGACCATCTCGGTGCCGTTACAAGAGAGAGAGAGAGAGAGAGAGAGAGAGAGAGAACAAGACAGTTTGAAGGCGTGCGCGGCCGGGGCTCTTTCTCTCTGCTCGTTCTTTCAGTAACATGCCCTGTCACACTCATCTCACTCACAGTTCAAATAAAGCTTTGGCGCGCTGCATATGCTGCAAATAAACTGCATCCGACTGCTTTCCCTGACGTCTGGATCATTCGGCAGCGTATTTAAACATGTTGTTTGTCCACAGCAGCAACAGCACATCTGCGTGGCATCACAGTCATCTTGTAAACAGACCCACTCGCTGCACGACAGCGCATGCGATGATGCGAAATAAGGTGTAGTTGTCTTGCGCTGGAGGCGGTCATATGCAAACACTTCTTACCGTGACGTCACTTCATACCATGGATCCACAACGAGCTGTATTTAGAGCTTGATTAAATAAATGCTTCGTTTATAATGGGGAGGACATCTTAAGCTATGAAACTTGCAGGAAGTTTTAATAGTACATAGATCTCTTATATACCAAAAGATCAAGGCAAATTTGGTGACCCCTTTAAAGTGACAGTGCATGGTCCATGGTCAAAATGTATATAAAGCTGGTGTGCACATCCCAAACACCCAAATTGGGCTCAGGTGCAGGACAACTGAGTGAAATAAACAAAATAAAGAAGTGTGAAGTCCGCACACTGAAAGGTACTGCTCCAAAAATTGTATTAAAAAAAAGCAACGTTTCGACCCTCAGGTCTTCATCAGGCATCATGGTCAAAATGAACACGGATTGATATGAAAATATAGTAATCTTTTTTTACTAATATAGTAAAAAAAAAAAAATTATACTATTTTTCAATCATTTTCTTTTTATCTTTAAGCTCGGGGTAATTAAAGCAAGAAAACTACGCAGTAACATTACCTCAACAACGCGACATAATGGATGCACTTGTCTCTTCGTGAAACAAGTTATTTGTGACTGCAATATTTCTTGTAGAAAAAAGACTTAAATGCAAAAGAAAAGGTATTAGAGAGCTGTTTTTGACAATTGTGTATATTTTAATTTAAAATGTTTGCGATGTTAACATAAATGTATAAATGTTTTGCCACTTGCTTGAGCAAAATATATAAATCTATATAGAAGTAATAATATGTTTTTAAGTGTATTAAGTTTAAACGTGAATAGCCTAAGTCTTGTGAAAGAGTGTATTACTAGCCTACTGTCTGTGTACAAATAGAATCGCAATGCTGAAACTTTTATATTATTTTATTAAAGACACTAATAATAAAAATAGTGATTTGAAATAAAAAATAGAGGATTAATGTTGTTTGTCGTACAGCCGTACATCAGTTGCGCACTACAAACGCACCATATGTGAAAGCACAATACTGTGTGCTGCTCCTGCACCGCACACCACCGCAACACGCACTGCCACACACACCGCACACCACCGCAACACACACTGCACACACACCGCACACCACCGCAACACACACTGCACACACACCACACACCACCGCAACACACACTGCACACACACCGCACACCACCGCAACACACACTGCACACACACCGCACACCACCGCAACACACACTGCACACACACCGCACACCACCGCAACACACACTGCACACACACCGCACACCACCGCAACACGCACTGCACACACAGCACCGCACACCACCGCAACACGCACTGCAACACGCACTGCACACACACCGCACACCACCGCAACACGCACCGACACACACACCGCACACCACCGCACACCACGCAACACACACGCACACACACCGCACACCACCGCAACACCACCGCAACACACACCGCACACCACACGCACACACGCAACACACACCGCACACCACCGCAACACGCACTGCACACACACCGCAACACACACCGCACACCACCGCAACACGCACTGCACACACACCGCACACCACCGCAACACCACTGACACACACACCGCACACCACCGCAACACGCACTGCACACACACCGAAACACACACACGCACACCACCGCAACACGCACTGCAACACACCGCACACCACCGCAACACGCACTGCAACACACAACCGCACACCACCGCAACACGCACTGCACACACACACCGCACACCACCGCAACACGCACTGCAACACACACCGCACACACCACCGCAACACGCACTGCACACACAAACACCGCACACCACCGCAACACGCACTGCACACACACGACACACACACACCGCACACCAACCGCAACACACGCACACCACTGCACACACACCGCAACACCACCGCAACACACACTGCACACACAAACCGCACACCACCGCAACACGCACTGCACACACACCGCACACCACCGCAACACGCACTGCACACACACCGCACACCACCGCAACACGCACTGCACACCCGCACACCACCCAAACACCGCACACACACCGCAACACACACCGCACACACACGCACCACACCGCAACCACCGCACACACCACGCCACACACACACTGCACACCACCGACCACCCACACCCACCGCAACACACACTGCACCACCCCAACACCGCAACACCACCGCAACACGCACTGCACCAACACACCGCACACACACCGCAACACCACGCACAGCACACCACAAACACCGCACACCACCGCAACACACACTGCACACACACCGCACACCACCGCAACACACACACGCACCACCAAACACGCACACCACCGCAACACACACTGCACACACACCGCACACCACCGCAACACACACTGCACACACACCGCACACCACCGCAACACACACTGCACACACACCGCACACCACCGCAACACGCACTGCACACACATCGCACACCACCGCAACACGCACTGCACACACACCGCACACCACCGCAACACACACTGCATATGCACTGCACACGGAGTGTGTGTGAAACAGGCCTGCACTAAAAGAAAAGAAACCCAATACTTTAAGCTTTTTCTTTGTTAAAGTCTCTGCAGCTAGTGTACTTAAATTTTATTCATCTGCAACATTGTTGTATAATTACAGTTTTGCATAATAAATATTCTCAAAACTACGTAGGCTACGTTTCTTTTAAAACAAATATATTTAGCAGTTTGGCTTTCCTTATGGTCTATCTAACCTGTTCTGAAATGGTTCTATTATAATTTATATATCGTGATTTATATCGTTATCGCAAGAGGCTGTAATGTATATCGCAATATGGATTTTAGGCCATATTGCCCATCCCTAATTTGCAGTGACCATTTTAGACCAGACAACTTTAAAGAACCATTTAGCTAATCGAAACGGCAGAGGTGGGACCAAGTCATTGTTTTGCAAGTCACAAGTAAGTCTCAAGTCTTTGCATTCAAGTCCCAAGTCAAGTCCCGAGTCAAGACAGGCAAGTCCAAGTCAAGTCGCAAGTCATCGAGTTTAAGCTTCAAGTCTTAAACAAGTCATTAGTGCTTTTTGCACAAATTAGTGTCTCAGTGTTAATTACTATAGAAAATGAAATGTAGGCCTATACAAAATATCAGGAAGGCTTATAAAATATGTTCATGACTTAGCAGTTTAATTTCATATTTATTGCGAAAAAATTTTCACTAAGGGCACCCATCTATCTCAGTTCATTTTAGGGATTGTTCTTACGTTTGCCAAAATAAGGAAAAGGCAGTGAAAAAAAATAATAGTTTAGCCTATTGGTTACCCAGTAACAAAGGCAAAATCATTTAATAGAAATAACTGCTACACATTTTTGTATATGTGTGTGAGAGAGAATGTGGCAATGCAGATTAAAAAATAAAAGTAACTGTTCATTGGGAAAATTAATCGTGATTTGCTACACATTAAGTTTAAAATATTGAGTCCCTGGTTAAATTTTGTTAACGCGACAGTAGAACATTCCTATTTCCATGGCGACAAATCAACTTGCACACACACCGCACACCACCGCAACACGCACTGCACACACACCGCACACCACCGCAACACGCACTGCACACACACCCGCACACCACCGCCAACACGCACTGCACACACACCGCACACCACCACGCAACACGCACTGCACACACACCGCACACCACCGCAACACACACTGCACACACACCGCACACCACCGCAACACACACTGCACACACACCGCACACCACCGCAACACACACTGCACACACACCGCACACCACCGCAACACACACTGCACACACACCGCACACCACCGCAACACGCACTGCACACACACCGCACACCACCGCAACACCACGCACACCACCGCACACCACCGCAACACCACCGCAACACACCGCACACACCGCAACACACACCGCACACCACCGCACACACACACCGCACACACACCGCACACCACCGCAACACACACCGCACACCACCGCAACAAATCAACTTTCACGTGACACTTTTTGGGGCTACGTGCCTGTGATACAGTGATACAGTGCTATACTACAGTGATTATTATATCTGTGGTTTTAGTAGGTAGGTCAAGTCTTTCCAAGTCACGGGGCTCAAGTCCGAGTCAAGTCGCGAGTCATTGTTGTCAAAGTCTAAGTCGAGTCACAAGTCATCTTTGATTATGTCAAGTCGAGTCGCAAGTCATCAAATTTGGGACTCGAGTCCGAGTCAAGTCCAAGTCATGCGACTCGAGTCCACAACTCTGCGAAACGGTCACAGGTTTATGACAAGGAATGCAGTTCCAGCCGTCTTTCTATGGAGTTTCCTTAGTGTCTTTTTTATTCAATCAAACATACTGTGTTTGAGAGTAAAGCTGATTATTTTGTAATAAAATAAAATAAAAGAGTGCAAAAAAGTCTTCTAAAGGCTCAAAAATAAAGAAGTTGATAACAAAATTATTTGTAGTGCGTGTACTCTATTGAAAACTTTTTTTTATTTTTTGTGTACTTCAAAAACTTTTCATCAAAATCCCACAAATGTTGCTCTCCTTTCTGCTGTCTTTTTTGCGGGTGTAAATATTTTGCTTGCGAGTTGAAAAGTTTTGCTTGCACGTGTTCGCTGTACCTCAGTGGGCGGTCTCTAACAACCATATGAAAGGCCTTTTTCTATTGGTCACCCACGATTGAAGTGACAGGTTGGCCACGCCCACTACAGTTTCCCGCCGCTGCTGCTGCCATCATCGTTCGTCGCCAGTCTGTCTGAGAGAAAAGCGAGTGATCTTCTAGAATGGCGAGCAACAGGTCGTTTACTGGGTAAGTAAGACAATTTAATATCATAAATAGTGACAACTGACAAGTGAACTGAATGGTTCTCTCTTCTTATGCTGTCCCATTTAAAGGTGCTCTGTGTAAAAATTAGCGCCCTCTAGCGGTGATGTTTCAGATTGCAACAAGAGCGCTCGTGCTCGTGTGTGTGTGCGTGTGCGTGTGCGATCTCAAGAGCGAGCATTCACTACCGGCCACACGGAGACTTTCAACGCAACAGCGAAAGCGTCACACACAGGGTTGCCAGGTCTGCACAACAAAACCAGCCCAATTGCTCATCAAAACTAACCCAATCACGGCCAAAAATAGTCAAATAGCGTTCCCGGGTGTTTCCCCGATAACAATCATGTTCCAGTGGGTAAAACAATCGCGTCAACCCGTGCACTACACAAACAACCCGCGGAAACAGTGCAGGCATATACGGACCTGGCAACACTGACATGCTGGAAACTGATGTAAACTCCCACTGCAACGTTACAATAATAGGCTACTTTTATCAGTAGTATCAGATCTGTTATCTACTTTTATGCTCCATGCTCGTACCATGATAACGTTACATTGACTGCATTTAGCCGACATGTGATGTTATCTACGGCATTTCACTAATTATTCGTGTATCTTTTACAATCAGCAATGTCAACATAGGTGAGTGTATAATATGATAACGAAAACGTTGAACTAGACTGAACAATGTCAGTGTAACAGTAAGACAGTAGGAAGTAGCATTACTGTACTGAACGTGTCTGGAAATGTTTATTATATACAATATGATAGTAGTGGGATGAGTAACGGTAGACAGTAGATCTAGTACATAAAATAAGTTACACCTAGCTACTTTTTGTTACCCTGGAACAGTCTTTTGTATTCATTTCATGTCTCATGTAGTTTACCTTGCTATTTCATTAGAGTTTACTAATGATTCAAAAGTTCTGCCGATGTTGATCCGTGTTTTCGTCCTGAGTCGATCAGATTCACGTTTGGCCTGACGAGCTTCAGCAGATAAAACTTTTTTTTGTTTTTTATATATTTGTGGAGTCTGTGTTGTGCTGGAGGCAGGTCGTTTTGGGGTGTTATCAGACTCCATGTCGTTAGCTGAAGTTCCGTCGGTCGCATAGACTGTAAACAAGGAGAGAGGCTCGGGAGCGCGCATGCACGTCACATCCGTTGGATTTCGCTGTAAATCCAACCCGGAGACTTCTCATATAAATATAAATATTGGCATTCAGAGGTAATAGCAAAACTCGACAAGTGGATCATTGTAATGTGTGATTACAACCCCTTCACACACAGGCAATAAAAAAAGGATTCATTTTAGTAGAAAAGTTCCACATAGCACCTTTAAATAACGTTACGTTGCGTCGGATAGACCAGTCTGTAGTTAGTGTTACCGCTGACTAGATTGTATAATTAACCAACACCAAATGGTACCGTCCGTATAGTTAGTTTCTGGAGTAAATATATAGGCTATAACGTTATATTCTTACACGGCTTTGGCCAATGGTTTTTAGACCCGCCATTAGTTCGAGGAACTAACGTTATAATAAGATTCCTTCGGTGCACCAGCCCCTTAAAGTCATAGGCACGTTAGTATTTTCACCCAAAAAATAGTTTAAAGTCAGTTATTCATCGGTTATTTTGCTGTAGTGTGTCAGAATTGCGTCACCTTGAGACGTTGCCACAGTTCTTCTGGATTTAGTCTGTCTCAGTTTTTTCTGTTTCTTCATGTAATCCCAGAAAGAATCAATGATGGTGAAATCAGATTACCGGTATACCGGCTGTTGTCAGACTCATTGTGCATATACACATCTCACTGGATTATTACAATTAATGGCTAAATGCATGTTTGTAAATGTAACACTGATATTTCCTTCTGACACACTACAGCAACATTTTGATTTAGTCAAAAGCTAAGTAATAGGCCTACAGTTAAATAGACACGCTTCTGAATGTTATTTATTTGTTACATCAGCTAATTTTGTTTTTAAATGTGATTTCTCTTTGCAGGAGCACGCAATGGCAGATTTTGCATAGGTCTGTGGATAGAATTGGTTCAATTGTTAATAGGCATCCCATTGACTTTGATTGTCTCCACTTTGTTTGCTGTCAGGAGTTACAGTTTGTTCGAGCTGGAGCTGTCACGGTATACAGATCCAATGCCTTCTTCTCGTCTCGTGTTTATGTTGTGGTATGAAAGCGCGTGTGCTGTGGGCGTGAGTGTTGTCATTCCTTGATTCACTCCAGCTGATCATCATTAATCATCACCAGCTGCAGCTCATCCCCACACTGCTTAAATACTCACCTCATCTTCTATTCTTTGCCAGATCGTTGTTTCATGTCGAGGTGTCGGTGTTGTGTCTCGTTCCTGGTCTCCGTGTTCCTGTGGATTGTCGTGTCGGTGTTGGATTGTCTCGTGTCGTCTTCACTCTGCACATCACGAGGATCACCGCACTTTGGCCATCCAGTCCCTGCGTTGCCTGTCCACACCCGTGTCATATTCCTGAGCCTGTTGCTATTTTTTCATTAAACTGAGTTATTTGCAATTGCTTCCTGTTATCCTTACGATCGCGACAGAACGATCTGGCCTTCTCATGGAAGCAGCAAAAGAGACCCCGTCTTCACTGGAGGAATTCGTCCACCATAGCGTGAGGAGAATGGACTCTCACGAAAAGAACATTAATGACACGGGTCGTGCGGTCCAAGCTCTGGTGACGCAGGTGTCCGAGCTCACCCAGCAGATCCAACTTCTCCGTGCTCCCACTGCGCCGCCCACACCAGCCGTTCCCCCCACACCACCGGACGTCAGCCCGTCAGTTGAGCCACGCCTACCCGTTCCGGAGCCCTATGCGGGTGAGTCAGGATTTTGCAGAGCGTTTCTGACGAGGTGTGCCATGCATTTCACCCTACAGCCCAGAACGTTCCAGAGCGAGCAATCGAAGGTGGCTTTCGTCATCACACTTCTGACTGGAAGAGCGGCGCTATGGGGGACGGCGGTGTGGGAGAATCAAGACCCATGCTGCGCCTCGTTCCATGACCTCTCCGCAGAGATGAAACGTGTGTTCGACAGAGCCGTTGCGGGGAGAGAGGCCGCCAGGGTGCTGGCCGACCTTCGTCAGGGGGAGAGGTCGGTTTCGGACTATTCCATCGAGTTCCGAACCCTGGCGGCCGAATGTCATTGGAACGAGGAGGCGCAGTGGGACATGTTCCTGCATGGGTTGGGTGACCGCGTCCAACGTGAGATCTACGCCCTGGACCTACCCACGTCACTGAATGGACTTATCGAGTTGGCTTTACGTGTAGATGCACGACCTCCCGGGTCGGAGGCAGAGCGGCATCTAACCGTCCCCCTGGAGGGTTTGAGGGACAACGGTCCAGCGGCAGGGACGTGGTCAGCCCCGCCTTCGATCACGAACCCATGCAGGTGGGTCGAGCTCGGCTTTCCCGGGAGGAGAGGGAGAGGCGGAGGTCCCAGGGCCTTTGCCTATATTGTGGAGGTTCGGGACATTTCGCTTATAACTGCCGGTAAAAGGCCAAGCCCGATAGTAAGTATGAGGCTACTATCGGGTGGGATCTCCGCCGAAAAGACCTCATCCACATCTACCCTCCTCCCGGTAAGACTGAGATGGTCAGTTCACCAGCACGACTCTAAAGCACTTCTGGACTCTGGGGCTGAAGGTAATTTTATGGACAAGATGTTTGCACACAAGTTTCAGATTCCACTCAGACCACTCACTCAGAAGATCGCTGTTCATGCACTTAATGGCCAAGAGCTTCCCACCATCTCATTCACCACTGAAGATATCACCCTCACCACTTCTGGCAATCACACTGAGACTATTTCTTTTTATATCCTGGATTCACCGTTGGCACCTGTCGTCCTTGGTCACCCCTGGCTCATCCGTCACAACCCCCGAGTGGATTGGCAGCACAAGGCTATACTGGAGTGGAGCAAGGAATGTCATAAGTCTTGTCTTGTGTCTGCTTGTCCGTCTGTGCCTGTTTTTGTGTTACAGGAGGAAGCAGGGGATCTGTCTAACGTGCCCGAGGAGTACCATGACCTGAAAGAAGTGTTCAGTAAGTCTAGGGCTGCTTCTCTCCCTCCTCATCGTCCCTATGACTGTGCCATAGACTTAATGCCAGGTAAGTCTCCGCCTAAAGGCAAGTTATATTCACTTTCTGTTCCAGAAAGGGAGGCTATGGAGAAATATATTTCTGATTCTCTGGCAACCAAATTCATCCGTCCTTCCTCTTCACCAGCGGGGGCGGGGTTCTTTTTTGTGGGGAAGAAGGATGGATCTCTGCGACCTTGTATTGATTACCGAGGGTTGAATAACATCACGGTAAAGAATACTTATCCTTTGCCGTTGATGTCTTCAGCCTTCGAGAGGTTGCAGGGAGCATCCATCTTCACGAAATTGGACTTGCGTAACGCTTATCATTTGGTCCGCATCAGGGAGGGGGATGAATGGAAGACTGCATTTAATACCCCCAGGGGGCACTTTGAATATTTGGTCATGCCGTTCGGGCTGTCCAACTCCCAGCAGTCTTCCAGGCACTTATCAATGACGTGTTGCGAGACATGATAGATCAATTCATATATGTCTACCTGGATGACATATTGATATTTTCCTCATCTCTCCAGGAACATGTGCAACACGTACGGCAAGTGCTTCAGAGGTTGTTAGAGAATGGGCTTTTTGTCAAGGCGGAGAAATGCGATTTTCATGCACAGTCTGTTCCTTTTCTAGGACACATCATCTCGTCTGAGGGAATGCGTGTGGACCCTGACAAGGTTAAGGCTGTGGTAGAGTGGCCAAGTCCAGATTCCCGTAAGGCCCTACAGAGGTTTCTGGGATTTGCCAATTTCTATCGGCGTTTCATTCGCAACTTCAGCCAGCTAGCCGCGCCTCTGACCGCCTTGACCTCCCCCGGAACTCCGTTCAGGTGGTCAGATACAGCCGAGGCTGTGTTTGCTAACCTCAAGAGCCGCTTTGTTTCAGCTCCCATCCTCGTTGCCCCTGACTGTTCACGGCAGTTCGTGGTGGAGGTCGATGCGTCAGAGGTGGGGGTAGGAGCAGTTCTGTCCCAGCGCTCTCCTACAGACGACAAGATGCATCCTTGCGCGTTTTTTTCTCATCGTTTATCCCCAGCCGAACGTAATTACGACATTGGTAACAGGGAGTTGTTGGCAGTCAAGTTAGCGTTGGAAGAATGGCGACATTGGTTAGAGGGGTCGGGGGTACCCTTTATCGTCTGGACCGACCACAAGAATTTGGAGTACATCAGAACCGCCAAAAGACTGAACTCTAGGCAGGCTCGGTGGGCACTTTTTTTCGGCCGTTTTGATTTTTCTCTCTCGTACCGCCCGGGTTCTAAAAACATCAAACCCGATTCTTTATCTCGTATTTTTGATCGCTCCGAACGCCCGTCTACTCCCGAGTGCATTTTACCGGAAAGTCTATTTGTTTCCACACTCGTATGGGAGATCGAATCGAAGGTCAAGAAGGCCTTAGAAGGGGTAACGCCTCCGCCCGCATGCCCACCGAATCGTCTATTTGTGCCAGAGGGATTTAGATCAGACGTCATCCGGTGGGGTCATTGTTCCAACATAGCTTGTCATCCAGGAGTTAATCGTACTAAGTTTCTAGTCAAGCAACGATTCTGGTGGCCACGTATGGCTCGTGACGTTCACAGTTTTGTTTTGGCTTGCTCGGTTTGTGCCACGGGTAAGACTTCCAATCGACCCCCAGATGGGCTCCTCCAACCGCTGCCAGTCCCTTCGAGACCCTGGTCCCATATCGCTCTAGATTTTATCACCGCCCTCCCACCCTCTCAGGGTAACACTGTCGTTTTGACAGTAGTGGACCGGTTCTCGAAGGCGGCTCACTTTATTCCCTTACCCAAATTACCCTCAGCTAAGGAGACAGCGTTGACAGTCGTTGACCACGTCTTTCGCTTACATGGCCTCCCGATGGACGTGGTCTCTGACAGAGGACCTCAGTTTGTGTCCAAATTTTGGCAAGAATTTTGTAAATTACTGGGGGCGACGGTTAGTCTGTCTTCAGGGTTTCACCCTCAGAGCAATGGCCAGACCGAGAGAGCCAACCAAGATCTGGAAAGAGTGTTACGATGTTTGGTATCCAAGAATCCTTCCTCCTGGAGCCAGCATCTCTCCATGGTGGAGTACGCCCACAATACCTTACCAGTGTCGGCCACGGGCCTCTCGCCGTTTGAGTGTAGTGTAGGTTACCAGCCACCAATTTTTCCTAGCCTGGAATCCGAGGTCGCGGTCCCCTCTGCTCACGCCTTTATCCAGAGGTGTCACCGCACTTGGACGAGAGCCCGCGAGACTTTACTCCAAGTGGGGGCGCGCACCAAGGCTAAAGCCGATCGCCACCGGTCGAAGCCTCCCGTATACATCGTCGGTCAAAAAGTGTGGCTTTCTACTAAGAATATTCCTCTCCGCTCCGTCTCGAATAAGCTTGCTCCCAAATTTATTGGCCCGTTTACTGTCACCAAAATCATTAGTCCGGTGGCAGTCCGCCTTAATCTACCTCCTGCGTACAGGAGAATCCATCCCGTATTTCACGTCTCCAAAATTAAGCCCGTGTTTCGTTCTCGCATTAATCCGCCAGTCCCGGTTCCCCCCCGCCGCGTCTCGTAGATGGGGATACCACCTATTCGGTAAATCGGATTATGGATTCTAGGCGGAGGGGGCGCGGATTCCAGTACTTGGTGGACTGGGAAGGTTACGGTCCGGAGGAGAGAAGTTGGGTACCTGCCAGAGACATTCTGGATCACTCCTTGATCGATGACTACAATCGACAGGTAAGGAGTTCTGAGAACGCCAGGAGGCGTTCTTAGGAGAGGGGTACTGTCACGGTATACAGATCCAATGCCTTCTTCTCGTCTCGTGTTTATGTTGTGGTATGAAAGCGCGTGTGCTGTGGGCGTGAGTGTTGTCATTCCTTGATTCACTCCAGCTGATCATCATTAATCATCACCAGCTGCAGCTCATCCCCACACTGCTTAAATACTCACCTCATCTTCTATTCTTTGCCAGATCGTTGTTTCATGTCGAGTTGTCGGTGGTGTGTCTCGTTCCTGGTCTCCGTGTTCCTGTGGATTGTCGTGTCGGTGTTGGATTGTCTCGTGTCGTCTTCACTCTGCACATCACGAGGATCACCGCACTTTGGCCATCCAGTCCCTGCGTTGCCTGTCCACACCCGTGTCATATTCCTGAGCCTGTTGCTAATTTTTCATTAAACTGAGTTATTTGCAATTGCTTCCTGTTATCCTTACGATCGCGACAGGAGCATCATATATAGACATACCCCAGGCTGTGGTGGATGCTCTAGAACAGTTAAATGTAGTTGTCTCCAATTACCTTTCACAGAGTACAGTCCCTCCATTGTTGGACAATGTAGCTGTGGCTGAATGGAGTGGAAGTGTGGGGCGTCCCAGATTAAACATACAAAGAGAAACACTCCAAAATTTGCTCAGCATGCACTTACCTCTGGCCTCTTTGGCTGAAGTGCATGGCATTTCAAGATCAACCTTATACAGGCGAATGAAAGAGGAAAATCTGTCTGTCAGGAGCAACTATTCTGATATTTCTGATCATGAGCTTGATCAGAAAGTTAGATCTATAAAGGCAAGAACACCTCATGCTGGATACAGGCTGGTGAAAGGGTCTCTACAAGCAATGGGACATCGAGTTACATGGAGAAGAGTTAAGATGTCATTGCAACGTGTAGATGCATGGTGCAGGGGTACTTTCAAGGATGGTCCAGCTGTCATGCGTTGCAAGACGTACATACTCTGTTCCTGCTCCTTTGTCTCTTGTCCATATAGACACTAATCACAAGCTGATAAGGTAATTTTTAATACATTTAATATTTATTTATTTATTTTTAATTAAATATTAATCATAGCTTAGCTTTACGTTTGTCTTGTGTCATTTGTGATGTTGATGTTATATCACTAAATCAACGAGATTTGACATTAAATCTCATTACACATACCATTCAAAAGTTTGGGATCTGTAGAAGATGTTTTATATTTTAAAGGGTACCTATTATGGCATTTAAAATGTTCGTTTTTTTAGTCCCCAACAACAGTTTTACATGCATGCAATGACAAAAAACACTTTTGTTATCTTATAATATGCATTTATTTTTACCTGATTTGCTCACCGACTCACAAATGATTCGTTCAACGACTCATTTTTCCAAACCCCTCCTTTGCGTGACGCTATTCTGCGGTGATTGGTCAGATGACCCAGTCAGTTGTGTTTGTAAAGCAATCGTCATTAAAATGAGGCGAACACAGCAGTTCGGCCTATACTTGTGTGCAGGGGCGCAACTACCCAGTGTCAGAGGGGTATGCAGCAACAATTTTTGCGCCCCCCCCAACCCCCAAAAAATAATAATAATAAAATTGTGCCATGTAATAAGTGAGTAGGAACGAGTGAGAGCTAACAGATAAAATAAGAAAAAAATTGTCATTTATGAATACAATTGAACTATAGCTACTCCACTGTGATGAACCCCCCCTAAAAAAAACTATAAGCTCCATTAGAACAGCAATACCAGTGTTTCTCACAGGACTTTAGGTAAAACAGTGGTAGGTGGACCTCTGTTCCTCTAGGGGGGTTCGGGGTAATGCCCCCCCGTAAGAAAATTTTGTGTTCTTTAATGTTAAATTCAGCAGTCTGCTGTACTTTGAGAGTTCAAAATTAAAAGCTACAACCCATATTCAGGGTGCAAATTCAAGAAAAATTCAAACCTCTTTTAGTTACAGTGTCTGTCTACATTACACTACATAATAATAGTTATAATATTAATCCCATGATAGTAATAGCCATATATTGTAAAACAAATGCACTTGAAAAATAAAGGAAACTTTCATAATTAGTTTTGTACTAATTTCTAAACTTGAAAGAGATAAGTACATGATGACATGTTTCATGGGCCGGTGTGTCAGAAAAAAAAACTAACGCTGACTTTTTTTGACCAATGCATTACACCGGCACTAACCCAGCGCCGCCAATTAAGCAAAAAACAAAACAAAACAAAAACGAATGGGCCGCCGATGTACGAGTTTTATGGGCCGTTAAGACAAAAAAAAAAGTATGAGATGTATCGGCCGAAAAAGCACGTCGGCCCACCGGGAATCTCCTGGATCACCGGGAGTCTCGATGGCCAGATAGATAGCCTATGCCTGGATGTCACACTTTAAATCTGTTGGCTTTCACCATGCACTTATATAGCTGCTGTAGCATCAATTGACATGCCATCTCCTTTTCCCTCTTTCTTTTTCTATTTTTATCCATCTTTTTCGACGACAACTCACTACTCGTACCTGCTCGCTCAGCACCGCGCCCCGCCCCCTTCTCCATGAGGGCGCCTACTCTAGCCTGTTAGTCCTCTACAATTTTATATAACATTGAGGAAATGCAGAAATGATTTAGAAACGTACAACAGGAGCTACATATAGAAAATATATATATATATATATATATATATATATATATATATTTTTTTTTTTTTTTTTTTTTTTTTTTTACCATCGCTTTGGCGAGGTGACGTCATATAGCTAGAGAAAAAGCATCGTTCGTCTATCGATTCATATCGTCTATCGACTCGGAGTCGTCTCTTACTTTTGAGAGACAATAACTTTGTATACGGTGAACTTTCATATTTAAAACTTTGCAGGATGTTTATGTTCACTTAGATCTATGTTACACACTACATGCAAGGTCATTTTCAAAATTCCATAATAGGTACCCTTTAAAAAAAAGTATCTTGGTTTATCAAGGCTGCATTTATTTGATCCAAAATAAAGTAGAAACAGTATTATTATATTATTACAATGTAAATGTAAAGTGTAATTTATTCCTGTGATTGTAAAGCTGAATTTTCAGCATCATTACTCCAGATTACGTCACATGATCCTTCAGAAATCACTATAATATGATGATTTGATGCTCAAGAAAAAATCTTATCATTATTAAGTTTGAAAACAGTTAGGTACAATTTTGTTTCAGGATTCTTTGATGAATAGAAAGTTCAAAAGAACAGTATTAATTTAAAAATATAGCTGCGAGCAGCGATTACGGGCCCAAGCCGGTGGCACCGCAACCCTGGTGCACCAGGGTGGCGGTACCGCCGGCTTTGGCCCTTCATCGCTGCTCGCAGCTATATTTATTTATATATGTATATATATATAATATAAAGCCGGTGGCATCGCACCCTGGTGCCTTAGGGTTATTGTGCACGACGTGACACAAAATATCTGCTCGCTATCTGCCGAACGGCTCTGGTAGTCCCGCTTCAGCACTGATGATGTTGTAGAAATAGTGTGCTCTGGTTGGTCTGGATTATTCGGGATTTTTTATTTTATACAGAAATAAGTTATTTATAATTCAGATGAGAATAAAGTTAGTGTTGATTAAAATGAAGGAAAACAAATATATTGATCTGAAATATAGCACATTCATTTTACATTTACTTAGGTTCAATTACCAAACATACAATCTTAATTTAATTTAAAGCAAACTATACATTAAAAATACATGGGTTGTATGCACATTTTTTTTTATAAAAAATATATATATATCCAAAAAGACAAGGCTTAAAAACTCTTGTCACTGTAACAGACACAATCTCTCTCACACACACACACACACACACACACACACACACACACACACACACACACACACACACACACACACACACACACACACACACACACACACACACACGTCAAGTCACATTTTAGATGCAATATTGAATAAGCAGAAAAATCGGATTTTCTGCTCTGAAAATATAAATAAGCATACAAATTGAATAAGCACTTTGAATATTCTAAACAGAATAAGCATTAGTCGCTAATGAATAAGTACTAGTACTTAATGGAATAGATACTAGTATCTAAAAAATAAGTACTAGTAGCATGAAAAAAGAGACTAGTAGGTTAAAACGATTAAATGTTAAAACGGCTTGCCATATTGACTCAGAGCATCAAAAGCATCAAACAAGAATATTAAAGTTTGATGCGTTGCCACAGCAACAGTTTCAAAGATATCAAGAATCCCTTCACAGGTCTTCATCTGCAGTGTATTTACATTATACAGATGAAGTTTGAAGCAAATCGGGTAAAAATAAGAGGGTGATTTTCAAAGCCTTTAGGAAGTGACACACTTCCTGCTGCCAGTTGGTGGCGCTATAACTTTGACTCACAATAGTCACATCCATGTGATCGGACTCTTACAGCGAACACACTGCTGAAGTTTCATCAAGATCAGTTAATGTATGCAGAAGTTATAACACACTTCCTGTTTCCATTATTCGCCATAAATTCGTTTCCTCGCCACGGCCAAACCGTTCGAGATATCAAAAATCCCCTGGCAATTTTTCATCCTCAATGTCTTGACTTCATGCTGACTGAGTTTCGTGGCGATTGGTTGAATTCTCTAGGAGTAGTATATCGAATTCCATACGCTTTCAAACAAACCATAATAGCCGACTTCCTGTTGGGCTGGGGTAAAAAGTAAAAGTACAAAGGATATATGAATCGATGAGATCTATATGTGTACCAAGTTTCATATTATTACATGCAAGCGTGTTTGATTTATGGACCAAGTTTTCGGACCCCGTTCCAGGGGGCGCTGTCGAGCCCCCCTGCCACGCCCGGGTACCAGCTTCAGCCCGGCCCTGATGGCCGCGGGTTCTGACCCGTGTGCAAAGTTTCAAGAGTTTTTGAGCATGTTAAGGGCCCCAAAAGTGCGCTAAGAATCTCAAAAGTATCCAAAAAGAATATTAAAGTTTGATGCGTTGTCACGGCAACAGCATCTAAGATATCAACAATCCTTTCACAGGTCTACATCTGGCATGTGTCTACATTATACACATCAAGTTTGAAGCAAATCGGGTAAAGCGTGTTGGATATATGGACCAAATTGTCGGACCCGTTCAAGGGGGCGCTGTCGAGCCCCCCTGCCACGCCCGGGTACCAGCTTCAGCCCTGCCCTGATGGCCGCGGGTTTTGTCCCGTGTGCAAAGTTTCAAGAGTTTTCGAGCACGTTAAGAACCCCAAAAGTGCCTGAAAGCATAAAAAAGCATGAAAAAGCTTAAAAAAAGGAATATTAACCCTCTGAGGTCTGAGCTGTTTTGGGGCTCTTTCGGTGTTTTGGTATGCCCTGACATTTGTGCTTATTTCAGCTACTTAAAACATACCATTTGCCAACATATAAATTTGCTGTATTCAGCACAAACTCTGCTACAATAATATGTGAGCAAAATTGATGTACTTGTTTGCATTTTATAGAAAAAAAATAATATGCGTGGTTAGTACCAGAGCCATGGAGAGAAAGAGTTCCGACACGTGCATAGACTGCCATAGTAACTCAGGAATGCGGAAGTACGCGTGTCGTGGAGCAGCGATTAGTTCCAAAACACTGATAGTTCCAGCATTGAACCCCATTCATTTTCAGTGCTTCCGAAGTACGCTCGCTCTGTAAATTAATGAAATTAGTATTTTTTTTACTTTTACACACATTAGCCAACCCCTCGTGAATCTAGTCTGTAGTTATATGTTATGTAGTCAGGTTTAGTAAATGTTTATTGGAAGATAATAGGTTATTTGCAGCGATAGCTTACGTGACTAACACTTCACTAACGTAGCTAACTTACGGTAACCTGATGTAAATAATATATAATATTTTTAATAATATTTTATATATGTATATATGTATATATATATAATATATATAATGCACATATATATATATATATATTTATATATATATAAATATAAATGTACACTCATATATATATATGTGTGTGTGTGTGTTTGTGTACATTTATATATATATATATATATATATATATATATATATATATATATATATATATATATATATATATATATATATACACACACAAAATATAAATAAATAAATATAAATGTACACACCTATATATATATATATATATATATATATATATATATATATATATATATATAATATATAATATATAATACACACACACTTCATTTATTTAATTGGGTTAGGGTAATGCATATGTGTTTGTGTAATACATAGTACTACATAAATACACATGCATTCATATAGTCGTTGCTTTCTACGTTATGGGAGCAGTCTATTTCCCTCCTAAATCATT
Source organism: Chrosomus eos (assembly GCA_036326025.1). Classification (NCBI taxonomy): domain Eukaryota; kingdom Metazoa; phylum Chordata; class Actinopteri; order Cypriniformes; family Leuciscidae; genus Chrosomus; species Chrosomus eos. The sequence goes on from CM070833.1 coordinate 39,501,912, forward strand.
CATTTGTACATTATACATACACAGTGTAATTATATTTTATGCTGGTTGGAATTCTGCACAGATTGCAGACCTCTTTCCGTGATCACGAAGGTAGGCTATAATGGCTGAATCGGAATTTATACGCAATATCATGGGAATCAATAGCCTAATACAGCCCAGTTGTGCTAAAGTAAATATCATGAGACGTCCATCATCAGATGAATGACATGGAAAAGTTAAGTTAGAGCCGCTAAAGCCAGTGCTACTACCCATGCGAACATGAACACTAAAGCTTTTCCTTCCAAAAACATAGCCTAAAACGTATCTAAGTTGTCACCCTGCCTCTCCAAATGCAAAACTGACATGAACAAAATGCACTAACAGCTTAAAAAGTACTTGGGTGTGTGTTTTATGTTATATTTACCGTTTGATAATGCAATCGCTGCTTTCTGTCCATAGAAGAACATGACAGACCGCGTATGTTTTGGAACTATTGGGGCTTACATGAACCACGTGACAGCCGTCGCGGCGACATCAAAGCGTGTCGCAACTCTCTCTATATACGACTCTGGTTAGTACGTTTTGGAAAAAAAAATGTCACTGCAATAAGGCCATTTAACACATAATGAATAGTTGTCCACAATACTTTTGAGTTACTATTCTTGTAGGCTAGAATTTTTACTTCAAAATGAAGTGAAAATCATTCTGACCACTCTTTCAGAAACATCAATATAATGATTTGAATTTCTTACATCAGTTTTTGGGTCAGCAGTGCTGTATGCGTGGGAGTGTTAATGCCCATGAATATTAATGTGATTTACACCTGGGAAGACTAAAGACACTCCCCCAATGGCTAATGGGCCATCAAGGTGCTTTGAGGCAGCCTGAACAAATAATGATTCACTGGTGAACAAAAAGTTAAAAAGAACAGCATTTATTCAAAATAGAATTTACGTTCTTTCCTAAGAATGTAAAGACTTAAAGTCATTACTATCACTTAACACATCCTTTCAAAAAAACAAACATAAAAATACCAAACTTGTTTTTTTTATAAAAAAAATATTTTTATTCAAAGAATACTAAAAAAAAACTACCGCAGGTTTAAAAAACTGTTTGAATAGACTCATGGGCGAATGCGAGTCTACAGAGCTCAGTTGCGGTCCAGTTTCCCGTGCAGGAAGAAATCGCAGTGTCTGTGGAACCATGTCAACATCGGTCTCTGTTTTCCATGACAGCGTGGACTGCATGTTGCTCGTCTGCTTGTTTGCCTTGGCTCTCTTCGGAACTGGTGCTTGGACATTGTCACATCTGTTATAAAAAAAGAAGAAAGAAAAAGTGTGAGCATGCTGATAAGACAATCAAAGAAACTGTATTATTATCATTATCAATCACTAATTACCATGGATTTAAAAAAGACATATTTGTAATTTCACACAAGAATGGGAACTTTTACATTATGACGATGTAAACACAATTAGGCTACATTTCATCTGTAAAATATTACGTCTATGAACTTACTCAGTATTATTCTCGATCGCACTGAGAACTGAACGACACCTGCGTGTCCCTCTGCGAGGTGCTGGAGAAGGAGAACGTGATGCAGCCAATTTCCTAAAAAACAAAACAAAATAACTGTTAGCATACATTATGTATACAACAGAGTTATTGAATATTCTGTACTGAATATGCATCTGTTACTGAATATTCTATATAGGTATTATTGTTTTTTTTTGTATTATGTTTTGTTATTGAGTGTTAAAGCTGCCGTGACAATATAATTTCCTGCAAAGGATCAATAAAGTATCAACAACAACAACAACATCTGTTGATGGCCCATATAGAATGCATGCTGATAACACAATCAAAGAAACTTTATTATTACGCTTATCAATCACTAATTACCATGGATTAATTTCACACAATAATAGGAACTTTTACATTATGACGATGTAAACGATATTACGTCTATGCACTTACTCAGTATTATTCTCGATCGCACTGAGAACTGAACGAGACCTGCGTGTCCCTCTGCGAGGTGCTGGAGAAGGAGAGCATGATGCCACATTCCTAAAAACAAAACAAAATAACTGTTAGCATACATTATGTATACAACAGAGTATCTGTTGATGGCCCATATAGAACTCACGCATTTATTATGTACACTCAATGAACGGATCGTTCGCGATCGACACATCGCTACATTTAAACATTTACACCTGTATTCACAGTGCATAAGGCAGTAAGCATGATAATTAGTGTCATAGGCTAACTAAAACTGAACATTTGCGAGTATCTATGGCCCATATAGACAGCACGCATTTAGGGATAGGCTACACAATGAACGGATTGTTCGCGAACGAACGACACATCACTAACTTACATTTCAAACATTACACCTGTATTCACAAACAAGTATTTACGCATGATGAAGTGTCATAGGCTAAACAAAACTGAACATTTATATATAACATATTGTATTTAGACAGAATCTATCACGTTTTTACCAGAGTCTGAAATATCACATATAACCTAGCAGTTATTCCCCAAAAAATGCATTACACATAGGCTAAGGCAGTAGGCTATTTTAGCATGATAAGTCATGGGCTAACCAAAACTGAACATTTATATATAAAATATATTGTATTTAGACAGTATCACGTATTTTACCGGAGTCTGAAATATATTTATCTCAATCACATAACCTAGAAGTTATTCTCGAACAAAATGCACTACACATAAGGCAGTAGGCTATTTAGCATGATAGGCTAATCAGTGTCATAAACTAATCAAAACTGAGTGAAAAATATGTATGCTATATACAAATATGTTCATAGAATATCACATTTAAAAAGTTTACACGAGCATTCAATGTTAGGGATATTGTGAGGTATTTCCTATGTCAAAAGCTAGCCAAAACTAGGCAAAATATAAAATTCATTTGAGCTCTATATGATAAGAAAACGAATTATAACACTAAAAAACTTACTCCGAATTTCTATCCTCGGTTGGATCAATTCGTTCTTGAAAATGCAGCCTTTTCGTCGTCCGAATTGCAATCTTCCTCTGAAGAAAATGTGAATTCGTCATCACTGTCCAGAATCATCTGAAGGGCCTCTCTGTCGGAGTAGCGTGCTGCTGCCATCCTCCAAACGCGATGAACTAACAGTGAATGATCTGATGAAGAAGCTTCATGATTTTGTGGCATGATCGCGGGGCGTGCCGCATGTGCGATGCATAGATCACCTATTTTACCATGTGAAAAGCGCTGGGGGCGTGGCGATCTGAGCTGATTAATGATAATGAGGGGAGAACGAAACAACTGTAACTCTCCTTGGTTTCAAACGGATTACATAAACTGGAAATATAATTTTTTTTAGTAGCTTACTTCATTTAAAAGAAGAGAATCTCAGCTTCATAAAGAGACATCTCTCGTATCTCTGTGACAAGTATTAACAGAGTTACAGTTATTTTTTCGGACGCGTTTCAGAATGGACTTCACTGACGGAGAGAAGGTAAAACGCGCATCATGTTTATTATTCTTTATTTGACGAAAAGCACAACACTTTGTTTTTATTGTGATTACCCTAAAAAAAATAGAAACTAAACAGGATCTAATGATGTACAACACTTAAATGTAAGATAAAAATCAACAGAGTAATTTGAGTCTCTTTTGCACTGATAAGGAAAAAAGTGAGCTCATCACGCCCCGTGACGGCCGACCTCAGAGGGTTAATGTTTGATGCATTGCCATGGCAACAGTGTCTAAGATATCAATAATCCTTTCACAGGTCTACATCTGGCATGTGTCTACATTATGCACATGAAGTTTGAAGCAAATCGGGTAAAAATAAGAGGGTGATTTAAAAGCATTTTTAAAGTGACACACTTCCTGCTGCCAGTTGGTGGCGCTATAACTTTGACTCACAATAGTCACATCCATGTCCTCGGACTCTTACAACGAACACACTGCTGAAGTTTCATCAAGATTAGTTAATGTATGCAGTAGTTATAACACACTTCCTGTTTCACGTTTCTCGCCATAATTTTGTTTCCTCGCCACGGCCAAACCGTTCGAGATATCAAAAATCCCCTGGCAATTTTTCATCCTCAGTGTCTTGACTTCATGCACACCGAGTTTCGTGCCGTGTGTTTCAATTCTCTAGGAGGAGTGTTTCACATTCCATTGCATGCGTTTTCCAAACAACCCTTAATAGCCAACTTCCTGTTGGGCTGGCGTAAAAAGTAAGAGCATGAAGTATATATGAACCGATGAGATCTATATGTGTACTGAGTTTCATATTATTACATGCAAGCGTGTTTGATTTATGGACCAAGTGTTCAAACCCCGTTCCAGGGGGCGCTGTCGAGCCCCCCTGCCACGCCCGGGTACCATCTTCAGCCCGGCCCTGATGGCCGCGGGTTCTGACATGTGTGCAAAGTTTCAGGAGTTTTTGAGCATGTTAAGGCCTCCAAAAGTGTCCAAAAGGTAGTAAAAAAATAATAATAATAATAAAATATAGCTGCGAGCAGCGATTACGGGCCCAAGCCGGTGGCACCGCAACCCTGGTGCACCAGGGTGGCGGTACCGCCGGCTTTGGCCCTTCATCGCTGCTCGCAGCTATATTTATATATATATATATATTATATATATATATATATATATATATATATATATATATATATATATATATATAAAGCCGGTGGCACCGCCACCCTGGTCTCTTTAGGGTTATTGTGCACGACGTGACAAAATATCTGCTCGCTATCTGCCGAACGGCTCTGGTAGTCCCGCTTCAGCACTGATGATGTTGTAGAAATAGTGTGCTCTGGTTGGTCTGGATTATTCAGGATTTATTATTTTATACAGAAATAAGTTATTTATAATTCACATGAGAATAAAGTTAGTGTTGATTAAAATGAAGGAAAACAAATATATTGATCTGAAATATAGCACATTCATTTTACATTTATTTAGGTTCAATTACCAAATATACAATCTTAATTTAATTTAAAGCAAACAATACATTTAAAATACATGGGTTGTATGCACATTTTTTTTAATAAAAACAATATATATATCCAAAAAGACAAGGCTTAAAAACTCTTGTCACTGTAACAGACACAATCTCTCTCTCTCTCTCTCTCTCTCTCTCTCTCTCTCTCTCTCTCTCTCTCTCTCTCTCTCCACACACACACACACACACACACACACACACACACGTCAAGTCACTTACATTTTAGATGCAATATTGAATAAGCAGAAAAATCGGATTTTCTGCTCTGAAAATATAAATAAGCATACAAATTGAATAAGCACTTTGAATATTCTAAACAGAATAAGCACTAGTCGCTAATGAATAAGTACTAGTACTTAATGGAATAGATACTAATATCTAAAAAATAAGTACTAGTAGCATGAAAATAGAGACAGGTATGTTAAAATGATTAAATGTTAAAACGGCTTGCCATATTGGCTCAGAGAGAGAGAGAGAGATAGAGAAAATGACATTTTAGGTAATAGTAACTATTAAAAGATACTAGTACTTATTCATTAGCTACTAATACGTATTCAAAAGAATATCTAAAGAATAAGCACTAGTATCTAAAGAATAAGCACTAGTCGCTAATGAATAAGTACTAGTACTTAAAGGGTTAGTTCACCCAAAAATGAAAATTCTATCATAGTTTACTTACCCTCAAGTTGTTCCAAACCTCTATGTGTTTATTTGTTCTGCTGAACACAAAGGAAGATATCTGGAAGAAAACAGATCTCATTCCCCATTGACTACCATAGTAGGGAAAAATACATACTATGGTAGTCAATGGGGAATGAGATCTGTTTTCTTCCAGATATCTTCCTTTGTGTTCAGCAGAACAAATAAACACATAGAGGTTTGGAACAACTTGAGGGTAAGTAAACTATGATAGAATTTTCATTTTTGGGTGAACTAACCCTTTAATGGAATAGATACTAGTATCTAAAAAATAAGTACTAGTAGCATGGAAATAGAGACTAGTAGGTTAAAATGATTAAATGTTAAAACGGCTTGCCATATTGGCTCAGAGCATCAAAAGCATCAAACAAGAATATTAAAGTTTGATGCGTTGCCACGGCAACAGTATCTAAGATATCAATAATCCTTTCTCAGGTCTACATCTGCCGTGTGTTTACATTATACACATAAAGTTTGAAGCAAATTGGGTAAAAATAAGAGGGTGATTTCAAAGCATTTAGGAAGTGACACACTTCCTGCTGCCAGTTGGTGGCGCTATAACTTTGACTCACAATAGTCACATCCATGTGATCGGACACTTACACCGAACACACTGCTGAAGTTTAATCAAGATCGGTTAATGTATGCAGAAGTTATAACACACTTCCTGTTTCCATTATTCGCCATAAATTCGTTTCCTCGCCACGGCCAAACCGTTCGAGATATCAAAAATCCCCTGGCAATTTTTCATCCTCAATGTCTTGACTTCATGCTGACTGAGTTTCGTGTCGATTGGTTGAATTCTCTAGGAGTAGTATATTGAATTCCAGGGGCATACGCTTTCAAACAAACCATAATAGCCGACTTCCTGTTGGGCTGGGGTAAAAAGTAAAAGTACAAAGGATATATGAATTGATGAGATCTATATGTGTACCAAGTTTCATATTATTACATGCAAGCGTGTTTGATTTATTGACCAAGTTTTCGGACCCCGTTCCAGGGGGCGCTGTCGAGCCCCCCTGCCACGCCCGGGTACCAGCTTCAGCCCGGCCCTGATGGCCGCGGGTTCTGACCCGTGTGCAAAGATTCAAGAGTTTTTGAGCACGTTAAGGGCCCCAAAGGTGCGCTGAGAGTCTCAAAAGTATCCAAAAAGAATATTAAAGTTTGATGCATTGTCACGGCAACAGCATCTAAGATATCAACAATCCTTTCACAGGTCTACATCTGGCGTGTGTCTACATTATACACATCAAGTTTGAAGCAAATCGGGTAAAGCCTGTTTGATTTATGGACCAAGTTTTCGGACCCCGTTCCAGGGGGCGCTGTCGAGCCCCCCTGCCACGCCCGGGTACCAGCTTCAGCCCGGCCCTGATGGCCGCGGTTTCTGACCCGTGTGCAAAGTTTCAAGAGTTTTTGAGCATGTTAAGGGCCCCAAAAGTGCGCTAAGAATCTCAAAAGTATCCAAAAAGAATATTAAAGTTTGATGCGTTGTCACGGCAACAGCATCTAAGATATCAACAATCCTTTCACAGGTCTACATCTGGCTTGTGTCTACATTATACACATCAAGTTTGAAGCAAATCGGGTAAAGCGTGTTGGATATATGGACCAAATTGTCGGACCCGTTCAAGGGGGCGCTGTCGAGCCCCCCTGCCACGCCCGGGTACCAGCTTCAGCCTGGCCCTGATGGCCGCGGGTTTTGTCCTGTGTGCAAAGTTTCAAGAGTTTTCGAGCACGTTAAGAACCCCAAAAGTGCCCGAAAGCATAAAAAAGCATGAAAAAGCTTAAAAAAAGGAATATTAATGTTTGATGCATTGCCATGGCAACAGTTTCTAAGATATCAATAATCCTTTCACAGGTCTACATCTGGCATGTGTCTACATTATGCACATGAAGTTTGAAGCAAATCGGGTAAAAATAAGAGGGTGATTTCAAAGCATTTTGAAAGTGACACACTTCCTGCTGCCAGTTGGTGGCGCTATAACTTTGACTCACAATAGTCACATCCATGTGATCGGGCTCTTACAACGAACACACTGCTGAAGTTTCATCAAGATTAGTTAATGTATGCAGTAGTTATAACACACTTCCTGTTTCACGTTTCTCGCCATAATTTCGTTTCCTCGCCACGGCCAAACCGTTCGAGATATCAAAAATCCCCTGGCAATTTTTCATCCTCAGTGTCTTGACTTCACGCTGACCGAGTTTCGTGCCGTGTGTTTGAATTCTCTAGGAGGAGTGTTTCACATTCCTTTGCATGCGTTTTCCAAACAAGCCTAAATAGCCGACTTCCTGTTGGGCTGGGGTAAAAAGTTAGAGTGCGAAGTATATATGAAACGATGAGATCTACATGTGTACCGAGTTTCATATTATTACATGCAAGCGTGTTTGATTTATGGACCATGTTTTCGGACCCCGTTCCAGGGGGCGCTGTCGAGCCCCCCTGCCACGCCCGGGTACCATCTTCAGCCCGGCCCTGATGGCCGCGGGTTCTGACATGTGTGCAAAGTTTCAGGAGTTTTTGAGCATGTTAAGGCCTCCAAAAGTGTCCAAAAGGTAGAAGAAAAATAATAATAAATATAGCTGCGAGCAGCGATTACGGGCCCAAGCCGGTGGCACCGCAACCCTGGTGCACCAGGGTGGCGGTACCGCCGGCTTTGGCCCTTCATCGCTGCTCGCAGCTATATTTATTTATTATTTATATATATATATATATATATATATATATATATATATATATATATATATATATATATATATATAAAGCCGGTGGCACCGCCACCCTGGTGCCTTAGGGTTATTGTGCACGACGTGACACAAAATATCTGCTCGCTATCTGCCGAACGGCTCTGGTAGTCCCGCTTCAGCACTGATGATGTTGTAGAAATAGTGTGCTCTGGTTGGTCTGGATTATTCAGGATTTATTATTTTATACAGAAATAAGTTATTTATAATTCAGATGAGAATAAAGTTAGTGTTGATTAAAATGAAGGAAAACAAATATATTGATCTGAAATATAGCACATTCATTTTACATTTATTTAGGTTCAATTACCAAACATACAATCTTAATTTAATTTAAAGCAAACAATACATTTAAAATACATGGGTTGTATGCACATTAAAATAAAATAAAAAAAAAAAAAATATATATATATATATATATATATATATATATATATATATAATATATATATATATATATATATATATATATATATATATATATATATATATATATATATATAATATATATCCAAAAAGACAAGGCTTAAAAACTCTTGTCACTGTAACAGACACAATCTCTCTCTCTCTCTCACACACACACACCACACACACACACACACACACACACGTCAAGTCACTTACATTTTAGATGCAATATTTAATAAGCAGAAAAATCGAATTTTCTGCTCTGAGAATATAAATAAGCATACAAATTGAATAAGCACTTTGAATATTCTAAACAGAATAAGCACTAGTCGTTAATGAATAAGTACTAGTACTTAATGGAATAGATACTAATATCTAAAAAATAAGTACTAGTAGTAGCATGAAAATAGAGACTTCGTATCTCCAGAGCCTGTCTAACTTGTCCGCTTGTCCGGGACAAATGGATTTTTGAAGGACAAGTAAAAGAGAATTTTACTTGCCCGAACGGACAAGTCAAGTAGCCTGATTAGAACATCAATAACAAACAAAATACATAACTAGGGAATCACTAAACCGAGAGAATGATTCTGATTTTATTACATTTATTGTATGTTGTTGCGATCGATTGTGGATAATAAATAGGTTGCGCTGTTGACGCTCGCGCAGCCTCTCGAGGAGAAATATATATGAGCGCAGCACACACACACACACACTCAGTTAACAACATACTGTAACTGCCTCTAAAAATCTAAATGTGGAGTTTCTATATTTTAACATATGTGTTAAGCAGCCTCAATTATTTTTCCTGAATACTATATCAAAATGTGACATTGATTTCCTACAACAGTTCAATAAACAGTTAAAATGTAGTCACTTACATTTTAGATGTAATATTGGCTGTTTTTCTTCTGTTCCAGCAGCGAAAATAGTTCCAAACAAAAATCACAGCAGAACCACGGCGCATCTCACAGGAACACTCATTGTTTTCATTACTGAATGATTCAGCATTTTGACCCGAATCGGTTCGGTTGAGTCAAAGATTCAATGAGCCATTCCTAAACATCTGTCTCATTCTTGAATGAATCAACCGTTTAAACGAATCGTTTGAATGAATGAATAAATGACTCACTCATTAATACGGCCGCCTGCCGCCACCTATTGGCAATTTAGTGTTATGTTTATAAGTAGCCTAGTATACTTCTTTCCACTGTTTCTTATTTGTACATTTAAATCAATTTCATAACATTATTTTATGCAATTGTAATTTTTCAGTGTAAATGATTTAATTTGATCAGCCCTACCTAGGGTAACAGTAGCCTATGCTTCATCTTTCATTTTAAATTCCTAAATTTGATCAATAAATTCAATTATTTAGAATAATAAGACACTAATAGGACATTTAATAATATTGGGGGAGGGGATGCCCTTCATGGGACACTATTATGCGACAGTATCGCACTTTAAGATATATAACTAACACCGTATTGCATTTAGGGTGATTGATAACATACATAATATTCAATATTCTTAGTCAATATCCACAACATTCAATGCAGATATTACAATATGCCGATTTAAATATCAAAGCTGATTCAACACTGATGAGAATATTGCTTCAGAATAAATAAATAAATAAATAAATAAATAAATAAATAAATAAATCCGGACAAGCAACTTTTTTCTTAGACAAGTGAATGACAGATTTACTTGTCCGGAGGACAAGCACATGAAAAAAAAATATATATATATATTATGCTCTCTCTCTCTCTCTCTCTCTCTCTCTCTCTCTCTCTCTCTCTCTCTCTCTCTCTCTCTCTCTCTCTCTCTCTTCTCTCTCTCACTCCACACACACACACACACACACACACACACACACACACACACACACACACACACACACCACACACACACACACACATCAAGTCTTTTAAATATACTATTGCCACCCACCGTCAATTTGATGTGTGTGTGGGTTGGTTTATGTGATTTATGAGGACACAAATTTGTATAATGGCATGTGTATTACACTGGTATTACAACTTATGGGTGGTTTATGAGGACATTTCAAAAGTCCTCATAAATCAAATGGCTTGAAAAACATAAAAAACAATGTTTTATTAAAAAAATTTAAATGCAGCATGTCTGTTATATGCCTTTACTTTATTAAAAAAACGTATTTAAAAAATACAAGGCTTAAGACATTTATTTCCTTTTTTAATGAAGGCCAAACCACACAGCAGTGAAATGGTTAATCTAGCCCCACTCCCCCTCCCCTCCCCACACTCACAGACACACACACAGACAGCAAGCACAGAGACGTAGGCTCAGAGAGAAATGATCATATTCAAACCAAAATATCTGACTTCCTCTTGGTTGTTACTAATTACTGTAAATTAGAAAGTTGTCTGGCTGGAGGAGAACTATATAAATACAGATTTTTGTAACTCTAGATGAAACTAACCCCCCCACTTTTGTCAAAAGGTGGCGCTACTGAGTCCCTGCACCACGCACGTTTCTGAAACTTTGCACATGTCACCTGGCTAATAAATGTGATCTGTCTGTCGAGTTTCATGCAATTTTAAGCAATTTCAGGCATGCTAAGAGTCTCAAAAGCATCCAAAAAGAATATTAAAGTTTGATGGCTTGCCATAGCAACAGTTTCAAAGATATCAAGAATCCATTCACAGGTCTACATCTGCCGTGTGTCTACATTATACACATAAAGTTTGAAGCAAATCGGGTAAAAATAAGAGGGTGATTTCAAAGCCTTTAGGAAGTGACACACTTCCTGCTGCCAGTTGGTGGCGCTATAACTTTGACTCACAATAGTCGCATCCATGTGATCGGGCTCTTACAGCGAACACACTGCTGAAGTTTCATCAAGATCAGTTAATGTATGCAGAAGTTTATAACACACTTCCTGTTTCCATTATTCGCCATAAATTCGTTTCCTCGCCACGGCCAAACCGTTCGAGATATCAAAAATCCCCTGGCAATTTTTCATCCTCAATGTCTTGACTTCATGCTGACTGAGTTTCGTGGCGATTGGTTGAATTCTCTAGGAGTAGTATATCGAATTCCAGGGGCATACGCTTTCAAACAAACCATAATAGCCGACTTCCTGTTGGGCTGGGGTAAAAAGTAAAAGTACAAAGGATATATGAAATCGATGAGATCTATATGTGTACCAAGTTTCATATTATTACATGCAAGCATGTTTGATTTATGGACCAAGTTTTCGGACCCCGTTCCAGGGGGCGCTGTCGAGCCCCCCTGCCACGCCCGGGTACCAGCTTCAGCCCGGCCCTGATGGCCGCGGTTTCTGACCCGTGTGCAAAGTTTCAAGAGTTTTTGAGCATGTTAAGGGCCCCAAAAGTGTGCTAAGAATCTCAAAAGTATCCAAAAAGAATATTAAAGTTTGATGCGTTGTCACGGCAACAGCATTTAAGATATCAACAATCCTTTCACAGGTCTACATCTGGCATGTGTCTACATTATACACATCAAGTTTGAAGCAAATCGGGTAAAGCCTGTTTGATTTATGGACCAAGTTTTCGGACCCCGTTCCAGGGGGCGCTGTCGAGCCCCCCTGCCACGCCCGGGTACCAGCTTCAGCCCGGCCCTGATGGCCGCGGTTTCTGACCCGTGTGCAAAGTTTCAAGAGTTTTTGAGCATGTTAAGGGCCCCAAAAGTGCGCTAAGAATCTCAAAAGTATCCAAAAAGAATATTAAAGTTTGATGCGTTGTCACGGCAACAGCATCTAAGATATCAACAATCCTTTCACAGGTCTACATCTGGCTTGTGTCTACATTATACACATCAAGTTTGAAGCAAATAGGGTAAAGCGTGTTGGATATATGGACCAAATTGTCGGACCCGTTCAAGGGGGCGCTGTCGAGCCCCCCTGCCACGCCCGGGTACCAGCTTCAGCCTGGCCCTGATGGCCGCGGGTTTTGTCCTGTGTGCAAAGTTTCAAGAGTTTTCGAGCACGTTAAGAACCCCAAAAGTGCCCGAAAACATAAAAAAGCATGAAAAAGCTTAAAAAAAGGAATATTAATGTTTGATGCATTGCCATGGCAACAGTGTCTAAGATATCAATAATCCTTTCACAGGTCTACATCTGGCATGTGTCTACATTATGCACATGAAGTTTGAAGCAAATCGGGTAAAAATAAGAGGGTGATTTAAAAGCATTTTGAAAGTGACACACTTCCTGCTGCCAGTTGGTGGCGCTATAACTTTGACTCACAATAGTCACATCCATGTGATCGGGCTCTTACAACGAACACACTGCTGAAGTTTCATCAAGATTAGTTAATGTATGCAGTAGTTATGACACACTTCCTGTTTCACGTTTCTCGCCATAATTTCGTTTCCTCGCCACGGCCAAACCGTTCGAGATATCAAAAATCCCCTCGCAAACTTTCATCCTCAATGTCTTGACTTCACGCTGACCGAGTTTCGTGCCGTGTGTTTGAATTCTCTAGGAGGAGTGTTTCACATTCCTTTGCATGCGTTTTCCAAACAAGCCTAAATAGCCGACTTCCTGTTGGGCTGGGGTAAAAAGTTAGAGTGCGAAGTATATATGAAACGATGAGATCTACATGTGTACCGAGTTTCATATTATTACATGCAAGCGTGTTTGATTTATGGACCATGTTTTCGGACCCCGTTCCAGGGGGCGCTGTCGAGCCCCCCTGCCACGCCCGGGTACCATCTTCTGCCCGGCCCTGATGGCCGCGGGTTCTGACATGTGTGCAAAGTTTCAGGAGTTTTTGAGCATGTTAAGGCCTCCAAAAGTGTCCAAAAGGTAGTAAAAAAATAATTAGAAGAATAATAATAATAATAATAATAATAAATAATCCTTAGGAAAACAATAGGGCCTTCGCCCTTAGGGCTTGGGCCCTAATAATAAATAATCCTTAGGAAAACAATAGGGCCTTCGCCCTTTGGGCTTGGGCCCTAATAATAATAATAATAAATAATATAGCTGCGAGCAGCGATTACGGGCCCAAGCCGGTGGCACCGCAACCCTGGTGCACCAGGGTGGCGGTACCGTCGGCTTTGGCCCTTCATCGCTGCTCGCAGCTATATTTATATATATATATATATATATATATATATATATATATATATATATATATATATATATATATATAAAGCCAGTGGCACCGCCAGCCTGGTGCCTTTAGGGTTATTGTGCACGACGTGACACAAAATATCTGCTCGCTATCTGCCGAACGGCTCTGGTAGTTCCGCTTCAGCACTGATGATGTTGTAGAATTAGTGTGCTCTGGTTGGTCTGGATTATTGGGGATTTTTTAATTTATGCAGAAATAAGTTATTTATAATACAGATAGAGAATAAAGTTAGTGTTGATTAAAATGAAAGAAAACAATTATATTGATCTGAAATATAGCACATTAATTTTAAATTTATTTAGGTTCAATTACCAAACATACAATCTTAATTTAATTTAAAGCAAACAATACATTTAAAATATATGGGTTGTATGCACATAAAAAAAAAAGAAGATATATCCAAAAAAGACAAGGCCTTAAAGCAGTGGTTCTCAATCTTGGTCCTAGGGTGCCACTGCTCTGCACATTTTATATGTCTCCTTTATCTGACACACCCACTTCAGTTAATAAAGCTCTTTCCTAACCAGCTGATGATCTGAATCAGGTGTGTTAAATGAGGGAGACATACAAACTATGCAGAGCAGTGGCTCCCTAGGACCAAGATTGAGATCCACTGCCTTAAAGGGTTAAACTCTTTTCACTGTAACACACACACACACACACACACACACACGTCAAGTCACTTACATTTTAGATGCAATATTGACGGTTTTTCTGTTTCAGCAGCGAAAATAGTTAAACAAAGATCACAGCAGAACCATTGCGCATCTCACAGCAACATGTTTTCTCATTACTGAATGATTCAGCATTTTGGACAAATTGGTTTACTCAAAGATTGACGATATCATCGTCCATCGTGATGGCTGACAGACATCACGATGTTAAAGTCCCCATGAAATCAAAATTGACCATACTTACTTTGTTTGCCTAAATTGATCGTTTTGTGGTGAACAATTCATCCGTGCAAGTCAATCCACACAAAAAAATTTTTTGGCTTCGTAATCTTTAATCAAATTCTGAAAATGCCCCTCCCCTCTGCACTGGAGGACCTTGCCCGATGACGTAGGCTTGATGGTTTGGGTGTCTGCTTAACATCCGTAATCACGCCCCTCCAACTGACAGTAGACAGGCACACAGCGTGTGAAAGGAGAGATAGCGAGGAGGTGCATTTATCTAGATCCAATCAGGTGCTAGTTGGAAAAAAAAAAAGCCACGCTCACTATTTTGCCTCATAAGTATTCCGTTTCTCTCGGAAATACGTCACAGCACTGGAGAAAAGCCGTTTGCAACTTCCGGTTCATGGGGACTTTAAGCAAAGAACGTATATTTACAAGAAGTGAAAGCCAATAGAACGTTCCATTGCAACACCAGCGCCCAGCAGCAGCGCTACGCTTCCGCCATTTTGGGGTGAAAGCCACTCGGCAGTCATATATTATACATATATTTAGCCCAGTGCAGAGGTCATTTTTAGGTTGAAATAATTATGTAAAAAGAGGAGGCAGCGCCAGATTTTTTAACGCAGGTGCCGAGGGGGTGCTAGATCATTGACAGGGGGAGCTGCGCACTTATAGCCTATATTGTGCTACTATTATTAAATGAGCAAAACTTCGATATTTAATATTCAATCATTTTAATTATCACAACTAAAGTTTTAATTTTACTAAATTGAATAAGAACAACATTCAGCATTCAATCCAATATATTTAAAGATGTATTATTTATAATGTTATTTCAACATAATATCTCGTTATTTCAACATATGTGAGTGTGCAACATAATCAGAGAGTAGCCTATTTCTTTTCGTTTGGAATAGTTTCGTTTAAATATTTAGTTGCAAGCTTTCTATATTTCTCATGTCTGAGGCATATTTCGGTTAATTTATGATGAGATTCGCTCAAGACGAGCGCCGGCGCCGGATGTCATGATTATGTCTGCTATATTTGCCATTTATTAAATCCAGCCGATTAAATTTAAAAAAAAATAAAAATAAGATAGAATTTATACAAAACGAAATTAATTTTAAAGAAAGGCTTTCTACAAAACACAGCGTAGGCTAATGAGTCAAAATCATGTATGAGCCACTTCATGTCTCCCGATATCATACTCATGCTGTTCACTTTTCATAATCAATATGGGGAAAAAAACATTATAATATTTGAACAAATATGAAACTAAATGCGCTTATTTAATGGCTACAACAACACGTATACAGTATTAGGCCTACAATCTCTCTATTTGTACAACTATTAGGCCTATACAACAGCAATAGAAACAGCTTTACAGTAAACTTCTTATACCGTATATTAATGACCGTTAAAGCAAGACTATGTAAACAAAAACACACAGCCACTGTACAAAATTGTGGCAATTATAGGATAACGGACACAGCAATGCATAATGTTCCATAAGATCATCATGTTTGTAGCATGATCCAGGGGATTAAAACGTACAAAATATATTTCAGGCCAAGTGGAGTTGGTAACTAATAATAGTAGTAAATGTGTAAAGTTGCATAAAATGGAAATATTCTATAATGCAAGAAAAAACTACCTCAAAAAACTGTTATCTGTGCTGTTGTCCAGTAACTCCCGTTGGAATATTCATCCCAAAATGGCGGCCGCGCTCCCGAAGCGCCACCTAGTGGCTGTTACCAGAAAAGCATCAGAGTTTCGCCTCTTGTGCCTCTTTGCTTTAAGCCAGCATCGCGATCCCCCCCCCCCCCCCCATGTTTCCATGGTGACGCGTCATGCTTGGCACGTGATTCACCACAGCCAAAATAGACATGTAACGTTAGCGCTTTTATTTATAAATATTAACAAACCTGGTTACCATGTCATTAACTATCTTCTATTCTGATTCTCAAATGTGTGTAAGTGAGTTTGTTTTGTCGTTTAAAAAACAGTTTCTCCCGAAATACATGGCCGGTGAACTGGTAGAAGAATAGAGTTAACTTTATAGTTACTTACACTGTGTGTCTGATATGAATAAAATCCGTCGGCAAATATATTTGAATGGGTTGTTATGGCTGCTTCCATAGACACCATTGTGTATTTTACAAACTATAAATGTATTGTTTTGCTATAAGTTATATGCATTTAAATGTCTGAAACCTAAAATAAACATTATGTGGTTAAAAACACTGAATAGTTGTGATATAATATGACAAGCACTGAACGCGTCTGTCTCTGGCTCAGCGCCAGCCACAGCGCGAAAGCACAGTCTGGATCTGGCTGCTCTGTCACGTGTACATTGTACATCATGTACATTCGCTCCTAGTGGTCAGCTGCTGCAGACTCAGAGCGTGCCGAAATCAAAATTGCTGATGAGATGTAGAGAAAAATATCTCCGCGTTGTGCCTACGCCCCTTAGCTGTTCTAAATCCACTGTAAAACACGGCTTTGCGGGGCTTATTGCTTAAGTGAAAAATTAAAACGTTAGCCCCGACCCTCCTCCGATATCATCGTCCATCGCGATGTTTCACTGTACACATCGTCTGATGCCAAATTGGTAGACATCGCAAACCCTAGATTCAATGACCAATCCATACCTGTCTCATTCATGAATGACTCAGTCGTTCGAACGAATCGTTTGAACGAATGAATCAATGACTCGCTCATTAAGACGGTAGCCTGGCGACACCTAGTGACGGTTCAGTGTTATGTTTAAAAGTATCATTCTTTCCAACGATTTTTAATTGACTCATATTTAAAACAATCTCATAACATAATTTAATGCATTGTTATTTTTCAATGTAAATGATGTAATTTGATCAGCCCTACCTAGGGTAACAGCCATATAGTATCTTATTATTCTAAATAATTGAATTTATTGATCAAATTTACAAATTAAAATGAAAGATGAAGCATACATTTAATAAGATTGGACTAGGGGTGCCTTGCAGATATTACAATTATGCACTTTTAAATATACCATTGCCACCCACCGTCAATTTGGTGTGTGTGTGTGTGTGTGTGTGTGTGTGGGTTGGTTTGTGTGGGTTGGTTTATGTGATTTATGAGGACACAAATTTGTATAATGACGTGTATTACACTGGTATTACAACTTATGGGTGGTTTATGAGGACATTTCAAAAGTCCTCATAAATCAAATGGCTTGAAAAACATAAAAAACAATGTTTTATTAAAAAAATTTAAATGCAGCATGTCTGTTATATGCCTTTATTAAAAAAACGTATTTAAAAAATACAAGGCTTAAGACATTTATTTTCTTTTTTAATGAAGGCCAAACCACACAGCAGTGAAATGGTTAATCTAGCCCCACTCCCCCTCCCCCTTCCCACCTCACAGACACACACACAGACAGCAGTCACAGAGACGTAGGCTCAGAGAGAAATGACCATATTCAAACCAAAATATCTGACTTCCTCTTGGTTGTTACTAATGACTGTAAATTAGAAAGTTGTCTGGCTGGAGGAGAACTATATAAATACAGATTTTTGTAACTCTAGATGAAACTAACCCCCCCACTTTTGTCAAAAGGTGGCGCTACTGAGTCCCTGCACCACGCCCGTTTCTGAAACTATGCACATGTCACCTGGCTAATAAATGTGATCTGTCTGTCGAGTTTCATGCAATTTTAAGCAATTTCAGGCATGCTAAGAGTCTCAAAAGCATCCAAAAAGAATATTAAAGTTTGATGGATTGCCACAGCAACAGTTTCAAAGATATCAAGAATCCATTCACAGGTCTTCATCTGCCGTGTATTTACATTATACAAATGAAGTTTGAAGCAAATCGGGTAAAAATAAGAGGGTGATTTCAAAGCATTTTGAAAGTGACACACTTCCTGCTGCCAGTTGGTGGCGCTATAACTTTGACTCACAATAGTCACATCCATATGATCGGGCTCTTACAACGAACACACTGTTGAAGTTTCATCAAGATTAGTTAATGTATGCTGAAGTTATGACACACTTCCTGTTTCACGTTTCTCGCCATAATTTTGTTTCCTCGCCACGGCCAAACCGTTCGAGATATCAAAAATCCCCTCGCAAACTTTCATCCTCAATGTCTTGACTTCACGCTGACCGAGTTTCGTGCCGTGTGTTTGAATTCTCTAGGAGGAGTACTTCAAATTCCTTTGCGTGTGTTTTACCAACAACCCTAAATAGCCCACTTCCTGTTGGGCTGGGGTAAAAAGTTAGAGTGCGAAGTATATATGAAACGATGAGATCTACATGTGTACCGAGTTTCATATTATTACATGCAAGCGTGTTTGATTTATGGACCATGTTTTCGGACCCCGTTCCAGGGGGCGCTGTCGAGCCCCCCTGCCACGCCCGGGTACCATCTTCAGCCCGGCCCTGATGGCCGCGGGTTCTGACATGTGTGCAAAGTTTCAGGAGTTTTTGAGCATGTTAAGGCCTCCAAAAGTGTCCAAAAGGTAGTAAAAAAATAATAATAATAATAATAAATAATCCTTAGGAAAACAATAGGGCCTTCGCCCTTTGGGCTTGGGCCCTAATAAATAATCCTTAGGAAAACAATAGGGCCTTCGCCCTTTGGGCTTGGGCCCTAAATAGCTGCGAGCAGCGATTACGGGCCCAAGCCGGTGGCACCGCAACCCTGGTGCACCAGGGTGGCGCTACCGTCGGCTTTGGCCCTTCATCGCTGCTCGCAGCTATATTTATATATATATAATAATATATATATATATATATATATATATATATATATATATATATATATATAAAGCCAGTGGCACCGCCAGCCTGGTGCCTTTAGGGTTATTGTGCACGACGTGACACAAAATATCTGCTCGCTATCTGCCGAACGGCTCTGGTAGTTCCGCTTCAGCACTGATGATGTTGTAGAATTAGTGCGCTCTGGTTGGTCTGGATTATTGGGGATTTTTTAATTTATGCAGAAATAAGTTATTTATAATACAGATAGAGAATAAAGTTAGTGTTGATTAAAATGAAAGAAAACAATTATATTGATCTGAAATATAGCACATTAATTTTAAATTTTTTTAGGTTCAATTACCAAACATACAATCTTAATTTAATTTAAAGCAAACAATACATTTAAAATATATGGGTTGTATGCACATAAAAAAAAGAAGATATATCCAAAAAAGACAAGGCCTTAAAGCAGTGGTTCTCAATCTTGGTCCTAGGGTGCCACTGCTCTGCACATTTTATATGTCTCCTTTATCTGACACACCCACTTCAGTTAATAAAGCTCTTTCCTAACCAGCTGATGATCTGAATCAGGTGTGTTAAATGAGGGAGACATACAAACTATGCAGAGCAGTGGCTCCCTAGGACCAGGATTGAGATCCACTGCCTTAAAGGGTTAAACTCTTTTCACTGTAACACACACACACACACACACACACACACCGTCAAGTCACTTACATTTTAGATGCAATATTGACGGTTTTTCTGTTTCAGCAGCGAAAATAGTTAAACAAAGATCACAGCAGAACCATTGCGCATCTCACAGCAACATGTTTTCTCATTACTGAATGATTCAGCATTTTGGACAAATTGGTTTACTCAAAGATTGACGATATCATCGTCCATCGTGATGGCTGACAGACATCACGATGTTAAAGTCCCCATGAAATCAAAATTGACCATACTTACTTCGTTTGCCTAAATTGATCGTTTTGTGGTGAACAATTCATCCGTGCAAGTCAATCCACACAAAAAAATTTTTTGGCTTCGTAATCTTTAATCAAATTCTGAAAATGCCCCTCCCCTCTGCGTTGGAGGACCTTGCCCGATGACGTAGGCTTGATGGTTTGGGTGTCTGCTTAACATCCGTAATCACGCCCCTCCAACTGACAGTAGACAGGCACACAGCGTGTGAAAGGAGAGATGGCGAGGAGGTGCATTTTTCTAGATCCAATCAGGTGCTAGTTGGAAAAAAAAAGCCACGCTCACTATTTTGCCTCATAAGTATTCCGTTTCTCTCGGAAATACGTCACAGCACTGGAGAAAAGCCGTTTGCAACTTCCGGTTCATGGGGACTTTAAGCAAAGAACGTATATTTACAAGAAGTGAAAGCCAATAGAACGTTCCATTGCAACACCAGCGCCCAGCAGCAGCGCTACGCTTCCGCCATTTTGGGGTGAAAGCCATATATTTAGCCCAGTGCAGAGGTCATTTTTAGGTTGAAATAATTATGTAAAAAGAGGAGGCAGCGCCAGATTTTTTAACGCAGGTGCCGAGGGGGTGCTAGATCATTGACAGGGGGAGCTGCGCACTTATAGCCTATATTGTGCTACTATTATTAAATGAGCAAAACTTCGATATTTAATATTCAATCATTTTAATTATCACAACTAAAGTTTTAATTTTACTAAATTGAATAAGAACAACATTCAGCATTCAATCCAATATATTTAAAGATGTATTATTTATAATGTTATTTCAACATAATATCTCGTTATTTCAACATATGTGAGTGTGCAACATAATCAGAGAGTAGCCTATTTCTTTTCGTTTGGAATAGTTTCGTTTAAATATTTAGTTGCAAGCTTTCTATATTTCTCATGTCTGAGGCATATTTCGGTTCATTTATGATGAGATTCGCTCAAGACAAGCGCCGGCGCCGGATGTCATGATTATGTCTGCTATATTTGCCATTTATTAAATCCAGCCGATTAAATTTAAAAAAAATAAAAATAAGATAGAATTTATACAAAACGAAATTAATTTTAAAGAAAGGCTTTCTACAAAACACAGCGTAGGCTAATGAGTCAAAATCATGTATGAGCCACTTCATGTCTCCCGATATCATACTCATGCTGTTCACTTTTCATAATCAATATGGGGAAAAAAACATTATAATATTTGAACAAATATGAAACTAAATGCGCTTATTTAATGGCTACAACAACACGTATACAGTATTAGGCCTACAATCTCTCTATTTGTACAACTATTAGGCCTATACAACAGCAATAGAAACAGCTTTACAGTAAACTTCTTATACCGTATATTAATGACCGTTAAAGCAAGACTATGTAAACAAAAACACACAGCCACTGTACAAAATTGTGGCAATTATAGGATAACGGACACAGCAATGCATAATGTTCCATAAGATCATCATGTTTGTAGCATGATCCAGGGGATTAAAACGTACAAAATATATTTCAGGCCAAGTGGAGTTGGTAACTAATAATAGTAGTAAATGTGTAAAGTTGCATAAAATGGAAATATTCTATAATGCAAGAAAAAACTACCTCAAAAAACTGTTATCTGTGCTGTTGTCCAGTAACTCCCGTTGGAATATTCATCCCAAAATGGCGGCCGCGCTCCCGAAGCGCCACCTAGTGGCTGTTACCAGAAAAGCATCAGAGTTTCGCCTCTTGTGCCTCTTTGCTTTAAGCCAGCATCGCGATCCCCCCCCCCCCCCCCCCCATGTTTCCATGGTGACGCGTCATGCTTGGCACGTGATTCACCACAGCCAAAATAGACATGTAACGTTAGCGCTTTTATTTATAAATATTAACAAACCTGGTTACCATGTCATTAACTATCTTCTATTCTGATTCTCAAATGTGTGTAAGTGAGTTTGTTTTGTCGTTTAAAAAACAGTTTCTCCCGAAATACATGGCCGGTGAACTGGTAGAAGAATAGAGTTAACTTTATAGTTACTTACACTGTGTGTCTGATATGAATAAAATCCGTCGGCAAATATATTTGAATGGGTTGTTATGGCTGCTTCCATAGACACCATTGTGTATTTTACAAACTATAAATGTATTGTTTTGCTATAAGTTATATGCATTTAAATGTCTGAAACCTAAAATAAACATTATGTGGTTAAAAACACTGAATAGTTGTGATATAATATGACAAGCACTGAACGCGTCTGTCTCTGGCTCAGCGCCAGCCACAGCGCGAAAGCACAGTCTGGATCTGGCTGCTCTGTCACGTGTACATTGTACATCATGTACATTCGCTCCTAGTGGTCAGCTGCTGCAGACTCAGAGCGTGCCGAAATCAAAATTGCTGATGAGATGTAGAGAAAAATATCTCCGCGTTGTGCCTACGCCCCTTAGCTGTTCTAAATCCACTGTAAAACACGGCTTTGCGGGGCTTATTGCTTAAGTGAAAAATTAAAACGTTAGCCCCGACCCTCCTCCGATATCATCGTCCATCGCGATGTTTCACTGTACACATCGTCTGATGCCAAATTGGTAGACATCGCAAACCCTAGATTCAATGACCAATCCATACCTGTCTCATTCATGAATGACTCAGTCGTTCGAACGAATCGTTTGAACGAATGAATCAATGACTCGCTCATTAAGACGGTAGCCTGGCGACACCTAGTGACGGTTCAGTGTTATGTTTAAAAGTATCATTCTTTCCAACGATTTTTAATTGACTCATATTTAAAACAATCTCATAACATCATTTAATGCATTGTTATTTTTCAATGTAAATGATGTAATTTGATCAGCCCTACCTAGGGTAACAGCCATATAGTATCTTATTATTCTAAATAATTGAATTTATTGATCAAATTTACAAATTAAAATGAAAGATGAAGCATACATTTAATAAGATTGGACTAGGGGTGCCTTGCAGATATTACAATTATGCACTTTTAAATATACCATTGCCACCCACCGTCAATTTTGGTGTGTGTGTGTGTGTGTGTGTGTGTGTGTGTGGGTTGGTTTGTGTGGGTTGGTTTTATGTGATTTATGAGGACACAAATTTGTATAATGACGTGTATTACACTGGTATTACAACTTATGGGTGGTTTATGAGGACATTTCAAAAGTCCTCATAAATCAAATGGCTTGAAAAACATAAAAAACAATGTTTTATTAAAAAAATTTAAATGCAGCATGTCTGTTATATGCCTTTATTAAAAAAACGTATTTAAAAAATACAAGGCTTAAGACATTTATTTTCTTTTTAATGAAGGCCAAACCACACAGCAGTGAAATGGTTAATCTAGCCCACACTCCCCTCCCCTCCCCCTCCCCACACTCACAGACACACACACAGAGAGCAGGCGCATAGCCCCACTCCCCCTCCCCCTTCCCACACTCACAGACACACACACACAGAGAGCAGTCACAGAGACGTAGGCTCAGAGAGAAATGACCATATTCAAACCAAAATATCTGACTTCCTCTTGGTTGTTACTAATGACTGTAAATTAGAAAGTTGTCTGGCTGGAGGAGAAACTATATAAATACAGATTTATGTAACTCTAGATGAAACTAACCCCCCCACTTTTGTCAAAAGGTGGCGCTACTGAGTCCCTGCACCACGCCCGTTTCTGAAACTATGCACATGTCACCTGGCTAATAAATGTGATCTGTCTGTCGAGTTTCATGCAATTTTAAGCAATTTCAGGCATGCTAAGAGTCTCAAAAGCATCCAAAAAGAATATTAAAGTTTGATGGATTGCCACAGCAACAGTTTCAAAGATATCAAGAATCCATTCACAGGTCTTCATCTGCCGTGTATTTACATTATACAAATGAAGTTTGAAGCAAATCGGGTAAAAATAAGAGGGTGATTTCAAAGCATTTTGAAAGTGACACACTTCCTGCTGCCAGTTGGTGGCGCTATAACTTTGACTCACAATAGTCACATCCATATGATCGAGCTCTTACAACGAACACACTGCTCAAGTTTCATCAAGATCAGTTAATGTATGCTGAAGTTATGACACACTTCCTGTTTCACGTTTCTCGCCATAATTTTTTTTCCTCGCCACGGCCAAACCGTTCGAGATATCAAAAATCCCCTCGCAAACTTTCATCCTCAATGTCTTGACTTCACGCTGACCGAGTTTCGTGCCGTGTGTTTGAATTCTCTAGGAGAAGTACTTCAAATTCCTTTGCGTGTGTTTTACCAACAACCCTAAATAGCCCACTTCCTGTTGGGCTGGGGTAAAAAGTTAGAGTGCGAAGTATATATGAAACGATGAGATCTACATGTGTACCGAGTTTCATATTATTACATGCAAGCGTGTTTGATTTATGGACCATGTTTTCCGACCCCGTTCCAGGGGGCGCTGTCGAGCCCCCCTGCCACGCCCGGGTACCATCTTCAGCCCGGCCCTGATGGCCGCAGGTTCTGACATGTGTGCAAAGTTTCAGGAGTTTTTGAGCATGTTAAGGCCTCCAAAAGTGTCCAAAAGGTAGTAAAAAAATAATTAGAAGAAGAAGAATTATAAAATATAGCTGCGAGCAGCGATTACGGGCCCAAGCCGGTGGCACCGCAACCCTGGTGCACCAGGTTGGCGGTACCGTCGGCTTTGGCCTTCATCGCTGCTCGCAGCTATATTTATATATATATATATATATATAAAGCCAGTGGCACCGCCAGCCTGGTGCCTTTAGCGTTATTGTGCACGACGTGACACAAAATATCTGCTCGCTATCTGCCGAACGGCTCTGGTAGTTCCGCTTCAGCACTGATGATGTTGTAGAATTAGTGCGTTCTGGTTGGTCTGGATTATTGGGGATTTTTTAATTTATGCAGAAATAAGTTATTTATAATACAGATAGAGAATAAAGTTAGTGTTGATTAAAATGAAAGAAAACAATTATATTGATCTGAAATATAGCACATTAATTTTAAATTTATTTAGGTTCAATTACCAAACATACAATCTTAATTTAATTTAAAGCAAACAATACATTTAAAATATATGGGTTGTATGCACATAAAAAAAAAGAAGATATATCCAAAAAAGACAAGGCCTTAAAGCAGTGGTTCTCAATCTTGGTCCTATGGGTGCCACTGCTCTGCACATTTTATATGTCTCCTTTATCTGACACACCCACTTCAGTTAATAAAGCTCTTTCCTAACGAGCTGATGATCTGAATCAGGTGTGTTAAATGAGGGAGACATACAAACTATGCAGAGCAGTGGCTCCCTAGGACCAGGATTGAGATCCACTGCCTTAAAGGGTTAAACTCTTTTCACTGTAACAGAAACACACTCTCACACACACACACACACACACACACACACACGTCAAGTCACTTACATTTTAGATGCAATATTGACGGTTTTTCTGTTTCAGCAGCGAAAATAGTTAAACAAAGATCACAGCAGAACCATTGCGCATCTCACAGCAACATGTTTTCTCATTACTGAATGATTCAGCATTTTGGACAAATTGGTTTACTCAAAGATTCAATTAGGGTTGTGCCGATAGACGATATCATAGTTAAGCCAGCATCGCGACCCCCCCCCCCCCCCATGTTTCCATGGTGACGCGTCATGCTTGGCACGTGATTCACCA
Organism: Chrosomus eos; assembly: GCA_036326025.1. NCBI lineage: Eukaryota > Metazoa > Chordata > Actinopteri > Cypriniformes > Leuciscidae > Chrosomus > Chrosomus eos. The sequence continues at coordinate 39,528,160 of CM070833.1, forward strand.
CAGCCAAAATAGCGCTGTGTGACATGTAACGTTAGCGCTTTTATTTATAAATATTAACAAACCTGGTTACCATGTCATCAACTATCTTCTATTCTGATTCTCAAATGTGTGTAAGTGAGTTTGTTTTGTCGTTTAAAAAACAGTTTCTCCCGAAATACATGGCCGGTGAACTGGGAGAAGAATAGAGTTAACTTTATACTTACACTGTGTGTCTGATATGAATAAAATCCGTCGGCAAATATATTTGAATGGGTTGTTATTGCTGCTTCCATAGACACCATTGTGTATTTTACAAACTATAAATGTATTGTTTTGCTATAAATTATATGCATTTAAATGTCTGAAACCTAAAATAAACATTATGTGGTTAAAAACACTGAATAGTTGTGATATAATATGACAAGCACTGAACGAGTCTGTCTCTGGCCAAAGAGTATAGAAGCACAAGAGGCGAAACTCTGATGCTTTTCTGGTAACAGCCACTAGGTGGCGCTTCGGGAGTGCGGCCGCCATTTTGGGATGAAGATTCCAACGGGAGTTACTGGACAACAGCACAGATAACAGTTTTTTGAGGTAGTTTTTTCTTGCATTATTGAATATTTCCATTTTATGCAACTTTACACATTTACTACTATTATTAGTTACCAACTCCACTTGGCCTGAAATATATTTTGTACGTTTTAATCCCCTGGATCATGCTACAAACATGATGATCTTTATGATGCATTGCTGTGTCCGTTATCCTATAATTGCCACAATTTTGTACAGTGGCTGTGTTTTTGTTTACATTCTCTTGCTTTAACGGTCCTTAATATACGATATAATTAGTTTACTGTAAAGCTATTTCTATTGCTGGTATATAGGCCTAATAGTTGTACGAAATAGAGTCTGTAGGCCTACTACATACGTGTTGTTGTAGCCATTAAATAAGCGCATTTAGTTTCATATTTGTTCAAATATTATAATGTGTTTTTCCCCATGTTGATTATGAAAAGTGAACAGCATGAGTAGGATATGATATCGGGAGACATGAGGTGGGTCATACATGATTTTGACTCATTAGCCTACGTTGTGTTTTGTAGAAAGCCTTTCTTTAAAAATTTATTTCGTTTTGTGTAAATTGTATCTTAATTTAAACAAATTACCTGGATTTATAAGCAAATATAGCAGACAATATAATCATGACATACGGCGAGGTCATTTGCAGTGCTCGTGAACTTGAGCGAATCTCATCATAAATTAACCGAAATATGCCTCAGACATGAAAAATATAGAAAGCTTGCAACTAAATCTTTAAACGAAACTATTCCAAACGAGAAGAAATAGGCTACTCTCTGATTATGTTGCACACTCACATATTATGTATGTCGAAATAACGAGATATTATGTCGAAATAACATTATAAATAATAAATCTTTAAATATATTTGATTGAATGCTGAATGTTGTGCTTATTCGATTTAGTAAAATTAAAACTCTAGTTGTGATAATTAAAATTATTGAATATTAAATATTGAAGTTTTGCTCATTTAATAAGATTAATAGTATACAATATAGGCTATAAGTGCGCAGCTCCCCCTGTCAATGATCTAGCACCCCCTCGGCACCTGCGTTAAAAATTATCTGGCGCTGCCCCCTCTTTTTACATAATTATTTCAACCTAAAAATGACCTCTGCACTGTACTAAATACATAATATATGACTGCCGAGTGGCTTTCACCCCAAAATGGCGGAAGCGTAGCGCTGCTGCTGGGCGCTGGTGTTGCAATGGAACGTTCTATTGGCTTTCACTTCTTGTAAATATACGTTCTTTGCTCTGGCTCAGCGCCAGCCACAGCGCAAAAAGCACAGTCTGGATCTGGCTGCTCTGTCACGTGTACATTGTACATCATGTACATTCGCTCCTAGTGGTCAGCTGCTGCAGACTCAGAGCGTGCCGAAATCAAAATGGCTGATGAGATGTAGAGGAAAATATCTCCGCGTTGTGCCTACGCCCCTTAGCTGTTCTAAATCCACTGTAAAACACGGCTTTGCGGGGCTTATTGCTTAAGTGAAAAATTAAAACGTTAGCCCCGCCCCTCCTCCCGATATCATCGTCCATCGCGATGTTTCACTGTACACATCGTCTGATGCCAAATTGGTAGACATCGCAAACCCTAGATTCAATGACCAATCCATACCTGTCTCATTCATGAATGACTCAGTCGTTCGAACGAATCGTTTGAACGAATGAATCAATGACTCGCTCATTAAGACGGTAGCCTGGCGACACCTAGTGACGGTTCAGTGTTATGTTTAAAAGTATCATTCTTTCCAACGATTTTTAATTGACTCATATTTAAAACAATCTCATAACATCTTTTAATGCATTGTTTTTTTCAATGTAAATGATGTAATTTGATCAGCCCTACCTAGGGTAACAGCCATATAGTATCTTATTATTCTAAATAATTGAATTTATTGATCAAATTTACAAATTAAAATGAAAGATGAAGCATACATTTAATAAGACTGGACTAGGGGTGCCTTGCAGATATTACAATTATGCACTTTTAAATATACCATTGCCACCCACCGTCAATTTGGTGTGTGTGTGTGTGTGTATGTGTGTGTGTGTGTGTGTGTGTGTGTGTGTGTGTGTGTGTGTGTGTGTGTGTGTGTGTGTGTGTGTGTGTGTGTGTGTGTGTGTGTGTGTGTGTGTGTGTGTGTTGGTTTGTGTGGGTTGGTTTATGTGATTTATGAGGACACAAATTTGTATAATGACGTGTATTACACTGGTATTACAACTTATGGGTGGTTTATGAGGACATTTCAAAAGTCCTCATAAATCAAATGGCTTGAAAAACATAAAAAACAATGTTTTATTAAAAAAAATTAAATGCAGCATGTCTGTTATATGCCTTTACTTTATTAAAAAAACGTATTTAAAAAATACAAGGCTTAAGACATTTATTTCCTTTTTTAATGAAGGCCAAACCACACAGCAGTGAAATGGTTAATCTAGCCCCACTCCCCCTCCCCCTCCCCCTCCCCCTCCCCACACTCACAGACACACACACAGAGAGCAGGCGCATAGCCCCACTCCCCCTCCCCCTTCCCACACTCACAGACACACACACACAGAGAGCAGTCACAGAGACGTAGGCTCAGAGAGAAATGACCATATTCAAACCAAAATATCTGACTTCCTCTTGGTTATTGCTAATGACTGTAAATTAGAAAGTTGTCTGGCTGGAGGAGAACTATATAAATACAGATTTTTGTAACTCTAGATGAAACTAACCCGCCCACTTTTGTCAAAAGGTGGCGCTACTGAGTCCCTGCACCACGCCCATTTCTGAAACTATGCACATGTCACCTGGCTAATAAATATGATCTGTCTGTCGAGTTTCATGCAATTTTAAGCAATTTCAGGCATGCTAAGAGTCTCAAAAGCATCCAAAAAGAATATTAAAGTTTGATGGATTGCCACAGCAACAGTTTCAAAGATATCAAGAATCCATTCACAGGTCTTCATCTGCCGTGTATTTACATTATACAGATGAAGTTTGAAGCAAATCGGGTAAAAATAAGAGGGTGATTTCAAAGCATTTTGAAAGTGACACACTTCCTGCTGCCAGTTGGTGGCGCTATAACTTTGACTCACAATAGTCACATCCATGTGATCGGGCTCTTACAACGAACACACTGCTGAAGTTTCATCAAGATTAGTTAATGTATGCAGTAGTTATGACACACTTCCCGTTTCACGTTTCTCGCCATAATTTCGTTTCCCTCGCCATGGCCAAACCGTTCGAGATATCAAAAATCCCCTCGCAAACTTTCATCCTCAATGTCTTGACTTCACGCTGACCGAGTTTCGTGCCGTGTGTTTGAATTCTCTAGGAGGAGTGTTTCACATTCCTTTGCATGCGTTTTCCAAACAAGCCTAAATAGCCGACTTCCTGTTGGGCTGGGGTAAAAAGTTAGAGTGCGAAGTATATATGAAACGATGAGATCTACATGTGTACCGAGTTTCATATTATTACATGCAAGCGTGTTTGATTTATGGACCATGTTTTCGGACCCCGTTCCAGGGGGCGCTGTCGAGCCCCCCTGCCACGCCCGGGTACCATCTTCAGCCCGGCCCTGATGGCCGCGGGTTCTGAGCCGTGTGCAAAGTTTCAGGAGTTTTTGAGCATGTTAAGGCCTCCAAAAGTGTCCAAAAGGTAGTAAAAAAATAATTAGAAGAATAAGAATAATAAATAATCCTTAGGAAAACAATAGGGCCTTCGCCCTTAGGGCTTGGGCCCTAATAATCCTTAGGAAAACAATAGGGCCTTCGCCCTTTGGGCTTGGGCCCTAATAATCCTTAGGAAAACAATAGGGCCTTCGCCCTTTGGGCTTGGGCCCTAATAAAATATTTTGCAACATTACACACTAGACACTACTGTTTAAAAGAAATTAATACTTTTATTCAGCAATGATGCATTACATTTATCAAAAGTGACAGTAAAGAAATGTATCTTACAAAAGATTTATATTTTAAATTGTAAAAGTATTTCACAATATTACTGTTTTTACTATATTTTGGATCAAAGAAATGCAGAAGAGACTGCTCATCAAATAAAATAAAATAAACATTTTATGTTAACAAAAAAAATGCTGTAAATGCTGTTTTTTTTTTTTTAAATAGGTACAACATAGTGATTTTTGGGGCTATTGATGGCTTTTCAAGGAAGGTAAACATATTTATTAATCAACCCCTCATCATTTCTCTTGTATATCTTACATATCAATATTAATGCTGTTGTGTCCAACTCGTGAACAGATCTTTTACCTGGATGTTGCTGGGAATAACAAAGCCAAAACAGCTTTTGGGTTTTTCATGGATGGAATAGAAAAAATGGATGGCCATCAAGGTATCCACATTGTACAGAATGATTCTCACACAATGTAACACTGTCCATCAATAAAAGGGTTAAATAAATACTAACGAGGTCCTGATATTGACGAGGGGGCAGAGAATTCGCATCAGTTGTGTGTGTGCTTGTGATCTTAGTTCCACAATGTCCTTAAACAACAATATTGTTGGCCATAAACTGAGAAACATACCCGTTACCTCATTAAATAAGTATTACTGTGCTACTGAGCTTTGGCTGTGTTGCTTTACAATCGTTCTGCTAAACATTGCTGAAGAGCTACATTGCTTGAGGAAAGAAATTTGTTATCAATAAATTATTACATGTACTCTGCTCATAGTACCCAGTCATAATCAGGTACTGAAACTGTCCGTGCTATAAAGACTGTTTGAGCCGAGTTTGGTGTTTGTAGATTTGAGGCTCGTGAAACCAAAACATATAATACTTCTAATAATCAAAAACTGCTCTTTCTAACTTTTTTAGAGTACGAGCAGACCAAGGGGTGGAGAATGTAGACATTGCTCGGTGCATGTTTACTGTGCGAGGAACTGGCCGTAGCAGCTTTATTGCTGGAAAAAGTGTGCATAACCAGAGGTAATTAAATAGGAGAGCATGGTTAATGTATTCTTCTCATACACTTTTTTGCATCTCTGATTTTTTTTTTTTTTTTTTATTAATTTTTTACAATAACACAACAGTGGTACTGGTATCTCTTAACAGCTTGTACAGCCAAATAACATCTCAAAAGCTTTGGATATACATATACACATATATTCACATGGAAAGATAACAAAAATAGAAATAATAGTTATAATACAACAGGACATATCTAAGTCAAAGAAAAAAGAAAAAAAAAGAAAAGAAAAAAAAGTATATATATATATAATAATAATAATAATAATAAAATAAATAAACAGATATAAGAAAGATATCAGTCACTGAGCATCTGCAAGAAAGTCCCACAGAGAAGACCAAGTGTGCCAGAAAACATCAGACCTTTGATGCAGATCATATGTGAGTTTCTCTAGAGGTAGAAGAGTAGCTGCCTGACTCATCCACATATTAACTGAGGGTGTATGAGGAGTTGACCATAGAAGCAATATACATTTTCTTGCTAAATATAAACAAAAATTCAATACAGTTTCTGTGTCTCCATCAAGAGTTTTACAGTTCAGGAGGTAAACATTTGGAGACATTACAAACATCTTTCCAGTAATTTTTTGAATAATTTTGTGGATCTCCTTCCAGTAAACTTTAATTTTATTACAATCCCAAAACACATGCATCACCGTCCCAGTGTTTGCCCTGCATTTAAAACATAATGGAGGAGAATTGGGGAACATTTTATTAAGGTGAACTGGAGTTAGATAGGTCCTGTGGATACATTTATAATTTTGTTCGTGAGCTGAGATTGAAATACCTTTAGAGAAAACACATTTACAAACTGATATCCACTCCTCATCACTAAAATTGGATCCTAAGTCCTTTTCCCATATCACCCTCAAAGGGTCAAAAGTTGAAGGACCAACATTAGACAACAAAGTATATAACTCAGATATTTTCTTCTTAAGAGTATATGAAGAGAAAAGCTGCTTTTCCCTTTCAGTCAAATCCAATCGTATAGTACCTTCTTTTAAGTGTGACTCTAAGAAGTGACGTAATTGAAGAAATTTATAAAAAATCATTGCTGGGAAGGTTAAATTGCTGTCTTAATGACTGAAATGACCTCAATTGACCATTATCAAATACATGACCAAACTCCGACACTCCTCTCAACCTCCAGGTCAGAAGACCTATATTCTGTATAGGTGGGGGAAGATCAGGATTGAGTGCGATAGGAGACTTGAGAGAAAGCTTATTTGAAATAGTTAGATATTTCTTAACATCCTTCCACACCAAAAGAGTATTAGTCACAGTAAAAATATTAGTCAGAGATTCAAGTTTTTGTATATTATGAATAAATGGCAGAGAGCATAATAATCTAGGAAAGCATCTTGAAGATTCAATCCCAGTCCAGCGCGAATCGGATCTATTAAGAAACCAACTTAACATGTGTTTAACTTGTGCAGACCAAAAATATAACTGAAAATTGGGGAGCGAAGCCCCACCCAATTCCCTTGGTTTCATCAAAACCGAAAGTTTGAGTCGGGGTTTTTTATGATTCCAAATATACCTTGAAACCGAAGAATTAATCTTTTTAAAAAAATCTGTAGTTAAGTAGCATGGCAAGTTTTGGAACAGAAAGTTCAATCTCGGAAGAATATTCATTCTTATAACATTAATCCTGCCAAAAAAAGAGTTTGGAAGGGTCGACCAATCTGATAGGTTCTGATTAATTTTCGTAATTAATTGGGGATAGTTGGCTTTAAACAAATTTTTCAAATCAGGTGTGATATTGATTCCCAAATATTGAAATCCAGAACCTGCTACATGAAAGGGGGAATTTGAAACAGCCTCACAGGGAACATGCATATACAGAGCTTGAGATTTGTCCAAATTAATCTTATATCCTGAAAAATTACTGTATTTTTCAATTACATCAAGAATTGCATCAGTAGAGCTCTCTGGATATTTAAGATAGAGCAGAACATTGTCTGCATAAAGGGATATACAATGTTCATTTGGACCTATTTTAATACCATGTATGTTAGCATTAGTTCTCACAGCTACAGCCAGTGGTTCAATAACCAAAGAGAATAGTAATGGCGAGACTGGGCAGCCTTGACGACAGCCTCTACTAACTGAGAACCTATCAGACAACACTTTGTTAGTGTTAACTAGAGCCTTAGGATTAGAATATAAAAGTTTAACCAAACTGATAAAATTAGATCCCAGTTCTACTTTCTCTAATACTGCAAACAGAAAAGGCCATTCCACCCTATCAAACGCCTTTTCGGCATCAAGGGTTATAATGGAGGCAGAGACCTTGTTAACGTTTAAATAATCTATAATATTCAGCGCTCTGCGAATGTTATCAGTGCCGTATCTTGACTTCACGAAGCCTGTTTGATCTGGGTTGATAATGCAGGGTAAAACAGTTTCAAGTCGCCGAGCTAAAGATTTTGCTATAATTTTATAATCCACATTTAGTAAGCTAATTGGGCGATAAGAGGAGCATTTCACTGGGTCTTTGTCTTTTTTCAGAAGCAGGCTGATAACCGCCAATGACCAGGATTCAGGCATCGAGTTCTGATTTAAGAGACTATTTATTGCTTGCATTAAAATTGGGCAAAGCTCAGGCCAGAATTGCTTATAAAATCCTAAGGGAAACCCGTCTGGACCAGGAGCTTTACCATTTGGCATTGACTGTATAGATTGCCAGATTTCTTCCTTGGTAAAAGGAGAATTTAAAAAGGCCCTAGCATCTTCTGAAATACTAGGAAGAGGAATCTCATGCAGAAAATTCAGCAAATCTTCACTGGAGCCACTGTATCCAGTTGTATAAAGAGTTCTGAAAACATCTGAAAAAGTAGTGTTAATGTCCTGGGGATCAAAGGTCAATCTGCCTTCAGAAGTCTTAATTGCTTTTATGGTTCTTTCGCTCTGCTCTTTTTTTAACTGGAAGGCCAGAAGGCGACTTGGTTTGTTTCCAAATTAGTAGTAGCGCTGTTTGCTAAAAAATAATAACTTTTTAACATGTTCTGTATGATCTAGGTTAAGTTTGGCTCTGGCATTATTTAACAAAATCCAATTATCCTGACTTGGTAATCTTTTATGTTGTTAGCAATAAGGTGGCCTCGCATTGTGGCTTTGGCAGCGTCCAATTTTATTGCAGGGGAACCTGGCGAGTTCTGATTATCCTGCCAATACTGAATTATTTTCTGTCTAAAAACAGAAATAAAATTAGTGTTGCTCAAAAATGAAGTGTTGAATTTCCAGTAGGTTGACTTCTGGATTGATATACTAATATCAATATTTAAATACACGGGGCCATGATCAGATAATACAATAGGGCCAATATGACAAGAACTCACACGATGTATACACTCAGAAGGTATGAAAAAATAATCCAGTCTAGAATAAGAGTTGTGAGAATGGGAGTAGAAGGTATAATCCCTGTCTTTTGGATGCAGCTCTCTCCAAATATCCACCAATCCAAGATCCTTACAAGTATTATGCAAAATATGTGAGGCTTTACAACCAATTGAAGCCCGGGGTGAGGATTTATCTAAGTTTCCATCCAGTACGCAATTGAAGTCACCACCCAAAAATCCAATTGTTTTTGCAAAACAGGTTAAACTTTAAGACCACAAATGACATAAAATTGGGGCAATCTATATTTGGAGCGTATACACTCCTTACAGTGATATGTCGTCCAAGAATAAAACCAGAAATCAATACGAATCTTCCTTCAGAGTCATATTCCGCGTGATCGAGAATAAATGGAATATTTTTATGAATGAGAATTGCAGTACCCCTACTATTTGACGAGAATGAAGAAAAATAAATCTGACCAACCCAATCTCTTTTCAACTTCATGTGTTCCTTATCAGATAAATGAGTTTCCTGTAATAGTGCTATAGATACATGTTCTTTTTTTAGAAACGTTAGAATTTTCTTCCTCTTAATTACACGACCTATGCCCTTCACGTTCCAAGTTACTAAATTAAGAACATTCTGCATTTAGAGAAACAAGATAGAGTCAAAAGAATGATAGCATACAACGATATACAATAAATTATGTCAATATGAGATACCAAATACGAACAAAAATGTACCACAAATAAAACAACTAACGAACCCGTAAAACCCTCCCCCCCAGGCCCCATCCCCAAACGATGAGGCACAGATGATGTCAAAAAGTCACAAAATAACACAAGAAGCCTTGAAACAGCTGAAGACACAATAATACCACCAAGTTATACAGCCCCGTCACGTCCCGCTCCACTTAACTATGTACTATGAAAATATAACAATTCTACATGAAACCATTGATACAATAATTATTAAAATAAAAAACAAAAAACATCTGAAATAAAATAAACAGCTCCCCTTTCACACCAGCCAGCCACGTAGGCTATACAATAACGTTATGAAACGAAACGGTACAAACCTGCGTGGGCAGTGATAACATTTTGGCTATTACCTTAAAGGATTGCTTATCGTACATGGTCAATGGAATCATCAAAATTTTCCTCCGAAAACCGAGGTGTAGCTAACAGTTTAGCTAGATTTCAAACCAAAGTCAAAGTTACTGGACCAGGGAATCCAAAAAAACCTTGGCTGACTTCGGGTCATCGAACAGTTGAATTTTTCCGTTATGTAGGCACCTGAGCCTGGCTGGATAAGCGAACCCACGGTAAAGACCACAGGCAGCCAGAGCTTTACTCACGATCGCGAACTCCCGACGCTTCTGCAGCAGGCCTGCTGACAGATCTGAGTAGAATCGAAGCTCTGAGCCACTGTGCATAACCGTCTTCTTAAGTGCAGCCCTCAGAATTGCATCCTTATCAGTGAACCGTAGAAACCGAACTAAAATACTTCTCGGAGCTGAATTTGGGTTGTTAGATGCGAAGGTGGGAGATCTGTGTGCCCTCTCGATGTCCAGTGCAGGAAAGTCAGCAGTCAAATCTAACCATTTCGGAATCATGTCACGCAAAAACACCGAGAGCGGGCCGGAGCCCTCAGCCTTCTCTGGCAGACCCACTATTTTGAGATTCTTGCGGCGACCTCTGTTTTCAAGATCGTCTATCTTTGTCTGCATTTGATCCACCATCACCTTCAAACTTGCCAGCTGCCCTTCAGTAGTTGCTGCCGAATCTTCGACAGCCGAAATCCTCCGTTCAGTTTCTTCCAAGCGATTTTCAGCGCCCGTTACTCTCTCAGTGAGTGCGGCGAATGAATTCTGGAGGCAAGACACAGAACCGGCTATCCCCTCCAGATGACTAGTAATTCCATCGAGCCTCGAACCGTTAGCCTTTATTTCTGATAAAATCAACGACATATCCAATTGTGAATCGACTGCGTTAACCTCAGATTCAGCCGAAGACGCGTGGTGAGTAGACGACTTCTTATCTTTTCCTTTAGCCTTCTGCGAGCGCGTCGTGCCAAAAATAGGAAAATCTTTATCAGAAGTTGTGTCTGACATTGTAATGGATCCGTTCGACGAGATAAAGTTAGATTTTTGGAGGAATAAATGTTAAATATTTGACAATTTGAGCGGAGCAAAGAACTCAGGCAGCCATCTCACTCTGGGTCACGTGACGTCCCCCCTCTGATTTTTTTTAATGTAAACTTTAGAAATGCAGTTAAATCAGCACCCCACACTTTTCTTTGTCTTAGAGTGGAACGGCTATGGAGAGACGTTTTGACTGCTGTAACATCAAGTTACTACAATGTTCTCCACAGCTTGGAAGAGGAGGGATTACTTGACCTGTCCAATGCTGTTCACCTATTCTGTGTGAGATATGTTTTCACCCCCAGAATACACACAGATTTGCAGCATTTCATAGAGATGTGGAACTGCCATGCCTTGCGAACGGAGGGAAATTTGTCACCGAATCAGCTTTGGAATATTGGAATGTTGCAAGCACCTGTGTCAGAGCCTGATTTTGCAGAGGTAAGCATGACTTAAAGGGATACTCTACTGGTTCTTCATATTAAACTATGTTATTCCCTTAACTAAGACGAGTTGATACACACCTCTCTCGTCTCAGTGCGCGCACTAAATCTCTGTCTTGTGGCGAAACTTTGTTAGATCTTATCTCAGCCCTGTTCATTCAATACGGGCCAAGAAGAGAAGCGACCAAACACCTCCACACTTTCCCTATTTAAATACAGTTACCAGAGTAGTGTAGTCCGCTCCCTCTCCTCCTCCCTCTCATTTCAACGAGAGCGGACTTTTAACGAGAGGTGATATTACTGCGCCGAGCACTTGCGATGGTGTTCTGCCATACAATATAGTTATCCATTTTACACGCTTAGAAAAGCGCAACGTTTTATTTTGTGTCACCGTCCTAGGTCGAGTTACACTACTCTAGTAACCGTATTTAAATAGGGAAGTTCTTCAAAGTTACGTTATGTCATTATGAAAGGCACAGAAGATTACCTATCAACACTAAATTTCTCCCGGTCTTAATTTAAGACCGGCCTTTATTTGTATGTGTCGACCCCGCCCCCGGCCACTATCAGAGGCCCGGCTTTTAATTGACTACCGGTTTTATTTGATGAATTACGGTAGTTTAATATAAAAAAACAGTAGAGTATCCCTTTAAGATAGATTTGGGAAAAAAAAAACATACTGTATTATGGTACGTTGTAAGGTGATTGTTCTTGTAATCAATGCCTGTCTTCCCCCCAAATGTCAGATATTGCAAGCTGAGGAATTATTCTCCCAGAATTCACAGTGTGTTGACTCTGAGCATGGAGTCATTGTCCCAGAGATACCTTGCCCTAGCCTGGTAATACCAGACTCTGCTACTTCACTTTGCTTCGTAGACAGAGTCTGGCATACTGCCCTACAAAGGCAAAAGACCTTAACTCACCAGAGTGTGAAACTGAGAAAAATGACTTTAAAGTTTTTTTGTTGTCCAGCCAATTGTATGATAGGTAGGACACTGAAAATTTGCAAAGTAGTTGTCATAATGAATATATTTATGTACATAAAAAAAATTTGAGGTCAAACTTGACCTTTGACCCTTATTCGGAAGTTACTGTATTCTGCCTTTGCATTATCTGCAAAACAATAATGGGTCATACAAAGGCAAAATACCTTAACTTCTAATTTAATGACCATTTTGACTTTTATCACTCTATACAAACATTTCTATGATAACAATGATAGCCTTAAAATAACATTTAGTGAGTTCTGTCTAGTAAGGCTTAATATTACATCAAAAGAATATTACAAAATAAAAAATAATGAGAAGGCTATTATCTGTACTGGATCATTTTAAAACGTTATCGCTGTACTTAATTTAAGTAAAATAACTCAAGAGGTACTGTTAAAGTAACCTTCCACAAATATTTCTTACATTTGAGATTTGGCTATGCCAGTAATATGTAGACGCTCTTTCTCGAATACCATTCACCCTTTTCTGACAAAACATATAGGAATATGCTTATATCTAATGACATTGTGAGTATGTTTTCCAGAATCAATGAAAAAACTTTTCCTGGACAGAATTGATAGTCAGTTTATGAGAGTTTACAAAGAAGGGAGTCTAACAACAAACTAATTACATATAGGCATAACACCGTAACTTCAGCGCGGCAAACACATCGCTGGTGGGTAAAACAAAGGCATAGTGCCTTAACTCCACTGTAACTTAGGCACTCTAGAGTGCAGCGGAACAAAGCTAAAAGACTCGAACTGATGTTAAGGGCTTCTGCCTTTGCTTTCCCTCTGATTTTGGAAGTTATGGCAAAAACAACATCTTATTTTTAGCAGAAAAGAACAAAATTGACACAAGATATTTTTCCACATGATAAAACTGATGTCCATTGTTCCAAATATGGCAAAAACTCATTTTGACCAAAATTGAAGTTAAGGTCTTTTGCCTTTGCACGGCAGCATAGCATAATAGAGAAGTGTTTTCTCTCTCGCTAGGGGGCGATTTCTGAAGTTTAAAATCATTGGTTAACCGTAAGCCAATCAGATAAGTTTATTCATGACGTATGTTATGCGCTGACACAGCCGCATCGATCCACAGACATCATGCATCGAACTCAAATCTATGATCGAACTTCCACTGTAAACACTTGATGATGCGAGCGAAATACCGGAGTGAACATGGCTGTGAACGACTTTTTTGATCGGTGAGTGATGTAATAGAATGACTGCTGCCCTTGACAGGGCGCAAACAAGCAGAGAGAGAGAGAGCGAGCGAGCCCCGGCCGCGCCGCGCGCGCGCACTATCACGTCTTTAAACAAACAAGACGAGCGCTGTCTTGCTCTCTCTCCCTCGCAAATATTAATCAAAATCAATCGACTAGTAAAAGGTCGGAACACCTCAGTTTCACGTGGAGCATTTGGAGATTTTTAGAGATTAGAGACTCTAGGAACAACATCTCAATGAACAACATCTCAACACTAAATTATAAAGGCCTGTCTCATATAACGTTAGCCGCCTGTCTCAAATACAAGCCGGTGCAGTTCGACGATTTGGGCAAATAAAAGCCCGGGCTATTATTTGAAGTTTTACGGTATTTAAGACCTGGAAAAGAAAGGAGACAGACACTGACCTGTCAAAAGGCTCCCCAGTTTCTCGCTGACGATCGGTAGTTGATAAATTAAACTTTTCCCAAAGGGAGTAGGGCCACAACATCACCTCTATTCAAAATGTTTAATACACACTCTTCTTGTTCAGGCTTCAGTTTGCTAATGCCGGGAATATTCTCCACAACAGAGCGAATTGCATCCGTGTCTCGTCCGCAGTCGTTTTCGATTTCTCTGACCTAATCTTAAACTCGGCGCTTGGCGAGTACGTCACGGCTCTCAGCCCGCCTTCTGTTCGCTGATTGGCCCGGCTGTTTTCAGGCCGGTGGAAAACAGAAAGATAGGCTGCTATCTCGAGATGGTCCTCACTGCAGAACATGAAATCCACGGGGAGGAGTCGGATCTAGATCCAACTCCTCCCACCTTACATACCTAAACCTACCCAGCTCCACCCCTTATCCCTAAACCCACCCCTAAACCTACCCAGCTCCACCCCTTATCCCTAAACCCACCCCTAAACCTACCCAACCCCACCCCTTAATCTGGATCCGACTCCGCCCCCCGGATCTCGTGTACTGCAATGAGGTGCTACTGGCTATCTCCGACTGACTACAGGAGTGAAATGAAATTAGCGGAAGTAGGAAGTCTGACGTAGTCAGGCTAACCTTGCCCCTTGTCACCTGAAGATTTTACTACTTTACTACCCCAGCGTTGAGTCCACTTGTTTTGGTTATGACATCTACTTACAAGCATGTGAATTAGCTGTAGCTTTAATGTTATAAATATATACCGGTATTCTTTAAAGCCTAGACTACAGCAACAAAAAAATATAAATCCATGTATATGTACGAAAAAAAAGGCATACTGCTGTCTGCTTTGTCTTAAATGTAATTTATTAAGTGTTTTGCCTTCAATGAGAAAACATCAAAAATAAATTCTGTTATGCAATAAGGAACTTATTTTTTATTATAACCTGTTTGTGGCTCCCACAAGCAATGGGCTGATTTTTTTTTAAAATTCATTTTTAAGAAATGTACACCAAATACAAAGTTTTACAAAAATTCCAGGAAATGTTCTACACCCTGTCAAAGCTTGCCCCATATGTAACAGCAGTTTGCAAGATTGCTTTGAAAGACTCGTAATCTACCATATGGACTACGGGAAATGTTCAGAGGTGGAAAGAGTACAAAAATTTTCTACTCAAGTAAAAGTACCATTACTTCAATAAAATTTTACTTAATTACAAGTAAAAGTACCGGTCTAAAAATCTACTCAATTAAAAGTAGCTGAGTAACTTTAACAGCGGGGGTGTGGTGGGGGACTCTCTCGTGCAGGGCTGTAACGTATGAGAGTTTCACAGTATGATAACCGTCTCAGAAAATATCACGGTTTATATAAACTATATTATTAAATTATGGTTATTATTATCATCAGTTAAAATGACAGTTAAATAAATGAAACATTTGTTCAATAAAACATATCTAATCAACTCATTTCAATAATTTATTGAAATAAGTTGATTAGATATGTTTTATTGAACAATTGATTATGAATTAGATTTTATAAAACTTATTTTTATCATTAACTTATTAAAATGTTTAAAAATAGAGTTCTATGAAATGTTTCTTATTAAGATTTTTTTTCTTTTTATGATTTAATACATATATTATCAAAAACGGTGGTAATCAAATAAATGTTTAGCAAACGTTTTATCCTTTTAGTTTTTGGCAAAGTACAAAACAGATTTACTCAAACCATGGACAAATAATATATATTCCTTAAATAATGTTTAAATAAATTGTAGTATTATTATTGTTGTTGTTAAAATTATTATATGAGAAGTAGGTAGCCTACATTCTATTGTAGGCCTAAAATAGTAATATAGGGGAATTATCACACTACGTCACACTGACGTCACGCAGGTGCAACTGCGCATGTCGGCAGCAGAAGCTGGCCGCTGGGCGCTGAA
Organism: Chrosomus eos; assembly: GCA_036326025.1. Lineage (NCBI taxonomy): Eukaryota > Metazoa > Chordata > Actinopteri > Cypriniformes > Leuciscidae > Chrosomus > Chrosomus eos. The sequence continues at coordinate 39,544,186 of CM070833.1, forward strand.
ACAAACCCGGGAAAATGTCGTGTTGTGCAGTGGGTTGCCAGAATCGACCATCTGTAAACAAAGGTCTGAAGTTTTACCGAATAGACCCCTTATCAGCCGACGTCACAGTTACGTCACGGCGCTAGCTGGAGGCAAAACAAACGGAAAACTGCAGGCGGCTAATACAAACCAGCACAGATTCAGCTACATAATAAGGAGCTTAAATTCTTATTATTATTATTAAATGTCATCTTGATGTGTTGTTGGGTGCAAGAATCAATGAAAAATGAGTATGCTGTATCTGGAATTTTTATTTCTCGAAAATATTCACATCATTAACATTGCACGTACTGTCACTGTTTACATTGTCGTCTTCTCGGCACTGGCTCGGCAGAACTGCGGATCGTACACACAAGTCTTGTACATGACCATTCAGCACATAGTTATAGGCATCTAAAGATTTATATGCCCTCAGTTTCTCTTTACGCTCGGTTTCTCTATCGGATAGGTGTAGAAGTCAAGCCACTCGACCGGAGGTAGCGTTAATCCTGTCAGATCGTCCATTGAGTGAGCGTGTACGGGTCAGCCGTAAAACGTTTTTTACGTCTGGTTCCGTCCGTTAAAATGAACTTTTGCAAATAAAAATCGCGGTCCTGGACACTGAGTGACCTTGCACATTAAGATAAAACCGGATTTTCTCCAGTCATTGTTAAAAAACAAGCTAACAAAACTTGCAAAATAACGTTAGAGAAGCGGCCAGAGGGATCGTTCTGCAGCCAACTAAGCTCCGCCCACAGAAAAACGTCACCATGTTTACCAACTGATAAGGGGTCTATATAATTTCTTCTAGTAAAACCGAACTTTTATTTTGACGGGTTGTTAAGTCCTGTTTCAGAGTGTATTTGACAATGTTTTTTCTCAAATAAAATTATGAAAATGCTCATTAGGAGTTCTCTCAGAGCAGCTCTGGAAATGTTCATTCATGTCCTCGTATTGTTTGTGAGATGCTGAAAACAGCATGAGCGCCTCGCGTACTTGAGTATGTAGTAAGTAAACAAAACAGCACAGCTCATTCACACAGAGACACGCAGAACAAGCAGATTATATATTTACATAGCAGTCTTTTGTGCTTTAATATTCACAGATCATGTCGCGATTTGATTTGTTGTACAGCTTACTTTCTATTTATTCATCCATACATCTACCAGTTTGCTTGTTTTACGTGACATCCGCATTATACTTTAAACTCCATTTTTTTCTCTATCCAAAGTATTCAGCATTTCGCGTTCAGCTGGGTCTGCGTCTGTCTTGTCCGTCATCTTCTCCATATTGTGTTGTGATTTAGCGCGTCTGTTCTCCCGCCCTTCCGGAGCGCGATGTTTTCATCAAAAGCATATTTTTTTTTTTTTTTTTTTTTTTTTTTACTCAGTAACGGATATGTTTTTAAATGTAGCTAATTACAATACTTCAAACAAAACATACTTAAGTAAAAGTAAAATTACAGATTTTAAAAACTACTTAAAAAAGTAGAAGTACACAAAAAAACTACTCAATTACAGTAACGCGAGTAAATGTAATTCGTTACTTTCCACCTCTGGAAATGTTATGGTATTAGTGCAAGCACTGACAATTGGGTAACACACAGTGTGGTCTGGCATGTTCAGTAGACAGCAATGGTCAAATTTAAACACTATTTTAAACTTTTCCCTTTCTGATACAAGCAGATGCCTGTGAGCTTGCCCAGTCATCCACTGCATTATATTTGGTACAGACAAGGTTTCTCCAGCTGTCGCATCTTCTGGTTGAGTGTCTTCAGAAGAAGTAAAGAGATGGAATTAGAATGATTGTTTGTTTATTTATACTCTCTTAAAATGGGAACTACAGTAGCACATTTACACCTGGTTATCAAATAACATAGCACATTATAAAATCATTTTAAGTCCATACCTTCAAGTTCAAGTAGGAAATCTTGAAAGAATTCCATGATTTTGGACTCTTTCACTTGTTTAATCGAACCAGTTGGGCTCATCTCTGGGGCCAGGTGGGATAAAATGTAATGGGAGTCAACCTAAATGTCACAGGTCGGGGCGGGCCAAATCGGGCTGCACCCACCCCTCGGGACCAGTACCACCCTTGGGGAGTCGGACAGAGGCCAGGCAAGGAGGACAGACAACGAGACTTGAAGTAACAATAATTTATTTAATATAAAATGGCTAAAAGGTTTGGAGGTAGAGTCTTTTGTGCAGGGTCGTTCCGTCCACGGACAATCCAAGTGGGCGTTTCGGCTTATGTTCCTCTTCTCTCCAGGTGGCAGACAGAGAGCTTACGGCGGGGAAGCTTTGCTGCCAAGCAGCCAGGTGAGCGTTCAGGAACGTACTTTTCTCCACAGGTGACAGACAGAGAATTTACGGCTGGAGGGCTGCACTGCAAAGCAGACAGGTGAGTTCAGGCACGTAATCCTCTTCTTCATAGGTAACAGACAGAGAACTTACGGCTGGGGAGCTTCACTGCAAAGCAGTCAGGCAAGTGTACGGGCACGTAATCCTCTTCTTCACAGGCGGCAGACAGAGAGCTTACGGCTGGAAGGCTTCACTGCCAAGCAGCCAGGTGAGCGTTCAGGAACGCACTCTTCTCCACAGGTGACAGGCAGAGAACTTACGGCTGGAGGGCTTCAGACTGGAGGGCTTTAGGCTGGAGAACTTCACTGCAAAGCAGACAGATATACAGGCACGTAATCCTCTTCAAGGGCCAGCAGACACGGAGCTTACGGCGGTAGGGTTTTCGGGCTGGGAGCTTTGCTGCATAGCAGTCAGGTGAGTATACAGGCACGTAATCCTCCTCTTCGACAGACGACAGACAGAGGACTTACGGCTGGGGAGCTTCACTGCATAACAGTCAGGTGAATATACAGGCACGTAATCCTATTCTTCGACAGACGACAGACAGAGGACTTACGGCTGGGGAGCTTCACTGCATAGCAGTCAGGTGAGCATACAGGCACGTAATTCCTCTTCTTCGACAAACGACAGACAGAGAACTTACGGCTGGGGAGATTTCACTGCAAAGCAGTCGGTTGAGCATTCACCTATGGGTCCCTCTTCACCATGGACTGGACCGGCAGAACAGAGCTAACGGCGGGAGAGTTTTCACTGCAAAGCAGACAGGTGAATATACAGGCATGTATTCCTCTTCTTCTACAGGTGACAGACAGAGAACTTACGGCTGGGGAGCTTCACTGCATAGCAGTCAGGTGAGTATACAGGCACGTAATCCTCTTCTTCGACCGACGACAGACCGAGGACTTATGGCTGGGGAGCTTCACTGCATAGCAGTCAGGTGAGTGTACAGGCCCGTACTCCTCTTGAAGAGCCAGCAGACACGGAGCTTACGTCGAGAGAGTTTTGCTGTGAACAGACAGGTGAATATACAAGCACGTAATCCTCTTCTTCGTAAGTGACAGACAGAGAACTTACGGCTCGGGAGATTTCACTGCAAAGCAGTCGGTTGAGCATTCACCTGCGTGTCCCTCCTCACAATGGGCTGTCAGATAACACACTCGAATGTCTGTGGAGTACAACAGTGTTAACCTCTTCTTACGTCTTTAGAACGTGATGGAAACTCAGGTAAGTAATGGACATCCAGCAGGTTTAAGTTCACACTTCACACATCAAAGCAGTGCGTCACATCACTTCATCTCAGCACTCAGTGGGAAATACATATACAGATGGCCATCGCCCATTTGCTGACCTGGCATTCACATCGAGAAGTCCCGTAGATACAAGAGGAAGATGGAGATTAATTGAACTACTCACAGTCTCTCATAAACGATCTTACTGTCCAGTGGTTCCCTCTTTCCAGCTGATTCGATGTGCTCCTTCTCCCAAACTCACAGTGGCGCGCCCGTTCGCTGGCCCCCCTTCCTCTCCTCCAAACTCTCACGCTTCTCCCAAACTCATGATGCCGCGCCTGTTCGCCGGTCCCACTTCCTCTTCTCCAACGCTCACACTTCCTCCGAGATTGCGGCCCCAAAACACAACTCACTCTCCAGTCTGCACTCTCTCCTCTTATCCTCCCCTAAGGGCAACGTGTTCCAATCGCGGGGCTTCAATCCCTTTCCGCGCAGCTGCCGGCGATTCAGATTAATCACCCCATTCGCGGGAATTTTCCGCTAACCCGGAACTAACCCGTGTTCCATTGTTATGGGTCCGGCGGGAGGCAATCTCGGTGAACATTGGTTCCGCCTCGCAAGGAAAACATTTTTAAATTTCGTCACCTCGTGACATACCCCCCCCCAACCCGTTCTAGTCCCTAGAACGCGGTGACTCTACCCAGTCTCTGTACAGTGCCGGAGGCTGGCCTCGGCTGTCGCGCTGGGATCGTCTTGGGGGCGAGGGGAAGTTTGCTTGCTCAGGTTCAATGGCCGGTCCCCTTCTCCTGTTGGCTTCGCCTTAGTGAATTTAAAATGAACTGGGTCTTCTGTGTAACGTTTAACCCTTGGAGGCCTGCCAAGTACTGCACTGGAGTTTTCCATGCTGACAAGCTGAGTTCTGAACCTGGTCCTCCATACTTTTGGGCATGACATGTGGGTGACCCACCGGTGCATCTTCGCCCGCCATTGCTCCGCCTCTGCCTCTCAACCCAAGGTGGTATCCTGCCGACTACGCCAAGTTGATGTCACAGGTCGGGGCGGGCCAAATCGGGCTGCACCCACCCCTCGGGACCAGTACCACCCTTGGGGAGTCGGACAGAGGCCAGGCAAGGAGGACAGACAACGAGACTTGAAGTAACAATAATTTATTTAATATAAAATGGCTAAAAGGTTTGGAGGTAGAGTCTTTTGTGCAGGGTCGTTCCGTCCACGGACAATCCAAGTGGGCGTTTCGGCTTATGTTCCTCTTCTCTCCAGGTGGCAGACAGAGAGCTTACGGCGGGGAAGCTTTGCTGCCAAGCAGCCAGGTGAGCGTTCAGGAACGTACTTTTCTCCACAGGTGACAGACAGAGAATTTACGGCTGGAGGGCTGCACTGCAAAGCAGACAGGTGAGTTCAGGCACGTAATCCTCTTCTTCATAGGTAACAGACAGAGAACTTACGGCTGGGGAGCTTCACTGCAAAGCAGTCAGGCAAGTGTACGGGCACGTAATCCTCTTCTTCACAGGCGGCAGACAGAGAGCTTACGGCTGGAAGGCTTCACTGCCAAGCAGCCAGGTGAGCGTTCAGGAACGCACTCTTCTCCACAGGTGACAGGCAGAGAACTTACGGCTGGAGGGCTTCAGACTGGAGGGCTTTAGGCTGGAGAACTTCACTGCAAAGCAGACAGATATACAGGCACGTAATCCTCTTCAAGGGCCAGCAGACACGGAGCTTACGGCGGTAGGGTTTTCGGGCTGGGGAGCTTTGCTGCATAGCAGTCAGGTGAGTATACAGGCACGTAATCCTCCTCTTCGACAGACGACAGACAGAGGACTTACGGCTGGGGAGCTTCACTGCATAACAGTCAGGTGAATATACAGGCACGTAATCCTATTCTTCGACAGACGACAGACAGAGGACTTACGGCTGGGGAGCTTCACTGCATAGCAGTCAGGTGAGCATACAGGCACGTAATTCCTCTTCTTCGACAAACGACAGACAGAGAACTTACGGCTGGGGAGATTTCACTGCAAAGCAGTCGGTTGAGCATTCACCTATGGGTCCCTCTTCACCATGGACTGGACCGGCAGAACAGAGCTAACGGCGGGAGAGTTTTCACTGCAAAGCAGACAGGTGAATATACAGGCATGTATTCCTCTTCTTCTACAGGTGACAGACAGAGAACTTACGGCTGGGGAGCTTCACTGCATAGCAGTCAGGTGAGTATACAGGCACGTAATCCTCTTCTTCGACCGACGACAGACCGAGGACTTATGGCTGGGGAGCTTCACTGCATAGCAGTCAGGTGAGTGTACAGGCCCGTACTCCTCTTGAAGAGCCAGCAGACACGGAGCTTACGTCGAGAGAGTTTTGCTGTGAACAGACAGGTGAATATACAAGCACGTAATCCTCTTCTTCGTAAGTGACAGACAGAGAACTTACGGCTCGGGAGATTTCACTGCAAAGCAGTCGGTTGAGCATTCACCTGCGTGTCCCTCCTCACAATGGGCTGTCAGATAACACACTCGAATGTCTGTGGAGTACAACAGTGTTAACCTCTTCTTACGTCTTTAGAACGTGATGGAAACTCAGGTAAGTAATGGACATCCAGCAGGTTTAAGTTCACACTTCACACATCAAAGCAGTGCGTCACATCACTTCATCTCAGCACTCAGTGGGAAATACATATACAGATGGCCATCGCCCATTTGCTGACCTGGCATTCACATCGAGAAGTCCCGTAGATACAAGAGGAAGATGGAGATTAATTGAACTACTCACAGTCTCTCATAAACGATCTTACTGTCCAGTGGTTCCCTCTTTCCAGCTGATTCGATGTGCTCCTTCTCCCAAACTCACAGTGGCGCGCCCGTTCGCTGGCCCCCCTTCCTCTCCTCCAAACTCTCACGCTTCTCCCAAACTCATGATGCCGCGCCTGTTCGCCGGTCCCACTTCCTCTTCTCCAACGCTCACACTTCCTCCGAGATTGCGGCCCCAAAACACAACTCACTCTCCAGTCTGCACTCTCTCCTCTTATCCTCCCCTAAGGGCAACGTGTTCCAATCGCGGGGCTTCAATCCCTTTCCGCGCAGCTGCCGGCGATTCAGATTAATCACCCCATTCGCGGGAATTTTCCGCTAACCCGGAACTAACCCGGTGTTCCATTGTTATGGGTCCGGCGGGAGGCAATCTCGGTGAACATTGGTTCCGCCTCGCAAGGAAAACATTTTTAAATTTCGTCACCTCGTGACATAAACACAAAAAGAAAAGCATGAAAATGGATTTTAACATTTGTAATTTGTGACAATACAAAAGCTAAATAAATAAATGCTCAAAATTGAATTTCTACATACTTTGTCATTATATCCTATGACGAAGAGATCATGACACTCCTGTGGCTTTTTCTGCATTACTTTGATCAGATCTTATATCTCAAGGCCCTCACGCAGTTGTTGCAGCATTGGGATGCGTTTTGTTGTAATATGTAGAGAAAGAGCTCTGGCAAAACAAAAATAAAGGCAAAATTAAAACATTAACATTTTTCATATTTAAAAACAGGGCATTCAAAGCAACAAAGCAGATTATACTAAAGTAATAAGCCCCTTGAAGCAGTGTTTTACAGTGGATGTAGAACAGCTAAGGGGCATTGTTAGCTACGGCGCGTAGTGGAGTGCCTAAAACCCCCTTAGCTGTTCTAAATTCACTGTAAAACATGGCTTCAAGGGGCTTATTGCTTTTCTAAAACGGTTACTCCATAAAAATATTAATTTAGATAAATGTATTTGTTAAAGGTGCTATGTGGAACTTTTCTACTAAAATGAATCCTTTTTTTATTGCCTGTGTGTGAAGGGGTTGTAATCACACATTACAATGATCCACTTGTCGAGTTTTGCTATTACCTCTGAAGGCCAATATTTATATTTATATGAGAAGTCTCCGGGTCGGATTTACAGCGAAATCCAACGGATGTGACGTGCATGCGCGCTCCCGAGCCTCTCTCCTTGTTTACAGTCTATGCGACCGACGGCACTTCAGCTAACGACATGGAGTCTGATAACACCCCAAAACGACCTGCCTCCAGCACAACACAGACTCCACAAATATATAAAAAACAAAAAAAAGTTTTATCTGCCGAAGCTCGTCAGGCCAAATGTGAATCTGATCGACTCAAGGACGAAAACACGGATCAACATCGGCAGAGCTTTTGAATCATTAGTAAACTCTAATGAAATAGCAAGGTAAACTACATGAGACATGAAATGAATACAAAAGACTGTTCCAGGATAAGAAAAAGTAGCTAGGTGTAACTTATTTTATGTACTAGATCTACTGTCTACCGTTACTCATCCCACTACTATCATATTGTATATAATAAACATTTCCAGACACGTTCAGTACAGTAATGCTACTTCCTACTGTCTTACTGTTACACTGACATTGTTCAGTCTAGTTCAACGTTATCATATTATACATTCACCTGTGTTGACATTGCTTATTGTGAAAGATACACGAATAGTTAGTGAAATGCCTTATGCTATGTCGGCTAAATGCAGTCAATGTAACGTTATCATGGTACGAGTATGGATCATTAGTTCAACATCAAGCTGATAAAAGTAGCCTATTATTGTAACGTTGCAGTGGGAGTTTTCATGAGTTTCCAGCATGTCAGTGTTGCCAGGTCCGTATGCCTGCACTGTTTCCGCGGGTTGTTTGTGTAGTGCACGGGTTGACGCGATTGTTTTACCCACTGGAACATGATTGTTATCGGGGAAACACCCGGGAACACTATTTGACTATTTGGCCGTGATTGGGTTAGTTTTGATGAGCAATTGGGCTGGTTTTGTTGTGCAGACCTGGCAACCCTGTGTGTGACGCTTTCTCCGTTGCGTTGAAAGTCTCCGTGTGGCCGGTAGTGAATGCTCGCTCTTGAGATCGCACACACACACACGAGCACGAGCGCTCTTGTTGCAATCTGAAACATCACCGCTAGAGGCCGCTAATTGTTACACAGAGCACCTTTAAAGGTGCATAACGCAGGTCTCTGAGTTTTTGCAGAACTACGGCCCCTCTGGCGATAAGCGAAACTGCAACCAGAGATGTGCACGCTCATGGAGCACACGCACGCTTGCACGAGCACGAGCTGTTCATAACCAAAGCAGCAGACTGATCTCATGAAACTGCGTATGTATGACACGCCAATTCGTATTTCCATTTTTGGCGTGCTATCAACACGCATAATCGCTTTTCAGCGTGTTTATGAACGCCGTTGACTTAACGTTACATTACTGTATATATAAATATATGACCTACCCCAACCCCGTCCCTAAACCTACCCGTCACTGGGGTTAATACCATTTATGAGTCTTTCCCTACCATCCTAGTAAGAAAAATATCGCTCCCCCAGATGTATATCAAAATTTGGCTTTATTTCGCTCGGATTTTTAACAGCGTGTACATACACGCGAAATCACTCGGACATACCGGCGTAGATATACACGCATACACGCGGATAGCTCAAAATGCGTATAAATAACACGCCACTTGACTTGAAAGTGGCGTGTATGTTTACGCAAAAGTCATGATGTCATGTTGAAAGCAGCATCAGCCGCACACATCTTTTGTTTACAGTCATAATTCATTTCATTCATTTCATTCATTTAGTTTATTTATATAGCACAAATAAACACAACAAAAGTTGACCACTGTGCTGTACATACAGGAAGAAATACAAATATAAAGACACAACATTAATACAAAACTAACACGCAATAAAACACTACATTTGCATTCTTTATACCAGGGTTATGAGTGAAATGCGCAGTTGAAAAGATATGACTTCAGTTTGGACTTGAATTCATACATAGATGTGGCAGATCTCACAGATAAGGGAAGACTGTTCCATAGCCTAGGACCAGCCACTGAGAAAGCACGATCACCTCGCAACTTCAATCTGGATTTTGGGTGTACAAGTGTGATGCTGTCTGAGGAGTGCAAGCATCTTGTAGAGTGTTTCACGTTAACAAGGTCTGACAGATAAGACGGAGCCTGACCAATCAGTACCTTAAAAACAAATATTAAAATTTTGTATTCTACTCTAAAGTGCACTGGCAACCAGTTGAGAGAGATTAATATCGGGCTGATATGTTCTCGTCTACGCGCTCCAGTTAAAAACCTGGCAGCGGCATTTTGGACCATCTGAAGCCGCAACATGGATGATTGAGGTAAACCAACATACAGTGAGTTACAGTAGTCCAAACGAGATAAAACAAATGCATGAGTTACAGTTTTAAGATTGTTAAAAGATAAAAAAGGTTTAACTTTGGATAAAAGTTTAAGGTGGAAAAAACAGGACTTGACCACAGAATTGATATGTTTGTCAAACTTGAGGGATGCATCAAGAATAACTCCTAAATTTCTCACAGTAGGTTTGATATAGTTATTTAAACAGTCATAATTATTATTGGGATTTATCTTTCCCAGGGAGGGCCCGAAAACAATTACTTCAGTCTTAGACTCATTTAAATGCAGAAAATTCAAAGACAGCCAGGCTCGAACATCCTTTAAACAATCACGCAAGGTTTCTAGGCCTTGTTTGTCATTTTGTTTCAAGGGTAAGTAGATTTGGGTGTCGTCTGCATAAAAGTGAAAGGACACTCCATACTTCTTAAAAATTGAGCCCAAAGGCAACATGTACAATGAAAACAATATGGGGGCCAAAATAGACCCCTGGGGGATACCACAAGTGACTCGTGCTACAGATGATACAGCATCTCCGATACCTACTGAGAAAGTTCTATCTTTAAGATACGATCGGAACCAACTAAGAGCAGTACCTCGAAGCCCCACATACTTATCTAGACGCGATAGCAGAATGTCGTGATCAACCGTGTCGAAAGCCGCGCTCAAGTCCAATAGCACCAAAATTGCTGAGTTCCCAGCGTCAACAAATAATAAAATATCATTTAAAACTCTTACGAGTGCTGACTCTGTACTGTGATGTTTCCTAAACCCTGATTGGAATTTTTCTAAGATACTGTTAGTTTCCAAAAATCTCAGCAGTTGTACAGATACAGTATTTTCTAAGATTTTGGCAATAAAAGGTAGATTCGAAATTGGTCTAAAATGTGCTAAGACAGATGTGTCCAGACCTGGCTTTTTCAAAATAGGTTTCACTATTGCATGTTTGCAAAAAGAAGGAACGATTCCAGATCGAATACTCTTGTTTATAATTGCCAAAATCCAGTCTCCAACACTATCAACAATCAGTTTAAAAAATTGGGTCGGAACAATATCACAGTCACAGGCCGAGGTGGTAGGCTTCAGCTTAGCAACAGAATCCATCAGACCCGGCAAAGTGAGTGGCTCGAATGAGTTGCAGAAGTTGATAGGAATTAAGAGATCAGCAGGATCCTCAGAACCGGGAGTGATGGATTGTCTAATTTCATCAATTTTAACCTTAAAAAAAGACAGAAACTTCTCACAAAGAGTTGAGGACTCCGGTAAACAAAGTCTGCTGTTTGGGTTAAAAACAGAATTTAAGATATTAAATAAAACCCTAGGATTTTTTGAGTTTTGGCAGATTTTTTCTGAGAAATAGTGGGACTTCGCAATTTTAACTGCTTTTTGATATGAAATTAGTGATTCCCGTAAAATCTCATAGGATACTTGAAGCTTATCTTTTTTCCATTTGTGTTCTGCTTTTCTACAGACTTTCTACGGGTATTGCTATTTAGCCATGGTTCGACTTTATTTTTATGTTTTTTAAATTTCATGGGGGCGATGAAATCTAAGACATTAGTGCAAACATGATTAAACATATTTAAGAGCTCGTCCACAGTTGATGGATTTGCAAGAGGATCTGCAGGTAACAAATCACAAGCCTCATTGAATGCTATTGAGAAATTATACACCGAAGTTGGGGAAAAAAGGCCAAAACGTGACCATTTGCCAGTCCTAATAATTTCAGAAGTAAAACAAGAGATCTCAGTAGTAAACATTATAGGCCTGTGATCAGAAAAGCTCAAATCACCTACATGCAAATTTGAAATAGAAAAACCATGTGTCAGCACCAAATCTAAAATATGACCATGCACATGTGTTGGATCTTTCACCCATTGGACATAATCACAGGCATCAATGAGACCAAGAAACTCTGTCGCTAATGGTGAGGAGTCAGAAGAGACATGGATATTAAAATCGCCAATAATTAGAATTCTCTCAAATCTAGGGGTGATTTCCCCTAGAAATTCTGAGAACTCCAAAATAAAGTTTTTGTTTGTTTTCGGTGGGCGATACACCACTGCCACCACTAATGAATTTATCGAGTCCAATGAGAAAGTTTGAACTTCAAAACTTGAAAAGATGTTAGCTTCTAAGATTCGGCAGCAGAAACTGTCTCTAAAAACAGATGCCAATCCTCCACCCCGGCCCGATAGACGGGGTGAATTAAGAAAATTATAATTAGGAGGAGAAAGTTCAGAAAAAGGACTATTATCACCCACGGACAGCCAAGTCTCAGTCACAAATAAAAAATCCAAGTTGCCAGAGTTTATAAAGTTATTAAGAATATAGGTCTTGTTTCCCAGCGACCTAGCGTTTATTAACGCCATTTTAATCGAAGATGAGTCACAGACCTGTTTCAAGCCGATGTGCGGTGCCCGACAAATTGGACGAAGATGTTGATGTTCCACACCACCGCGCCGAAAGCGAGGAGCGCGACGATGAAACGGCGGGGCTGGCATATCCTCAGACAGATGCACAATCCATTGGTAAGGAATTTCCAGAGAACGTCTTATGTAGAGGCCGCGATCCAACTCCGGTCGCCTTACGTACAGATGATGATGGTGATGAGCCGATTTCGAGGAGGCCAGGCAGGCTCTCAGCCTAACAGCGATGCCTCCACGTTTTCCTCTCCTCCTACGCCTCTTTCTCCAGGAAGACGCCCACGGCACCCGGCTCAACCATGATGGTATGTTCGATAAGAGGGGTGGAGGTAGTGAGCTGCATGTTGTTATCAAATATTTCGAGGGATAGAACGCCATAGACGATCTAATATTGAGCAGCATTTGCCGATCGTAAAACAGCGATGTGGCCTCGTTATGACCCATCAAAGAAGCCAGATAAAAAATCACAAATAGACCGACAAACAAACGAAAATGACAGAGGAGCTGACGGCAAGCCATTTCAATCGGCGCCATCTTAGTCGACGTCGTCTCTAAGCGTGTCTTCAGATGTAATAAAGTTACAAATCTGCAAGTCATTTTACATATATGAAAGAAAAGGCATTTGAGTAAATTAAACACTTATGTGTGAGGGGAAAACGGGGGTAAAAGAAAACTTCGGTTTTTGTTTCCATCTATCTCCATGTTGAACTGTTTTATGCGTTTACTGTATCCACTTATGATTGTATTATTATTGAAACACGTTCATGAACAATATAAGTTATTACTTTGTAAAAGCTCAAAATAATAATCATGCCATATACAGTTGGTCAACAAAGTACACCCAAATGTCTCCAGGTAATAAACAATCAAATGACACTATAGCCGCTTTCCGACCTACTTTTAAGTAGTTACAGGAACTTAGTTATAGGAACTGTCCACTTCTAAACAGTTCTAAGAACTATTCTCCCCCAAACACGGTTTTGCTGTTTGCGTTCGCACTGGCTAGTGGCCATAGGAACTGGCAGGAGGGGTAAGGGAGTGACGCAAGCACGGCGGCGCCACATACAACAACAACAAACCAGCATGGAGGAGGCTATCGCAATGTTCCTGTTCTGCCTACCGGGACCTTAATAACGGAGTACGAACGGCGGCGTTTAAAGACTATGCTTGAGTTCTGTTCAGAGAAACACAGAAGACGGAGGCTCCAGCGTAATATAATCTTAAGTAATATGATGGAAGAAGATAGAAGAGCAGAGCGCAGGCAAATGACACAAGGCTAACGTTACCGGTAGGCCATACACAAAAACATAGTTATATCTTTTATGGGACATGTTTTATGTTTCATGTTGTACGATTCTTCCGAAGACAATTCCTAGTTTATGAACCTGTTCACTGACAATGGTAGTAAAATCAATTCTGATTGGACATTTATCTAGCTTACGCTAAAGCATTACAATAAAGCATTTACACATCGTCATTTGTTGTCATAGATTTGCCGCATCAGACATTAGAGACTGGGGTATATCTTACCGTTTTACCAAGAAAAAAGCCAACTGAGGATCCAGTTTGAGTCCTAGAGCAGACCGGAGATCTATCCATTTGTTGAAAGCCTTCCCGATGTTGACTCTCGTCTCGTCTTATTCCGACGCCTGTCTGACTCCAACTTTTGGTCAATAACTAGACAAAAGTTTTATTTTCTTTGTCTTACGTGGAGTTTGCGTTGGGGTTTGGAATGAACTTCAAGCCGGTCTCTTTGAATCCATCTTCTACTTTTGAAGTAGTTTAAAGTTGACTAAAGTTTTGTCGCTCCAGTTGTCTTCGCTGATACGTGAATGGCGGCTAACAATAACAAACCTGCGAGACATCGCCTGGTGAGCGTGAACGCGCATGACGTCACGCCCAGTCTCAGATTCGAGCCCGAATCCCTCTTATATATTTTACTGTACAGGATTATAGAGGCAATCTCAGTGAGCAGAGAAGGGCTCATTCATCCCATCAGGCAGTTCTTTAAGCATGTATAGGATAGAAAACGGGTATTTTTAACATGAAAAGTTGCGCAATGCACCTTTAAATAAAGACCAGCAAAAAAATAACATTATAACACATTTATTCCTCCGCCAAGCAATGTAGTTCCAGAGGTTGCCAAGCAACACATGCAGCAACCATAGACTGTAAAGAAATATGGACGTAGTGTCCGTGACGTCACCCGTAGGTTTCTGAAGAGCGTTTTTGAAGCCTAAAGTGGGCGGGGCCAACCGTCGCCATCTTGGCAGCGCGTCATTTCTCGTCACTCCCGGATAAAATAAAATGGGCAAAGAGGCGGGACGTGGGTGGAGCTGAGGTGCTACTGGCTTCGCGCTGAAGTGACAGCTGATTAAAGGGTACCTATCATGGAATTTTGAAAATTACCTTTCATGTAGTGTGTAACATAGATCTAAGTGAACAAAAACATCCTGCAAAGTTTTAAATATGAAAGTTCACCGTATACAAAGTTATTGTCTCTCAAAAGTAAGAGTCGACTCTGAGTCGCTGATATGAATCGATAGACAAACGATGCATTTTCTCTAGCTTACGTACGTCACTTGTACAAGTTATTTGAATTCGACACGCCCACTCAGTGCGCGCGCCGAGCAGACAGAGAAACCTGACAACATCATGTCGACGAGACGCTGTTCTGAAGTGCGAATCAAAAGCAAACTTTTTTTTCACTGCCCAGGGACAAGCATGTGACGACTCAGTGGCTAGAGTTTATATTTACAACTATACCACACAAGTATAGCCACCTATTTTAATGACGATCGCTTCACAAACACAAAGGCTTTCAAGTGTGGATTCGCGAGTCGCTGATATAGGAAGGTTCAATACCAAGTTTATTTAGATCAGCTTCCTCCTCCGAATCACAACCTGTAAGTACTATTAATAATTGTTGCTTTTATGTGTGTGTGTGTGTGTGTGTGTGTGGTGTGTGTGTGTGTTTTGTGTGTGTGTGTGTGTGTGTGGTGTGTGTGTGTGTGTGTGTGTGTGTGTGTGTGTGTGTGTGTGTGTGTGTGTGTGTGCGTGCGTGTGTGTGAGAGAGTGAGAGTTACGCTCAGCAGCTTCTAGGTCTCTCCAATGTCATTTTTTTTGTTTTTTGAAATATGTGAAATTATGTGAAGCGTATTGTAGTACTGCAGTGCTTTATCAATATGTTTAAGCTTTGGGCTAACGCAAAATATAACTGACTGCGTCTGTAACAGAGTTAGAAATGTAAGTTAGTGTTTGTATGTGATTTTCACCGTAATTAAGCAGCTGTACTGAGTTTGGTGTTTTGGAGCCTCCCTTTGGAGAAATGGTGTACTGCAGCTCTGCTGCATTTTGTCCTTGTTTTGTTGCCGTACCCGATCAGAAGCGGGATGCTTTACATAAAGCACTCTCACTTTGTTTTAATGATATAACTGTAAAATGCCGGTTAAAGTTGAAAACTTCGACATATGATCTGTGTTATATTATTGTACATGTATTGTTAAGATTCGGGTGCAATTTCGGCAACTTAGAGAAAGTTTATTAATGCTTTCATTATGACCACGATTTCATACACTCTGAGACTAGCGTGGCTAGCTGTAAACTCCGCTAGCAACAAGCCATGTATTCAGTGTATTTCTTTTATTTTCTATGTGCAGATGCTGTTATATGTACACCAGTGCCTGAAGGCATGTTTTGTTCTGATTTTTCCAAAGGTATGTTGCTTCATATGTTAAATGTGAATTAGTTTCAGAATGAGGAAATATTTTCCTGTGTTTATTTTTCTTAAGTTTATTTTATACCCTTCTTGTATGCTAAAGGTGTATCCCTCTGTATGAATGTTTCTTTTGTAACAATTTACCAAAGAGATCAGAAG
This sequence comes from Chrosomus eos, assembly GCA_036326025.1. Lineage (NCBI taxonomy): Eukaryota > Metazoa > Chordata > Actinopteri > Cypriniformes > Leuciscidae > Chrosomus > Chrosomus eos. The sequence goes on from CM070833.1 coordinate 39,560,336, forward strand.
CGGGATGCTTTACATCGGATGCTGTTATATGTACACCAGTGCCTGAAGGCATGTTTTGTTCTGATTTTTCCAAAGATTCTCCAAAGGAATAAATGTGAGAAAAGCCAGTTCTGGTTTCAGTCCCTTCACTCCCTGACCACCGTTACACTGGTGCCGTGACCTGTCGATCTCCCAGATCAGCCCAACGCCGGTCGCCGTGGATGCTGCATTGAAGTCCAGCTCGAGTGTGCGAGATCAAGTGTGGTTAGAGTTGTCTTTGTATATGGTTAGGCAGTATAGGACTGTGTTTAAATTATTCCTATGTGGGGAATTGTTCGTTATCTTTCATAAACCGTAAGCTACAGCTTTCTTTCTCTGATATTGTTATCTCTTATAATTTTTTTTTATTATTATTATTTATTTATTTATTTGCATTTGATATTACACAACGCAGATACTTACCATTATGGCTGAGAAATATAGTTACAGTAATGTTGGAGATAATTTTGCTAGTCCAGTTCTTCCTAAAGGGAGGGGTATGTGGGGTGCATGGCGGGGTTCTGATAGCAGAGCTGTTGGAAATAGGTTGGACAGTGGGGAGGTGGGTTATTCCCAGTCATTAGCTGACAGCGGGAGGGGTACAGAGTCAAGTCAGAACCCAGGTTATACTCCCGTTGGCCAGTCTTTGGGGGAGGGTCCTCTCACATCCACACCTAGCAGTATTGATTCTGCTGCTATTAACCACCTCACAAGCATGGTGGGACAGTTAGGTGCCCAGATTGGTGAGTCTATTGTAGCCAAGTTAATGTCTGCTGGCATAGTGAATAACAGCAGTGAACAGCAGGGCGGCCCATCCCCTAAACATCACATCGTACACATGCAGAACACATCACCTACTCATACAGGAACTGGCTCTAGCACTGTGAGACAGACAGACTCACAAGTTACTGTACATGTAAAATCAGACAAAGAGCCTAAGTTGTTCAGAGGTGACGGTTCTGACAAATATCCAGTCCAGGACTGGATTGACATAACTAAAGCTTATCTGAGAAAGCAACGGTGTCCTGTGGATGAGCAGGCAGAAGAGATTATGGGGAAGTTGATGGGCAAAGCAAGAGATGTGGTGAAGGTTGCCCTGCGCAGTGATCAGACTCTCGACGTGAAACAGAACCCTGGCCTCATTTATGATATTCTCCTCCAGTATTTCAGTGATGTGTCCTCATGTCTCCCACTTGCAGATTTTTACTCCACTCTGCCCAGACCTGGCGAAAGCCCAGTTGATTACTGGTTGAGAGTAAACAGAGCAGCTGATCTGGCTGATGAAGGCCTCCGCAGGCAAGGCAGGCGGATGGAGGATTCCGGTGTTGAGGTGACACGTATGTTTGTCAAGCATTGTCCCGACCCAGAACTCTCCTCCATCTATAAGTGTAAGCCCATCCATGAGTGGAGTGCACGTGACATACAGTTGAGAATTGATGACTATCAGAGAGAGCTAAGGGCCTCTGGAAGAGCCTGTGCAGATGTGCGGGAAAAGAGCCACACCGTCACCCTTGCCGACATGCAGCCTAACCCAGCGGCATACAGTCAGCCTGTGCCTGAGCAGCGTCACGTTCAGTGCACTACCCTCACTACTGCTCCAGTACCTAGTCCAATGTGTCACCAGCAGTGTCCCTCTTCTGTCACAGTTTCAAGTCAGAGCTGCACCTCACATCAGACTCCAGGCCCCCCCTCATGTGCCTCTACGCCAGCTGTATTACAGAATAGTCAAGACACTGAGGATAGAATTATGTCTCGTATGATGGCCATGTTAGAGCCGATGATGGGGAAAGTGCAGCAGCGCAGCAGTGTTCGTGGTGGAAGATTCCAGGGTGGTAATCGAGAGAGAGCTTGTCGTGTCTGTGGTGACAGCAAGCACACCACCATCACCCATTGCATGTCAGAGAAGCTGTGTTTCACTTGCCTTGCCCCAGGCCACACACGGGTGGGATGCCCCACCAGGTCTTCCCCTGAGCCTCAGTCTAAGGGAAACTAGTAGACTCATATTCAGAGGGAGACAGTATGGGTCATAATTTTAACTCCCAAAGTGAAGATATTTCAAATGCAGAAACCGTTTACATGATGAACAAGGTGGCTTGTAATGACACTCAAACTGTTGTCTTTCAGAACATACACAAAGTTGTCGGCAGTGACAGTCTTTTTTATACTCCTGTGATGATTGATAATACAGTGACCCTGAACGCTATGCTAGACAGTGGCTCTATGGCTTGTACCATAAGTGAAACTGCTGAGATGAAGCTTAGAGAAGCTGGAGCTTTGATAGCACATGATCAGTACAGTACAGATGTTGTCCTCATTGGCTGTGGTGGCCGTCGCGTCATGCCAAAGTCAGCTGTTGATTTGCGGATGGAGGTGTATGGCTGCAAGATCATAGTTCCTACTCTAGTTGTCTAGGGCCAGCATGATGAAATGATATTAGGTACCAATGTGATCAAGCATGTTCTTCATCAGTATAAGCAGTGTGATGTCTACTGGAAAGCTGTGTCTGCCCCTTGTCCTGCTGGCGATCCAGAATCTGAACAGTTTCTCTCCATCCTTGCTGGTGTGGACCGTTGGAGAGGTGAGGAAGTTCCCTCCAAGATAGGCACTGTGAGAAGCAACTCGGCAGTGTGTCTTGAACCTGGTCGCGAGTACTTGATGTGGGGAAAGCTACCCAAGTCTGCTGCTGTATCTCCTGGTAGCACTGTGATGGCTGAACTCACATCATGTCGCTCAGCTCCAAGGGAAATCTGGTGGCAAGAATGGTGACGTCTTTGTGGGGAGACAGATGGGTTCCGTTAAAGCTGATCAACACCTCTGATAAACCCGTCTTGGTGAGACGCAATGCTAAGTTAGCTGACGTTTTTCCCTGCATTACCCTTGAAGATATGGATGACACACACACTGGGGTCTCAATGGCCAGGTGTTCTTTAGCAGCTAGTAGATCTGAGAATAATGCATGTTCTGTTGACGACAAACTCGAGGCAGCTGGATTGAGTGAGATTGACATAAACGGCTGTGAAGTGTCCGAGCAGTGCAAAAGCAAGCTGACTGAACTGGTTGTGCGCTACAATGATATCTTCTCACGTCATCATCTGGACTGTGGAGAGGCAAAAGATTTTGTCGATCGCATTCACCTCTCCGATCACAGGCCATTCCGACTCCCTTTCAGGCGGGTGCCCCCAAGTCAATATCAGAAGCTGCGCCAAGTGCTGAGTGAGATGGAAGAGAGAGAAATCATTAGGAAATCCACCAGTGAATATGCGTCTCCATTAGTTCTCGTCTGGAAAAAGAATGGGGATCTTCGAATCTGTACGGATTTTCGCTGGTTGAACAAGCGAACTTTTAAAGATGCTCACCCTCTCCCTCACCAGGCCGACTGCCTAGCAGCACTTGGAGGAAACGCTCTTTTCAGTACGATGGATTTGACTTCCGGGTTCTATAACATGCCGTTGCACGAAGACGACAAAAAGTACTCTGCCTTCACCACTCCAATGGGTTTATATGAGTACAATCGTTTGCCACAAGGTCTCTGCAATAGCCCTGGAAGTTTTATGCGCATGATGACTAGCATTTTTGGAGATCAGAACTATCTGAGTTTGCTTTGCTACTTGGATGATTTGCTTGTCTTTGCTCCTGATGAAGAGACTGCTCTGCAACGTTTGGAGGTGGTGTTTAGCAGATTACGTAGCCACAACCTGAAGTTAGCCCCCAAGAAGTGCTTTTTCCTTCGAAAGGCTGTGAAGTTCCTTGGGCACATAGTCGATGAAACTGGTGTGTCGACTGATCCCAGTAAGGTTGAGGGCATCATGAAAATGACAAGTGCTGACCTAATGGAATCAGACGGTGTGACTCCCTCAGCGAAACGGGTTAGGTCTTTCTTGGGAATGATCAATTACTACCAACACTTTGTACCCAATTACTCAGCCATCGCTAAGCCCCTCTTCTCTCTGTTGTCAGGCCAGAAACGAAAAAGTAAGCAGAAGCCAATGAGTAAACACAGGTCTCAGAGCAGGAAGTTGAGTGCCGCTGACTGGACCCCTGACATGGAGCAAGCTTTCCAGAAACTGAGATTGTCACTGGCCGAAACGGTTGTCCTTGCTCACCCTGATTTCACCCACCCTTTCATGCTGTCTGTAGATGCTTCTCTTGACGGTATTGGTGCCGTTTTATCGCAGATCAAGGAGGGAGAAACCAGGGCAAGGCCCATCGCGTTTGCCAGCAAGTCACTTTCTCAGTCTCAGAAGAATTACCCAGCGCACCGTTTAGAATTCTTGGCATTGAAGTGGGCCATCTGTGACAAGTTCAGCCACTGGTTGAAGGGTCATGTGTTCACAGTGTGGACAGACAACAATCCGTTGACCCACATCATGACAAAGCCCAAGTTGGATTGCTGTGAGCAACGTTGGGTGGCCAAGCTGGCCAGCTACAGCTTTGATGTCAAGTATGTTCCAGGTCCACAGAATGTGGTTGCTGATGCCCTAAGCCGTGTGCCTTTTGTGAAGGAGAGAGTCAGTCTCAGATTACTTCAGGAGCCTTATACCACACTTCTCTCTGAGGTCCAAGGTTTGACGAGTGACTCTGTTCAAGACACTTTTCGCTACTCCAGTGTCCATGATGGGAATCTACGGCAAGGTGATGATCGTGTTGGGGGTATGTCTGCTCATTTGTGTGTTCACACTCAGTCCATTGGGATGGACGATATATCTGCTGTCCTGCAGTCACACAGTGAGTAGGAGACTGGAGCAAGAACCCGTGCTGTTGCCGCTCTGCACCATGTGTCACAGTTTGTCCCTGGTGGTCAGGTTTCCCTGCCCGCTTACACAGAAAAGGAACTTCGTGATGAACAGCTCGGTGACAGAGCCCTCTTTCGAGTTTTGTATTATGTGGAAAGACGTCGCAGACCCTCCAGGAGAGAGCGAGTAAAAGAATCAGTCACGGTTTTGAGATATTTAAAGCACTGGGAGAAGCTTATTGTGAGCAATGGGATACTCTACAGAGTTTCAAGAGACCAGACCACAAAGTCAAAGCGTCACCAGTATGTAGTCCCTGAGTCACTTAAAGCTGTTGTCCTGAGAGGTGTTCACGACGATGCTGGTCACCAGGGTCAGTTCAGAAGTCTTGGGCTGGCCAGGCAGAGGTTCTTTTGGCTTAGTCTTGACAGGGACGTGAGAGACTATGTCCGCAACTGCAGGCGTTGCATCGTCAGCAAGACAGCCGAACCTGCTGACAGGGCACCCTTGGAAAGCATCACATCCACCAGGCCACTACAGCTTGTTTGTATTGACTTTTGGTCAGCGGAGGATGCAAGGAATAATTCGGTCGATGTGCTGGTGGTGACCGACCACTTTACAAGGATGGCCCAGGCATTCCCCTGCAAGGATCAATCAGCAAAGCAGGTGGCGAGAGTCCTCTGGGACAAGTTCTTCTGTGTATTCTGGTTTCCAGAACGTATCCACAGTGACCAATGAGCTAGTTTTGAGAGTCAACTGATCAGCGAGCTACTTAGAGTCTCTGGTATTAGGAAATCACACACCACACCGTATCACCCTATGGGTAACGGGAGTGTGGAACGTTTTAATAGGACCCTTGGCAATATGATCCGTGCACTTGCTCCAGACACAAAAGCCAATTGGCCAAGACGTCTTCAGACCCTCACATGCATGTACAACAGCTCAGTTCATGAGACAACAGGATATGCGCCTTTTTATTTGATGTTTGGACGGACTCCTCGTCTGCCAGTCGATGTCCTTTTCCGTACTGTTCTGAATGATCCAGCTGTGGTCAGCTATGACAAGTATGTTGCATCTCTGACGAAAGATCTACAAGATGCTATGTTAATAGCTCAGGAACATGTCATGAAAGAACAGCACCGTCACACTGAGATCTACAACAGGAGAGTCAAGGGCCCTACCATTGAAGTTGGTGACCGTGTATTAATGGCTAACAAAAAGGAAAGAGGAAAGAGGAAGACTGCAGATCGTTGGGAATCCACTGTGTACACTGTAGTAGACAGGAACACCGAAACACACACTTACAGGATATGTGACACAGTCTCTGGACGGGAGAAAGTCGTGCACCGTAATCTGTTGATGTTGGTTAATTTCCTGCCTGTGGAAAACACAAGTGAGATCTATGACCCAGTCTCATCTTTGTCTTCTGTTCAGCAGTCAAACCCAAGTGAGGACTCAGTGTCAATAGTGAGACAAAGTCATTTGGCGTGACGACATGAGTGAGGACTGTGATGATCTAATTTCTAGCCCGGGAATTCAGGGAGAACGGATGGGACGAACAGAGGGAGAGAGAGTTGAATCTGATTCCATAACTGTTCCAGGGCAAGTGGATTCTGAGGGACGAACTGTAGAGTGGATTGCACTATCACCATTCCCTGATACCCCGCAAGCTGAGTCAGCTGATAATGGAGGAATAGAATCAGTTCCTCTTGTCTCTCAAAGTGACCCGGTAATGTCTGAGGACCAGACAGGAGACCAGTCCATAGCCTCTGACTCTACACCTGTGGCTAGCACTGACGTTAGTACAGCTGTTGCCAGCAATGTGGATGGACAGACTATCTGTTGTGACATAGATGGACTCACACACACAGAGACTGATGGACAGACTGTCGTAACACAGACAAACAAAACTAATGACATGAACAATGTTGACACAGTAGCTTCTGTTTTACAGTCTGAAAATCCTAGTACGTTCACACAGGTGAGGTCTAGATTTGGTCGCATTCTCAAGCCAGTTGACAGACTAATTCAAACTATGTCAAGGCAAGATATTGTTCACACACATCCGTCTATGCAGACTATCTGCAGGTCAGTGTTTCAGGTTTTTCATGAGTAGACTTAGAGTTGAGGTCATACACAAGTTTAGTAACATTGGTTATATGGTCCAAGCTTCTCTGATGAGCTTTATGGAGAATTTCTATTTGTTTTTGTTTTGTTATCTTCTCTTTTCCTGGAGGCTTTAGTACCTGTGTACTTTTGTGTGTATAAGTGGGTCTTGTGGGGTGTATAAGGCACCCTACTGCCAGTGGTTGGTTGGAGAGTTTGCGCACCTCTTCTTCCACTTCATCCTTATTGGATACCTTTGGGTTGGCTGTCCTGTAATTGGTGACCTTCTGTCTAGTGTTAGAAAGTAGTGTACTTTTTGCCTTTGGAAGTACTGTGGGGTTGCTGCTCAAATTTGGTGAAATTCAGGGGAGGTGGGTGTAACAGAGTTAGAAATGTAAGTTAGTGTTTGTATGTGATTTTCACCGTAATTAAGCAGCTGTACTGAGTTTGGTGTTTTGGAGCCTCCCTTTGGAGAAATGGTGTACTGCAGCTCTGCTGCGTTTTGTCCTTGTTTTGTTGCCATACCCGATCAGAAGCGGGATGCTTTACATCGGGTAGGTTCACTGTATAAAGCACTCTCACTTTGTTTTAATGATATAACTGTAAAATGCCGGTTAAAGTTGAAAACTTCGACATATGATCTGTGTTATATTATTTTACATGTATTGTTAAGATTCGGGTGCAATTTCGGCAACTTAGAGAAAGTTTATTAATGCTTTCATTATGACCACGATTTCATACACTCTGAGACTAGCGTGGCTAGCTGTAAACTCCGCTAGCAACTAGCCATGTATTCAGTGTATTTCTTTTTTTTTCTATGTGCAGATGCTGTTATATGTACACCAGTGCCTGAAGGCATGTTTTGTTCTGATTTTTCCAAAGGTATGTTCCTTCATATGTTAAATGTGAATTAGTTTCAGAATGAGGAAATATTTTCCTGTGTTTATTTTTCTTAAGTTTATTTTATACCCTTCTTGTATGCTAAAGGTGTATCCCTCTGTATGAATGTTTCTTTTGTAACAATTTACCAAAGAGATCAGAAGCGGGATGCTTTACATCGGATGCTGTTATATGTACACCAGTGCCTGAAGGCATGTTTTGTTCTGATTTTTCCAAAGATTCTCAAAAAGGAATAAATGTGAGAAAAGCCAGTTCTGGTTTCAGTCCCTTCACTGCCTGACCACCGTTACACGTCATCTGACCAATCACCGCCGATTAGCGTCACGCAAAGGAGGGGTTTGGACAAATGAGTCGTCAAACGAATCATTAGGGAGTCGGTGAGCAAATCAGGTAAAAATAAATGCATATTATAAGACAACAAAAGTGTTTTTTTGTCATTGCATGCATGTAAAACTGTTGTTGGGGACTCCCAGAACATTATTAGGAACATTTTAAATGCCATAATAGGTACCCTTTAAAGAAGTCAAGTCAATAGTTCATGTTTTTGCCCTTCGAAATACTATAATAATTAAATGACGTAACTAAAAGTGAGACTATGTGTATCGTGATGCATTATTATTCTGCTAGTTAAAAATTTATTATCATGCAGTAACTTACAATATTGCTCTGAGCTTGTGCGTGTGACAGTGATTCATGTGCATACATGTCAGTCAGCATGGCATCGCACATCTGGGCATTTTAAAGTAACACTAAGTAGTTTTTCAACCTTCATAATATATTTCCAAGACCCTTGTGATGGTACATCGACTAAAAATAAGTTAAATGACTCGTCTGCCATAGCCTGACGGGGTCTGTGTCGCTTTTACTGGCACTATGTAACTTCAGGTTACGGTTAGGAACCCGTGCACAAAAAGAACTACAAAATTCGACTGCTTTACGTCAAGCGCTACAATAGTCATTATTTCGTTTTTCTTCGTTTCTGATGTCGCAATACATCATCCTTTCCTGAAATCATGTAACATACTCTACCTTGTCTGTGGACATCGTTCATTCTAAAGCTGGTGCTGGGTAAACAGCGAGCGTGCGTGCGCCAGTAGGCTAAATTATTTACGACAGCGGCAATGGACAATTTCGTTTCCAACCAGTAGAGCGACCGAAGAGGAAAAGTTACTTGGTGTTACTTTAACATGGGGGAGATACAGATTCAACTCACTTTTGCAGCCTGCCTCAAGCGGCCAGTAATTGCAGTTTAATTCGCTTCCGTATTGGTTTCAAGAGAGAGACGGGGAGGTTGCCGCTTGGCAGCAACAAAGCATCAAACGACAGTTGCGCAGTAATACTAATGTAATGCGCTCACAGGTGTATGTTGAGTAATTTACAACGACTTTGAACGTAGCTCAACCAATCAGAATCAAGGACTGGAACTATAAAATAGTTTTATAACATTTATTTGTATAATTGAAATATATTCCTTTGGTTTAAAGAACAATTATAATGTACGAGTCTGTATATATAGAAAGACTCATAGCTCCCATCAAACAAGTCTATAATTGTGAGTGTGATATTGCTCAATTTCATCTGCTTTAAAATGTACCATATTACAACACAGCAGGCATTGTATTTCATTTAAGAGTTGATACTTATGTAAATGAACAACCATTTTCTCAGTGCTGACCTTAATATACTTTCCTTGTGGTCAATGTCTATCAGTCCAGTGTAGCCACAGTCCAGGATATCTTTTGTGTAGTTGGACAGGTCAGATGCATCTTCAATCTACAAGTAAAATTTTACCTTTATTAAATAGTAACAATCATGGTTCACAGCTTAATTTTAAAGCAAAACCAATTTGTCAGTGGCTTTATAATATGATAACACCAAACTAATTTACTTGTAGACAATAATTAATAGAGAACTTGTATCTAATGAAATTAAGTAAACCAGACCTACCATTTTGATTAGTGGTGATATCTCTGTGTCATATACACCATTCCAAACTTTTCTTTTATCTGCAATGATTTAGAAGGAATTGTGTGAATATAAAGTTAGTAAACCCAAAATCCAATGGTAAGACATACTTGAACAGCTCATTATCCAGATCATTGAGGGAGTACTTCGGTGTTTTTCCTTTCTTCGCATCACCTTCAAAGAGACGTTTTTCAATGCCAGCAACCATAGCTGAATCCAGGAAAAAAGATTAAATATCATTAGGCTAGAGAGAGGGGCATTGAAAAACAGCACAGCTGTGATATTTCAAATACAGACCATGTATTTTTAGAATAATGAAATCTAGGAATATGAATATATATATAATAAAAAAATTAACATGTCAACTAAATGCATGATTAAAGCAAACTACACACTGGGCAGAAACTCTTTCCTCAGTGCCCCTGTGTCAACTCCTGGCTCTCCCAGGAAGATGATTTTCAAGGGATTGACAGGGCTTCCCGTTTTTTGACGTTTCCACAGCTTCAGACCTCTCTCAACCATGTTGTCTCGTGACACACAGATTTCAAAGGTCTTTGTGGTATTTATCTGTGCTGCTGCATGACGAATCACATCCTCCTCACTGGGAAAAATAAAATATAAATATATATAATATTATATATATATATAATACGCCAAAATGAACATAGTCAGGTAGTTTACCATGAGATATGATCCAAATCAGAGCAGGGTATTTTTTCTGGCACTCCATCTAGACTGTTTTTTGTTTAAAAGCAAAAATATAATAATTGATACATACTCAGGTTATAAACATTTCACCACTTTTAAACATTTTCAAACACTTCAGCAACAGTGTAAACACAGAATAAAGAAATATTACACCCAAAAATTATCACTCAACCTCATGCCATTTGACCAGAGAAACGCACAAGGATTTTTTTTTTTTATGAAGATATTTTTCTTCAACATTGCCAGATTTAATTTGGTCTTTGTATATGGTTTAATTTTGTAAGTGAATAAATAGTTACATTTTGACCTGTTCATCATACAGTGATCATATTCAGAGAACAACATTTATAACTAGGTGTTATTTATTTTAAGCTTTATTGCGAGTCACTATTACCATTCATTACCTTTCTCCACAAAAGCTGGCATGCAATTCTAAGTCAGAAACTGGAAAGGTTCCTGTGCATATTGGGCACTGGGTCTCAAGTGCCTAAAAGTTAAAGACAAAATGTTGGGAGGGTCAATTCTGTAGAAGTAATTGATAATTGACAATGGCTATGTTTACATGCAACCAAATAATTCATTAGTAATCGGATTTAATTCGATTTAGTTCGATCCGAATGATTGATCGGATTGAAATGGGTGGTTTATTCCTTTTCTAATCCGATTGAGAGAACATGCATGTAAACACTTGATCGGATTGAAAACCAAAACTGGAAAGGACTGCGTGTGTGCAATGATGTAGAAATGGCGCACTGACGTATGATAAATGAGCTGCAGTTGTTCTTAAATAAAATGTCACACAAATGACTGTTTTTCTAAAAGTCCTCTACACTCATCATCTGTGAAGTAGAGGACATTGTTCCATCAGTCAATCGTTCATACTCTCATCCTCAGACACTTTATTTTTGCCATTTTTACTGTTTGATAAATATAAGCAGCACAGCCTAACAGTTCATGTGCTCATCGTTTCCCAATCAGAACCCGAAATAGATAAATATGTCTGCTCTTTAAAACAAAGAAAATAAGCAATGTAGGAGAATGGAATGCACAAACAGCAGGAAACGCTGTATATTCATGCAGTGAGCGCATTTAAAATAATCGATCATGATTTGAAACTTGTGGTACATTAACGCACACATCAACCCGATCACTTATGTATCGTTGTTGTAAACTATGTTCGGATTCATCAATCAGAATGACTTCATTCTAGTTGAAACAAAAGGTGTTATGTAAACACAGCCAATGTTAAATGTAGCTTTTGGTAGTGTACCTCCTGAGGGTGATGTATAACATTAAATGATGTTGTCTCCTCTATAAACACCAAATCTTCTTCCTGCAAAGAGAAAAGAAAAATGTAAAACATAATTAGAAGTCAGGGGCATATTGAAATGTGGTTGTGAATGTGTTAAATGTGCCCTAGAATGGGGTTATTTTATAATAATAATAATAATAATAATTCTACATTTATATAGCGCTTTTCTGGACACTCAAAGCGCTTTACACAGAAGGGGGGGAATCTCCTCATCCACCTGGATGATGCGACGGCAGCCATATTGCGCCAGAACGCTCACCACACACCAGCTTACTGGTGGAGAGGAGACAGTGATGAAGCCAATCAGTATATATGGGGATGATTAGGAGGCCATGATGGGCAGAGGCCAAGGGGCAAATTTGGCCAGGATGCCAGGGTTACACCCCTACTCTTTCGAAAGACATCCTGGGATTTTTTGTGACCACAGAGAGTCAGGGCCTCGGTTTAACGTCTCATCCGAAGGACGGTGCTCTTTGACAGTATAGTGTCCCCATCACTAACTGGGGCGTTAGGACCCACACAGACCACAGGGATAGCGCCCCCTGCTGGCCTCACTAACACCTCTTCCAGCAGCAACCTGCTTTTCTCAGAAGGTCTCCCATCCAGGTACTAACCAGCCTCAGCCCTGCTTAGCTTCAGTGGGCAACCAGTCTTGGGCTACAGGGTGATATGGCTGCTGACAATTTTATTATTTTACAATGTTTCCTGGGTTGCCCTTATAGTGTTAGTATGTTTTTTAGGTCAAAAATAGTCATAATTTAGAAATAAAAGGCATTTTTCCTAGCCTGATTTTAGCCTCTGATTTGAACAATCTGTTTGAAGGGGCGTGTCTGCTGTGAGACTTCAGTGTAACCGGGCCACTGCTGTGATTGGCTGACATGCGTGCATATGAAATAGCTACGTATTACATGTCTCTTGAATTGTCACAGTGTCTGGTTGTGTTTCCCTTGTTTGTCACTAGAGGTCCTCGTTATCACGGTGTCCTTCACTATTGACTTCATTTCCCAGCATTCTGTCTGTCACTGTCACTCATCAGTTCATTACACTCAGCTGTTCCCCGTCATCATTTCCCTACTACATCCTCCTCTGTGACCTCCACGGGTCCCGCGAAACTTGACCAACGGGGTCCCCTTAAATAAATCCCTTCTCTCCCGCTCGGGGGCTGGGGAAGAGATATTAAAGAACATACCGCTGGATCTTGAGTTGACGGATTCGTTCTGTCAAGACACACACGGGACAGAAGATCCAATTTGCAGCAGTTTATTAATATAAGGGTAATCCAAATCGTAGTCTTCCAGGCAGGGGTCAAATCCAAATAATCAAACCAAACATGAAAACAAAACACAAACCAACAAGAAAACCGACCAAGGAAGTGGTGACATCTAACAACGAATCCGTACACATACTTCTTCTTCTCTAGGATTAATGGCGGGTCGCAACCATCTTTGTTCAGGTGCATACCAGCATAGACATCATATAGGTAGACGCCCTATTGAGTGCTACTGCCTATTGGCACGGACGAGAATTGGCGCCGCCATCTTAAACCGGTCATCCGCTCCGCTCAGTGTAATCTGAATGGCAGGTGAAATGAGCTGTCAGCGCATTAAATTAATCATATCTCACTGAATACTGAACTGATTTTCACGCGTTTTTTTTTCCTGCAAAGGTAATTCATGTAGCTATGATACAGGACTATGGTTCGGCGTATTTTAATATCCATAGTAGGCTTAACAGTAATATAATATTCTGATATAAGTTATAAAGTGACCAGACACAATATGTGTGATGAAGGATATAATGTATTTGATAAATCACACACTATAAATATAATAAAGAAGCAGAAACAGATAGTTGCAGTAAAGTAAGATATTTTAATAAGTTGAAGAAACAATTTATGGTATGTGACAAGCACATACACACGAACAGACACACAAACAAACAAACACGAACAGACAGTCTCTCTCTCTCTCTCTCTCTCTCTCTCTCTCTCTCTCTCTCTCTCTCTCTCTCTCTCTCTCTCTCTCTCTCACACTCACACACACACACACACACACACACACACACACACACATACACACACACACACACACACACACACACAGCAGCCGCGAATCCACCGAATGCAGCCACCTGTAATAAAAATTGAGAAGATCGCTTTTCAACGTGTTTGCATCAGTAATTTCTATTAAATTCGGACAACATTAAGCCTATACTTTTTTTATTGTATGTGGATGTGGGAGGGGAAAATGTCGAGACCAAAGCCCTATTCGGATTAACTTTACAAGGGTAGCTGGAGTAAGTTAATGATGTAATTTTACCACAGGACTTCTGTAATATCAATAGCCAAATCGCATGTGATAAGATATAGGTTATCAATAAAACTAGAAGTTGGAGGGGTAACTCAATTTGTGCATCGCTGTCATGCGTGTATTAACGTTACATTGCTTCCTGATATCATGTGCGCAAACACAAATAACCTATACAACAGGGCAGTTGAATGCTTATCTGATAACCTAGAAGCTCTTGTAATTATTACTTTACTTCACCTCTCCATGCCGGGTGAACACCGGCTGATGCAGTAAACAGCATTTCACAACGATTTCAGTACAGTAATAGCAAATATCCTTGCTCCTTCTCAATTATCTGGTAATATTCTATTCACAAAATACAACCAATAATACGGTAATATTAAGACTTACTTGTGAAAAGCCCTATTTTCGATGGTCCGGCGATTAGAACAGGAAAATGCTCCACAAAGCTCGGGCATCTAATCTGCTGCCACGCAATGAAACTAGGAATACGACCGGTTCAAGATGGCGGCCGGATTTCTCGGTTTCCAGCGGCCAATAGGGCTTCTAGTCTCTATATGATTTCTATGCATACCACCACCTACTGTACCGGAGTGTGTAATTTCAAGGTTTTAGTACATAGTATTTATAAAAAAAAAAAAAAAAAAATAAATAAATAAAAAAAAAACACTATATGATATGATCTAATCGTGTATATTTAAGAAATTTAAATACAGCTTTGCAGCACTCCCTTGTTTCTTCACTCATCCCTAAAATCCCTTCTAAATTCCATCCCCGTCCTAATTCATATATCTTGTTACGTAAGATGTTCCTCTCAGCATCATATTTGCTACACTTCATGATGACATGCTCAACATTTTCAGGCACATTACAAACCTAACATTTATCAGACATACATTTTGCCATTAAAAACAGCGTTGATTTTAACCCAGTATGCCCAAACCTTAATCTTGAAAAAATATGACTTCTTCACTTCTACATTTACCTTTGAAACCCTTCACATTAATTGATTTTTGTATGCTGTAATAATGTCTCCCTTTAGTGTCTGTGTCCCACTTCTTCTGCCATACATCTCTCACTGCTTTCCTAATTAATGATTTGGCCTCTCCTTTTCCAAAGGGAACTTTCATTATTTCATCATCTTTTAATTTCAATGCTGACTTTGCAATCTCATCTGCTTTCTCAACACCAACATGTGCAGGCACCCAAACAAATTGCACATCAATTCCAGCTCTTTGTATTCTCAGCATTATTGTACATATTTCAATCAATAAATCATCTCTTCCTGTATTTTTGGAATTCAAACTATGTAGGACGGCAGTGGAGTCTGAACAAATGACAACTCTCTCCGATCTCACCTCTTCTATCCACTGTAACCCTAAAATAATAGCAACCATTTCTGCTGTATATACAGATAATTTATCATTAATTCTTTTACATATAACTACATCAAACTCAGGTATATATGCTCCTGATCCTACATGTTCAGTCTCTGGATCTTTTGATCCGTCAGTAAATATGAGCATATAATTATAATAATTATTCTTCACATACTCTCGAACCAAATATACAAGATTATCTACATTACTTTCACTCCATTATTTCTTCTTCTCAAGAAGCTTTTGATCATTGCCCAAATGTCACCCAGTTTAACTTCTCTACCAATGGAGGAGCAGAATTGCCTCCATGCATTCCTCTTGGATGACTTGATTATTTTCCGTGCCATAGCTCTCTTCCTTTGATAGTCAATCAGATTATCTTTCTTAAATTCTGAATGCATGATTTCTGTTTTTATAGCATTTTTACATTCATCATTCCACCATGGAACTATTTTCTTTTTCTCATTCACTGTACTCTTAGGAATGCAGGTTGTTGCAGCAGTAATAATCATGGAAGTCACTGCTACTGCGCAACTATTTATATCACCCTCCATTGATATTTTGTCCGTATACTCAATACAAAGTTCTCTGAATTTTTCCCAGTTAGCTTTATGAAAGCACCATCTCTCTATTACATAACCCTCCTGCACATACATATCAAAGTTCATAGAACATACTATTGGAAAGTGATCACTCCCTATGTTGGTATCATTTTTAACATGCCATTCACATAAATTACTCATATTTACAGATACTAAAGTAAGGTCTATACAAGAAACTGTATTTCTTGTAACATTAACCCTGGTACCTCTTCCATCATTAAGGCAAGACAGTGATCTCTCCTCGATTAGTTATTCAACTACTTCTCCATTAATGTCTGTATGGTCACTTCCCCACAAAGTATTGTGAGCATTAAAGTCTCCACACCATATTTCTCTTCTATCAACACTTTCTGAGATCTCATAAAAAGTTTGCATTGATAATTTTTTGCACGGATTATAAAAGTTGACTGATATTTCCTCTGGGACTACACATTTCTATTACTACACATTCATACTCATTTGGAACTGTTACGTTGGTCAGCCTGTTTGTCTGTGCTGTTCTTTCTCGCTGTCTCTCTCCCCATAGGTCACGTGATGTCTCGCCAGCTGCGAGTGGGCGGGGCCTACTACTATAAGGACGCCGAGATCAACATCCGCTCTCTCTCTCACACTCGAGCGGACGCTCTCACTTTCACTTCCACTCCTGAGTCGTCTCAGACGGCAGAGCGCGCGTTCTCCAGAAGGCTCTCATGCGCTCGTCTGGATGTCCTCTCTATAGAGGCTTCGACATGATCAGCGTCATGTTTCATGTTTCTTCTTTATGCCGTTCTTAGCGGGACGCCCGCGTATGTACCATGTCCGACCCGTTTTTCTTTTGTTTCAAGCTGGTGGTATTGGTGATGGGTTATCACATTATTTAGTGTAGGTTTAGTTAGAACAGAAGTCAGCGGACCCGGAAGACTCACCGGAAACATTGTCTTTCTTTTTGGACGGGAGGCAGGAGAGAGCTTTGATCCGGAAGACAGCTGTGAGCAGGGTTTTCTTTCTGTTTGTTTTACTATTCATTTTGCCGCCATGCTTTCTTTGTGATTCAATTGTTTATTATTTAAATCTTTGACAATAAATTACTTTTGTATTGTCATTTGACGCTTGAGGTGTCGTTTCTTTTATGTGTTATGTTGTCCCTGTTTAAACTCATTTAGTGGGCACGTAACATATAAATGGGGGCTCGTTTTGCCGGGTTTTGGACCATATTTATTTATTCATTCTTCCCGATTTTTCCCTTGGTAAAAATCTCTTTTCGGGGTGGTCGTGCTGCGCGCTGTGTGAGAGCGCTCTTTGTTTTTTTTTTCCTTTCGACTTTTGCCTATTTAGGGAATTTTGAATCACTCGCAATGTTTGATTTAGACGCGTTTATTCTCGCTCCTTCGCAAGAGTTGTTGTTAACGATTACACGTGATGACCTTGTTAGAATCGCTGGCCACTATAAACTTGAAGTGAGTGGTAGCCCTTCCAAGGCTGATCTGCAGGATATGCTTGTGGAAAAGTTGCGAGAACTGGGTGAGTTTGGAAAAGTGTCTCCTGAAGTATCTGCATCACCTGATCTGGGTAAGTGTTTTCCTGTTGATCCTTCACCTTCACCTACTAAAGCAGCACTAGAATTGAAACGTTTACAGTTAAGAGAAAAGGAAATTGAATGGGAACGCGAGAAAACTAGATTAGAGGCTGATAGGCAGGTAGTACGAGAACGAGAAAAAAGAGAACACGAATTTCGATTGAAAGATCTTGAATTTGCACAAGCCTTACGCATTAAAGAACTCGAATTGAAAGCTCGTGAGGCTGGTGTTGCATTTAAGCCAGATCAGTTTGACATAGCTCGTAACATTCGCCTCGTTCCACCTTTTAATGAGAGCGAAGTTGATAAGTTTTTTGCACATTTTGAGCGTGTGGCAACAACATTTAAATGGCCCAAGGAAATTTGGACCATGACTTTACAATGTGTCTTTACTGGGAAAGCGCAGGAAGCTTATTCCTCATTAACTCTTGAAGATGCAGCAGATTACGAAAAAGTTAAACATGCCGTTTTACGCATTTATGCTCTTGTGCCTGAGGCTTATCGACAAAAGTTCCGTAGTTATCTTAAACCTGAGGCTCTTACTTATGTCGAATATGTTAGAGAAAAAGAAATGTTGTTTGATCGCTGGCTTGGTTCACAAGAAGTAACCACTTTTCAATCTCTTCGTGATTTGATTATTCTTGAAGATTTTAAGAATGGTCTTCCTCAGATAGTCGCTACCCATGTAAGTGAGCATAAAAATCTGACTCCTGCTCGCGCAGCCGTGCTGGCTGACGAGTATGTGCTCACACATAAGCGTGTCCTTCCTAATTTAAAACTTTCGCAAAATGTCTCGGGTCATTCAAATATGTCTAAAATGTCTAAAGAGACCGTGCCTGTTTCTGCTCGCTCTCCAGATCGCCGCCCGTCGGGGTCTAGTGTTACCGTTCCGACCGGCACCTACTGTAAGAAACGTGGTCATGTTCTGTCTGAGTGTTATACTCTAAAGCGTAAAAACAGGGGGACAAGTCAGCCCGCTTCTTACAGATCAGAGGTGGGGTTGTGCGTTTCAAATTTGCATGTGAGTAGGAACGACACTAATTCGGGTAAGCACGGTTTTGAGCCATTTGTGATTGAGCCATCAATGGATTTGTGATTGAGCCATCAATGGATGGTTTTGTCTCTTTGCCCGGTGAGTGTTTAAAAACTCCGGTAAAAATTCTGCGAGATACTGGCGCTTCACAGAGTTTTATTTTGCGAGATGTATTGCCTTTCAGTGATGAGACTTTTACTGGTGATAGCATTCTTGTGCGTGGATTTGAAATGGGCCATGTTAATGTCCCTTTGCATGAGATTTCTCTTACGTCTGACTTAGTTACTGGCAACGTTACCGTGGGCGTACGCCCCTCCTTGCCCATTGAAAATGTAGCGATGCTACTGGGTAATGATTTGTGTGGGGGAAAAGTTTTGCCTTGCCCCATAGTGTCTCATGCACTTCCAAAAACATGTACAGATGATTTGTCCATTAACTTCCCTGAAGTTTTTTCCTCTAGCGTCGTTACTCGAGCCATGGCGAGAAAGGAACTAGAGAATGGAATTGAGGAACAGCTTGACCTTAGCGATACTTTTATTGCTCGACCTTCACTCTCTAGCGATAGTGAGTTACTTTTGAATTCTTATTCACTGTCGTTGTCTTCCGTTGTTCCTAATTTGTCTACGAATCGAGAGCAGCTTATTAAGGAACAGGAAATTGACCCATCTCTGTCTTCTTTTTTTTCAGAAGCTATGTCTGAAGAAGATATTGAGCATACGCCGCATGGCTATTTTTTACGAGATGGTGTCTTAATGCGCAAGTGGAGACCTCTTATGGCCTCAGCGCAAGATGAGTGGAGAGTTCGTTTTCAAGTTGTTGTACCAGTTGCTTTACGTGATAAGGTTCTGTGTTTAGCTCATGACCATCACTTGGCAGGTCATCTTGGCGTAAATAAAACTGCCGACAGAGTTCTACGCCATTTTTTTTGGCCAGGTATGAAGAGAGACGTTGTGAGATACTGTCGAACATGTCATTTGTGTCAGGTTACTGGTAAACCTAACCAGGTGATTCCGCCTGCGCCTTTACAGCCGATTCCGGTTGCTTTTGAGCCTTTTGAAAATATTATATTGGACTGCGTTGGTCCATTGCCTCGAACAAAAACTGGGAATCAATGGTTGCTTACCATAATGTGTAGCTCGACTCGTTTTCCAGAAGCTGTTCCACTCTGCAAAATCACAGCTCCTGTCATCATCAAAGCCCTGATGGTTTTCTTCTCTCTTTTCGGCCTCCCAAAAACAGTGCAGACAGACCGCGGCACCAATTTTATGTCTCGTGTGTTCGCACAAGTTATGCGTCAGCTCGCGGTCCACCATGTTACATCCAGCCCGTACCGTCCGCAGACTCAAGGTGCACTCGACAGGTTCCATCAAACTTTGAAGAGTATACTCAAGTGTTTTTGCCTCGAGTTCCAGCGTGATTGGGATGAAGGGGTTCCGTCTGCTCTTTTTGCTGTGCGCGAGGTAGTACAGGAGAGTTTGGGTTTTAGCCCGTCGGAGCTGGTTTTCGGACACACGGTTCGTGGACCTTTAAAGCTGTTGAAGGAGTCTTGGCTTGCTGAGCCTAAAGATTCTCTCAGTTTGACAGATTATGTGTCTAAGATGCGTAGCAGACTCAGTCGTGCATGCCAGTTGGCTAGAGATAATCTAGGGGTCTGTCAGAAGAGAATGAAGCAGAGATTTGATCAGAGGGCTGTTTCTCGAAGTTTCAGTCCTGGGGATAAAGTTCTCGTGTTGATTCCTGGGTTGGGTTCTGCTTTGCAAGCTCGTTACAGCGGTCCCTATCGTGTCGAACGACGGGTGAGTGATTTAAACTATGTGATCTCTACCCCAGATCGGAAGAGAAAGACTACGCTGTGTCACATTAACCGTCTGAAGCTGTTCTGTGATCGAGGAGAAGGTTCAATTTCGGAGCTCAAGTCGATATCTACTTCAGTTAATAGAAATGATGTTCGCACGCCAAAAGTGGCGCTGTCCAAGAAGTGTGGTGCTGAAGTTGCTGCTTCGCTGGCAGTGACGGCACAAGTTGAGAATGTGTCTCCGTCGGTACAACAGGGCGCTGTGTTTTCTACTTTGTTGGAAGATGAGGGTCGTATTCCCTCGAGGGAGGTTATTGAAGGGAGAATGAAGAATTCTGAGGTTCTTAAGGAGTTGGATTTATTTTTGTCTAATTTATCCACCTTGGAACGTAACGACTTAGTCTCTCTCTTTAAGCGGTATGAGAACCTGTTTCCTGATGTGCCTCATCGGACAACAAAAATTGAACATGACATTGATGTGGGCGCTACATGCCCCATTAAATAACATCCTTATCGTGTAAATCCACATAAAAGATTGTTGTTTTCAAATGAGGTGAAGTTCATGCTGAGAAACGGCATTGCAGAGTCTAGTAATAGTCCGTGGAGTTCGCCCTGTGTACTGGTTCCAAAGAGTGATGGTTCCACACGGTTTTGCACGGATTTTAGGAGGGTGAATGCTGTCACAAAGCCTGACAGTTACCCCTTACCGCGCATTGACGATTGTGTTGATCGTCTGGGTGCCGCTGTGTTCGTCAGTAAAATTGACCTATTGAAAGGTTACTGGCAGGTTCCGTTGACGCTCCGTGCCAAGGAGATCTCAGCCTTTGTGACACCCGATCACTTCCTGCAGTACACCGCTATGGCCTTCGGCCTTCGAAACGCTCCTGCCACCTTTCAAAGGCTTATCAACAGCGTTCTTGAAGGGGTGTCCAACTGCGAGGCCTATTTAGATGATTTGATCATCTATAGTGACACCTGGTTTTCGCATTTAGTCCATCTTTCTACTGTGTTTGGCAGGTTGTCCGAAGCTAATTTGACCATTAATCTCGCTAAGTGTGAGTTTGGCCAGGCCACTGTGGTGTATCTGGGTAAAGTGGTTGGTCGTGGGCAGGTGCGCCCTGTCCAGTCTAAAGTGGAGGCGATTCTGAATTATCCTCCTCCTACCACCCGCCGGGAACTCCGTCGCTTCTTGGGCATGGTCGGCTACTACCGCTCGTTTTGTAAGAACTTCTCTGTTCTTGCCTCACCTCTCACTGATTTGCTGAGTCCGAAGGTGTCTTATATCTGGACTTCACGGAGTCAAGCTGCTTTCGACTCTATAAAAGCACTGTTGACTACTGCGCCTGTGCTAGCCGCTCCTAATTTTTCTCTGCCTTTTTCCATCGCTGTTGACGCGAGTGATCTGGGAGCGGGAGCTGTTCTCCTGCAACATGACGGGAATGGTCTTGAACACCCTGTCTGTTTTTTCTCGCGTAAGTTTACCCGCTGTCAGCGGGCTTATTCGACAATAGAAAAGGAGGCCCTTGCTCTAGTGCTTGCCTTTCAGCACTTCGAGGTCTATGTCGGAGGTGCTTTGTGTCCGGTGGTGGTCTATACAGACCTTTGGTTTTTCTTGATCGCATGAGAAATTCCAACCAACGTTTAATGCGGTGGAGTTTGATTCTTCAAGGTTGCAACTTGGAGATTAGACATATTCGAGGACGTGACAATGTAGTTGCAGATGCATTGTCTCGTGCTTGTTGAAAATTTCCTAAATAAATTGCTTATTTTTTTTTCTTCTTTCCTATTTTAGTTCAGCATGTTTTGGAGTCCTTGCTGATTGTGGGTTTGTAAATGTTATTTTCTGGTTATTGGTTGATTTAACCCCAATTTATTTTCTTAAGGGTGGGGGTGTTACGTTGGTCAGCCTGTTTGTCTGTGCTGTTCTTTCTCGCTGTCTCTCTCCCCATAGGTCACGTGATGTCTCGCCAGCTGCGAGTGGGCGGGGCCTACTACTATAAGGACGCCGAGATAAACATCCGCTCTCTCTCTCACACTCGAGCGGACGCTCTCACTTTCACTTCCACTCCTGAGTCGTCTCAGACGGCAGAGCGCGCGTTCTCCAGAAGGCTCTCATGCGCTCGTCTGGATGTCCTCTCTATAGAGGCTTCGACATGATCAGCGTCATGTTTCATGTTTCTTCTTTATGCCTTTCTTAGCGGGACGCCCGCGTATGTACCATGTCCGACCCGTTTTTCTTTTGTTTCAAGCTGGTGGTATTGGTGATGGGTTATCACATTATTTAGTGTAGGTTTAGTTAGAACAGAAGTCAGCGGACCCGGAAGACTCACCGGAAACATTGTCTTTCTTTTTGGACGGGAGGCAGGAGAGAGCTTTGATCCGGAAGACAGCTGTTAGCAGGGTTTTCTTTCTGTTTGTTTTACTATTCATTTTGCCGCCATGCTTTCGTTGTGATTGAATTGTTTATTATTTAAATCTTTGACAATAAATTACTTTTGTATTGTCATTTTGACGCTTGAGGTGTCGTTTCTTTTATGTGTTATGTTGTCCCTGTTTAAACTCATTTAGTGGGCACGTAACAGGAACATTTACCCTTCTATATGCTAAAGTATCTTTAATAAATGTTATACATCCTCCACCTTGTTTTCCAATTCTGTCACATCTAATCGAACTGTATCCTGATATAACAAATTCCAATTAAGGGTTTAGGCAAGTTTCTTGTATACACATAACATCTGGTCTAACTTCCAGATCATTTACAACCTTCTTGAACTCTTGTCCATTTGCAATTAAACTTCTGGCATTCCATTGGAGGATATAAAATACCATATAAATGCTAATCACCTTGAGACACTCCATCATAATTATTCGGGTTCAACATCTCATGAATCAGTTCAGCTGTAACTTCCGTAATCCCCAGTATTTCTATGGCTGCCTCTACTATTGTCTTGATTCTATCACTTTTTTTCTTTTGCTGAATTGCCACATTTACAGTCTTGCAGATGAAAGCAACAAAGTTGGTTTTACCCACAATCAACATATCTTCTAGGGGTGTGCAATATATATCGTTTGCGATAATATCGTATTTGTTGTTAAAACGATATGCAAAATCATATTATCGAGTATGTCACTCATTTTCAGAAACCAATCAAAACGCTGCATCAATTGTTCACGCATTGACGGCGCGCAAGGGTGCACACGTGACACGTGCATTCAGAGCGTGCAGTGCTTAAGAGAAGTTATGATGAGCAAAGAAACTGTGAGAGAAGAAGATATTCAAACACCAGCAAACTCACAATCCACGCTAGATTTAATTCCTAGACGTGGGTCGTCATCACTAGCATGGAGGTGGTTTGGTTTTGAAAGGTCAGATATTAGTCAAAAGACGCCGATCTGCAAAATGTGCCGAAAATCGGTCACAGTCAAAAGCAGCTCGACGACCAATCTCTTTCATCATCTTCGAACTACCCACCGCACTGAATATGAGGATTATGAAAAGCTTCGCGAGTCAGCCGAACACGACGCGCCTGCAGCTGACATGGTAAAATCAAAAAAACACACGGAACAAACTTTGGCCGATTCATTTACCAAGAGAGTTCCTTACGACAGAAAAAGCGGCAGATGGCAAGATATAACAAACGCTGTCACCAATTACATTGCCAGAGAAATGGTGCCAATTCAAGTGGTTGAGAGAGATGGTTTTAAACATCTTTTAAAGACGTTCGACCCAAGATACACACTGCCCGGACGAAAATACTTCAGTGAAACAGCGCTGCCTAAATTGTATGAATCATGTCGCCAAACTCTTGCGCATGAAGTGCAGAAGGTTTTACATTTTGCCACAACAACCGATTTGTGGACAAGCAGAACGTCAGAGCCATACCTCTCCCTGACAGCACATTTCATTGATGAAACTTGGCAACTCCAAAGCTACTGTCTGCAGACATCTTACTTTCCAGATGACCACACAGGCGACATAATTGCTCAAGGTCTAAAAGATGCGCTGGCATCATGGTCGTTGCCCGAAGATCGCATGGTTTGCATGACAACAGACAGCGGGGCTAACGTTGTCAGTGCACTACGGATTAACAACTGGCAGCGGCTTCCTTGTTTTGGCCACAGGCTTCATATTGCCATTGGTAAGAAATTTTGGTTTTTACAAATTTTTGTATTTTTTGGAATGATTAAAAATACAAGTAAGAATAAAATAATAAGCAAAGCTGTTTTAGAACTGTAATATAGGCAAATAAAATGACAGGAATATAATAAAACAAATAATAAATTAAAATATAATAATTATAATATAAAATAGTAATATAAAATGTCATTTATACCTTCACACATTTGAATGTACAATGGACTCAAAATGTTTAAAGTCTTATGTTTTATTTTAAATGTTTTCCAGAGAGGAGCATGCGGGACCCTAGAATAGACAGAGCCATTGGAGTTTGCAAGAAAATGGTCGCTGCTTTTTCCAGCAGCTGGAAAAAGAAAAAAGCTCTTGCTGATGCACAAGAGCAGCTGAAGCTTCCTCAACACAAACTGATCACAGAGTCACCAACCAGATGGGGCTCAAGACAGCGCATGATTGAGAGGTTTCTTGAGCAAGAAAAGGCCATTCGCCATGTTTTAACTGCAGACAAAAAGCACAGGCACCTTGTGCCAACATGGCAAGATGTTGAGGTGCTGGAGGCGGTAAGCAAAGCACTTGGTCCTCTGCTAGAATTTACAGACGCTCTGTCAGGTGAGCAACTTGTAACAGTTTCTTACTTAAAACCTGTGTTGTCCTTGTTCAACACTGAAGTTCTGGCGGTGAAGTCTGATGACACCGAGCTAACCAAAAAAATCAAACAAACCATTTTGGAGTACCTGAACACCAAGTACTCTGAAGACTGTGTGGAAGAGTTGTTGAGTTTGGCATCCACACTTGACCCACGGTTCAAAAACCGCTATAACAACGATGGCAGGATCAAAACCATTGGGACAGCAGTGACTGCAGAACTCCTAGCTATGGTGACAGAGGAAGACAGCCCTAACCCAGGACCATCAGCTGCTTCTGCTCAGGCTACAACAGCGGAACCTGAAGCAGGTGACGCCACTGAGCCAGCAAAAAAGACAAAAAAGTCTTTTGGCAGTTATTTCAAGAAACCACAGGAATTCAGAGGCGAGTCTCTGCACATTGCTATAGAAAAGGAGATCCAGAGCTACTTAATGATACCAGAGGTGGACAGTGACGTAAACCCACTTGACTGGTGGAAAACACAAGAAATAAAATTTCCCCAGACTTGGGAAACTAGCAAAAAAGTACCTATGCATCCCTGCCTCAAGCAGCCCTTCTGAGAGAGCTTTCAGCACAGGAGGAAATATCGTAACATGTCACCGTGCAGCTCTCAAGCCAGATGCTGTGGACAGGCTGGTGTTTTTATCACACAACTTGAAACGCATGTAGATCCAAAGAAACCCAGTTAATGGCAAAAAATGTTCAAGCTGCTGAAACCCTGTTTCCTCTCTTCTAGTGACTTTTATATTATAAAGGCTATTTGACCTTTTAGTCTTTAAATTGCAGACTTTGTTTACAGTAGAATCATTTGTTTACATATATATTATTATTTATTTTTGAGTGCAATATTTGACAAATCTGAAGGGTTTCTAATTTTACAGCTGTTTACTTTTTATGCAATATTGGACAGAACTTGAAGTTAGTAATTTAATAGAGAATACTATGGGCTAGTTTTTTTGTACTTTTTGACTATAGAACATTTTACAGAAGGGAGTAATTTGTTTACAAAGGTTTTCTAGTGCTGTTTTTGACAGAAGTTTGCATTTAGATACTTTTATTATAATGTCATATTTGCTTGTATTCTGCAGTTCACCTTACAGCAGAGCAGTGATTTGTGTTGTTTCTACTTGAATGCTTCAGTTTTAATTAATAAATACCCTTTCCAACAATATGTTTCAATTAGTAATATATCAATATCATATTGACATTGTAAAACAGAGCTAGTAAAAAGACATTTACAAACACATTTTTTAATAATGCAAAATATCGTCCGATTATCGTTATCGGCAAAATCTCAAAAAATATCATTTTTTGTCAATATCGCACACCCCTAACCATAGTTAAGCATAATGTGAATATCCCTCAAGTTTTCTTTTTCTTTGCAGAATGTCTTCATTCACACATACTACAGATAAGCAGCTGCACTGCTTTCCCATCATGCAGCTTGCACCTCATTCACATTCCTTCACAAACCCAACCCCGCTTTCACCAATCTGTTCACATGTCAATATCAGCAGCGGTTCACTCTTGTTTTACCACCTTCTTGTCCTTCTCTCACTAATCTTCTTTGTGTAGATCCTTGGCAGTTGTGTTTTGTAGCTGGACAGATGTGATTTTTTAGCTCTGTCAGAGTTTAGAAGATGCAACTAGTTTCCTGGTGTAGGAATGTAGAATTGCACAAATCTTACAAAGTCCAAAGATTACAAATAGCAAGGGTGTAAATGCTTACGAAACATCACTCTGAATGTTGGCCTATCAAAGCATTATATAAGCTATATTACAGGTGCACTAAGTAATAATAATTTCAAATCTTAAGTTAAAGAAATGAATAGTAATGTTGGAAAATATGATTTAAATAATGTGCATCTACTTGAAGGATTAGTTCACCCAAAATGAAAATTCTGTCATCAATTACTCATTCTCATGTTGTTCCAAACCCATAAAACTTTCATTCATATTTGAAACACAAATTAAGATATTTTTAATGAAATAAGGGATATTTCTGTACCTCCATTAAAGTTCCCCTGAATAATTTTATCCCCTAAAACTTTTAAAAAGCTTTAATCACCAAAATTACATATTTAAACGTTTTTTTTCCTTGAAAAAAACCTTCATGCCTTAAAATAGCTTGAATGTAACTCTACACCCTTGCTTCATTCAGTAGACACGGTTCTATGAATATGCAAATTAGCCCCGCCCTCCCCTCACACCAGCTCAGAGATCCACTGGTTGACGATCACACTCGGTCTCTCTCGCGCACTGTTGAGCGCTCTCTCGGACACACTCGGTCTCTCTCTCGCGCACTGTTGAGCGCTCCTCTTCGGACACACTCGGTCTCTCTCGCGCACTGTTGAGCGCTCTCTCTCGGACACACTCGGTCTCTCTCGCGCACTGTTGAGCGCTCTCCTCGGACACACTCGGTCTCTCTCGCGCACTGTTGAGCGCTCTCTCTCGGACACACTCGGTCTCTCTCGCGCACTGTTGAGCGCTCTCTCGGACACACTCGGTCTCTCTCCCGCGCACTGTGAGCGCTCTCTCGGACACACTCGGTCTCTCTCTCGCGCACTGTTGAGAGCTCTCTCGGACACACTCGGTCTCTCTCGCGCACTGTTGAGCGCTCTCTCTCGACACACTCGGTCTCTCTCGCGCACTGTTGAGCGCTCTCTCTCGGACACACTCGGTCTCTCTCGCGCACTGTTGAGCGCTCTCTCTCGGACACACTCGGTCTCTCTCGCGCACTGTTGAGCGCTCTCTCTCGGACACACTCGGTCTCTCTCGCGCACTGTTGAGCGCTCTCTCTCGGACACACTCGGTCTCTCTCGCGCACTGTTGAGCGCTCTCTCTCGGACACACTCGTCCTCTCGCGCACTGTTGACGCTCTCTCTCGACACACTCGTCTCTCGCGCGCGTTAGCGCTCTCTCGGACACACTCGGTCTCTCTCGCGCACTGTTGAGCGCTCTCTCTCGGACACACTCGGTCTCTCTCGCGCACTGTTGAGCGCTCTCTCTCGGACACACTCGGTCTCTCTCGCGCACTGTTGAGCGCTCTCTCTCGGACACACTCGGTCTCTCTCGCGCACTGTTGAGCGCTCTCTCTCGGACACACTCGGTCTCTCTCGCGCACTGTTGAGCGCTCTCTCGGACACACTCGGTCTCTCTCGCGCACTGTTGAGCGCTCTCTCTCGGACACACTCGGTCTCTCTCGCGCACTGTTGAGCGCTCTCTCGGACACACTCGGTCTCTCTCCTCCGCGCACTGTTGAGCGCTCTCTCTCGGACACACTCGGTCTCTCTCGCGCACTGTTGAGCGCTCTCTCTCGGACACACTCGGTTCCTCTCCGCGCACTGTTGAGCGCTCTCCTCGGACACACTCGGTCCTCTCTCGCGCACTGTTGAGCGCTCTCTCGGACACACTCGGTCACTCTCGCGCACTGTTGAGCGCTCTCTCGGACACACTCGGTCTCTCTCGCGCACTGTTGAGCGCTCTCTCGGACACACTCGGTCACTCCTCGCGCACTGTTGAGCGCTCTCCTCTCGGACACACTCGGTCTCTCTCCGCGCACTGTTGAGAGCTCTCTCTCGGACACACTCGGTCCTCTCTCGCGCACTGTTGAGCGCTCTCCTCGGACACACTCGGTCTCTCTCCGCGCACTGTTGAGCGCTCTCTCGGACACACTCGGTCTCTCTCCGCGCACTGTTGAGCGCTCTCTCGGACACACTCGGTCTCTCTCGCGCACTGTTGAGCGCTCTCTCGGACACACTCGGTCTCTCTCGCGCACTGTTGAGCGCTCTCTCGGACACACTCGGTCTCTCTCTCGCGCACTGTTGAGAGCCTCTCTCGGACACACTCGGTCTCTCTCGCGCACGTGTTGAGCGCTCTCTCTCGGACACACTCGGTCTCTCTCGCGCACTGTTGAGCGCTCTCTCGGACACACACTCGGTCCTCTCCGCGCACTGTTAAGCGCTCTCTCTCGGACACACTCGGTCTCTCTCGCGCACTGTTGAGCGCTCTCCTCGGACACACTCGGTCTCTCTCCGCGCACTGTTGAGCGCTCTCTCGGACACACTCGGTCTCTCTCGCGCACTGTTGAGCGCTCCTCTCTCGGACACACTCGGTCTCTCTCGCGCACTGTTGAGCGCTCTCTCGGACACACTCGGTCTCTCTCGCGCACTGTTGAGCGCTCTCCTCGGACACACTCGGCTCTCTCTCGCGCACTGTTGAGCAGCTCTCTCGGACACACTCGGTCCTCTCTCCGCGCACTGTTGAGCGCTCTCTCGGACACACTCGGTCTCTCTCGCGCACTGTTGAGCGCTCTCTCGGACACACTCGGTCTCTCCTCGCGCACTGTTGAGCGCTCTCTCGGACACACTCGGTCTCTCTCGCGCACTGTTGAGCGCTCTCTCTCGGACACACTCGGTCTCTCTCCTCGCGCACTGTTGAGCGCTCTCTCGGACACACTCGGTCTCTCTCGCGCACTGTTGAGCGCTCCTCCAATCTTGGACCACTTGGCGTCTCTCACGTCTCTCCGCGCACTGTTGAGCGCTCTCTCGGACACACTCGTTTCTGCGAGTAGCGTCTTCACACTCGTTCCTCGCGCACTGTTGAGCGCTCTCTCGGACACACTCGGTCTCTCTCGCGCGCACTGTCGAGCGCTCTCACGGATACACTCGGTCTCTCTCGCTCGTTCTCGGACACACCTCTTCTCTCTCGCGCACTGTTGCGCGCTCTCTCTCGGACACACTCGGTCTCTCTCGGACACACTCGGTCTCTCTCGCGCACTGTTGAGCGCTCTCTCGGACACACTCGGTCTCTCTCGCGCACTGTTGAGCGCTCTCTCGGACACACTCGGTCTCTCTCGCGCACTGTTAAGCGCTCTCTCTCGGACACACTCGGTCTCTCTCGCGCACTGTTGAGCGCTCTCTCGGACACACTCGGTCTCTCTCGCGCACTGTTGAGCGCTCTCTCGGACACACTCGGTCTCTCTCGCGCACTGTTAAGCGCTCTCTCTCGGACTCACTCGGTCTCTCTCGCGCACTGTTGAGCGCTCTCTCGGACACACTCGGTCTCTCTCGCGCACTGTTGAGCGCTCTCTCTCGGACACACTCGGTCTCTCTCGCGCACTGTTGAGAGCTCTCTCGGACACACTCGGTCTCTCTCGCGCACTGTTGAGCGCTCTCTCGGACACACTCGGCCCTCTCTCGCGCACTGTTGAGCGCTCTCTCGGACACACTCGGTCTCTCTCTCGCGCACTGTTGAGCGCTCTCTCGGACACACTCGGTCTCTCTCGCGCACTGTTGAGCGCTCTCTCGGACACACTCGGTCTCTCTCGCGCACTGTTGAGCGCTCTCTCGGACACACTCGGTCTCTCTCGCGCACTGTTGAGCGCTCTCTCGGACACACTCGGTCTCTCTCGCGCACTGTTGAGCGCTCTCTCTTGGACACACTCGGTCTCTCTCGCGCACTGTTGAGCGCTCTCTCGGACACACTCGGTCTCTCTCGCGCACTGTTGAGCGCTCTCTCGGACACACTCGGTCTCTCTCGCGCGCACTGTCGAGCGCTCCCACGGATACACTCGGTCTCTTTTGCTCGTTCTCGGACACACTCTGTCTCTCTCGCGCACTGTTGAGCGCTCTCTCGGACACACTCGGTCTCTCTCTCGGACACACTCGGTCTCTCTCGCGCACTGTTGAGCGCTCTCTCGGACACACTCAGTCTCTCTCGGACACACTCGGGGCCCTATCTTGCACCCAGCGCAATTGACTTTATACACTGACGCATGTATCATTCCTATTTTGCACCCGCGCAAAGCGGGCTTTTCCCTCCACAGACGCGCGTCGGTAAACTAGGAAATGAACTTGCGCTCCCTGGGCGGGTCAGCGCAAAAATGAGGCGTGTTTCGGCGCAAACATTCCCTAGTGCTATTTTGCAGTTCCAGAAAAAAATAGACTATGTGCACGTTAGCATATGCTACTTCCGGCTGCGAAACCTTATAGGGGGTGTCTAGTTTCCGGTAGCCTGATGGACGACGTAGAGGATGTATATTTCTCCAGATGTCTTGGACATTTGCTGAATATTATAGTCGATGATGTTCATCGACTGGTTAGTGATTTTTCTCCAGCTCCCCAGAGCAAGAGAGAGAAGGGGTTTAAATATTACATCGCTCAGTAACGTTATGTCATACAGGGAGTACACATGTCATACAGGGAGTAAAGGCATCCGACGTTGGGAAAGGGAACTAAAAAAGTCCTCACTCTAGACTAGGTACTGAAAGAGTTATAGGAACTACGGTCTGAGGAACTAAAAAATCCCCAACTTAGTCCGGTCAGAACCTACTGTCTATGGTCGGAACACGCGAAAAAAAATTGTTATAGGAACGTTAGGTTCTCTAGGAACTGCAAAAGTCCCTCCGTGCGGAAAGCGGCTATAGACACCGTGAGTAACGTTAGTGACTTTTCCCTTGTCAGTGGTGTAAAATATGTAGTTGGGTTGTTTCATGTAACTTAGTTCTTCTCCCTCGCTGTGTTATGGCTTTGCTATGTGGGGATAAATGTGCTGGTTACGTTCGTGAGACAGCTGAGTAGTAGCCTACTATTGTCATTGGCCGTAAACCAGTAGCGTTACAAGAATCACCAACCCGTCGATCGCGGTCGACAAGTCGATATTGGAAGCATTTTAAGTCGATCGCGAAGAGTTTTCAAAATCAGAGAAAAAAAAAGCCTATTGTGTGTAGTAAATGGTGTCTAAGAGATGCGGAGGCGTGCGCGCTGTTACAATCACGTCATTTTTGCGGCGCGTACCTTTGTGCTCATGCGGACGCGTCGAGTTAAACAAGGCTTTAACGCTTTAACAAGCTCAGCCACAGTAAGTTTTTTATGTTTTAGGTCCATTGCGAACGATTAAACTAACTTAACGCCGGTCCACTGATGTAAACAAGACGGCAACCGGAAACGAAGTACCCAACGTCCGGCCTCAAGCCGGAAGTTAGCATTTTTCTCGTGCACAGAGCGAATTCCTCCACTGACCAAAAAAAACCTGGTCTAAAGTCAATGGCGCGTTGCGCGTTGTTCATAATGCTATTTTAAGCGCGCATGGTTGGCCATAATGTAGCGGGTGCACAACGCGCACACACTTTGATTCTCTCATCAACACAGATGCAGCAGTTTTTATTTTTGCAAATCATACATTATAACAAGGAAATATATTACCATACGAGGGAAATCAGTGTGGTGTCCATGAAGATGTGAAAAAATAGGCATAAATCTAGCTTACACATTTACCAGTGTATATTGGTAATTTTTCAGGCAAATTGACGGATCAGACCTGTTTGCCCAATAGTGGCAAGACACATATGTATATAAGGACATCTGACAAATTAGTTTGTCCGTCAAGAACTAGGGAAAAAAAATCTGAAGTCTGCGAAATCACCTTTACCATAATGTAAGTACATTAAAAACCTCTTTAACTTACCAGTTAAGTTGAGCTTTCTCATATTTTTTTCTATTGATTTGGGTGGGTTTGTCCCATCCCCAATGTCACTTCTCTTTCTTTTACGGCCCTGACGAGAACATCGATCTCCTCGGCTGTGAACCGATTCTGAAGCGCGCCTGGTGCGCGCGCCATAATAATAACAATCCGCCATGCAACATGCGCACCTTTTCTTAAAGGGTATGTTGGATGACGCTCTGATTGGTTTATTTCACGTTACGCCCAAACCACACCTATGAATAATGAAGCTACTTCAGACCAACCCCTTTTAGATTTGCGCCAGGCGCAAGAGTCATTTATCCCGCCGGGAAAATAGCAACAGCGCCGGGATCCGCCCACAAAGTTACTTGCGCTTTGCGCTTTGACACTTGCGTTTCAGATCGTTAAAATAGGGCCCTCGGTCTCTCTCGCGCACTGTTGAGCGCTCTCTCGGACACACTCGGTCTCTCTCGGACACACTCGGTCTCTCTCGCGCACTGTTTAGCACTCTCTCGGACACACTCGGTCTCTCTCGCGCACTGTTGAGCGCTCTCTCGGACACACTCGATCTCTCTCGCGCACTGTTGAGCGCTCTCTCGGACACACTCGGTCTCTTTCGCCCACTGTTGAGCGCTCTCTCGGACACACTCGGTCTCTCTCGCGCACTGTTGAGCACTCTCTCGGACACACTCGGTCTCTCTCGCGCACTGTTGAGCGCTCTCTCGGACAGACTCAGTCTCTCTCGCGCACTGTTGAGCGCTTTCTCGGACACTCTCGGACACACTCTGTCTCTCTCGCGCACTGTTGAGCGCCTCTCTCGGACATACTCGGTCTCTCTCGCACACTGTTGAGTGCTCTCTCGGACACACTCAGTCTCTCTCGGACGCACTCGGTCTCTCTCGCGCACTGTTGAGCGCTCTCTCGGACACACTCGGTCCTCTCTCGGACACACTCGATCTCTCTCGCGCACTGTTGAGCACTCTCTCGGACACACTCGGTCTCTCTCGCGCACTGTTGAGCGCTCTCTCGGACACACTCGGTCTCTCTCGCGCACTGTAGAGCGCTCTCTCGGACACACTCGGTCTCTCGCGTGCACTGTTGAGCGCTCTCTCGGACACACTCGGTCTCTCACGGATACACTCGGTCTCTCGCGCGCACTGTAGAGCGCTCTCTCGGACACACTCGGTCTCTCGCGCGCACTGTTGAGCGCTCTCTCGGACACACTCGGACTCTCTCGGACACACTCGGTCTCTCTCGCACACTGTTGAGCGCTCTCTCGGACACACTCGGTCTCTCTCGGACACACTCGGTCTCTCTCCGCGCACAGTTGAGCGCTCTCTCGGACACACTCGGTCTCTCTCGGGCACTGTTGAGCGCTCTCTCGGACACACTCGGTCTCTCTCCGCGCACTCTCTCGTACACACTTTCGTCTCTCTCCGCACACACTCAGTCTCTCGCGCACTGTTGAGCGCTCTCTCGGACACACTCGGTCTCTCTCGCGCATTGTTGAGCGCTCTCTCGGACACACTCGGTCTCTCTCGCGCACTTTTGAGCACTCTCTCGGACACACTCGGTCTCTCTCGCGCACTGTTGAGGGCTCTCTCGGACACACTCGGTCTCTCTCCGCGCACTGTTGAGCGCTCTCTCGGATACACTCGGTCTCTCTCGCGCGCTCTCTCGGACAAACTCGGTCTCTCTCGCGCACTGTTGAGCGCTCTCTCGGATACACTCGGTCTCTCTCGCGCGCACTATCGATCGCTCTCTTGGACACACTCGGTCTCTCTCTCGCGCACTGTTGAGCGCTCTCTCGGATACACTCGGTCTCTCTCGCGCGCTCTCTCGGACAGACTCGGTCTCTCTCGCGCACTGTTGAGCGCTCTCTCGGATACACTCGGTCTCTCTCGCGCGCACTATCGAGCGCTCTCTTGGACACACTCGGTCTCTCTCACGCACTGTTGAGCGCTCTCTCGATACACTCGGTCTCTCTCGCACGCACTGTCGAGCGCTCTCTCGGATACACTCGGTCTCTCTCGCGCACCTCGTCTCTCTCGCGCACTCTCTGACACACTCGGTCTCTCTCGCGCGCACTGTCGAGCGCTCTCTTGGACACACTCGGTCTCTCTCACGCGCACTGTCGAGCGCTCTCTTGGACACACTCGGTCTCTCTCGCGCGCACTGTCGAGCGCTCTCTTGGACACACTCGGTCTCTCTCACGCGCATTGCGCATGTGCGTAGACTACCGTCAACTTAATTCCAAGACACGTAAGGATGCGTTTCCGTTACCTCGAATCGAGGAGACATTGGATTCATTGGCAGGGGCCCGCTGGTTTTCTACTTTAGATCTTGCCAGTGGATACAATCAGGTCCCTGTCTCTGAATCCGATGGTCCTAAGACCGCCTTTTGCACGCCCTTTGGGCTATTCGAATGGAATCGGATGCCCTTTGGGTTGTGCAACGCACCAAGCACGTTCCAACGCCTGATGGAGTGGCTCTTTGGGGACCAGCGGCACCAGGCTGTCTTGTTGTACCTCGACGATATTATCGTGTTTTCTTCATCGGTGCAACAACATCTGCAAAGATTAAGGATGGTGCTGGACCGCTTAAGAGCCGAGGGCCTCAAAGTAAAGCTTGAGAAATGCGCGTTCTTTCATGAGAAGGTAAGGTATCTGGGGCATGTAATTTCGGCCCAGGGAGTGGCGACGGACCCAAGTAAGGTCGAGGCCGTAGCCCAGTGGCCTTGCCCTGGGACTGTGTCGGAGTTGCGAACCTTTTTGGGCTTTGCCGGCTATTATAGGCGCTTTGTGGAGGGGTTCGCTAGGTTGGCGGCCTCACTACACAAAATAGTGGCCGAATTAACCCGAGGTAAGTCTGGTAAGCGTAGTCAGGAATTGACAGCTGTGTGGTCTTCACAGTGCGAGGAGGCGTTTCAGAGTTTGAAGCGTGCACTTACGACCGCACCAGTTTTGGCGTATGCAGATTTTACGCAGCCTTTCATATTGGAAATTGACGCTAGCTACGCAGGGCTTGGAGCGGTGTTGTCGCAGGAGGTTGACGGGAAGGTTTGACCAGTTGCCTACGCTAGCCGTAGCCTTCGGCCGGCTGAGCGGAACACTGCCACTTATAGCTCTATGAGGCTCGAGTTTTTGGCCCTTAAGTGGGCCATGGCCGAGAAATATAGAGAATACCTGTTAGTGCATAAGTGTGTTGTACGTACCGACAACAACCCATTGAGTCATTTGGCCACGGCCAAGCTGGGTGCTACAGAGCAGAGGTGGGCGGCCGAGCTGGCTGCATTCGACTTTGAAATCCAGTACCGGGCGGGTAGAAACAATCAGAATGCTGATGCACTGTCTCGCCTGCCTTCTGTGGAACAGACGGTTGACAGTAGTGATTCGTCGGGATTGATTGTGCCAGAGTTGTTGAGGCGGGCTGTGAGTATGGAACAGGTGCAGGCTACCACGTCGAGTGCAATTCAGGCTTTGCCGAGTCGTTCGGCACTTGACCTTATGGCCCTACAAGAGGCAGACCCCGTCATCAAGGAAGCTTTGAGGTTTTGGAGGAAAGAGCAATATCCAGGGCCGCAAGAGCGGAGACTTCTTCCTAAACCGGTGACTACGCTCCTTCGACAATGGGATCGGTTAATCCAGCAGGAGGGCCTATTGTACCATAAGGCTTTCCGTCCTGATGGAGGGGAAGTGGTGCTTCAGTTAGTAGTTCCAGGAACTTTGCAGCCTGAGGTCTTAACATCATTACATCAGCACCATGGACATCAAGGTGCTGAACGCACTCTCGAGCTGGCACGGCAGCGATGCTACTGGCCGGGTATGGCAGCAGATGTGGTGCAATGGATTCAGAGGTGTGAACGGTGTCAGCAAGCCAAAGATGTGGCACCAGTTGCCCGAAGTTATATGGGGCATCTATTGGCTTCCCGCCCGAACGAAATAGTGGCTATCGACTTTACAGTGTTGGAGCCATCTCAGGCCGGCCAGGAGAATGTGTTGGTAATGACCGACGTGTTCAGCAAATTTACGGTGGCGGTTCCCACTTGGGATCAGCAGGCCACGACTGTGGCCCGGGTCCTGGTGGAGGAGTGTTTTTTTAAGTTTGGGGTCCCTGGACGGATTCATTCCGACCAGGGCCGCAATTTTGAGTCTAACTTGATCCAGCAGTTGTGCAGTCTCTACAAAGTGGGTCGGTCTCGCACTAGTCCGTACCATCCGGCCGGTAACGGCCAGTGTGAAAGGTTTAATCGGACCCTACACAATTTGTTGCGAACCTTGCCCACCGAGAGGAAAAGAGACTGGGCATCCTGCTTGGCGCAGGTGTTGTTTTGTTATAATACCACTCCCCACCAGGCCACTGGTGAATCTCCCCACTTTTTAATGTTTGGGCAAGAACCAAGGCTACCGATAGATTTCTTGCTTGGCCAGATTCGAGAACGGGTGGAAGGTCGAGTACACAGGTGGATTGAGGAGCACCAGGCACGGCTACATGTTGCTATTGAGGGTGCTCGAGAACGGCTGCAGGTTGTGGCAAGCCGCCGTAAGGCGGGACATGACCAACGGGTAAGGGCACTGCCATTGAGCGAGGGTCAGTTGGTCTACCTGCGAGACTATGGGGTTAGGGGTCGTCATAAGATCCATGATCTGTGGAGTTCCACTGTGTATCGGGTAGTCAGAGCCCCTCGGACTGGCGGTTCGGTGTATACCGTGGCCCCAGTAAAAGACCTGAGTCTAGTTCGGAATGTCCATCGTTCTGCATTGAAGCCTCGAGTACAGGGGGAGACACCATCGGTTGACCTCCCAGAGAGTCTGGTTGAGTCACCGGTGCCGTTGTAGGCCGAGGTAGAACTAGAAGAGGGTGATATGGCCTATGTTCCGCCTAGGGCCCCTTCGTTGGCTGGTGAGAGGACCGACGTAGGGGTGCCTCCATTAGAAGAACTTGCCACTGCTTCCCAGGCGAGGGATCTGGAAGTAGTGCCTACATTAGAGGTCAGCATGGATCTAGTGCCTGTGCTAAGGCCCTCTGCCCCCGGACCGTCTGACCCTTCGGTGATGGTCCCACGCCGTACGGGACGAGTAGGGGCGGGTCAACATTCTAATGTGCATCATTTACCACGAGCTGCAGGGCCTGGAGAGGTAGGTGTCCAGATCCTCCGGTATGCGGTGTTAATAGTGTCACTGTTCTGTTTAGGCCGTGGAATTAGGAGGGTAATACCCTTGATGTTTCACCGTCGGGACGACGATGACAAAGGGGGGGGGGGGGGGGTGCGGGTAGATTGTAGCAGTACTGTTTCTGTCGGGTCATTTAATATGAAGGGGGAGTCCCCTTTAATTACGTTCTGTCCGTATATAGGGGTGTCGCTATGGGTGTGTGTTCTCTCTGCGTCATTGGAGCAAGACACCGTGTTCCGGCGGGATGCGTGAATGTTTGTACGGTAAGAGTTGCTGGCTGTGACTGTAGCATGGTTTGCTCGTGGGTTTGTCTCACAGGGATTACATGGGTTTTCTTGTTAAAGGTTGGACAGGGGAACTTTGTGGGATTGCCGTCAATTTGATGCGTGTTTAATGCGGATGTTCCTTTTTGCTGTCTGCATTGTTTTGCTGCCGTTTTGACATCCCCGCTTGTCACAGTGACTGTATCCTGTTCCAGGGTTTAAAGGAGACTGGACCGTATGAGTTTGTCTGTTCTATGTGAACCGGCAGACGAGCATCATTAACTCCGTTTCAGCTCGCGTGTCGACGCGCTGTGCTTGACCCTTTGTCTATTTTTGTTTGTTCATGGTGTTGAACGCGCTCCATCAGCTGGACCGATGATCGTAGGCCGTTGGGGAAGTGTTATAATTTATTATGTGCTGTGAGCAATAAATTTGAATCAACCGCCCCCAGTGGCATCCAATTGCTAGATCAGCCACTTAACTGTCGACATTCTTCTCTGCAGTTTGTTTCCTTGTAACTTTATTTGATTTCTTTGTGAGTTGGTTGTTGTTGTGTGGTTTATAGTCTTTATATTGATTTGAGTGTCCTGTGTATATTATCCATACTTTGTGTGTGATTCAAGTTTATTTTTGTTCGTTTATTTTCTTTGTGAGCAACCTAAGGGCCGCCTATAGAATGTGTTTGTAAGATTGTTGGCTGTTTTTGCCCATTTTCTAGCATTGTCGAGTGACCGGACGCGGCACCTCGATTCAATGAGCCAACTGATGTGGTGAACTCTTTTAAAATTGTCGTAGATTGCCTGTTGCTCTGTTTAGTGTTTTTTTTTTTGGTAATTGGTTTATTGTGTGTGTGTGTTTTGTGTTACTTTTCCTTATTTTTTTCTCTCTCTCCAGAATTGGGGCAGTCAGTTGCAGAGGATTAGCGTCTCTTCCTGATTGTGGTGGTGGGTTCTTTTGCCTGAGTGCCGTGCTCACAGTGAGGTGTGGCGTGAGTGTGCAGTGAGTGTGCACCGTGCACGTATGATTGCTGTATCATTTCTGCTAAGGAGAGCCAGTGCCCCATTCTGAAGTGAGCGTCTGTGTGTTATTTTTGGTGTAGATTCTTTTGAGTTATTGTTGTTGTTGTCGTGTTAAATAAAATGTGATAGTGATATTTCTTATTAATGAGAAAATAAAGTTTTTTTTATTGTTTTATACTCAACCCATGTCTGATACCTGACTCTGATATAACGAACCTCTGAGCCTTGCTCTTGAAAGAAAAGCATTTTCCCCGGAAAGAGGCCCCGGGGTGGCGTAGTCGGTAACTTTCCTAAATCTTTAGTGTACCTCTAGTCAAAGCTGCCACACAAGCGCAGCATATCAAGAAATGTACAAATCAGGATGTATATTGTGTTCTCTCTCTCTCTCTCTCTCTCTCTCTCTCTCTCTCTCTCTCTCTCTCTCTATGCGCGTGCATACACACACATACATACAAGCGCACACACACACACACACACACGCACACGCACACACACGCACACACACGCACGCGCCACACACACACACACACACACACACACACACACACACACACACACACACACACACACACACACACACACACACACACACACACCGGTAACGTTAGATGTCCACTCCAGCATCAGATGCAACCATTCTTAATCATTAATTGTTGCACAGCGGCCAATGTTTGTCAGTCAGCAAAAGTAAATTAACACACTGCTCAATTGAATATGAAGGCAATGTCTTCCATGAAAGTTAATTCAACCACATGTGTGACATTTGATTTATCAAATCAATATTTAGCCAAAAAATAGTTTTTGACTCACCAATGGGTAGATTATTTGTAGTCTACATAAAATCCATCCGCCGCTCTTTCCTCGTGAAGACATCATAGGATAGCCAATATTTTCTTCCATACCAGTCTGTTTGAAACGATCGAACAATGTTTGGGCCCTTTTGCTGCACTAGTCCATCTAAGGCTGGCGTAGACCTCCCTCTTGCTATTAACTCAGATTTTGAATTAAAATCGAGCTTGGAAAAATTTCTTAACTCTGTGATCACGGCCGGTGCTGTCATTTTGACTTTGAATTCGGCGGGGATTAGGCGTAGGCTAGCTGTGGTGTAATGAGGTCAGCTGCGCAAATGTCCAGGAATATCTCGATTTTAATTGGTCCATGTCTGATACGTAACGTAGATGATTACTGGCATACCACATTTACGTCCAAAGGCAGAGGAGATTTGTGCTTTTTGACGTACATGTTGAAGAATACAGGATCGAAGTGCGCATGCGCAACATGTTTTTTTCCGCTTGTCGTCTGCAATGAATGGAGCGCATAAGCAATGCTTATTATGCCGTTTGTTTTTGATTTGACTATGCGTAACTGCTACATTTGTCATCATAACGTCTAAAAAATTGGAATAACACATATATTGCTTATATAAATACAGCAAAAATACAAATACAAGTTTATTATTTAATAAACATTTTATTTTTGAATTTTGGCAGGGTAGGCAGTGCCTAGTTTGCCTACCCAGACCGCACGTCACTAGATATAATATATACATAGACGCCCTATTGGCCGCTTTGGAACGTTGCTGCGATACGTCAACGTGTCCGCCATTTTGCGGAGGGCAAGACTGCGCTGTAAACAAATGCAAGTAAACGGGTGAGCTGCGGTTTTCCTGGATAAAAACAATAATAACGTTTACATTAATCACCCGATTTCAGTGGTTTGTACGTGGTGTACGTTACTATTACTAATTATATAATTACCAAATACAACCAGAAAATTTTTTTCAGTCTTGTTTGTGAAAGGTAATTCCCCGAGACCTGTTTTCAATTGTGTGGCGACATGTACAGCCCCACGCAGCGCACGAAACAGGCATTTTTCTCAATTCCCATAATGAGAGGTATGGGCAAGTTGCCCTCCTTGATATGGCGGGGCCGTTGAAGTACGCTCCAGCAGCCAATAGGGTGTCTATGTATATTATTTCTATGGTCTTGAGGGTCACACCAACCTTTTGGTAATTATATCGGACAGTTTACATGTTCAGGTAATGCATTTTATTATTATAGTAAGTTTTGCATTCAGCCATCATTTGTAGACTTTAAGCTTTTTATGTCTGAATTCCATAATTAAAACAATCATTTGTTAATTTTGAATAAAATGTTAAAATTAAAGATCGATTTTATGTTATTGATATTTTGTGATATTAATTTATAGGGTGAATTCAGTGTGATCTGGAAACTTTTTGCCATTGAGATTAATTGGAAAAAGTGTCCCAATCAACCTGAATACACACACACACACACACACACACACACACACACACACACACACACACTATATATATATATATATATATATATTATATATATATATATATATATATATATATATATATATATATACCCATACCCTCTCTCTCTATATGGCTCTGGTTTGACTGCTCATTTCGAGGTGGCGGCTGGCTTTACCGCTGTCATTAATGTGTGGTAACAAACTTGTAAACTAGTACAAATATCCATTGCTCAACGAATCAGTTTCTCAGTGAAGTATTTTATAAAACATGAATAAAACAAAAAAAAAGTATTTAAATCGAAATACATTTAAATGAAGTTTTATGTAACAAAGTTCGGGAGGAGCATGTTCAGGTAATCATCCAATCAGCACAAGAAGAAGCCAGTATAAATAAAGCCTTCCCTTACCTCCTGTCTCATGACTTCCTTTTCAGCATCTGACTCCGCCTCCGCGCAGTTATGTCCGAGTTAGAGCTCTTCCCCTCCGACGATGAATCTTTCATCTCGGAGTCATCTCAACCGCAAAGCGCAGATCCAGCGAATCTTCCTTCTCCAGCAGTCAACAACAACATAGAGCCTCCACCTTCATCCAGGGGACGTCGGCCCTCCAGATCCTCTCCGCATACTCCAAGACGCCATAGACTCCCCTCACCACCGCCAGCGAGGAACTCATCATCGTCTTCCTCCACGCCTTCGCACCTT
Source organism: Chrosomus eos (assembly GCA_036326025.1). Taxonomy (NCBI): domain Eukaryota; kingdom Metazoa; phylum Chordata; class Actinopteri; order Cypriniformes; family Leuciscidae; genus Chrosomus; species Chrosomus eos. The sequence continues at coordinate 39,602,435 of CM070833.1, forward strand.
CCAGCCCCCCCTAACATCCCTCCAATAGGGAAGTGGACAGTTAGGGGGCTAAGACAAGCCCTAATTAATTCTGACGCAAATTTCTCCCGCAGGATGAAAAAAGCAGAATTATTTAATTTATATGTCACCTCACAATCTTCTCACCTTTCTGTTTCAGCTCTAATTCCTGCAGCTCGAACGAGCAAGGCTCGCCGGGCCCTGATTGCTCGTCCCGCAGTACTTCCTTCCTCACTCGCAGCGCCGGGCTCCGCCCCCGCGACTCGGCGTCACAGACCTTCCGCTAGCCTGGGCCGCGCCCCGGAGCCAGTCACGGACGAGCGCCAGTTCCCCTCCTCAGCCCCTCCCATCGTGGTACCTCACACTCTAGATCCCAGCAGTTCCACTCTCTTACACGATCCCCAAACATTTTTTCTTCCCTTCTACTTCTTTCAGTCTTCCTCCTTCCCAAGCGTCAGGTGTCCACCCTAACGTGAGGATGCCTCCGTTAGCCGGTCAATCGCCGGCGCATTTCTTTCCCCTCCCTTTCCACACTATGCTCTTCCTATTCCTCCTCCTCCACCTAACCCGGGGCCGATCTCCGCGTGAGGATGCCTCCGCAAACGGCCTCAGCCCCGGTTTCTCACCCCTTTAACCCTCTCCAAGCGCGTTCTCCTTTCTCTCTCTTCTCAGCCACTCCTCAACCTGCTAAAAACTATCTCTCGACTCCTGTGAATGTTTTCCGTCTAGCCGAAGAATTTTCACACCACCCAGATGCCAACTTCACAAATTATCTACTGACAGGTCGCAATCAAGGTTTTAAACCCGGCGTAGAAAGCCATCCCACGCAAAATGTTATCTGCGCTAACCTTCAGTCTGCCTTAGCAGAGCCTGGAGTAGTAAATAAGCTAATTAAAAAAGAAATTAAATCCGGTTTCATGATCGGTCCATTCGAAGCCCCCCCGTTCGACAAATTTCGCATCAGCCCCATAGGCGTGGCCACCAGGAAATTCTCCGGGAAAAAGCGGTTGATAATCGACCTTTCAGCCCCCCATAATTCTCCATATCCGAGCATCAATAGTCTCATCCCCCTCGAAGAGTATTCTCTCAACTATCATGATATCGAACAAGCCATAACTATGATTAAAATAGCTGGACGAGGTGCATGGCTTGCAAAAGTAGATATCTCCTCCGCTTTTAAAGTAATGCCAATCCACCCCGATTCATGGCACTTATTCGGCGTAAACTGGCAGAAAAAGTATTATTTTGCCGTGCGCCTGACTTCCGGCTGCAAAAGCCCAAAAATCTTTGACACTCTCTCCGAAGCCATATGTTGGATCCTTTCCAATAATTATGCAATTCCTCATCTTTTCCATCTGCTCGACGATTTCCTAATAATTTCACCCCACGACACCGTCCCCGAGGCTCACCTCCTCATAGTGAAAAAAGTTTTCGCCGAACTAGGGATTCCGTTAGCTCACGAGAAAACATCGGGTCCAACTACATCCATCGAGTTTTTAGGCATCAATCTAGACTCAGCAAAATTCCAAGCCTCACTGCCTAAGGAAAAAATCGATCGCATTATTTTAATCGCATCCAATTTTACTGACAGCACAGATTGTGCAAAACGCGAACTTCTCTCGCTGCTGGGCCACCTAAATTATGCGATGCGCATTATTCCACAGGGCCGACCCTTTATCGCGCATCTCCTAGCCCTCTCTTCATCCGTTCATGCGCTGGAAGATCGGATCATCCTCTCCGACGAGTCAAAAAAACGAGCTTAAGTTATGGATTAATTTCCTCAATCAGTGGAATGGCTTAACCTTTTTCTACAATGACTTTATCTCTCTCCCCCTCGATATCAAACTGTTCACAGACGCAGCTCCCTCGATCGGCTTCGGCGGCTATTACCAAGGACGCTGGTTCGCGTCCTCCTGGCCCCCCCAGCTCCTAGACACACCCCAGTCTTCAGCCTCCTCTGCCCTTTTCGAGCTCTACCCGATAGTCGTCGCAGCTTCCCTATGGGGAAAAGAATGGTCAACCAAAAGCATCCAAATCCATTGCGACAACGAAGCAACCGTGTACTGTATCAACAAAGGTCGTTCTCGCTCACCTGCGCTTATGCCACTCCTTAGACGCCTCATATGGATCTCCGCATGCGACCAGTTCTTAACAACTGCAATTCACGTCCCAGGGGCTCAAAATCAAATCGCTGACTCTCTCTCTCGTTTCTCTTTTCAGAAGTTCAGGATGCTGGCACCAGAAGCAGATCCCACGCCAACTCCAGTACCTCCTTATTTTCAGCTGATCTTCCCATAAATCATCCGCTAAAATCCCTCCTGGAATGTCCATCGAATCCATCCTCCAAGCCGTTTCTCCCAGAACCCTGCAAACTTATTACACCGCATGGAAATCGTTCAAATCATTCCACCTCTCTCACAACCTGTCGTTTCCCGAATTTTCGCTTTTAACAGTTACTTCATTCATATCTCATCTTCACAGTATTAAAGGTCTCCAAGCCGGATCCATTAAAAGCTATCTAAGCGGCATTCAATTCTTCCATAAATTAATCCACGGTAAACCTGCACCTGCAATAAATAACTCCCAAACGTCCCTTCTAATTAAGGGAATCCAAAGATCCCGCCCCACGCGCCCAGATACCAGACAGCCGATCACAATCGATATACTCACCAGATGGATCTCATCACTCCGTCTTGGATACCACTCCATCAATACCGCATATACGTTAGAAGCCATGTTCATCCTAGCATTCCTCGGTTTCCTCCGCTGTTCCGAACTGACCATAACTTCCTTATTCGACCCAAATATCCATCCCACAATTTCAGACCTTCAGATCGTAGATAACGAAACCATATCATTTTTCATCAAACAAAGCAAAACGGACAGAGACAATGAGGTAATTTCGTCTATATTTTCAATCTTCAAACTCCCATCCAACCGTAGGCCTACCATGCGCTCTTTAATAACCTGCAGTACAAACTTTCCTCGTCCAAATCCCCACTCGACCCTCTTTTCACTAATGACTCCAATCATCCAGCCACGAGATTCTGGTTCCAAAAGCATCTTAAAGCAATCCTTATCAAATCCGGCTTCTCAGCAGAGCATTTCTCTAGCCACTCATTCCGCATCGGAGCAGCCACCACAGCCGCTCAAAAAGGTCTCTCCCAACAACAAATCAAAACCCTCGGTCGCTGGTCATCGGATGCCTTCAAAACCTATATTAGGTCTAGCCGTTTTTTCATCAAAAATGCTCACCAAGCCCTAACTAATTAATTAAATTACCACCTGCTGCTCCCCATTCAGTTACATCCGTTTACACCTTCCGATTACATCTGGGCTCGCCGCTTGCACACTCGCTCAATATTCATAAGGTACGTTTTTCAATCATATGCAGACTCCCCCGTTCGCACGCAGCGATGACTCACCCGTTCGAAGGCCGGGTTCCGTCCCCCTTCCAAAACGCTGGTTGAAACCTCCCGTTCGAATTGCAGTGAGAGTCTGCCCGTCTTAGTCGTCGCCGGACGTCCGCGCTCGTGTCGCCAGGAGGGCTCCCCATTCGTCGGGACGTGAGGAGTCTTTCCCGTGACCCAGCCCCCCCTTCGAAGCGTCGGTCGAGCCCTCCCGACCGAGTCCAGCGGGCGCCCTCCGTCCAACCCAGCGAGGCTTACCCGTCCGATGCCGCGAGCATATATGTTCCCGTCGGACGCTGCGAGAGCTCTCCTGGGTGAACGGTTAAACTCGTCCACAAATTCACGCTCGCATATTCTTGCGTCAGCGAGCTGTCAGTTCAACTGCAGAATGGGCTTATCCGTCCGATGACGTGAGCAACCAAGTTCCCGTCGGTCGTTGCGAGAGCCTTCCCAGTCGAACAGGCAAGCTCGTTCCTTGGTAAAATACATACCCTTCACTTTTTGGGGGGTTAAATTCTACGCTCGCTGTCCTTTGTTTATCTGGCATTTTGGGAAGTACTCTGGGGTCGGGCCGAATTCTGAGCTCAGAGCCCTCCCCCCGGACAGCAAGCCAAATACGCATTATTATATTACATCAGATTTCATTAACATGTAAACTCGTGAAATTAAGTTTTATGTAACAAAGTTCAGGAGGAGCATGTTCAGGTAATCATCCAATCAGCACAAGAAGAAGCCAGTAAAAATAAAGCCTTCCCTTACCTCCTGTCTCATGACTTCCTTTTCAGCATCCCTCCACCACCCCTTCACCCCACATTCGGCAGGGTCCGCTCATAGATACCCATGACCTCTAAGGTTAGGGGGGAGTACTCTGGGGTCGGGCCGAATTCTGAGCTCAGAGCCCTCCCCCCGGACAGCAAGCCAAATACGCATTATTATATTACATCAGATTTCATTAACATGTAAACTCGTGAAATATTTAAATAGTGCAGGGTTGCCAACTTTTGAGTTTTGCTTGGAGTGAGATTTGGCGGGGGCGGTGTTGTTTTGGCAGAAACAAAAAAAATTGTTTTTGAAGTAAAGTTCCTAAATTATTGTTCTTTCTCATAGGATTTTTTAAAATTATGTTGTGTGGACTCTGTCCTTGGGGTTCGGGGCATGCTCCCCCGCAAGAAAATTTTGTACATTTTAAGGTTAAAATGCATCAATCTGGTGCACTTTGAGAGCTCAAAATTAAGAGCTTTAACCGGCTTCAACCCATGAACTGTGCACATTGAACAAAGGAAAAGCATTGACTTGTATCTGGACATTAAAGAGGGATCAGATATCTTTTTAGTTATGATATAGAGTCTCAGTCTGTTTTAGGATGCCAGACGATTATTATAATAATGATTTATATAATTATTCCTATTACGTAAAATCCATATAGCCTATAAATGTACTGTATAAATGAAAATGAATATTTCAAAAGTATATTTTACTGACACTATTGTATAGGAAAATTACAATACTTTTGTCCTAATTTCTTCACTTGCAAGAAATAAAGCTTTTATTTTGGAGAAAACACCTGATTACCATGCTGATCGCGTGAGCAAAGTGCGGACTTTTCTTTAAATCACGCAGCACAAACAGAATGCCTATAGGCTACTTAATTACAGTCTTGTGCTGTTTTATAAAGGCACAAAGCCATATCACGGTTTCGGTGTTTGAAAAAGGGAGAAGAGAAAGTTCGGCAAAAGGCGGATTCGAACTCGGGTCGAACGCGTCAAACGTTGCTTTCATGCGCCTCACGCCCTCGCCCTACGCCACTGTAGATATATCTTTTTGCTAAAAATACAGGCACGTCGTAGTCCAAATGTACGCTCTCAATTCACGTTCAAGTCATAGGCAGCGCAGCGTGCCTCTGTGCAGCGCAAAAGCCCGTGTTGACAGTTTGTTTAATATAAAGCGGGAGATTACCAGATACAGTATTTTGCGCGTGCCCTTGCTGCCCTGGGCCATTTAGAGGTCTTGGTTGCCTGTATAGCCTATGGTTAATCCGGCCCTGGGGTGCGTTTCCCAAAACCATCGTTGCTAACCTGTTAGCAACTTGGATGGTTGGCAATGGGAAATTGCATTGCAACCATCAAAGTTGCCAACTTAGTTAGCAACGATGGTTTGGGGAAACGCACCCCTGGGTGGGTGTTGTAGGCAACTGTATCATGTGCCCGTGCCGTTTAAACTGACGCGCTGCAGCGATCTGTCACATTTAAGCGCCAAAACGTTCCATATCTAAAGCTTCTCTGTCTAGTCTGTCGGTGTCAGTGTCATCTTTTCCCGCGATTTTTCGTGAGAAAATGCAGTGGTCCAATCAGTAGTTAGAGCCTGAACTTGCTTATAGTAGTAGGTAATTCGGAAATTAGTGCACATGAGTGAAAAAAAAATACAGCACAGAAGAATGTCCAATTTAGCGTGAGATTTCTTTGTTGAGCGTGAGAGCGTGAGATTGAGGCTGAATGCGTGAGTGTCACGCCAGATGCGTGAGAGTTGGCAACCCATTAGTCTAAAAATAGATGGTGAGGTACTAATTTTCTGACCGGTATTTTTATATTTCGAAACAAAACAAGACAGAAATCCTTCCATCGTCACGTGCCTATAGAACACCCCGTGACGTCACAGAGCAGAACACACACTCAACGTGCGAGAGCAGTGAGAGAGTTGACCGAGAGCGATACTAACTACTGACTTTACACTTTTAGATACTGATTTTGATACTTAGCATTTGCACACAGAGCTAACACGCACCTTTAACAGCATCATCACACATCTGCGTTGTTCATTGAGTGCAGTGAAGTTGAGAGGAGCTGCAGTGACTCTCTGATTCTGTCAGCATCGCGGAGTCGACAGCTGAGACCATGGAGAACAGCCCAACAGGTCAGATGGAAGTGACAAAAATCTATCATTTATACATTTATTAAATATGAAGTTATTGCTATGTGCAGGGCTTGACATGAACACCCGCCAAATGCAGGTGTATATTTCATCAGCGCGTGTAACGCACTCCTACTGTAACTGGCCACTTCGGCTGAATTACATTTTTCAATAGTAGTCTTTTAAAAAGGCATCTGAAATAATAAACTTAGTGCAATGTAGTGTTATCAATTTTTCAATATGATACTGAAATAGACTATCTGAACGAACAACCCCACACAGAAATGTAGTTTGGTTATCCACAGCAGGGCAGGTCTTCAGTTCAGAGGAATGAATTATTAATGGAATGTTATTATTTACTATGAGAAGGGAAATGATAAAGATGTATCAGTATTATTTTAATTTAAAAACATCAAAACTTAATTTACAGAAGGTGCTATTTTTCTTGGTGTGCATTTTATGATAAATAAGTGACTGCAGTCTATAATGTGTCTAGCTTAAAATGGTTTTTATGAAACTTTCTTCTTCTTTACTACATTGCAATGCAAAGCATAATGCCAGACTTTTTCATCCACTTCATATCAGGGAAACATGCTGTTCCTCGTTATTTAAAGTGAAGAAGTATTTTATGTGACTAATCTTTGTAGTGTTCTTGTAATTTTCAATCTTGCACTGGTCCTTTGTGTCAGTTCATGGCTTAGTGTTTGACTTTTGGCCAAATCCAGGAATATGAATTGCAAAAGTGCAATTTATTTTTTCTTTAATGAATTTATGAGATAAAAAAAGCCATGTTTATGCGTGTTTATGGAATATGTTTGTTTTTCATCTGTTGTCATTTGGTTTTATAATCATTTTTCTTTGTTTTAGGAAACCCTACAAAACGTAGCAAGCGGAAAAGAGTCCGTGCTTTCTTTCGGAAAGTATGGACGACTGCAAAGTCCACTTTCATTCTCCACGACCCGAACAGAGTGGTGTGTCTTAAACCACAGCCGGATCTAGAGGATCCCGAGCTAAAGCCTGTTTCAAGTCCTGTCAGGAAAACACCAACGCTGAACACAGATCCTGGCGTTCCTGAGCTGGTGTGTTTGCCAGGCCAGGTGTGTGAAGATCTGCAGTCCCCGTGTGTGTCAGGAGTCTCCAGGATCCAGCAAAAGCCGAACACAGATCCTGGCGTTCCTGAGCTGGTGTGTTTGCCAGGCCAGGTGTGTGAAGATCTGCAGTCCCCGTGTGTGTCAGGATTCTCCAGGATCCAGCAAAAGCCGAACACAGATCCTGGCGTTCCTGAGCTGGTGTGTTTGCCAGGCCAGGTGTGTGAAGATCTGGAGTCCCCGTGTGTGTCAGGAGTCTCCAGGATCCAGCAAACGCTGAACACAGATCCTGGCGTTCCTGAGCTGGTGTGTTTGCCAGGCCAGGTGTGTGAAGATCTGGAGTCCCCGTGTGTGTCAGGAGTCTCCAGGATCCAGCAAAAGCCGAACACAGATCCTGGCGTTCCTGAGCTGGTGTGTTTGCCAGGCCAGGTGTGTGAAGATCTGCAGTCCCCGTGTGTGTCAGGATTCTCCAGGATCCAGCAAAAGCCGAACACAGATCCTGGCGTTCCTGAGCTGGTGTGTTTGCCAGGCCAGGTGTGTGAAGATCTGCAGTCCCCGTGTGTGTCAGGAGTCTCCAGGATCCAGCAAAAGCCGAACACAGATCCTGGCGTTCCTGAGCTGGTGTGTTTGCCAGGCCAGGTGTGTGAAGATCTGCAGTCCCCGTGTGTGTCAGGAGTCTCCAGGATCCAGCAAACGCTGAACACAGATCCTGGCGTTCCTGAGCTGGTGTGTTTGCCAGGCCAGGTGTGTGAAGATCTGGAGTCCCCGTGTGTGTCAGGAGTCTCCAGGATCCAGCAAACGCTGAACACAGATCCTGGCGTTCCTGAGCTGGTGTGTTTGCCAGGCCAGGTGTGTGAAGATCTGCAGTCCCCGTGTGTGTCAGGAGTCTCCAGGATCCAGCAAAAGCCGAACACAGATCCTGGCGTTCCTGAGCTGGCGTCTGCTTCATATCCCTCCAGTTTTGATCTGGATGACAGTGAGTCATTATTACATTTGTTTATGTTATTTCTGCCATCTCTTATTTTCTCTGATCTATTCTTTTTTATTATTACTTTCAGTTATAATTCTGATTTGACATCGCTTGAGTTAAAAATCTGAAAATGATGTTTGTTGTACTATTTTCATCTTTAATTGCATTGATTAGTACTAATTATCATTCACAGAGATGTTTATAATAATTTTATTAACGCTTTACAATAAGGTACATTAGTTAACATTAGTTAACTACCTTAGTTAATATGAACTAAGAATGAACAATACTTTTACAGCATTATCTTAGTTGATATTAATATTAACATTTACTAATACGTTATTAAAATCAAAGGTTGTATTTGTAAACATTAGTTAATGCACTGTGAACAAACAATGAACAGCTGGTAACAAATGTATTGCTCATTGTTAATGTTAATGTAGTGTTAACTAATGAACCTTATTGTAAAGTGTTACCATAATTAATTGTCTATGAATGTTTCTTCATTTTAGAAAAAGCTAAGAAAGGGAGGAAGAGGAGAGCAGTCCAGGCCTTCTTCCGGAGATTAGGCACGGCTGCAAAGCATTTCTTCCTCTGCCACGACCCGGACAGTGTCCAGCATCTTACACCACAGTCGCATCTGGACAACTCCCAGCTGACGCTTTTCCAGGTTTCATCCGAGATCAAGTCAGTGCCTGAGCCGGAGTCTGAGCCGGAGCCGGAGCCTGAGCCGGAGTCTGAGCCTGAGCCGGAGCGGAGTCTGAGCCGGAGTCTGAGCCGGAGCCGGAGCCAGAGCCGGAGCCGGAGCCTGAGCCGGAGTCTGAGCCGGAGTCTGAGCCGGAGTCTGAGCCGGAGCCGGAGCCAGAGCCGGAGTCTGAGCCGGAGTCTGAGCCGGAGTCTGAGCCGGAGTCTGAGCCGGAGCCGGAGCCAGAGCCGGAGCCGGAGTCTGAGCCGGAGTCTGAGCCGGAGTCTGAGCCGGAGCCGGAGTCAGTGGAAGTGGAAGTGGTGCCAGCCGATCAAGAGAAGTTGTCTGTCAGAATGATTTACAGTGCGGCATTATTATCTTTGCTTCTTGATATTTCTGCCTTGTTCTTTCCTACTTATTATTATTTAGGCTATAATTCTGATACTCTGACAAGAAACTTATATATGTCTTTATATATATATATAAATGTCTATGTTCTTTGTCCTGTGTGTTTTTCAGGAACTAGGATGTCTGCTTTTTTACGAGGGAGTAAAAATACAGATTCAAGATATTTTGGCCAGGTTTATAAAGAAAGCCACTGCGTTTATGATGGAATGGAGGTAGAGCAATTCTCTTATTGAATTCAACATTTTGCTCCTGATTTAGAGATGTAGAGATGTGTGTCGTCTTTCTTAATTTAAAAACAAACAGATTGTAGTTGTGCAGACACACTTTAATATATTTGAAAAAAATTCACAGTTTATTTTTTTTGCCATTCACAGGTTTTCCTCAAGCATATACACAAGCTTGAATGGGACCATTATCTGGACACTGTAAGTTGACGAACCTAACTGAGATCCACCGTTTTTTGAAATAGGGCTTATTCACATTCTTTCCTACATTTAGATAGGTGTGCAAATGCATTTTTGTCTCAGTGCATGTATTGTTTTAGTTTGACAGGGTCGGTGCTAGCTTAGCTTAGTATAATGAATGGAATCCTTTGTTGCCAGCTAGCATGTCCTGAGTAAAAGTGATAATTTAAAAAGAAAACAGGCTTGTGGCCTGTGTATTCACAACGAGTAAATAGCGCTGCAGATTAACACTAGGCGATTTTCTAGGCAGATATTGACTATGTTAGGGCGAAGCACAGGCGAAGCACTGCTACTTAGGCAAAGCACTGCTACTGTGGGAATTCATGTGTTGCGGGATATCTCTGCGCCCAAGTAGCAGTGCTTCGCCTGTGCTTCCCCCTAATATAGTCCCAAGTCAATATCTGCCTAGGAAATCGCCTAGTGTTAATCTGCAGCGCTATTTGTACTCGTTGTGAATACACCGGCCACAAGAAGTAATTACGTGTTGTTTTTTTTTCAGTTTTACTTAGGACATGCTATCTTCCATGCTAGCTTCTAACAAAGGATTCCATTCATTGTGCTAAGCTAAGCTAGCGCCGACCCTGTCAAACTAAAACAATGCATGCACTGACTAGGGATGGGACGGTATGAAAATTTCATATCACGATTATAGTGACCAAAGTTATCACGATTATCAATATTATCACGGTTTTGTTAAAATGAGATGGAAATGTTCAAAAAGAACTGATGCTCACACTGAAAACATTTCAACAAGTTTAAAATTTGAAAATCAACAAACAAAAAATACAATTAGCAGCTATATGCACTTTTTTAAGCATAAACATTATATTAACATTAACATGGAGCCCTGAGAGTGAGAGGTATAAGTTTTCCTAGGGCAGGTTTTAATGAACCCATCATTAAACCATATCATTAATAATGATAATAATATTTACTCACTTATGAATGTGTGCATGACTGAATATTATAATTATAAATATTAATAAATAATAAATCACTCAGTCTCTCTCTCTCTCTCTCTCTCTCTCTCTCTCTCTCTCTCTCTCACACACACACACGCACGCACACACACTTTAAATGAACAAAATATGTTGGTTGGGTCAGGATGACTAAACTACTGGAATACTTATAATGACTGTTGTCAATAGCAACGCATTATAACCAGTGTTTGGAATAACGCCGTTTAAAATAACGGCGTTAGGTAACAACGTTATTTTTTCAGTAACGGGGTAATCTAATTAATTACTTTTCCCGTCGCTACAACACTGTTAACGTTACTGGACGTTAAATGCGATGCGTTACCACGGGCGTCAGTTTGGTTTGCAATGCGCTGGGGACAGAGACGCATTCGGAAGTGCATTTTCAGAAGTGCTGGGTACAAACTTGTCAAACTGTGCAGCCTCTCTGCTCAACCCGTAAATAAATCCATCGATCCGCAAATGTTGTTGAATTCTGAAGTGGTCTAGTGGTAGATTGTTTGCCAAGCGTGTCAGAGGTTACGAGTTCTAATCCACGCTGACGCAAGTATAGTTTTTTTTTCTCCTGTATCAAAACCGAATATGTTCATCAGTGGTTACAGTCCATATCAAGCAGGGAAACGTTTGTGTGCTTTTTATTTTGTGATTTCACCGGAATGAATAGAGAGTCTCCACAACGGCGATAGATTGAAGAGCGCGCTCCGAGTGAAGACTGCGTGCGCGCCACAAGAGAACAACTGCATGAAACTGCGGCAACGAGCGCTCAGCTTGAGTTCAAATCCAAAACAATTTAACGCTAGATCTCTTATTTAATAGCGAACTAAATTAATGCTCTGCTAGTTAACTGGAGATGTTTTATTTATTTGTTTCAAAAAGTGGTGAGTACAAAATGACTCAAAATCGATGCCTATGTGCGTTACTAGCCTATGCATTCATTGAATAAACTGTGTAATCCGAACGCACCCCTGGCTCAAGGAGGTGGGTTAATAAGTGCAGTGAAGTGAAGTGCAGGATAAACCTCTTGCTGTCTGTCGACATGCAATAAATATAGAAAGTTATGTACAAACACCTGTCTGTTCTACTCATTTCAACTGACTTGTGAAAACTGCAAAAAAAATCCAAATTCTTTGACATATAGCAACTTTTTTTTTTAACAGTAACGCAAATAGTTACTTTCCCTGGTAACAAGTTACTTTTATTATAGAGTAATTGAGTTACTAACTCAGTTACTTTTTGGAACAAGTAGTGAGTAACTATAACTAATTACTTTTTTAAAGTAACGTTCCCAACACTGATTATAACACAGCGCACATCCATGTATCGGATCACCGCAGACGCGATCTCTGGTTTCATTGAAATGTGTATGTCTTGCGTCAGTTTTGATTGTATTGAAAACTAAATCTGAGTAATATAGTATTAATACTACTACAATATTGTTGTAGTTATCACATTTTCTTTACGATTGATTTGGACACTGTAACTTGTATAATAAAACGGTAAGATTTAAAAACATCAAGTTCATCACAATTCAATATTTACAATTCAATAAGTAATAAGTTTACTATGAATGAATACAGTACATTATCCCTTAAATGTCACCCTTAATAGTTTGAATATGTTTGTTCGTCTTGGCTCAAATCCACCTGCTGTAAAACTTTTCTCTTCGCGGAAGCTTTGTAATAATATCAAGTGAGACAATGAAATAATTCATCTCCAATCAATATTTTTTGTCTAATTATTTAAGTTAGTTGTGGTATTAAGGTAAAAGTTAACTCAGCTGGTGTTGTCACGTAGATGACTTAGCATATTTGACGTGTTTCCCCCTTTTGCAGCGACTTCCTCTTGCAAGATTTGCATATAGGGTGCAGATAGTAATAGCCAAAATACGACCATACCTCCGATTTTGTCCTCTTGGATGGCTGAAAATCTCCCTTGCGCTGTCACTGCCTTCCGCCATGTCTTCTCGCGCAAAAAACGACGTTGCATGCGCACGCCTGCGTCAGACTGATTCTGGCTGGACAGGATTTACCGCGAGATTGTCGTGAGTCAAAATCACGATAATCAAACTCGGTTTTAATGATAATTACATTTTAAACAATAATACTAACCGCCAGGACATATTATCGTGGTTTATCGTGAAACTGGTAATCGTCCCATCCCTAGCACTGAGACAAAAATGCATTTGCACACCTATCTAAATGTAGGAAAGAATGTGAATAAGCCCTATTTAAAAAAACGGTGGAGTGTTCCTTTAAGTGACGAGTATTGTCAATTCCTGTTGCTAACATAAAGCAGTAAGTCAAGAAGATGTGAATGTAAATACAAGTTACAATTACATAAAAATCCAAGGAGTTGAGTTTTGCTACTTTGACATTCTTTACTGTGTTTGTTTATTTGTGTGTATCCTGACATTAACCCTATAGGGTCTGAGGTATTTTTGGGGCCCTTGAGATGTTTTGACATGCCCTGACATTTGTGCTTATTTCAGCTACTTAAAACATACCATTTGCCAACATATAAATTTGCTGTATTCAGCACAAACTCTGTTACAATAATATGTGAGCAAAATGGATGTACATGTTTGCATTTTATAGAAAAAAAATATTATGCGTGGTTAGTACGTTTTGGGGAAAAAAATGTCACCGCAATAAGGCCATTTAACAAATAGTTGTCCACAATGAAGGCTGATGGTGACGATGTAAACACAATTAGGCTACATTACATCTGTAAAATATTACATCCATGCACTTACTCGGTATGATTCTCGATCGCACTGAGCACTGCAGCCACATTCCTAAAAAACAAAAGCAAAAAACTGTTAGCACATTATCCAAAGTAAACTGATGGACAATTATGATTATAGATGCACAATGTATCTGTTGATGGACGGAGAAACATGTATTGATGGGTAGACTGCGTCACCGCAAGTATCTGTTTATGGCCCATATAGACCGCACGCATTTACTGATACACTCAACGAACGGCTGTACCTAATACAAATAAAACATCTCCAGTTAACTAGTAGAGCATTCATTTAGTCCGCTCTTAAATAAGAGATCTAGAGCTAAAATGTTTTGCTTTTGAACTCACGCTGAGCGCTCGTGTCCGCTGCTGTCAGTGTCATAGAAACAGTGTTCTCTTGTGGCGGCACGCGCGCAGTCTTCACTCGGACGCGCTCTTCAATCTATCGCCGTTGCGGACACTATTCATTCCGGTGAAATCACAAAATAAAATGCACACAAACGTGTGTCCCTGCTTCATATAGACTGTAACCACTGATGAACATATTCTGTTTTGATGAGAAAAAAAAACTATACCGAGGGCGGATTCGAACCTGTAACCTCTGACACGCTTGGCAAACGATCTGTCAGTAGACCACTGAAGTACTCAAACAAAATTTGCGGATCGATATATTTCACTAAATCATTATAACCTAAGCAGTTATTCAAAAAGTTTACACGAGCATATAGGCCTCACGAATGTTAGGGATATTGTGAGGTAATATTTCCTGTGCCAAAAGCTAGCCAAAACTTGACAAAATATAGTTTGAAAATTCATTTGAGCTCTATGATCAGAAAAGGAATTACAAACACTAAACAACTTACTCCGAGCTTTTATCCTCGGCGGGGTCAATTCGTTCTTCAAAATGCATTCGTTCGTCGTCCGAGTTTCAAATTCCTCTGAGGAAAAGGTGAATTCTTCCCTGCTGTCCATAATCCTCTGAAGGAGTAGCGTGCTGCCATCCTCAAAACCAGAGTATGTGAGCGGAGCGGAGGGGGAGCAGAGCGAGGAGTGGAGCGGTGTGATTTTGAATGAAGTGCAGAGCGGATTTTTTAAAAGTCGGAGCGTCGTGGTTTTCACTCGCTCAGAGAGCGCTCCACTACCGCTCCATCACGAGTACAAGTCATGCCAACGGCTCATTATAGAACTGCCTTTTTAGTAAGGATTCACACGTTAATAACATTACTCTAGCATGATACAGGTGGATCACTCAAATCAGAAAAAAATGTGAAGGTTATGATGACGCCGATGGACATGAGTTGCTGCGGGAGGTTATAGTTCTCACTGAATATGATCGGGCAACACTATCTCTAGAAAGTGCGTATCTATAGCATTTCTTGTGTCATTTATACACCAAAAAATTGTTTTTGCGTGCAAATGAAATGCACTAAACCCCTGGTTATTATGATTAGGTGTGTGAAGTGCGTGCACGCCATACAGTGCGTATAATATGCACGCGAAAACTGCTTATCATAGGCTACGCAAGCAAAAACAAGTTTTTGGCGTAGGCTATAAATGGTACGAGAAATAAAATGTGTGCTAGATACGCACTTTCATGAGATCGAGCTGGATCGGGTGAAGCACATTTTAAAGCAGTAACACTTATTCACACACGCAATCGCTTTCTCACGATTGCGTCTCAATGCATTGCATTCAAACAAATGTAATATTACAGTGCTGTCGGTTTGATTTCGAACGAGCAGAAATCTGTAAGAAATGTAGTGACCCGTAGATAAAATAACTGATGAAAACGTTATTTTCTTCTTTCCAAACAAAATATGCTCTGCAAAAAGCAGCAATGATATTTAACTTATAATGCTGATAATGTAAGCATAGCATGTCATAGGAAAAGTTTGCACACTAGCCTATCCAATAGGCTAAACCACATTGAATCTCCTAATGATGTTTTTAAAAAATATATATTTAATATGCCTATATATTTACCGGGGAGCGGTAAATCGTGAACCTGGAGCGGAGCTGGAGCGGAGTGACTATTAAATGCTTGGAGCGCGGAGGGAACATTGTTGCTGCTCCACTCCGCTCACATACTCTGCTCAAAACGAGATGAACTATCAGTGAATCTGATGAAGAAACTTCGTGTTATGGCATTGATGGGGGGACGTGCCACGTGTGCGATGCATAGATCGCCTATTTACCATGTGAAAAGCTCTGTGGGTGTGGCGGCCTCAGCTAATTAAAGATAATGAAGGGAGAATGAAAAAACTGTACTTCCTGGTTTCAAACGGATTACATAAACTGGAAATATTTTTCATTTAAAAGAAGAGAATTTCAGCTTCATAAAGAGACATCTCTCGTATCTCTGTGACAAGTATTGACAGAGTTACGGTTAATTTTTCGGACGTGTTTCAGAATGGACCTCACTGACAGAGAGAAGGCAAAACGCGCATCATGTTTATTTTTCTTTATTTGACGAAAAGCACAACACTTTGTTTTTATTGTGAGTACCCACAAAAAAAATACACACTTAACAGGATCTAATGATGTACAACACTTATGTAAGATCAAAATCAACAGAGAAATTTGATTCTCTTTTGCACTGATAAGAAAAAAATCGAGCTCGTCGCGACGGCCGACCCCAGAGGGTTAAGCACTTTGGTCAACTGCGGGTGTTTTTAAATGTGCTATACAAAATAATAAACTTGTACAATCTTCAAATTTTCCATCTAATAAGGTACTAGTCAAGGCCAACTAACTGTTTGTGTTTCTCTCTAGCCTGATCACTCCAAACCTGTGCCTGCAGAAGTGGCAGTGATGCTGCGTTTGGGACAAGCTCCCTCATGCCCCAACATCATCAAATTACATCACTGGATTGAGAAAGAGAACAGCTTCATTCTCATTTTGGAGAAACTCGATCCATGCCAGACCTTGTGGCATTACATCCGGTTTTCAGACGACATTAATGAAGAAAAAGCACGCTGGATGATACGTCAGTTAATCCAAGCTGTAAAACACTGTGTTGACCGTGGAGTTTTCCATGGGGATATCTACTCTGGGAACATCCTGGTGGAGACGGGCGACGATCTGAAGCTCAAACTGATTGACTTCAGATGTGGTCGTCTAATTAGTAGTGAGGGCTTTAACAGCAGTGAATATCAAGGTGCGTTAGCGGTTTGTGTTAGCATAGCAGAGTTTGGTAATTGCATGCAGTGACATTGATCACTGTATTATGGACACTAACAAAGTCTCTCTTTTAGGAGAACGCCTGAACACCCCACCTGAGGTCATGAGGGACACCGTGTTCTACGCCAAGCCAGCATACGTCTGGGCCATCGGTGTTGTGCTGTTTGAGATCCTGCACAGACATATGCCCTTTAAAAACATGAACAGCATACTGCGTGACAATCTTTACACGAGTCTGACTTTATCCTCAGGTAAACACAACAGACACCTCTGCACAATCTCACCCAGACCGAACATAGTGTCGGCCCACATCTGGACTGGGTGATCCATGTGTGCCGGATCTGGGCCGACACTATTGCTGTGTCTCAATTCACCTACGCCCCAAAAGTATGTACTCTTTTTGTAAGAAAAAGTAGATACTTTTGAGTTCGTAGCAAAAGAGTACACAAGCTTTGCGACAAACTATCGCGTCATACAATCGCGTCTTGAACGGTTGATCTCTGTCACAGTAAACTGGCCTGTCAATCATCCTGTCAAAGACAAAGTCCTCCACATTTAATTTCCTACCGTATCGGAAATGCAGAAAGTTAAAGGCAGGGTAGGTAGGTTTGAGAAAATAGCAGAAAACTGCTGGATTTTGAAAGTATCCAACAGACAAACCCCCCTAACCCCCCCCCCCCTCCCCCTCCTCCAAAGCCACGCCCCCAAAAAACATGAGCGTGTGATGCGGGCGCCTCATCTGGAGGAGCGTTCACCAGCGCCGAGCGGAGAGGAAAGGAGCAGTGCATGGAGTGACATCACCTTTTTTTGCCTTGTTTGCGTGCGCTGACTGTATATGCAGGCACAGGCACTCAAACCTTGATCTAAACCTCTCACTGTCGGTCGCGCATATCCGCCATGTTTTGAAGGTTTTTTTAACACTTTTTATTCATGTTTACTAATTGTTTTTTTAATTATTTGATTCGGAAGATTTACATAATCAAAAAATGACATTTTATATGGTAAAACATGTTCATAAATCGGGAGTATGCAAAAATATTTAACATTATTTCACGTTTTTCAATATAAGTGTTCCTCTAAGACTAACCCATCCTCTCTGAAAACTTCCCAGCATGCCGAGACCTGATTTCCTTGTGTTTGGTGCGTGATCCAGCTGAGCGACTGACGCTAGAGGAGCTGGAGAAACACCGGTGGTTTGATACATGATAAGAAGAACCAGATCCCGTGCATCAGTCAGACGAGAACAGGTAGTGTAACACAGAGAAGTAGAAAAATACATTTGCAGTGCAAAGCAGTTATTTTTCAATTCTGTATCGTGTATGTGACCAGGATGTAGATGATGTACCAAAAGACAGAGGACAGCTCCATCAAAAAAAAACAACAGGACCATACCTGTCAAGTTTTGAAAATAAGGACATTTTCCGGCGCCCAACGCGAGCGGTCCCACCACCCCAACCAGCTCCAGCATCCCTTACATTTTAAGACAGGTACAGCCGAAACAAAAACACAAAAATAAAGTAGAGATGCATCGATCCGATACTCGGATCGGTATCGGGCGCCGATCTAAGCTTTTTGAATGGATCGGATATCGGTGATGCAAGACCGATCCAAATTTGATACTGTGTTACCAGTGATTGATGAATGAATGGCAAAATAAACGATGGCATACTGTATAATAATTCTTATAAGAACTAAATTATTGATTTTTAAACATTGCCTTAAATTAAATACATTTCAAATACTTTGTGCTGCTTGCGCAATCACACGTGAGTGTGACAGGCAAGTTGAGGCGGAACCTTTTACATTCAAAGTACCTCAGCGCGTTAAACATGTCCCTGATTTGGAATTATTTTACCCTTGATACATCAACGAGTAGCACTGCAAATTGTAATATTTGCAAAGCCAACATTTCAAGAGGTGGAAGTGGTGTTTCGAATTACAATACGACAAATTTAATCAAGCATCTTCAGAAGCATCACGCAAAAGAACACGAGGAGTTTGCGCAAATCAAACGGAAAAAGAATGAGTCAAAGCAGCTGACCTTGACAGATGCGTTTCAGAGGCAAGAAAAACTTCCACATCAGAATCCTAAAGCTGTAAAAATAACAGAAAAGGTACTTGAATTCATTGTTCTAGATGATCAGCCCCTCTCTGTTGTCGAAAACACGGGTTTCCGTCGCCTCATGGAACATCTGGAACCACGATATAGTTTGCCATCTAGAACATACATTTCTGAGACCGCTTTGCCTGAGCTGTATTCCAGAGTTTCCTCGCACGTTGCAGACCAATTAAAAGATGTGCAGGCCTTCAGCTTCACTACAGATATTTGGAGCTCCGACGTGTGCCCGATGTCCCTTCTTAGTTTAACGGCACATTGGTTGAATGATAGTTATGATTTGCAGAGCGCTGTGCTACACGTAAAGGAAATGAGAGGGTCACACACCAGCAGGGTGATTTCAGATTCAATCAAAGAAATGCTTGATGGGTGGAAAATCCCTATATCCAAAGTGCATGTGATTTTGAGGGACAATGCCAGCAATATGAAGAAAGCGATGGATGATTTGGGAGTCCCTAGTTTGGGCTGTGTCGCGCACTCATTACAGCTTGCTGTTAACGAGGGACTTTTGTCCCAACGAAGCTTGATTGACGCAATTGCAAGTGCCAGAAAAATTGTGGGGCACTTCAAACATTCCCCATTAGCATACTCGTGATTGGGGGACATTCAGCGTGAATTTCAAATGCCCCTGAAACAAGACGTTAAAACTAGATGGAACAGTACTTATTATATGATTCAGAGCATCCTTGAACAGAAGCGACCCTTATGCGCCTTTGCTGCCGACCACGAGCTGCCTGCAGTGCTGACTGTAAACCACTGGGCATTACTGGAAAAAACAATGACATACTGTCACCATTTGAAGAACTGACGCGAACCATAAGCTCATCCAGTTCAACCACAGCGGATGTCATTCTAACAATTTCAGTTCTGAAACGTTTGCTGTCTCAGGAGAGAGACACAGACACAGGGATTAAAACAATGAAAAGTACACTACTACAAGCAGTCAACACACGATTTGGCAACATCGAGAATGAACGACTTTACTCCGTTGCCACTTTACTTGACCCACGGCACAAAGACAGGTAAGCTAAAAGTCTATGCACACACATAAAATGTCACTTGCACGATAAAATATATTTTCCATTATACAGTTTTGACGATGGCAACATTCTTCATTTATTTTAAATAAGATTCATATTATTAGGCTATTATTGCTATTATTAAAAAAACATATTTTCAAGTTTCTATCAGTTTCGTTTTATTGATTAAAAAGTTTTAGTCATTAACTCTGTCATTAAACTTTTATGCTAAAATAACGGCTAGGAATGCTTTCCATATTCTGCAGATTTACGTTCGTTTTAATGTGAAGCCGTCCGAAGCATTATGCATTAATCACATTATATATAATTTGTTTTTTCATCCTGAAGATTTTTTTTAAGTCATTGGATGACAGATAACGACCACTTATAATTGTATTATATATGATCAAAATTTGGCCTTTATATGAAATTATTTATTTTAGTTGCATCATGTTTGTAATTTAAATTTGTTATGTCTGACCAATATATGAAAATTGTCTGTGGTTTTGAGACATCAAATAAGGCTTTATTTACTCAGAAAAAAGTAAGTAATTATTTTGCAAGTAACTTTTCAGCAACCAATAAAAAGAAAAGTAATTACACTGCAGCTTGGAATTTTATCAGAATGCATCTGTAAATAATTTCACTGACAGTTGTACTTTCATCGCAAAACAAAATAAATTAAAGCTGCAAGCAGCGATGAAGCGGGCCCTCGCACCCGTGCCGCCGCCACCCGGTGGTTTTAGGAAGACAGAGCACGGTGGGCAGTATGGCTGCGTTCGGAATCGCATACTTCCCTACTATATAGTAGGCGAAAAGAGTAGGCGAGCGAAAAAGTACGTTCGAATCCTCAGTATTCATAAAAGAGTAGGCGAGAATTACCTGGTTGACGTACTAATTATCGCGAGATTTGGACGATAGTGCGTTCGAATATGCCTACTTTCCTACTATATAGTAGGCGAAAACAGTACGTGAAAGAAGCAGTACGTTCGAAACATCAGTATTCCTAAAAGAGTAGGCGAGAAGTTCCCGGATGATCTCCTGCTTTCGCCCAGACATTTGAGTGCTTTTCAGCTTGTACTCATCTATCCCAGGAGGCCACGCGAGAGCATACGTCATTATCAAACATCACGGAGATCAGCGACGCGGGGGTTTTCAAATGTGAGTAAACACGGTTCCTTGTGTTTAAATCGTATGTGTTAAACTACTATAGAGTAAACGTTTTAACTGTTGAAGGTGTAAAGGAGTTAGACAGTATAGTTGTGATTTTGCTGTAAAAACATGTTTTTTTTATTTATAGCTAGCTAACAGGGGAGCTCCAGTAAGCACACGTAACGTTACGTCTCTAAAGTGGATTTACATAACCATATACATCTTAAACACGCTTATTTAAAATGTCTATTTACATCTGAAAGGAAAATATTGTATAAGTATTGCATCTGAGTGATGTATGTGTGCTATTATGTAGGATAATTCACTGTTGTCAACACTGTTTACATTAGACAAATGTGCTGTAAATAAGGTAAATAAACAAATCTATAAAGTAACTAAACATGTTATATATTTTATTTGTCCCTTATTACTGTTGATAAATTGAGGAACATTTAAGTTGGATAAAAAGTGAGTTAACACATCAGCTACAACCTCAGCATGTAGGCTAGTATTGAGCAGATAAATCACAGCATTTTTTTAAAAAAACTTTTAATACATAAATCAAATTACATTGTGCTGTTAAAATGACTGCTTTTGTATAATGTTTGTGCATTTTTGTAGGATCTGAAATGTCTGCAGACTGGTGTGAGCACTGAGGATGAGGAGCCCAGAGCTGAATCCTGGATACGGTGCCATGGATGAGACCCTCCATCACCGGCACTTATGAGACGCTCCATCACTCCACCGGCCCTTATGAGACCCTCCATCACTCCACCGGCCCTTATGAGACCCTCCATCACTCCACCGGCCCTTATGAGACCCTCCATCACTCCACCGGCCCTTATGAGACCCTCCATCACCGGCCCTTATGAGACCCTCCATCACTCCACCGGCCCTTATGAGACGCTCCATCACTCCACCGGCCCTTATGAGACCCTCCATCACTCCACCGGCCCTTATGAGACCCTCCATCACTCCACCGGCCCTTATGAGACCCTCCATCACTCCACCGGCCCTTATGAGACCCTCCATCACTCCACCGGCCCTTATGAGACCCTCCATCACTCCACCGGCCCTTATGAGACGCTAACATCACTCCACCGGCCCTTATAGATCCCTCCATCACTCCACCGGCCCTTATGAGTCCCTCCATCACTCCACCGGCCCTTATGAGACCCTCCATCACTCCACCGGCCCTTATGAGACACTCCATCACTCCACCGGCCCTTATGAGACGCTCCATCACTCCACCGGCCCTTATGAGACCCTCCATCACTCCACCGGCCCTTATGAGACCCTCCATCACTCCACCGGCCCTTATGAATACGCCTCCATCACTCCACCGGCCCTTATGAGACCCTCCATCACTCCACCGGCCCTTATGAGACCCTCCATCACCGGCCCTTATGAGACCCTCCATCCACCGGCCCTTATGAGACCCTCCATCACTCCACCGGCCCTTATGAGACCCTCCATCACTCCACCGGCCCTTATGAGACCCTCCATCACTCCACCGGCCCTTATGAGACGCTCCATCACTCCACCGGCCCTTATGAGACGCTCCATCACTCCACCGGCCCTTATGAGACCCTCCATCACTCCACCGGCCCTTATGAGACGCTCCATCACTCCACCGGCCCTTATGAGCTCCATCCTCACGCCCTTATGACCTCCATCCACCGGCCCTTATGAGACCTCCATCACTCCACCGGCCCTTATGAGACGCTCCATCACTCCACCGGCCCTTATGAGACGCTCCATCACTCCACCGGCCCTTATGAGACCTCTCCATCACTCCACACGGCCCTTATGAGACCCTCCATCACTCCACCGGCCCTTATGAGACGCTCCATCACTCCACCGGCCCTTATGAGACGCTCCATCACTCCACCGGCCCTTATGAGACCCTCCATCACCTCCACCGGCCCTTATGAGACCCTCCATCACTCCACGGCCCTTATGAGACCCTCCATCACTCACCGGCCCTTATGAGACCCTCCATCACTCCACGGCCCTTATGAGACCTCACATCCACCGGCCCTTATGAGACCCTCCATCATCACCGGCCCTTATGAGACCCTCCATCACCGGCCCTTATGAGACTCCATCATCACCGCCCTTATGAGACCCTCCATCACGCCCTTAGAGACCCTCCATCCTCCACCGGCCCTTATGAGACCTCCATCACTCCACCGGCCCTTATGAGACCCTCCATCCCGACTCCACCGGCCCTTATGAGACCCATCCATCACTCCACCGGCCCTTATGAGACCCTCCACTCCACCGGCCCTTATGAGACCCTCCATCACTCCACCGGCCCTTATGAGACCCTCCATCACTCCACCGGCCCTTATGAGACCCTCCATCACCGGCCCTTATGAGACCCTCCATCACTCCACCGGCCCTTATGAGACCCTCCATCACCGGCCCTTATGAGACCCTCCATCACTCCACCGGCCCTTATGAGACCCTCCATCACTCCACCGGCCCTTATGAGACCCTCCATCACTCCACCGGCCCTTATGAGACCCTCCATCACTCCACCGGCCCTTATGAGACCCTCCATCACTCCACCGGCCCTTATGAGACCCTCCATCACTCCACCGGCCCTTATGAGACCCTCCATCACTCCACCGGCTGTTATGAGACCCTCCATCACTCCACCGGCCCTTATGAGACCCTCCATCACCGGCCCTTATGAGACCCTCCATCACTCCACCGGCCCTTATGAGACGCTCCATCACTCCACCGGCCCTTATGAGACCCTCCATCACCGGCCCTTATGAGACCCTCCATCACTCCACCGGCCCTTATGAGACCCTCCATCACCGGCCCTTATGAGACCCTCCATCACTCCACCGGCCCTTATGAGACCCTCCATCACCGGCCCTTATGAGACCCTCCATCACTCCACCGGCCCTTATGAGACGCTCCATCACCGGCCCTTATGAGACCCTCCATCCATTGATTCATTAATCCTTCAATATTTCGTTCAAAACCACATCAAAACGCTTTGTGACATTTTAAAAAGCCGTGAATGTATTAAGGCCACTGGAACCAGGATCGTAACTGAAACGCGCTGCATGTTATCTCTCAATACAGAAGCAGAAGCGCTGGTTCAGATTTTATTGTTTGTTGTTTAAACGTTGTATATTTAAAAAATATATATACTATATTTGATATGGTCTATTTAGGGTAGGCCTATAGCATTGATTCACTATACTGTGGAGGGGGGAAATCACCCACCGGCAAAATTCTTTCTGCATATAACCCTGTGAAGTTTTTAAAAAAATTTTAACAGAACTGTTTTTGAAGACGTAAATTCAGTCAATCTGTTGGATGAGATTTGTTCCTTAGTGTAAAATGGAAATGCATGGTAATTATATAAAAAACATATTTATTCGGGTTTCGAACCCGTGTCTTTGTACTGCTTAAACCTTCAGCTCTACCACTCGACCACAAGTTCGGTTGTTCACGAGTCAGTGTGCACGCACATGAGAGAAGTACTCTTCAATCTACTCATTCCTCAATAGTTTAGCATCATTGATTGCACCTAATTTATTTTCACTGACTGCAAGATAGGCCTCTTTTAAATTTTGATTCATAAAATGTTCTGCTCTAAAAGTTTGCTATATTCTATTTAAAATGTAGGCTACTTTTACATACGTTTTGCTTTTGCTAAATGTCCCTTTGCGCCACCTGGCGGTCATTTCGCGAATGACTTAGAAATGCGACTGGGGTTTTTTTTGCCGCGGCGGTAATAGGCATTCTGGTTGGCAACCTACTGTACTATGTCAAAACTAGGCAAAATATAGTCTAAAAATGCATTTGAGCTTTATTATCAGAAAAGGAATTATAACACTTAACAACTTACTCCGAACTTGTATCCTCTGCGGGGTCAATTCGTTCTTCACCATGCAACCGTTTGTCGTCCGAGTTTCAAATTCCTCTGAGGAAAAAGTGAATTATTCCCCGCTGTCCATAATCCTCTGAAGGAGTAGCGTGCTTCCATCCCTAAAACGCGATGAACTATCAGTATTCTGATGAAGAATCTTCGTGTTGTTATGGCATTGATCGGGGGCGTGCTGCGTGTGCTATGCATAGATCGCCTATTTACCATGTGAAAAGCTCTGGGGTGTGACGGCCTCAGCTCATTAAAAATAATTGGGAGAATGAAAAAACTGTACCTCTCCTTGGTTTCAAACGGATTACATAAACTGGAGATATTTATTTTTTTAGTAAATTACTTAATTTAAAAGAAGAGAATCTCAGCTTCATAAAGAGAAATCTCTCGTATCTCTGTGACAAGTATTGACAGAGTTACAGTTAATTTTTTGGACGCGTTTCAGAACGGACCTCACTGACAGAGAGAAGGCAAAACGCGCATCATGTTTATTTTTCTTTATTTGACGAAAAGCACAACACTTTGTTTTTATTGTGAGTATCCACAAAAAATACACAATTAACAGGATCTAATGATGTACAACACTTATATTTAAGATCAAAATCAACAGAGTAATTTGATTCTCTTTTGCACTGATAAGGAAAAAAAAAACAGCAAAACGCGGTGGCGCGTTTTCCGACCCCAAAGGGTTAAGTGTGGAAGGGGAGAGACCCGCAGAGAAACGATTTTGAAGAAACTCCAGAACTGAAGCCACTGGGCAGTTAACTGGATCTAACTCATGTTCTCTACACCAAGTGGAAAAAAACATTCCACTTGAGGCCATATAATCTCCTAGTGGACGGAGCCCTAGAGCTAAGTATGGTCTCAACCACCCCAGCTGATCTAGGCATCTAGGTACTGAGCCCCCTCAGGGGCCAGACCCACAGGTTCCACAGCTCCGGGCGAGGGTGGAATATTGTGCCTTCCGCCTGAGACAACAGATCCCTCCTCAGAGGAATTCAATTCAATTCAAATTTATTTGTATAGCGCTTTTCACAATACACATTGTCTCAAAGCAGCTTTACAGAAAGTGCATTTCAGAAATGTACATAGAAAAATACAGTTAGTTAATCATGTATTAATTTAGGGCATAACATATCGCCGGCGTTGGTGTAGGTGGGTCTCTCCACAGGCGTTTAGTCGTCTCATCACAGGTGTTGGGGCATCTGAAGTCTTCGTGAGAGGCTGGATACAAACTGGAGCTGACGAACGCTATTTACCTCTGGACTAGCGTCCCGAGATAACAGCAGAAAGACAGATGGGAAATAATTAGCATAGCTGATGTTCATAATGTTAATGCATTCGAACTGATCCAGCAGTAGTATAAAAGGTAAGCATTAAGTGAATGCTTGGTTAAAGAGATGCGTCTTTAATCTAGTTTTAAACTGGGACAGCAAGTCTGAGTCTCGAACAATATCAGGAAGGCTATTCCAGAGTTTAGGAGCTAAATGTGAGAACGCCCTCCCTCCTTTAGTAGACTTAGATATCCTAGGAACGACCAGAAGCCTCGAATTTTGTGATCTTAAAGAGCGCGATGGATTGTAGGGCGATAGAAGGTCTGTTAAATACACAGGAGCTAAACCATTTAGAGCTTTATAGGTCAGTAGTAATACTTTGTAATTGATATGGAACTTTATAGGTAACCAGTGTAGAGATGATAAAATTGGTGTTATATGATCATATTTTCTTGATCTAGTAAGAACTCTAGCGGCTGCATTTTGCACTAACTGTAGCTTGTTTATTGAGGATGCAGGACAACCAGCTAATAAAGCATTACAGTAATCTAGTCTCGAGGTCATGAATGCATGAACTAACTTTTCTGCATCAGAAACAGATAGCATGTTACGTAGCTTAGCAATGTTTCTAAGGTGGAAAAAGGCTGTTCTTGTAACATATGAAATATGATTTTCGAAAGTCAAGTTGCGGTCTAGTAGTTACCCAGGTCTTTTACTGTAGTGGATAAAGTAACAGGACATCCTTCTAAATTAAAGTTGTATTGTAAGGGATTTTGTGGGTAGTTTTTTGGACCAATAAGTAATACCTCCGTTTTATCTGAATTTAATAGCAGGAAATTACACGTCATCCAGCATTTTATATCTTTTAGACACTCTGTCAAGTTAGATAAGTTAGTGTTTTCATCTGGTCGTGATGAGATATATAATTGAGTGTCATCAGCATAACAGTGAAAATTAATTCCATGTTTTCTTATAATATTACCAAGTGGCAGCATATATATTGAGAATAGCAGAGGGCCTAGGACAGATCCTTGCGGCACTCCATAGTCTACTGATGTTATCTTCGATTTTTCCCCATTTAAACAGACAAAATGGTAACGGTCTGATAAGTATGATCTAAACCAGCTTAATGCCTGTCCCTGAACACCAGTGTAGTTTTGTAGTCGATCTAAGAGTATTTGTGATCTATAGTGTCGAACGCAGCGCTAAGATCAAGTAGAACTAGTATTGAGATACAGCCTTGGTCAGAGGCTAAGAGTAAATCATTTGTAATTTTAACTAGCGCAGTTTCTGTGCTATGATGCGGTCTGAATCCCGACTGAAATTTTTCATAGATATCATTTTCTTGCAAGAAAGAGCACAATTGAGCGGACACAATTTTTTCTAGTATTTTAGACATAAATGGAAGATTTGAGATGGGTCTGTAATTTGCTAGGTTATTTGGATCTAATTGCGGTTTCTTAATGAGAGGTTTTATTACTGCCAGCTTGAATATTTTTGGAACGTGACCTAAAAATAAAGACGAGTTAATAATATTGAGAAGAGGCTCTTCCACTACAGGTAACACTTCTTTAATTAGTTTAGTGGGTATTGGATCTAATAAACATGTTGTTGGTTTAGATGCAATGATAAGTTTATTTAGTTCTTCCTGTCCTATAGTTGTAAAGCGGTGTAGTTGTTCTAGAGGGGCCATAATTGAGGCCGAGTCATAAGACACCATAGAGGATTGTACATTTACAATTGTGTTTCGGATGCTTTCTATTTTCTCATTGAAATAATTCATAAAATCATTACTACTATATTGTAACGGAATATTTTGCTCTGGAGATTAGAGCCCTGCACGGGCCTCAAATCTAGGCCCTAGCCCGGCCCTGGCCCGAGACGCTCAGGCCCTAGCCCGGCCCGTGTCCGACAGCTCATCAGAATGATCAGCCCGAGTCCGACCCGAGCCCGTTTATAAAAAAAAAATATTAAAAAAAAAGGGATAATACACAGCCTGCCCTATGTTGCAGTCAGTAAACCAGATATGTTTCGTTTTCAAAGGCAAAGTATTTATCGGTAAGTTTATTTTCATTTCTTTATAAAGTTAATTAAGAAAAAAAATGTTTTTTATTTTTATGACGACCAAGTAGCCGACAGCGAGTTAAACATGTTTGATCCATTGATTTATAGCCTCTCAAATCAACACTTTACTTGGCTACAATAAAATCCATAGATATAAAACAACTTAAGCATACCACACAGACAGTTAACGTTAGTTTAAACGTTTGTTTAAACGTTTTTTGTCATTTTTGAAAAGCTGAGGCAAACGCACTGCTGCTCAGAGCAACAGCGCTCGCAAACTAAATGAGTTTATACAATAGGCTACAATACAGAGAACGCAATCTAAAAAAATCAACATAAATTACATTAAAAACAACCATGCAGGTTATCTTACCTCAAAAAATCAAGTCTTCACTACATGGCCATTCTTATTTCCACCTTACATCCTTGTTTCCAACAGACTCATGAAAATGAAGTCAAACAAAAAACAGCCTCCTAACATGGCTAAGAACAGTCTCAGAGCATCGTGAAGAAAAAGCACAGCATCCACAGTGAAAGGTTTTAATCCAGTCGTACTTTTTCCAGCTGCGCTGAAGTCACGCTCGCTACCGGGACTCTAAACACAGAACGAGCCGGTCGCGCGAATCTCACATCGCGCCGCCGGGAAACCTGTGCGCGTGCGGTGTGTGTGTGTGTGTGTGTGCGTGAGCGTGAGCAGCAGACTGTCATGTCAGTCATATGTCAGTGTGATAGGTTATAAAACGTCTTTCTATGTTTGCGTTTAATCGTCATCTTCTCATATTTATTTTAATTAATGTCTAAAATATGCTATAAAAAAGATAAGCCTAAAACCCGGCCCGGCCCGGCCCGCGTGTGAACTATGACGTGAAAATTGGCCCGAAGCCCGGCCCTAGGAGCGTAAATAAGTCGGGGCCCGTCGGGCTCGGGCTGAAATGCAGGCCTCTACTGGAGATGTCTGATTATTTGTTAGTCTAGCCACGGTGTTAAATAAAAACCTTGGATTATTTTGGTTATTTTCTATTAGTTTGCGGATATGCTCAGCCCTGGCTGATTTTAGAGCCCTTTTATAACGTGACATACTGTCTTTCCACGTGATTCTGAAGACCTCTAAATTAGTTCGTTTCCATTTACGCTCTAAGTTACGAGTTTCTCTCTTGATAGCATGCGTAGCACTGTTGTACCATGGTGCTTTAGTTTTCTCTCTAACCTTTTTTAATCTAATTGGTGCAACAATATCTAGTGTACTAGAGAAAATGTTGCTCATACTGCTAGTCATTTCCTCTAGTTCGTCTGTTTGTTTGGGTTTACTGAGCAGCTGAGATAGATCAGGTAAGCTATTTGAGAATCTATCTATAGTGGTTGGAAGGATTGTTCTGCCTGGTCTATAACGTGGTGCAACATGACAAATTTCAGCAGTGCGTATTATGCAAGTTACCATGTAATGATCAGTGAGGTCGTCACTTTGCGGTATAATATCTATATCGGTTGGATCGGTTCCATATGATATAATTAAATCTAGTGTATGATTTAGACGATGAGTGGGACCACTGACGTTTTGCTTCACCCCGAAAGAGTTTAATAGATCTGTAAACGCAGCCCCTAACGCATCATTTGTATTATCTACGTGTATGTTAAAGTCGCCAACAATTATTGCTTTATCGACATTGACCAATAGGTCTGAGAGAAAGTCTGCAAAATCTTTTAGGAAATCAGCATATGGCCCTGGAGGTCTATATACGGTAGCCAAGGCTAGAGATAATAAGGATTTCTTTCTTACATCTAACAGCGTAACATTTAGCACAAGTACTTCAAACGAGTTAAACCTATGACAAGTTTTCTGAGTAACATTAAGAATATCTCTATAGATTGTTGCAACACCGCCGCCACGACCGATCAGACGGGGCTCATGCTTAATATAACAGTATCCTGGTGGAGTAGACTCATTTAGACCGAAATAATCATTTGGTTTAAGCCAGGTTTCAGTAAGGCACAGAACATCGAAATTATTATCTGTGACCATTTCATTTACAATAACCGCCTTAGGTGTGAGCGATCTAATGTTTAGAAGACCTAGCTTTAGAAATTGTTTTTGTTCACTGATATTTAGATTTTCTGGTTTAATTACAATAATATTCTTGCTAGATCTTACAGTAGATTTGTTGTTTGGCTTCACTAAGCGAGGAATAGACACAGTTTCTATATAATGTTCTACATTGGTACTTATATCAATTAAATTGGGACAGCAAAGACTATGATTTGGACTTTGACTTACTAGTCAGATGATCTGTAGCGTCTTGGAGATGTTGTCCGACAGAACAGCCGCTCCGACTCTACTGGGGTGCAGACCATCAGGACGGAAGAGCCTAGGTCGCTCCCAAAACAGATTCCAATTATTTACAAAGAGCAGTTTCTGTTCATTACACCATGACATTAACCATTCATTTAAAGCAAATAATCTACTGAACCTTTCTTGTCCAAGTCGGTAAGTGGGAAGCGGTCCAGACACGACGATCGTTGCTCTAGGCGATGTGCTGCGTACCGTCTCGATCAGGCTCCTGTAGTCCTTCTTCAGAACCTCCGTCTGCCGCAGCCTGATGTCATTCGTCCCCGCGTGCAGCACGACAGCTCCGACGCGCTCGTCACCGTTCAGGATCTCGGGAACCTGCGCAGCGACATCAAGAACACGAGCACCAGGAAAGCAGTGAGTGCGCACCTTACCTTTACCCGAGGTAGCACGGACATGGCGGACCATGGAAGTGCCGATGATCACGGCGTCATCGCGTTCCGACTCGCGAAGAGGGGAGAAGCGGTTCCGGGTGGAGATCTCGAAGACCGGGAGGGGCGGAGAGGTTCTTGCTCTGGTCCTGGCTCGTGTTGTGACCCAGGGTGCAGGAGTGATTGAAGGCTGAGATGATCGCGTCCTCCTGGGCAGAGAAACGCACGGAGTAGACGAAGTCGGAGTCAAAGTCAAAAAGTTACTAACCACTGACTTGTGAGCATTGGCGCGTGATGTTTCAAGCGCTGATCGCCGATCTCGCAGCTCGGCTTGCTTCTCCAACAGAACACGAATCTGCTTCTCCACCGACTCCAGCTCCAATCGTACCGAAATCAGCTCGAATGTGTCCTCACCTGCACTCAGAGGTAACGTTAGACACACATCCGATATGTTCGCCATTATAATAGATATAATAAATTCGACGGAGCTCCAAAAACAAACACAGACCGCACGCGCATGTGCTTATGCCCGTTGATGCGGGCTCTAAGCACAATCAACGTGTGTCTCTACTTTCAGAGAAGCTTTCAGAGAGACGGGTGTAAAATGAGACGCTCGATAGGCGCGAGGCCACGGGTGAAATGCTAGCGGGCTAAAGGCTAGTAGCCGAGATTCGGAAAGTTGGATCTAAGTAGCGATATCAAAGCAATCCGATTGTTTTTTATAAGGAATATTATCGAGGATAAGTTCACATGATATAAAAATAGAAAGTGCCTGTTTATAATTGAGTGGTAAAGAAGAAAATCAAGGATTAATGAATCAATTCGACGGAGCTCCAAACACAAACACAGACCGCACGCGGAATCTTCCAAGGCGGACCTATCAGGAGTGATATTATGTCTGAAAACCATACTCGGGCCGGCCACATTGGGGCAACCAGTAGTAGACTGATGCCCTCTTGACTAGATCCACTTCCATTGGTCCAATCCTCTCCCATATCGACTTCACCACGTCTGGATGAAGTCGCCATTCCCCGGGCCTCAGCCCCTGCCTCAACAGGATGTCTGCTCCCTGATTCTGAACCCCCGGAACGTACATTGCCCTGATAGACAGTAGTTTTCCTTGGGACCATAGGATAATCTGATGCGCCAATCTGTATAGAGGGCGCAATCGGAGTCACCCTTGTCGGTTCAGATAAGCTACCACTGATGTATTGTCCGATTG
This sequence comes from Chrosomus eos, assembly GCA_036326025.1. Classification (NCBI taxonomy): domain Eukaryota; kingdom Metazoa; phylum Chordata; class Actinopteri; order Cypriniformes; family Leuciscidae; genus Chrosomus; species Chrosomus eos. The sequence goes on from CM070833.1 coordinate 39,634,729, forward strand.
TACTAGGACATGGTAACCCTTGATGTCTGAGAGGAAGCTCCTCAGAGCCCTGAACACAGCCAGCATCTCTAAGCAATTTATATGCCAAGAAAGATGAAAGTCCTGCCACAGACCCCTGGCAAAGCTGCCGTCCATGACCGCGCCCCAGCCAGTGAGGGAGGCATCTGTCGAAACGGACTTCCGGCGACATAACACTGGCCCTTGGGACAGGAACCAAGGTTTCTTCCATATTACTAGAGAACAAAGGCATTTGCGCGTTACTCTGATCATACGGAACAGATTCCCCTTGGGGGAAAACCTCTTGGCTTTCAGCCACCACTGAAGGGGCCTCATATGAAGAAGGCCCAAAGGTATATTGTTGGATGCCGCTGCCATGAGGCCCAGCAGTCTTTAAAATTGCTTTACAGTGATGGCCTGGCCTAACCTTATCCCGGACACCATCGACAGAATAGACTCGATACGCGTGGGAGACATTTGTAGAGAATTTAAGGATGAATCAAACACAAATGAATCTTTCTAATCTCTCATGGGATTCATTCAAATGTGATTCAGCATTCCGCATCTGAACACCACATTCCAAAGTCACAAGACTGGCTCCAAATTGTCTAGAAAACCCCCCCAGAGAAGACTTTTATGGCCCCGCAGGCCTCAGAGATAAGCCTAAACAGGAAGAACGTTGTCACTGTTTCATCCTTAAGCAAATGGTCTCAACTCAACTCAACTCAACTCAACTTTTATTTGCAAAGCACTTTCAAAACCATTAAAATGGACCAAAGTGCTGTCCACAGGTAATAAATATCTATAAAAACACAGGACATAAAATTACATCAAGACATGACTCTCAGAGAATCAGACCATAAATCACTCAGTTGCTCACACCGAAAAAAAAACAAGAAACAAAGCACTCACAGTAGACCTAATCAAATGCCAAAGGCTTGATGAAATAAATAAGTCTTCAAGTCTTTTTTAAAAATATCCATGCTTGACGAGGATTTTAAAGATAATGGCAACACATTCCAAATGGCAGGAGCCACCACAGCGAAGGCGCGATCTCCACTACGCCTCAAGCGAGACCGTGGGATAGTTAAGAGCATGTTCTGAGAGGAGCGTAGGTGACGTTGGGACTGATAAGGGATTAACATGTCTTTTATATATTTCGGAGCTTGGTCATGCAGTGCTTTAAAAACAAACATTAACACCTTATATTGTATTCTGTATTTATAGACGGTGGGCCGAGGGAGATTTCGTGTTTTCAGACGATCTGTGGTGAGGGATAACCCAGTTTTTTTATATGTAACCGCTACGCTTTTCAACAAAGCAAATAAAAATTGTTGCCACTCACATACTTTGCACATTATTATAATATCGGTAACTTTCTCCGGGTTATTTTCCCGGCGAATAGAGCAGGCAGCTACGTGTGGGGTCCGGAATGCGTGACGTATTTGTTGCCTTCATCCAATAGCGTGCGTGGGAAGGTGTCGGTGTTGGTGACGCGTTTGTCAACACACTGCCTGGCACGCTCCGCGCTGATATGAAGCTGCTGTTTGTACACATTTTTTCGATAAGGGATTTTAGTAGGGCTGCATAATTTATCGAAATTATCGCAAATGTATATATCGCAATATGCATATCGCAACAGCTTGCAAAAAGTGGGAACATGAACAAAAGAGAAAATCACTCACTGCTCTTGCCTGAATAACTTTTGTAGTGTTAATAAGAATCAGTATATATATATATATACATAATTTATTTCATACAGTGAAAACTAAGCTGTGTTTTATTTTTTACATTTGATTATTCAGTTTGTTAAATAAACCTAATGTAGTCCTACCTGAAGCCCTGTTCACTTTCAGAAGTTGTAGGGATATTTTCGTGTCATAAAAAGAATAAGAAACGCATATTTAGGTTATAGAATTTTAAAGATAATTTTTCTTTATTTTACACACTTTAATCATTATCGTATTGCATTATTTAATGAGTTATCACATTTTTATTCAATATCATGCAGCCCTAGGTCTAGCCCAGGAAATATTGAACTTCACTCATTTTACCCACTTATGCTACATACTCAGTTTGACACAAAATGTGAAAGTAGAGGTAACATTGTCCATTCTTACCATTTTTATTTTATGTAACTATCTTTTGTCATACGATGTCCTGTCATTTCTTAGTAATCTTTAATAAATTCACCATTCTGATTTCACACATTTGATCCATGGTATTGCTTGGAAACACAACGTCATAAAAACGAGCCAGACAATACTGTTTTTCCTGCATGTTTACTGGAAGAAATGGCAAAACATGAAGTGCTGCATGCATATATTTGAGGGAAGTATAGCAGAAAAGACAGCACAGGCATACAAGTTACAAAGCCAGGAACCTACAAACCAGTTAGTCAAACCAGCTAACACAGGGGGTGCAACAGCCATTTCATGAAGATAAAACGAGCACAGAGGAGAGAACGCAGTATTAGCTGAAGAAACGGCAAAGGAAGTTTGGTATTATATTGTATAGACAAGCGGTGCAGTAGGCCTATAAGACAGTGCAGACAGTAGTATACGGTTAATTAAGTAGTATGTAATAGTAGTAATATAAATTAAATATAAATGTTTAATGTATTAGCAGTAGCCTTATGCAGTGTAGTAGCAGTAACAGTATAAGAGTAGTACAAATAATATATACAGTGTATTAACAGTAATATAATAAAAAAATACCCTGCAAAAATTTACCCTTCCAATTATGGCATCTTTAACATCAACAAGGCCGGCCGGACACCTGAACGCTGTGAACCTGGTCTATTAGCCATGTTAAGGGAACAGGTGGAACCAATACATGAAAGTTACAAACCATTTCTTTTTAATCAGTGATGTGGGGAAGGGTGCAGAACCTAAGTGGTAGAGGCAGAGAATGGAGAGGCAACTCCAGTAATAACCCAGGTTCTGAGGCCTTGCGCACGTGATCGCTACACTTCTAAGCGGGCAGCTATCAGGCTGCAGTACACCGGTGCCAGACATTCCTCCTCCTCCTCCTGTAATTCGTAGCTGGAAGATGGTAGGATATTTCTACGGAGTGGACTGGACAACACTTCTGCCAGCTCCAGAGGCCATACTGGAACTTGTGCACTGCTCGTGTAAAAAAACAAATTGTGTTAAGGGTAGATGCTAGGGATGCTCTGATCAGGATTTTTTGCAGCCGATACCGATTTCCGATTTCTTGTCATGGTGATCGGCCGAAACCGATGCTTAATCTAAGACAAAGATAAATACAAACAAAATGGAGCAGTCTGATGCAGCCCACCAGGTTTAATTAAACATTGTCCAATAGTAAACTTTGGAGGACAAAATAAACATTTAAATACCTAAAATAGAGAAGTCTGATGTAACTTAAACCTTGCACAAGTCTGAGCAGGACAACATTAATAATTATGTTTTAATTATTAGATTAATAATTTAAACTCCTAAAAGAACAAATTAGAGTAGTTTGAGTGCTTGTCAATACTGCCCTACAAAGGCAAAAGACCTTAACTCGCTAGAGTGTGGAACTGAGAAAAATGACTTTAAAGACTTTTAGTTGTCCCGCCGAATTAATTATAGGTAGGACACTGGAAATCTGGCAATTAGATGTTTAAGTAATTAAAATTATCTACATAAAAAAAATCTTGAGCTCAAACTTGATTTTTGACCACTATTTTAAAGTTACTGTACTCAGCCTTTGTATTTTCAGCAACAAGTGAGAAGTCATGCCAAGGCAAAAGGCAGTAACTTCCACATTATCAATTTTTGGTTGCTGATCATCATTATGCGAAGATGGCGTCAACAGCACCAACTGCATCTTTGCAGCCAGAAAACTCTAGTTTATTTATAAACAATTAAAATGTATAATGCTGCATAAACATTACTTTTGCCGGTTATTTGTGGTAACGTTAAGCTTTATGCATGGGCTTGATATGCGGAATATCGCCGCTACTGCTAGTTAAACGACACTAACGAGACGCTTACATACGTTTGAACAAAGTGCACAAAACAAACATTTTATAGATATCATATTACATTTAATGAATACTTACAATAACACAAAAATGTCCTTGGCGATGGTCAACGTGATGCCGCAGACGCTGCTCGTTGTTGTGTCTGATAGTTGATCATCCGCGGAACAGCTGTTCTAAAGAAGCTACATCTGATTGGTTAATAATAATCCTTTGTCAGTATCTTGCCGCGCTATTGGCTCCACTGATATAGTAGGCAACAGCGTTTGCCTGCATATTTACGGTTCGTGTATTATGATTTCGGGGGGAAATGTGCAATAAATGGGAGTGGCAACACTTTTCATATCGTTAAGAATAAAACAACCGTCCCAACTTTACAAATCCAGGTTCTCCCTCCATGGGGATCATCCATTTCGAAAAGTAAAGCAGATACGGACCCTCGGCCCACCGTCTATTAACAGGTAGCCAGTGAAGGGATATCAAAACAGGTGTCATATGATCCCGTTTTCTGGTGTTTGTTAAAAATCTCGCTGCAGCATTTTGGACACGCTGAAGACGAGTAACAAGTGCTTCACTTATGCCTAGATATAGAGCATTACAATAATCTAACCGGGTTGAGACAAAAGCATGTAGCACGATCTCCAAGTCCTTATATGAAAGGATTGGTTTCAGCTTCGACAATTTCCTTAACTGAAAAAAGGAGGATTTCACAACGCTGTTAACTTGACGATCAAAGCGCATTTCAGAATCGAAAAATACTCCAAGGTTCTTCACAAAACTACACATATTGTTGGATAATAGGTGGAACAGGCCTGACCACCAAGGGGCCTGACCACCTTTGACCTCTCACAGTCAACCACTGCCAAACAGAACAGAGTTATTAAACAGACCACGCTTTCATTCGGAGACCAGAAAGACTTACACAGACTTTAAATATCAAATCCAGTAAAACTCACACAGAACAATGCTCAGTGGACTTGTAATCAAACATCATAATTCTTTGTGTTCCTACAATTCATGTTTGTATTATGCTTAGATCGCATATAATTCGTTACATATTGTGATATAACTGTGTGTATGAATGAAAGAGTATCGTGCTTCCAATTAAAAGAATCGTATGCCCTTAATTCAAAAGATGGCTTGAGTGAAATCTGTGTAAAATGTTTTGTATGATTATAATAATCTTTAATGTTTAAACTGTGGTCTCTTATTCTCTGCTAAGTGCTGGAACCCAAGCAGATCACAGATAACGCATGATTTATGATAAGAAGAAAATAGAGCCACCTCCTAAATTAAGCCAGTGTCTAATTGGCCAGAAGTCATCCTGGAGGTTGGACAAACTTTGAGTTTAAAATCTTAAACCCTCTCCGGCCTCTCGCTCTCTCAAAAACTCTCTCTCTCTCGGAAAAAGTCTCGAAAGAACAAGTCGGGTGGAGCAGACGATGGTTATAGTAACCATGTAGACGCATAGAGACAAATGACGCAAATCAAGATCAGGGTTTAAAACAGCTCATTCAAGCCATCTAACTCGTCTTACTTTCATTTCTTCCTTTATTTTCTTTTTTTTAAAAGTCTCGGTTCAAAGTTAAGTTTGCTGCGAAGTTCGTTTAAACGTCTCTCCTGCAACGCGCTTCGAACTGTAAAGACTCTTATTCGCCTGCCCATCACACGTGACCGGCAGTTCAGAAACTTCCATCCAGGCACTTCAAAGACAACCAGCCGCCCGGACCCGGCCGGGAAACACCTTTGACGAAGCACCGAAAAAAAGGAATTCTCTAAGCAACGCAAAGACAAGCAAGTACTCCAGACTCGATCTAAACTGGTGTTTTAATGTAAATTGAATAACCTGTCTAAGAAACAAAGGTTTAAATTAATGCTTGGTGGTTCGTTCAGGTCATGTCTTACAAAGTGTCTCTCACTCTGAAAACTCACTCTTTCTCTCTCTTCCTCTGCGCCTTGTATGAATGTGTGTGTGTGTGATTGTGTTTAGACCTTAGTTTTATGTGTTTAGAATAGTAAATAAAGTCGTCCATATATTTGAAAAGATATGTGACCGAACACGGAAACCAGGGACACAAGTCGGCAGCACAACTTGCGAGCAAAATGAGAAACAAGCGTTTTTTTCCAAATTTTGTGATTTCCGCTTTTTTGCAGAATCTGTTAGTTGAGATCATGAAGAAGCCTCTCCATGTTTGAGATAACAGTATTGGTATATTTAAAAGCGTACATTTTGAGGTTGAAATCGGCTTGTTTTTCGGGGATTCTAGCATGCAGTAGGGGCGTGTCATTGTCTGTGTGTATTTCAATACTGAATAGCCGCCCGCGCTTTTGCCCCCGCCCCCCAACAGCGTGGCTACTTATTATGCAGCGCTCTAGCCGGCTCTATCTGATATCAACATTCAATGAAGATAGAATACGAGGAGAAAAGAAAACTCTCTGCATGGGATACAGTCTTGTAGCCAGAAGCTTTCTCCAGACATTATGTACAACCCCATATGGAAAAGATATAGATAAATTTTACTAAATGTTTATATCTTTTATCTGAAACTTGTAAGTAATATATATGACAGTCAAACAAGACACAAAATCCTTAGTAAAATTGTGTAATGTGAGATTTAAGATAATTGGGAACTTATAATTACTATATATGACAGTAAATCCACATACAATATTCTTAGTAGATACACGTAACATCAAAGTTATATGAGTTGGGCAATCATTGGTGAAACCAAAATCTTGGTATATTGTATAAAAACCTTACAAGACAATAGACATTTGTAAGATGTCACATATGTGAGACATATAAGTACATGGAAAAGCACATGATGAGATTACCAAAAATAATTATGGCATTTCTAAGATTTTATGACACTAGCATTGTCTCAGGTTTTTAGATCACACTTTCTTCAATCTCAATTAGTGATTTTTTTTTCACAAATGATTACATGGATTATATTTGGTGTTATTTTAGATTTTATGAGTAATTCTATCCAATAAAATAGTCAAAAATTAATTTTTATTTATAGTAAGATTTTTTAAGTTTTAGTGTATGCAGCAAATATTCAAAATTGCCATGTAAAAATAAAAAAGACCCAGTCACTCATTTCTTGCCGTAGAAAGATTTAATTTTGCACTTAATTAGTATATGACATTATACAAGTTGCATATTTACATATTAAATTTAAGTATACACTTTGCATGTCATTATTCTAAAGAAGTTTTTATACTTGATGTCAAAACATTTAATTTTCTGTCTAGTCATCAGTGTTAAGTAAAAAGGTTTGGTTGATTTGAATTAAAAGTAAGTCTTGTTTAGTGTAAAGTAAATACATTTATTTAAATTAAAGTAAAAATATTGGTTTCCATTGTCACGTGACTTCTAACGTCCTCCGTGATCGTGCGTGAGGACGTTCAGCTATCCGCCATCTTGTTACACCGCATGGATGAACTCGGAGTGGGAAAAAGGGAATCAAGAAAATTGGTAAGTAATTTTAAACATACGTTTGGGTGTATTATTAACATTATACATCAGGGCTTGACATTAACACCCGCTATTCGCGGGTGGGTTTCAGCTGTGCGTGTAACACATTCACTCCCACTAGCCGCGTTGGCGGGTTGAGCCTTCTCAAAAGGCATCTCCGTTAATCGCGTTGCGCATTAGAACAAACACACGCGATTCTTTTGAGTTTATGAATGCAATGTCTAACTAGAAAAAAAGTTTGATGAGACAAACTTTAAGTTGGCTTGAGAAAGCCGGACCAGAGAGTTTGAAGAAGTTTAAAGTAGTTTGAAGTTTGATAGATGAATTAGTTAGAAAGAAAGAATAGTTCTAAAAAAAGAAAACGATTGGTTAGAAAGAAAGGAAAGATTAGGTAGAAAGATAGATAGATTAGAAAGATAAATTAGTTAGAAAGAAAGAGAGAAAGATAGATTAGTTAGAAAGAAAGAAAGAAAGATAGATTAGTTAGAAAGAAAGAGATTAGTTAGAAAGAAAGAAAGATAGATATATATAGATAGATTAGTTAGAAAGAAAGAAAGAGATTAGTTAGAAAGAAAGAAAGAAAGATTAGTTAGAAAGAAAGAAAGAAAGATAGATTAGTTAGAATGAAAGATAGATTAGTTAGAAAGAAGTAAAGAAAGAAAGATATATTAGTTAGAAAGAAAGGATAGATTAGTTAGAAAGAAAGATAGATAGATTAGTTAGAAAGAAAAGATAGATTAGTTAGAAAGAAAGATAGATAGATTAGTTAGAAAGAAAGATAGATTAGTTAGAAAGAAAGATAGATAGATAGATTAGTTAGAAAGAAAGATAGATTAGTAAGAAAGAAAGAGATTAGTTAGAAAGAAAGAAAGATAGATTAGTTAGAAAGAAAGATAGATTAGTTAGAAAGAAAGAAAGATAGATTAGTTAGAAAGAAAAGAAAGATAGATTAGTTAGAAAGAAAGATAGATTAGTAAGAAAGAAAGAGATTAGTTAGAAAGAAAGAAAGATAGATTAGTTAGAAAGAAAGAAAGAAAGATAGATTAGTTAGAAAGAAAGAAAGATAGATTAGTTAGAAAGAAAGAAAGAAAGATAGATTAGTTAGAAAGAAAAGAAAGATAGATTAGTTAGAAAGAAAGATAGATTAGTAAGAAAGAAAGAGATTAGTTAGAAAGAAAGAAGGATAGATTAGTTAGAAAGAAAGAAAGAAAGATAGATTAGTTAGAAAGAAAGAAAGATAGATTAGTTAGAAGAAAGAAAGATAGATTAGTTAGAAAGAAAAGAAAGATAGATTAGTTAGAAAGAAAAAGATAGATTTGTTGGAATGAAAGAAAGATAGATTAGTAAGAAAGAAGAAAGAAAGATTAGTTAGAAAGAAAGATAGATAGATTATTAGAAAGAAAGATAGATTAGAAAGAAAGATAGATAGATTCTTTAGTTAGAAAGAAAGACAAGATTAGTTAGAAAGAAAGAAAGATAGATTAGTAAAGAAAGAAAGAGATTAGTTAGAAAGAAGAGAATAGATAGATATTAGAAAGAAAAGACAGATTAGTTAGTATGAAAGAAAGATAGATTATTTAGAAAGAAAGAAGATAGATTAGTTAGAAAGAAAGAAAGTAATTGTAGTTAGAAAGAAAGATAAATTAGTTAGAAAGAAAGAAAGATAGATTAGTTAGAAAGAAAGATAGATTAGTTAGAAAAGAAAGAAGAAAGATAGATAGATTAGTTAGAAAGAAAGATAGATAGTTAGTGTAGAAAGAAAGAAAGTAAGAGATTAGTTAGAAAGAAAGAAAGAGAAAGAAAGAAAGATAGATTAGTTAGAAAGAAAGAAAGATATATTAGTTAGAAAGAAAAGAAAGATAGATTAGTTAGAAAGAAAGATAGATAGATTAGTTAGAAAGAAAGATAGATTAGTAAGAAAGAAATAGATTAGTTAGAAAGAAAGATAGATTCGTTAGAAAGAAAGAAAGAAAGATAGATTAGTTAGAAAGAAAGATAGATTAGTTAGAAAGAAGAAAAATAGATTAGTTAGAAGAAAGAAAGAAGATAGATAGATTAGTTAGAAAAAATAAAGAAAGATAGTTAGAAAGAAAGAAAGATAGATTAGCTAGAAAAAAAGATAGATTAGTTAGAAAGAAATAAAAATAGATTAGTTAGAAAGAAAAGATAGATTAGTTAGAAAGAAAGATTAGTTAGTAAGAAGAGAAAGATTAGTTAGAAAGAAAGAAAGATAGATTAGTTAGAAAGAAAGAAGAAAGAAAGATAGATTAGTTAGAAAGAAAGAAAGATAGATTAGTTAGAAAGAAAGAAAGATAGATTAGTAGAAAGAAAGAAAGATTAGTTAGAAAGAAAAGAAAGATAGATTAGTTAGAAAGAAAAAGATTAGATTTGTATGGAATGAAAGAAAGATAGATTAGTTAGAAAGAAAGAAAGATTAGTTAGAAAGAAAGATAGATAGATTAGTTAGAAAGAAAGATAGATTAGAAAGAAAGAATAGATAGATATCTTTAGTTAGAAAGAAAGACAGATTAGTTAGAAAGAAAGAAAGATAGATTAGTTAGAAAGAAAGAAAGTAAGAGATTAGTTAGAAAAGAAAGACAGATTAGTTAGAAGAAAGAAAGAAAGAAGATAAGAAAGAAAAAGAAAGAAAGAAAAAAGATAGATTAGTTAGAAAGAAAGACAGATTAGTTAGAAAGAAAGACAGAAAGATAGATTAGTTAAGAAAGAAATTACAGATTAGTTAGAAAGAAAGAAAGAAAGAAAGATTAGTTAGAAAGAAAGAAAGTAAGAGATTAGTTAGAAAGAAAGAAAGAAAGAAAGAGATTAGTTAGAAAGAAAGAAAGATAGATTAGTTAGAAAGAAAGATAGATTCGTTAGAAAGAAAAGATAGATAGATTAGTTAGAAAGAAAGATAGATTAGTTAGAAAGGAAGAAAAATAGATTAGTTAGAAAGAAAGAAAGATAGTTAGATTAGTTAGAAAAAATAAAGAGAATAGTTAAAAGAAAGAAAGAAAATAGATTAGTTAGAAAGAAATGATAGATAGATAGATAGATAGATAGATAGATAGATAGATAGATTAGTTAGAAAAGAAAGAGATTAGTTAGAAAGAAAGAAAGAAAGATTAGTTAGAAAGAAAGAAAGAAAGATAGATTTTTAGAAAGAAAGAAAGAAAGATAGATTAGTTAGAATGAAAGATAGATTAGTTAGAAAGAAGGAAAGAAAGAAAGATAGATTAGTTAGAAAGAAAGGATAGATTAGTTAGAAAGAAAGATAGATAGATTAGTTAGAAAGAAAGATAGATTAGTTAGAAAGAAAGAAAGATAGATTAGTTAGAAAGAAAGATAAATTAGTTAGAAAGAAAGATAGATTAGTTAGAAAGAAAGATAGATTAGTTAGAAAGAAAGAAGATAGATTAGTTAGAAAGAAAGAAAGATAGATTAGTTAGAAAGAAAAGAAAGATAGATTAGTTAGAAAGAAAGATAGATAGATTAGTTAGAAAGAAAGATAGATTAGTAAGAAAGAAAGATAGATTAGTTAGAAAGAAAGATAGATTCGTTAGAAAGAAAGAAAGAAAAGTAGATAGATAGATTAGTTAGAAAGAAAATAGATTAGTTAGAAAGGAAGAAAAATAGATTAGTTTAGAAAGAAAGATAGATAGATTAGTTAGAAAAAATAAAGAGAATAGTTAGAAAGAAAGAAAGAAAGATAGATTAGTTAGAAAGAAAGAGATTAGTTAGAAAGAAAGAAAGATAGATTAGTTAGAAAGAAAGAAAGAAAGAAGATAGATAGATTAGTTAGAAAGAAAGATAGATTAGTAAGAAAGAAAAGAGATTAGTTAGAAAGAAAGAAAGATAGATTAGTTAGAAAGAAAGAAAGAAAGATAGATTAGTTAGAAAGAAAGATAGATTAGTTAGAAAGAAAGAAAGATATATTAGTTAGAAAGAAAGAAAGATAGATTAGTTAAAAAGAACGATAGATTTAGTAAGAAAGAAGAGATTAGTTAGAAAGAAAGAAAGAAGATTAGATAAGAAAGAAAGAAAGAAAAGAAAGAAAGAAAAGAAGAGAAGGAAAAAAAAAAAAAAAAAAATGATTTGTTAGAAAAAAGAAAGAAAGAAGAAAGAAAGAAAGAAAGAAAGAAAGAAAGAAAGAATAGAAAAAAGAAAGAAAGAAAGAAAGAAAAAGAAAGATGGATTAGTTAGAAAAAAGAAAGAAAGATGGATTAGTTAGAAAGAAATATTGTTTTTTTAGAAAGAAAGATGGATTAGTTAGAAGAAAGATAGATTAGAAAGAAAGAAAGAAAAGAAAGAAAGAAAGAAAGATGGATTTGTTAGAAAGAAGAAAGAAGATGGATTATTAGAAAAAGAAAGAAAGATTGTTTTTTAGAAAGAATATGGATTAGTTAGAAAGATAGATTAGTTAGAAAGAAAGAAAGAAAGAAAGAAAAAGAAAGAAAGAAAAGAAAGAAAGAAAGAAATGAAGAAGAAAGAAAGAAAAGAAAGATGGATGGATTTAGTAGAAAGAAAGAAAGATGGATTAGTATAAAAAATGAAAGAAATATGGATTAATATGAAAGAGAGAAAGAAAGATGGATTAGTTAGAATGAAAGATAGATTAGTTAGAAGTAAAGAAAGAAAGATATGTTAGTTAGAAAGAAAGAAAGATAGATTAGTTAGAAAGAAAGAAAGATAGATTAGTTGAAAGAAAGAAAGATATATTAGTTAGAATGAAAGAAAGATTAGTTAGAAAGAAAGAAAGAAAGATATGTTAGTTAGAAAGAAAGAAAGTTAGTTTCTTTCTTTGAGAGAAATATAGATTAGGTAGAAAAAGAAAGAAAAAAAGATTAGGTAGAAAGAAAAAAGATAGATAGATAGATAGATAGATAGATAGATAGATAGATAGATAGATAGATAGATAGATAGATAGATAGATAGATAGATAGATAGATAGATAGATAGATAGATAGATAGATTAGTAGAAAGAAAGAAAGATAGATTAGTTAGAAAGAGAGATAGATAGATTAGTTAGAAAGAAAGAAAGATAGATTAGTTAGAAAGAAAGAAAGATTAGTTTGAAAGAAAGATAAATAGATTAATTAGAAAGCAAGATAGATAGATTAGTTAGAAAGAAAGAAAGATTAGTTAGAAAGAAAGATAGATAGTTAGAAAGAAAGAAAGATAGATAAGTAAGAAAAAAAGATTAGTTAGAAAGAAAGATAGATTAGTTAGAAGAAAGATAGATAGATTAGAAAGAAAGATAGATTAGTTAGAAAGAAAGATAGATTAGTTAGAAAGATAGATAGAATAGTTAGAAAGATAGATAGAATAGTTAGAAAGAAAGAAAGAAAGATGATTAGTTGGAAAGAAAAATATATTAGTTGGAAAGAAAGAAAGATAGATTAGTTGGAAAGAAAGAAAGATAGATTACTTAGAAAGAAAAAAATAGATTAGTTAGAAAGAAAGAAAGAAAGAGAAAGAAAGAAAGAAAGAAAAGAAAGAAAGAAAGAAAGATTGGTTAGAAAGAAAGAAAGATAGATTAGTTAGAAAGATATATGATTAGTTAGAAAGAAAGATACATTAGAAAGATAGATTAGTTAGAAAAAGATAGATTAGTTAGAAAGAAAGATTGGTTAGAAATGATAGAAAGATTTGTTTGAAAAAAATGTAGATTGGTTAGAAAGAGAAAGAAAGATTAGTTAGAAAGATAGATAGATAGATTAGTTAGAAAGAAAGAAAGATAGATTAGTTAGAAAGAAAGAAAGAAAGATGATTAGTTAGAAAGAAAGATAGATAGATAGATTAGTTAGAAAGAAAGATAGATAGATTAGTTAGAAGAAAGATAGATAAGAAAAGATTAGTTTGAAAGAAGATAGATTAGTTAGAAAGAAAGATAGATAGATTATTAGAAAGAAAGATAGATTAGTTAGAAATAAAAAATATAGATTAGTTAGAAAGATAGATAGATAGATTAGTTAGAAGAAAGAAGATAGATTAGTTAGATTAGTTAGAAAGAAAGAAAGATGATTAGTTAGAAAGAAAGATAGATTAGTTAGAAAGAAAGATAGATAGTAAGAAAAAAAGATTAGTTAGAAAGAAAGATAGATAGATTAGTTAGAAAGAAAGATAGATTAGTTAAGAAAGAAGATAGAAAGAAAGATAGATTAGTTGGAAAGAAAGATATTTAGTTGGAAAGAGAAAGAAATAGATTAGTTGGAAGAAAAATATATAGTTAGAAAGAAAGATAGATTAGTTGGAAAGAAGAAAGATAGATTAGTTGAAAAAAAAATGATTAGTTAGTAGAAAGAAAGAAGAAAAAAAGAAAGAAAGAAAGAAAAAAAGATGGTTAGAAAGAAATAAAGTAGATTAGTTAGAAGATAATAGATTAGTTAGAAAGAAAGATAATTAGAAGTAGATAGTTAAAAGATAGATTAGTAGAAGAAGAAAGATTAGTTAGAAAGATAGAAAGATTGTTTGAAAGAAATGTAGATTGGTTAGAAAGAGAAAGAAAGATTAGTTAGAAGATAGATAGTTAAAAAAGATAGATTAGTTAGAATGAAAGATTAGTTAGAAAGTAGAAAGTTAGAAAGAAGTAAAGATTAGTTAGAAAGAAAGATAGATTGATTAGAAAGAAAGAGAAAGAAGATTAGTTAGAAAGAAAGAAGATTAGTTTGAAAAGATAGATAGATAGATAGTTAGATAGATAGATAGATAGATAGATAATAGATAGTGATAGATAGAGTAGATTAGTTAGAAAGAGATCGATTAGTTAGAAAGAGATAGATTAGTTAGAAAGAAGATGTTAGTTAGAAAGAAAGAAGAATTAGAAGAAAGAATAAGAAAGAAAGAAAGATAGATAGATTAGATAGTAGATGATAGTATGATAGATAGATAGATAGATAGATAGATTAGATAGTAGTAGATAGTAGATAGATTAGATAGATAGATAGTTAGTTAGAAAGAAAGAAGATAGGTTTGATAGATAGTAGATAGTAGTAGATAGATATTAGATAGATGTGATAGATAGATAGATAGATAGATAGTTGATTGATAGATAAGATAGATAGTAGATATAGATGAGTTCATTAGTAATATAATGGGAGTTTATTGAGTCAGCTTTGGGAATTTAGATTTGAGTTTATTTGTGTAGATATGGGCACCGTGTCTTGGTCATTTTGAACTGTTCCAATGAAAGTCAATGGGATTTGTTATGATTTTTTAATATTAATTTTTAAGAAATCTGAAAGTCAATCAGTCTGAAAAGATATAGCACACTAAGTCAGAACAGTTTGAAGGTCTGACCCGAGTTTGGAGTTTGTAGAGTTAAAGCTCTAGGACGAGTTAGAGTTTAAATTTTAGAGTCAGAAGAATAATAATAATAACTAGATTAAAAAGTTCGTCGAGACAAACTTTAAGTTGGCTTGTGAAAGTTTGGACCAGAAAGTTTGAAGAAGTTTAAAGTAGTTTGAAGTTTTAAATTAGTTTATAGTTTTAATTAGTTTAAAGTTTAAATTATTTTGAATTTTAAAGTAGTTTGAAGTTTAAATTAGTTCAAAGTTTAAATTAGTTTAAAGTCTGAAGTATTTTAAAGTTTAAATTAGTTTAAAGATTAAATGAGTTTAAAGTTGAAAGTAGTTTGAAGTTTAAATTATTTTAAAGTTAAATTAGTTTAAAGTTTAGTTTAAATTTTAAGGTATAGTTTGAAGTCATTTAATGTTGCTACTGTGTTTCTAGTGGGTTGCTAGGGTGTTCTAAGCTATTTTGGGGGGTTGCTAGGGTGTTCTAAGGTATTTTGGTTGGTTGCTATGGTGTTGCTAGGGTGTTCTAAGGTATTTTGGTTGGTTGCTATGGTGTTGCTAGGGTGTTCTAAGGTATTTTGGGTGGTTGTTAGGTGTTCTGGGTGGTTGCTATGGTGTTCTGAGGTATTTTGAGCAGTTGCTATGGTGTTGCTAGGGTAATCAAAGGTATTTTGGGTGGTTGCTAGGGTGATCTAAGGTATTTTGGTTGGTTGCTAGGGTGTTGCTAGGGTGTTCTAAGGTATTTTGGTTGGTTGCTAGGGTGTTGCTAGGGTGTTCTAAGGTATTTTGGGCTGTTGCTAGGGTGTTGCTAGGGTGTTCTAAGGTATTTTGGGTGGTTGCTATGGTGTTGAGAGGTATTTTGGGGGGTTGCTAGGGTGTTGCTAGGGTGTTCTAAGGTATTTTGGGTGGTTGCTATGGTGTTGCTAGGGTGTTCTAAGGTATTTTGGGCGGTTGCTAGGGTGTTCTGGGTGGTTGCTAGGGTGTTCTAAGGTGTTTTGGTTGGTTGCTATGGTGTTGCTAGGGTGTTCTAAGGTATTTTGGGTGGTTGCTATGGTGTTGCTAGGGTGTTCTAAGGTATTTTGGGTGGTTGCTAGGGTGTTCTGGGTGGTTGCTATGGTGTTCTAAGGTATTTTGAGTGGTTGCTATGGTGTTGTTAGGGTGTTCTAAGGTATTTTGGGTGGTTGCTAGGGTGTTCTAAGGTATTTTGGGGGGTTGCTAGCGTGTTCTAAGGAATTTTGGGTGGTTGCTATGGTGTTCAAAGGTATTTTGGGTGGTTGCTAGGGTGTTCTGGGTGGTTGCTATGGTGTTCTAAGGTATTTTGGGCGGTTGCTATGGTGTTGCTAGGGTGTTCTAAGGTATTTTGGGTGGTTGCTAGGGTGTTCTGGGTGGTTGCTAGGGTGTTCTAAGGTATTTTGGGTGGTTGCTAGGGTGTTCTGGGTGGTTGCTATGGTGAACTATTTATGATTTTAAAAGTTCATAAGTGTATGAATTCATGAAAGTTCATAAGTGTATGAATTCATGAAAGTTCATAAGTTTATGAGTTTATAAGTGTATGAATTCATGAGTTTATGAGTTTAGAGTTTGTTTAAATGAGTAAGAGTTCAGAGTTTATTAATTTATGAGTTTAAGTTCATAAGTGTATGAATTCATGAGTTCATAAGTGTATGAGTTTATATGTATACGAGTTTATGAGTTTAGAGTTTATGAGTTCATAAGTGTATGATTTCATGAGTTTATGAGTTTAGAGTTTATAAGTTTATGAGTTGATGAGTTCATAAGTGTATGAATTCATGAGTTTATGAGTTTAGAGTTTGTTTAAATGAGTAAGAGTTCAGTTTATTAATTTATGAGTTTAAGTTCATGAGTTTATGAATTCATGAGTTCATAAAAGTGTATGAGTTTATACGTGTACGAGTTTATGAGTTTAGAGTTTATAAGTTTAAATGAGTTTAGAGTTTATAAGTTTATAAGTTTATCAGTTTATAGTTTATGAGTTTAAATGAGTTTAGAGTTTATAAGTTTAAATGAGTCTAAGAGTTTAAGTTTAGAGTTTTATTAATTTATTATGAGTTTAAGAGTTTAAGATTAGATGGATAAGTGTCATAGATAGATGAGTTTAATAGTTTAAATGAGTCTCAATGGCTCATATAGTATATAGAATGGCAGTTTGATTTAGTCTAGGACTTCAAGGTATTTAGATTTGAATTTTTGACAGTTGGGGAGTTTGAAAATCTGAACATTCCGCAATGTTAAGTCAATGGGAGTTTTTTCCGACTTTGATCGTCATTTTTAGGAAAACCGTAAGTCCGATCAGTCTGAAAAGATATAGCACACCGAGTCAGAACAGTTTGAGTGTACGTGCCGAGTTTGGAGTATGTGGAGTTAAAGCTCTAGGAGGAGTTAGAGTTGTAAATTTTAGTCTCAGAAAAAGAATAATAATAAGTTTAAATAGGATTTCAGTAAGTTGGCTCTCACAAGCCAACTTAATAATAATAAGTTTAAATAGGATTTCAGTAAGTTGGCTTTCTCAAGCCAACTTAATAATCAGAAGGCGTTCAGATTAGTCATCACTGAAACGCGGGAGTTTTGTTTAGAGCGCGCGCTCTCACTCACTGAAATCTGCACTCAAAGCAGAGATGTTCGAGCGATGTAGCCTACATAGGAGATTTATTCATCATATAGTGATTGACTGTTTTTGGCCAGTGAAAATGCTAAGTGGTTAACTTTAGAAAACCACTAGCCACAGGCTGGTGAGCAAAAAAGTTAATGCAATGCCCTGTTATACATAAAATAAAATATGAGTGACTAATGACTAATCCTGATTTTACCACAGTTTTATAATGATATTTTAGTAGTGTTTTTGAAAATGTTTTAGATGCCCTAATTATACCTTTTGTTGTTTAATGCTTTGTGTGCCTATGTATTTTTACAACTTGTTCTTAAAGTAAAATCTTTTTTTTTTTCAGAAGTCTATTTTCTGTTTCTCTTTCTTACAGATTAATGCCGATATTTTTTCGCATCACGACCTTGGAGCAAAGGTGGTGTCCTCCGTGAAAAAACTAAGGATACTATTAAAGTTATGGATCAGGTATTGGTTGCATGTGAACAAAATTGCTTGTTGCAATCAATTTAGTAGTGTTTTGGTCTAATAAAAACAATACATCTTGAACATTTTGTAGAGTCTGGACATAGACATCAGAAGAGAGTGCCTGCTGAAGTGCCTGATCATGTACCTTGGTGAAGATGCAAGCTGTCTGATCAAAGAATACCAGGTAATGTAGACAATGCAAACTACTGACATTTTCTCCAACCATGTTTGCCTTAAAGTTAGATTTCACTAACAAGTCAATATTTCCCCATGTTTTACTCGGCCTCAAGGCATCATAACTGAATATGGTTACAAGTGCATCTCAATAAATTAGAATGTCGTGGAAAAGTTCATTTATTTCAGTAATTCAACTCAGATTGTGAAACTTGTGTATTAAATAAATTCAGTGCACAGAGACTGATGTAGTTTAAGTCTTTAGTTATTTTAAGTGTGATGATTTAGGCTCACATTTAACAAAAACCCACCAATTCACGTTCTCAACAAATTAGAATACTTCATAAGACCAATAAAAAAAATAAAAAAAGATTTAGTGATTTGTTGGCCTTCTGGAAAGTATGTTCATTTACTGTATATGTACTCAATACTTGGTATGGGGCTCCATTTGCTTTAATTACTGCCTCAATTCAGCGTGGCATGGTGGTGATTTGTGGCACTGCTGAGGTGGTATGGAAGCCCAGGTTGCTTTGATAGTGGCCTTCAGGTCATCTGCATTGTTGGGTCTGGTGTCTCCTCTTTCTCTTGACAATACCCCATAGATTCTCTATGGGGTTCAGGTCAGGCGAGTTTGCTGGCCAATCAAGCACAGTAACACCATGGTCATTGAACCAGCTTTTGGTAGCTTTGGCACTGTGTGCAGGTGCCAAGTTCTGCTGGAAAATGAAATCTGCATCTCCAAAAAGTTTGTTGGCAGAAGGAAGCATGAAGTGCTTTAAAATGTCCTGGTAGATGGCTACGCTGACTGTGGACTTCAGAAAACACAGTGGACCAACACCGGCAGGTGACATGGCACCCCAAACCATCACTGACTGTGGAAACTTCACACTCGACTTCAAGCAATGTGGATTCTGTGCCTCTCCACTCTGGGACCTTGATTTCCAAATGAAATGCAAAATTTACTTTCATCTGAAAAGAAGACTTTGAACCACCGAGCAAGAGTCCACTTATTTTTCTCCACGGCCCAGGTAAGATGCTTCTGATGTTGTCTCCGGTTCAGAAGTGACTTGATGGCCCTTTTCCTGAAGACTTCTAAGCGTGGTGACTCTTGATACACTGGCTTCTTGTGAAGCTCTCACAAGTGTTTGAATCAGCTTTGCTTTGTCATTTATTCTCAAGCTTGAAGTCATCCCCGTTGCTTGTGCATCTTTTACTATTTAAATTCTTCCTTCCAGTCAACTTTGCATTTAATATGCTTTGATACAACATTCTGTAAGTTCCCACACCTTTCAGTAATGACCCTCTGACCCGTTTTGTGGAGGGTGTCAATGTTCGCCTTCTGGATCATTGCAAAGTCAGCACTCTTCTCCATTATTGTTGTTTCAAAGAACAAGATACCCAGAATTTATACTGTAGGGATGGTCATTAATTGAAACTCAAATGTAAATATTCTAATGTTTTGAGATACTGATTTTTGACTTTCATGAGCTGTAAGTTCTAATCATCTAAATTAAAACAAAAAAACTTTTGAAATGATTTACTTAACATGCAATGAATCTTAATATATGAAAGTTCCATTTTTGAAATAACTTACAAGAAAAAAACAACTTTTTCATGACATTCTAATTTGAGATGCACCTGTATATTCTTGAAGAACAAAACAGGGATAGTTATAATCCTATGAATCATTTTACTTCCAAGCGGTCGAATGGGGGTGAATTGTTGACTTTTTGAAGCTTCAAATAGTGCATACATTGATTAAAAAATTGCTCAACACGGCTCTGTGGTCTTAAAGGTCTTCTCAAGCCTTGAGGGTGAGTAAAACGTGGGGAAATTTTGATTTGGTTGTGACATATCGCTTTAAAGTAGTTCAAGTAATTGTGTTATCATTTACACATCAGCCTGTGTGACTTTCTTCCACAGAACACAAAATAATATATTTTGAAGAATGTTGTTAAGAGCCCCCCATTCACTTGCATTGGTTTTGTGTCCATACAATAATAGTGAATGGAGGCTGTGCTGTTACCAACATTGTTCAAAATTCTACAGAGGACCATAATTCATACAGGTTTGAAATGACAAGAGAAATTTAAATGATGACAGAATTTTGATTGTGAATTACTAATTTAATAGGGGTTGGTTCACCCAAAAATGCATTTTGAACACTGTTAACCTCTTAACCTTCGCCAGAGCGAGGGCGCTCTGAGCGTTTTTTTTTTTTTTAAATCGTTCATAGTTACTATCAGATTCAATGTTAATACCTTGACAAAATATACATCATTAAAAAGATATAAGACTGAAGGTTTAGTATTTGACCACTATTGTATTCTGAGAATCTTATAGTGACAGTTATGTCTTAATTTGTGTCTGGAGTTATGTAATCAAAAAATGAGTCGATACCTTTGATATGAATTATGAGCGTCAGCCGCTTCCATTCAGAAAAAAACTCCAGTGAGATCGTCACGACAGAGCTTGACAAAACAACGTCCATCAGGGCTTTTAGCTCAAAAGTGTACAGATTTGGAGAAATATTGATAGATTCTCATAGGTTTACATCAGATTTATATAGACAGGAATCATATTTATTGAATATCTACCCAAATGCGTCGATTTAATCATTATGAGCGCTGGAGACTCTGATGTACTGTGTTTTCAATACATACTGGCAGCCTGAGGGCGCCCTGTGCACATATGCAGTCCAAATTTGGAACACGAAGAAGAATCATATCATGTGACATTTCAGGAAGTCCATCACGACGTAAACACTAACGGAGATCGCTGTAACATGCAGATAAAGATGTTTTGAAGACAATACACATGATTGCAATGATATTTGGTTTACCTGTGTTCTTCGAGCCATGTCAGGTATTTTCATAATATAGATTATATTTATAATGTAATGCTAATCGATATAGACTTTATGATCGTGAAGAATACTATAAAATACTATATTTTCTGTCCGATTTTTTTATCTGAAGCCAAATCAGAGCACAGAAGGTTATTTAAAACACTCGACTTGTGCTATAAAGTAAGTTTTAGAGCACAAACATGGTTTTAATCTCATAAATTGTCGTGTATTGATGGTGTGCTAAGCTAACATGCTAGCTAGCCCTTGGTGCACCTGCTACCTAGCTGTTATATTTATGAATATTTCTAAATAGGACTGCTTGCTGAAATGTTTCTTTTTTCAAGAAGGTCATTTTATATAGTTTCAAATGTAAGGTGAGAACTTTGAGAACTTTCCCTAAAAGAGATTAGGGGTTGAAACAGTGTGAATAGCCAGTCGTTAGTAATTATAATGCAGACAAAAGAAAGCATATTTAGAGCAATAACCAGAGGCTGGAGAGGTGTGAATGTGTGCAGGGGAGACTGACACTGAATGGAGATCGTTTAGACCACAACACAATAGAGAAAATAGACTGAATAGATGCTTAGAAAATGACAATAAACATCAGTTTGCTTTTTAGAGTCTAATCAAAATAAAGTCGTTTGACATGATCTTGAAAAACATTTAACTAAATAAAGAGTTTTAGACATCATCTTCAGATTTTAAATATAACATGGTCAGACATGTGGCTTTAGCTGCAGTGCATTTCTAAATTGCTACAGGGCCAACTTCAATTTTATTTTCATGAAAATATTTCATAAAAATAAATTTCTAATTTATAATATAAACTTTGAAGCTATTTATAACATTTATTTTTCATTATGACTAATTAATTCTACATTTGCAATAAACTGCCAGGTGTCAGCTTTCAAATGAGATCATACTTGTGCTTTTAGAACAAATGGTTCATGATCTGTATCTGTTTCAGTTTGGGTATGCCATTTCTGGGGATTTTTCAAAATTGGGGGTGAAGCTTAACAGGTTTTAAGTAGATTGATAAATGCCTCTGATTGGCCATTGTGGTATGCACTCAACAAATATGCCTGTGATTGTCTACAATGGTCAACACATGGGAGCGTTTAATTGTACACGTGTGTAAAAGTATGTCTTCACCGAAAAGGAAAATTTTTCATCACTAAGTTGCTCTACTTTTGTAATAAACCGTACAAATTTTATTTTTACACAACACAAATTAAGATATTTTAATAAAAGTTAGCAACAGACGTTTGGGCTCTACATTGACCTTCATAGTAGGAAAGCTAACAAAATTTGCTGTGTTTTTTTTTTCCACAGTCCCTAAATTACTATCTGTTCTTGTATGTTTTTAGGCTGACCAGAGGGAGGAGGCGGAGAGAGAATTTGAAAAGACCACTATGGCATTCTTTGTGTGTATTTGACAGTGTGACGGTGTGTATTTGTATGAGGATACTGTACACATTGTAAAAACATTTGTATTGTGACAAAATAAATTGTCAAAAGTTTGATGCTTGAAGTAATTTTTCTTAGATGATAAAATTACACATTTTGAAAGTAAATACATTTCTTTATATTACATTAATATTTTAAATTGTATTTGTTTGGATATTTGGTTAGATATATAAGTTTTATAAATATTATTTATAAAGTAAAATAATTAAGTTAATACTAAGACAAAACATTGAGACAAAGTATAATTTGAGACTTCATTAAACTTAACTTTATTTAATTCAAAGATGCTTTTTGCTTTGGCTGAGTAATGGATATTTAATTCTCTTCAAAGTAAAAATTTTAAGTTGATAAAAAGTAAATTAATTCGATGTAACAAGTTGACAATTTTTTTACTTTGATCTAATGAGACACTTTTTTTAGTGTATGTTTTTAATGCTGCTATGTTCATTGGCTGATGTAAGAATTTTATTTAAAAAACCTAAAGAAAGCATAGTTTACATGAAAATATTAATAGACATTACATACAAAAAACCTATATAGAATGGTATATATTCATATATAAAAAGTATATGATTTTACATGGACATGTTACTTGCCTGACATATAACAAACTTATAAATAACATATAAAGAAAGCATAGTTTACGTTTAAATTAGATATACTTTACGCACAAGAAAGATATATGTAATTGTAAATAGTAATATATAAAATTTATATGTCTTTATAACTAAGACATGTTTTACATAGTAATTAAAAATGCAAAAATGATATGGAACATATACGAAAAACATACTTTGTCATGTACTTTCCTTATAAACAGCATATATATTGTTTGTTTGATTCATACTTAAAGGGTCACTTCACCCATTTGCATTAAGGTTTGTATTGTTAGAAACCCAGTCATATATTATAAAGATGGTGGAATTTTGCTTGTTTTTTTTATGAGATGGGAGAAAAAAGGATTTAAGTGTTTTACTTCCGTCCTATCGTGACGTAAATATCGTCATTTTGCGTCACGATAGGACGGAAGATAAATTTCATTGAAAAGTGTATAGACTACAAACATTAGCTCATTATTATTCAAGGGTGTGGGACCCACTCACCCTACAGGCCTATTACAGATCAGTGGGTGGGACTTCACTTGCAGAAACCGAAATCAATATCCGCCATCTTGTTTTTGGAAGCTAAGCTAACGAGCGCTGTGGAGATAGGAAGTATGACAATGACTGAAGAAACTATACATGATATGGAAGAAGAGGATTTTGAAAGTCTGCTGCTCGAATCCGATGTTCGTGGCTATCTTTACGAGCCGCAATATAGTGAAGAGCAGCTGAGGCTGATGGAGGAACAGGAGGCGGCTGCCTGTCGCGGTCGAGGAGCCCGGACTGGCTCGAGCTGAGGCGGACTGCTGTGCCTGTGCTCTCGCTGTGCGCTACGGACACAGATAGAGTCCGTCTGCTGCAGAGAATTTCAACGAAGGGACGTTTGTGTTGTGATGTGAACCACCATAGTTTCGCCTGACTGAACATCCAGGTATCATGCAGTAATACACCATATTCAGAAAGAAATACAAACGAGGAGTAATTCACTAATGAATTTGCCAATGTAACTTAACGTTAACGGGGTTTGTTGTTGTGGGAAGAAGGAGGCTGGAATCGGCGAACATTTAAACATTTTAATAGTAAAATGAACAAATACACAACGAAAGTATAAGCCAACAGCCCCTCATTGAAGACTGAAGTCCACACACAACATAAAATCAGGCCTGTTCCTCTCTCGATCTGCCGTTTATGCTTCCGCTCCTCTGTGAGAGATACGAGACCGGTCGGTGTGTCTCTTTACTTTCATTATCACTTACTAGAAATTTTGCGTGAAATGAATTTCAAACTCTGGTGGCAGCTAACGTTAGCCTTGTTGACGAAAGAATGATTTCTTTGATGTGCGCGCAGTTCCGGATTAGTGGGTGTGGCTTGCGGAGCTGTGCAATGTGGTGCATTGTGGGTGTTGTAGTCTTTCATACAAATGCACCCTTCGGTTATTTTCTGTCTTTTCTCGGTCAAGAGGGCAACAAATTAAAAAATTATTTTACATTTCGACTACATATATGATCCACTTTCAATAAAGATTCATGTTGAAATGGGTGAAATGCTCCTTTAAATCATATAATTACGTTGTATGAGAAAAATGCGAAAGTGGCCACTTTCATGAGTAAATCATAGTATGAGACATATAACTCTCATAAGACATATACTGCATATAAAACATAAACATTTACTATTGTAAGCAATAGGAAATTCTTACAAGTTTTTTCTGTTTCTTTTCCATATGGGACATACGGCTGGATTCTTTAGCTGCAGAAAAAGAGTGACAGGACATGCGAATTATTGGACTGCATTGGAGGCAAACAGACGCATAGTGCAAACTTCGGAGATGGTTACATCCACAAAGAAGACCCCGACAAAGAGAAAGTGTGCCCGAACAACTTATTTCATTGGAGGCAACGAGATCTGCAAGAATACTTTTCTGTTTCTTATGGGGTGAGTTTCGATAAACAAAGTTTGTCGTTTTTTGTTCATTCTAAGAACACGTACACTTTCTCATGTTTAGCTCAGCTCAGGACTGTCGTTTTAATTGTAACGTTAGCATCATATCACTTGCCAAAACGAGGGTGACCAACTGTCCTGTTTTCCCAGGACATGTCCTGTTTTCATATAACAATATAACAAATTTCTATCCATACAGAGGAGGCATAACCTACTTTAAATATATTGAAATTAATAAGGTTTCTTTGAGTAAACTTCGAGTATCATTTGAGTAGGCCTATCTGTTTGCCTGGCCGAGTGTCCTGTTTTTTCAGGACAAAATATGGTCACCCTAGCCAAAACCCCCATTACTCTAATGAGCTTTAAGATGGTAATGTGAACTTCTGCTATTAATTTGAATAATGCTTCAATTGCTTGAATTGACTGGTGTTAATGACTTAACTTAGCCCATGTAAAACTGCCTGTTAGCATTCTTGAATTGATTGTGATGCTAATAATTTTAGCCAGTGGTGGAGGAAGTACTACTTAATATTCTTACCAAGGATTTACTAATGTAATCGTAAATGTATCAGATTAAATTCCTACTTAAGTAAAAGTATAAAGTATACGTAGCCGTAAACTGTATGGAGGGATTATTGGGTCAGATTGAAAACTAAAAGTCTAAAACTAAAAGTCTTAATCGAAAACCAAAAGTCTAAAGGTCCTTTCACACTGGACGCGATTTTGACGCACGAATAATTCGCGCGATGGTTTTATTTTTTGATCAGCTGTTTGTGTAATGAGTGCTTCCACACCAAACGCGAATGTGCCTCGGCGAAAAAACGACTTTTATTTTATTCGCTTCGATGTCGATTTTTTTAAACTTTTGAAGCGACAGAAAAGGCTTCAGCCAATCACAACCAAGGAAATTGCATGTACCTGATGTAAACGTAGCCCCTAATGATTTTAAGAGGACAGCTGACTGCCAGACGCTGCTCCGGATCGATTCCCTGAAGTTTGTGGTTTGTCTCAGATGCGGTGCCATTGTCTGTGTCTCGGATGCGGTGCCACTGTCTAAAGGAGCTCCTCAAATTGTCCCACAGACATCCGAAAATAAGTGCGGAACCGGCCATGATAAAGTTTTAGCTCCTGTACTATACAAGATTAGTATACTCCCCTTCAGTCTCTCTGTTCTTCAAGATTGGGTGCCCGAAAACCTTCTTTTCTGTCTTTTAAAGTGAAATGAAATTATAAGCTCATCTTCACTGGATGATGATGTTTATGATTATGATGTTTGATGTGTCCATTTTTTCTCAACTGTCGGCGCGAATGTTTTCGAATGTTGAAGCTCTGAACGTCACAGACGTCGCAAATTCGCATCGCGGCTGATGTGAATGGTTTTGACACGAACTATTCGCACGCGAACTATTCGCTTTTTCGTTTCGCTTTTTCGTTACGCATCCGGTGTGAAAGGGCCTTAAGTTTGAAACTAAAAGTCTAAGTCGAAAACTAAAAGTCTAAGTCGAAAACGAAGATTTCTTAAAAAAAAAAAGAAGAATTGAGGATTGAGGAGTGTATGCAAATAAGGAGCACACTGTAAGTGTGTGTGTGTGTGTGTGTGTGTGTGTGTGTGTGTGTGTGTGTGTGTGTGGTGTGTGTGTGTGTGTGTGTGTGTGTGTGTGTGTGTGTGTGTGTGTGTGTGTGTGTGTGTGTGTGTGTGTGTGTGTGAGTGAGAGAGATTTTGGTTGGGTGACAGTTGTAGGTTACAGTTTGACAAGATTTTAGAGTGTGACAAAAGCACATGTATTTTATTGCGAGTGTACACAAATAACGTTATACACACTTTGCAGTTTGAACTTTGTGCTGTTTATTATGCTGCGTTCACACCAGACGCGAATAGAGCGAAATGTATCGCTATTTAGAGTTTTTTTTATTTTATACCATGTATTCTCCGTGTAAATTCGTGCACCGAACCGTGACGCCCGTAGGCTACCATTTCGGTTCAATAGGAATACATGTACCGTTCCAGTACCCCTATACAACGCTGTCATATGTTGAAGTTATCACATTATAAAGTACAGTCCTCGCTGCAGACCTGCTCATTCGCTGTGTTTGCTTTACAGTGTGCTCCTTAGCACTGGAGCTCCCTCTGCTGTCCATAAGGTGCATCTGTGCACCAGCCATTTCAAACCCAGCCTCCAGTATTTGGGCCACGCCTCCTTATTTGCATACACTCCTCAATCCTCAATCCTCAAATGCTCAATACTAAATGGCTAAATGATTAAATGCCCAATCCTAAATCCCTAAATGCCCAATCCTAAATCCTAAATGGCTAAATGACCAAATGCCCAATCCTAAATACCAAATGCCCAATCCTAAATACCAAATGCCCTATTCTAAATACCAAATTCGTTTTCGACTTAGACTTTTAGTTTTCGATTAAGACTTTTAGTTTTAGACTTTTAGTTTTCAATCTGACCCAATAATCCCTCCATAAACTGTGTGTTATAAGTCAAAAGTAAAAGTATATATGAAGAGTTTAATGTACAGGATATTTTTAATAATTTGACTCAAACCAGGTCTAACCACTAACTGAGGTCTAAACCAGGAAGTACAGATACAAACTCTAAAGTAAGTAAAAGTAAAAAGTATTCATCATAAAATTTAAAAAAAAGTACAGTTTGCTTACTCAAGTGTAAGCTTTAAACAAATAAAACCACTTGGTTTTTTCCCCCTGAAAAAGAATGACTACTTTAGTCAGGGCGTGAAGAAATATAGAGCTGAGTATCATCAGCATAACAGTCAAGTCAAGTCACCTTCATTTATATAGCGCTTTTAACAATATAGATTGTTTCAAAGCAGCTTTACAGTAATAAAAGTAACAGAGATTGTTTTGGCTTTACAGCAGCCAAAAAAGTTAGTGACGTTGAGTAAACCGCCTATGCTTCTATTGTGGCCAACAAGGTCAACAGTGTCGCTCATGCTCTAACAAACCCGCCCAGACTAAAGTGAGTACATCTTTTACAAAGATTTTTTAAAGTGTTTTACTCTTCTCCTCACACTTACCTATGCTAATTTATTTCAATGTGTTCCAGCGCTTGTTGACTCTGGCTCTGCAGTAATTATTGTACTATAATAAATACTAAACCTAACTAGGGATGGGAATTGATAAGATTTTATCAATATCAATGCCACTAACGATTCTGCTTATCGATCAGATTCTTTAACGATTCTCTTATCGATTCCTTATAGCACTGTGTGGAAAAAAATTACCAATTCACAAAATTAACAGAATGCATAGCTGAAATAAAAACTGAATGACTAGTAATTTCCTACTGATGTTGCCTTTTTCGCCTTTACTTGACTACTTAATTCTGGGGAAAAAAACCTCCACACGTAATAACCTAGAATACTGTCTAACACTTGATGGCTCCTCTGTTAAGTCTTCGTCGTCAGTTAGGAATCTGGGTGTGCTCTTTGGTACCATCTTTCATTTGAAAGCCACGTTTCTAGCATATGTAAAACAGCATTCTTCCATCTAAAAAAATATATCAAAATATCATTATATGCTTTTAATGAAAAAATGCGGAACAGTTAGTTGCGTTCATGACCTCAAGGCTAGATTATTGTAATGCTATTATGGGTGGTTGCCCTGCACGCTTAATAAACAAACTACAGCTGGTCCAAAACGCTGTCACCATTTTCACAGACACACATTTTTGAAGTTTACACAGAGATGATAACGTTTTCAAATTTTTTCAAAACTTGCACTTTGGAACACATTTCATAGTTTGCGTTCTCGAGCCACCAAACACTATTGTCGTGCAAATGAACGGCCAGAACACATTTAAAGTTTTTTGTTTTCAGATAAAACTGTGTTGTGTAAGCGGCCCCTAAATTAAAGCTGCTGTAAAACCGAAACAATCTCTGTTCCATTAATTTCCTATTATCACTGAAAAGCTGCACTACCTCACTTTTTAGCCACTTTATGCCGCTAGGGTACAAAACTCGATGCCATAATCAGCTGCATGGTGATTTCCTTGGCGTACTGTAGCAACTGCAACAAAACATCTCTCCCTCCTGCAGGATATTAAAAAATGTATCGTATTTGCTTAGAGAAATAATCAAATGAGGTTCTCAGTTGTTCATTCTGATCCCACACCGCTGATGCCCAATCGAAAGATTTGCCAGTTAACAGTGACATCATGAATGAACATTTAGTTGAATCTCTAAGGAAGACTTCAGGTTGGTTATCAAAATAGATGATGCTCTGATGCAAAAAACCTCTGCATTTTTCAACTGTGCCATCAAATTTGTCAGGATCAGGCCTAGATGATGGGAGAGTCTGAATGTGGCCTGTGAGATGTCTGTTAGCAGCACGTAGAGTGGAGATTTGGTTTTGAAAATCCTTGATCATTTTGGTTTGGTAAGCAAATGCGGCCTGTAGTTGTGATAACTCCGCTATTCTGGTCAA
This sequence comes from Chrosomus eos, assembly GCA_036326025.1. Taxonomy (NCBI): domain Eukaryota; kingdom Metazoa; phylum Chordata; class Actinopteri; order Cypriniformes; family Leuciscidae; genus Chrosomus; species Chrosomus eos. Next base: position 39,664,060 of record CM070833.1, read on the forward strand.
GCGAAGTATTCTGTAACGACTCGGTTGAGTAGTTGAATCCATATGTGGTGTTTTATTAAACACAGTAGCAACAACAAAGTACTGTAAGATTCAAGACAGGAAGCGTGGTCAACAAACGTGCACAGGGTCGGTAACAATAGCGGCAGTCAAAACAGCTAACTAATCCAAGTCCGTAATACAATAACCGTGGTCAAGAACAGGCAGAGAATCATTAACGTGGCAAACAAACCAGGTATCAGAAACGCTCGGGACTGCATTCCAGTCCAAAATTGTCATGCTCTTCACTCACTAACTTCCCTCCGTCTCGTTCACTCGGATGTACGTCATTCCGTACGTTGCATGAGTGCCCACTACTGGCGGAAACCGGAAACTGCAATGGGCTGAACTGGAATGTCCTAAGCCCTTGATCACTTGGAATCAGCTATGGAGTTGATTTATTATTTATTTATTTTTAAATTCCCTTTAAGAATTTTTTTAATGCAGCATCCAAATGTATATAGATGTGTTTGGATTGTTTTAAATAAAAAAAATCATAATTAATATATCATAAAGTTGTTTGTGGTGGTGGTGATTAGACGAGATCTGCGGTGGCGTCACAATCGTGTTGCATTATGGTATATGGAGCTGCCTGAAGTGTACATATAAAGTAGACACGCTCCCTCGGTCAAAATCGAGGGTTCGACACATAAACTTCCCTCGTCCACTTCACGGAGTGGAATGCACTTCAAAATGGCGGCAGGGATTCTCCCGAGGGGAAGTGCTTAGGGAGGTTCGCAAGTACGTGTCTAAAAGTGGACTGGAACGCAGCCCTTGTAAACCGGCAATACTTTGCAACATGATGCACACACAGCATGCTTATAACAGGTAGGAACAGGAAGTGATGCAAGAAGAACCGGCAGTGTTCAGTACTCAGGAGATGGCTCCCACTGGCTGTTGGAGGAATGGATGCAGATGTTACAATAATAAGTATTATTTAATGTTTTGGTATCTTAAACCCCCAAAATGTCAGGTGGTGCAACCGTCCGAACACATGAACCGACTAAGAAAACACCAAACACGACTTTGGTAAGACCAGTTAACATAAACTAACAATGAACAATACTTTTACAGCCTTTATTAATCTTAGTTGATTTTAATCTCAACATTTACTATTTTCATATGAACACATTTTATAAATTTATAGTTTTATATTTAATTGAGATAAATGAAAAACCTTTTTTTGTGTGTGTGTTCTAAAATGTTAGGGTGGCACAACTGCAAACATGGTTCTTTTATTATAAATCAACAAGGTAATAACAGTAAAGATGATAATGTTGGAGCCCGACTGATCCTTGTGGCCGAGTGAAAAGGTTTGTTGATCTCTCTCAAATACTGTAAAAATAGCGGTAACGCTTCCTTTTACAGTACAGTACTTACAGTGTACTTACCTAGAAAGTACTGGCTAATATAAGGTAAGTACATGGAACAGGGGTAGGTTTAGGGGTAGGTTCAGGGTTAGTACTAGTTATTACCCATTAATTGTAGTTACTAAAATAAGTACATAGTATTTACATGGGTAACTGGACTGTAAAAGGAAGCGTTACCAAAATAGCTACATTCAAGTATGGGTAGGTTTGTACACTTTCCATGTAAGGTGGTACAACCAATCTAAAACTTGGACAATGCTATTTCATTATAAACTTCTTTATTATATTTAAAAATTATACGTATAAACTTGGTAGTATAGACAAGAGCTAATACAGGCATCCAAGTAGAAGCCTGTTCAATGTAAAATTAGTTGCAAAAGTCAGGTGGCGCAACCAGGAAGTCAGTGTCACAGTCACCCACTAGTCACATGTCTTCCTTTGTTCTGTTTTCCCGCCGCTCATCTGTTTCTATGGTTACTGTCATTTAGTTGATCATCTGTTCCACCTGTGTCTAGTTAATCATCATATGTGTCACCTATGTTAGATCTCATCCTCATCTGTGTCACCTGGTTTCTGTCAATCTGTGTTCATCAGTGTTTGTATTTAGTCCTTTCAGTTCAGCCAGTCTTGGTCCATTCTCAGAGTTATTTGGTGTGTGTGTTCGTTCATCCTGCCTGTATGTACCCGTTGAAATTATATTAATAGTAAAAGTTTGTATTGGAGCTTGTTGCCTCTTCGTCTTCAGCCTACACCACACCCTCACAGTCAGGTGGTGAAACTATAATGAATGTCCCTAAATGAAACGTTCACATTTTATAGGTGTCTTTAACTACTATGTACTAACACAAAAAAAAGTTGGGTACGATGTACTGTAAGGGAAGGGGTCAACAGTGGGTCATTATAGAAATTATGTAATATTCAGACTTTTTTAAAATATAAGTAAAATTAACTTGAACATGTACACAATAAATGCATTGCAATAAGTGAAAATGATTAATTTAAAGGTAACACTTTATTTCTATCTGTTGAGTATAAGTAACTTTGCAATTACATGTCAACTATCTCTCATTATTATTAGTAGACTGTCTGCCTAACACTTTATTGTTATGGTCCTCTAACACAGTGTTTCCCAACCCTGCTCCTGGAGGCACACCAACAGGGCACATTTTGAATGTCTCCCTTATCTGACCCATATGTTTAATAATGGGAGAGATGGGAGAGATGTGGTTTATGAGAGAGTGTGAGATTTAGTTACACTCTAACTCTGAGAGCGAGAGAGAGAGAGAGATTTTTTGATTTTTAGAAAAAACTTTATTTAACAAGACAATTTAATCAAATCATCTATACAAACAACTTCAAATTAATAACATATCAAAAATAAGTTCTTCTTCAATTACAGTACAGATGATATTATTATAACACCACTGCAATTTAAAAGACTCTGTCATTCATTACTTTATAATACTTATATTCCACACCAACCCTAGCTTTTAAAAAAGCTTTAAAAATAAGTACAACATTTTGACAACGTCTATTCTCCATTCTATTTCTCCTTGTAATGTAAATTGCAAGTTTTGCTTGTCCAACAATAAAATTAATTAGCTGCCATTTTATTCTGTTTCTGATCATATCTCGATCCCAAAATAAACACATCAAATGTGAAATTTTCCTGAAATCTTGAAAACAGATCCTTCAATAAAACAAAGAGTATTTCCAATCTAATACATTCTGTAAAACAATGAAAAAACGTTTCTCTGATACCACAAAAAGAACATTTGTCAACAACATCTGCATTTATAACAGAAACAAAGGCATTAATAGCAATGGCTCCATGCAAGATACGCCACTGCAAATCCCCGGTTTGCTTATTCAATGGTGGTTTGTATATCACCCTCCAAACTGGCTTATCCTCCTCTTGTAACACAAACTTTTCTCGCCACACAGTGTCTTTCTTCTCATTTAATGCCACTTTATTTAAAATTTTAACAAAACACCTATACAACAATTTTCCTGCAACCAAACCCAACTCCAAATCATGCAACCCTTTTAAATCCAGCAAAATACCAGACATACCCTTTAAATCTGGTGAAATGACAACTTTTGGAAATGGATCTCTCATATTTGGAACCAGGCTTCCATTACCAAAATTTTGCAACATAATTAATTCTTCCTCTGTTAATCTTCCTTTCCATGTTTTTAAAATTACCTCAGTTTGACGGGAAGACCTCTGGCCTAATGCCGTGGCCAATGCAGACACATCACTCAAGTCAGGTCCTACAACATCAATTAAATTTTTAAGTTTGACCATTCCAGAGCCACAAAGCCTTAGTGTAAGACCTGGAAAACACTCATTTGATAAAGCAAAACGAGCTCCTTTGACCAACGGCTCCTCGAACAACCAGAATAAAGAATCGGTCTTTCCATTCCTGGTAAAATTAAAAAGACCCCATATTTTAAAAAGTCCACGGTAGAAAGAAGGTAAGTCCTTTAAGTTCAGCTGTTTATGATCCATAAGCATCAAAGTGCTGTCAAGTCCAAGTCTCTCAGTCTTCTGTAGGATAATCTGGGCAGCTTTTCTCCACACCAGATCTGCAGGACCAGTTAATAGTCTCTGGATGAATTGCAAGCGAAAAGTTGCTACACTGTAAAAAACAATTTGTTGAGTCAACTTAAACTTTGTTACCCCGCTGCCTTAAATTTTTTTGTCAACTTGACAATATATCTTTTGTTGAAGCAACTTCCCATTAGAGTGGAATTAACCATAATTTCCTAGTTGAGTCAACACAAGTCAAGTTATGTCAACTGGAAAAATATTTTAACTTGAATTTAAAATAAAGATAACACATTTTGCCTTGCATTAATTTATTTAATGATAGACAACTCTTTCATTCACATTTAAGTTGAACAAGTAATTTCCTGTCAACAGATCAACTGAAATCACTTTTTTTGTGTGTTGATTTGTAAGCAAGACTAAAGGCACTCATCTATTTAAAGGAAAATGAGTGTACTGTACTATAAGAGAACAAATCATGGCACAATTCATGAGAAAGTTCCTAAATCAACTTTCTGCAAAAAGTGACCACGCCTTTTAAAGAAACATGACAAATGTTAAAGACTACATTTCAATTCATTAAAACAGATGTAATAAACTCATAAAGGTCTGATTCTACATAACATAGCTCAAGTAAGACAGATGTTTAAACATTGAATTAACCTTGCAAATTTCATAAAACAAGAAACAAAGATAGAAGAGGAAATTGCATATTACTGTATAGAAAATTGAGACGGGAAACATTAAAGGGTTAGTTCACCCCAAAATGTAAATTCTGTCAGTAATTACTCGCCTTAATGTTGTTCCGACCCCGTAAGACTTCCGTTCATCGTTGGAACACAACTTAAGATATTTTTGATTAAATCTGAGAGTTGGATCACTCCTCCATAGGCTCCACTGTAGTCACTGTGGTCTATTTTAACAATGTCTTTAATAACGTTTCTGGGCCAGCAAGTTTCAATCCCATAGCAGCCAATGGAGGAGTGATCCAGCTCTCAGATTTAATCAAAAATAACTTAATTTGTGTTCCAACAATGAACGAAAGTCTTACAGGGTTGGAACAACATTAAGGTGAGTAATTATTGACAGAATTTACATTTCGGGGTGTATCCCTTTTCAGAGGTGGAAAGTAACGAATTACATTTACTCGCGTTACTGTAATTGAGTAGTTTTTTTTGTGTACTTCTACTTTTTTAAGTAGTTTTTAAAATCTGTAATTTTACTTTTACTTAAGTATGTTTTGTTTGAAGTATTGTAATTAGCTACATTTAAAACATATCCGTTACTGAGTAAAAAAAAAAAAATAATACAAAAAAAAATATGCTTTTGATGAAAACATCGCGCTCCGGAAGGGCGGGAGAACAGACGCGCTAAATCACAACACAATATGGAGAAGATGACGGACAAGACAGACGCAGACCCAGCTGAACGCGAAATGCTGTCGAAATCTCACTCGCACACACACCGGTATGTGAAGCCCTGGTCAGGGAATACTTTGGATAGAGAAAAAAATGGAGTTTAAAGTATAATGCGGATGTCACGTAAAACAAGCAAACTGGTAGATGTATGGATGAATAAATCGAAAGTAAAGCTGTACAACAAATCAAATCGCGACATGATCTGTGAATATTAAAGCACAAAAGACTGCTATGTAAATATATAATCTGCTTGTTCTGCGTGTCTCTGTGTGAATGAGCTGTGCTGTTTTGTTTACTTACTACATACTCAAGTACGCGAGGCGCTCATGCTGTTTTCAGCATCTCACAAACAATACGAGGACATGAATGAACATTTCCAGAGCTGCTCTGAGAGAACTCCTAATGAGCATTTTCATAATTTTATTTGAGAAAAAACATTGTCAAATACACTCTGAAACAGGACTTAACAACCCGTCAAAATAAAAGTTCGGTTTTACTAGAAGAAATTATATAGACCCCTTATCAGTTGGTAAACATGGTGACGTTTTTCTGTGGGCGGAGCTTAGTTGGCTGCAGAACGATCCCTCTGGCCGCTTCTCTAACGTTATTTTGCAAGTTTTGTTAGCTTGTTTTTTAACAATGACTGGAGAAAATCCGGTTTTATCTTAATGTGCAAGGTCACTCAGTGTCCAGGACCGCGATTTTTATTTGCAAAAGTTCATTTTAACGGACGGAACCAGACGTAAAAAACGTTTTACGGCTGACCCGTACACGCTCACTCAATGGACGATCTGACAGGATTAACGCTACCTCCGGTCGAGTGGCTTGACTTCTACACCTATCCGATAGAGAAACCGAGCGTAAAGAGAAACTGAGGGCATATAAATCTTTAGATGCCTATAACTGATGCCTAAATGTGCTGAATGGTCATGTACAAGACTTGTGTGTACGATCCGCAGTTCTGCCGAGCCAGTGCCGAGAAGACGACAATGTAAACAGTGACAGTACGTGCAATGTTAATGATGTGAATATTTTCGAGAAATAAAAATTCCAGATACAGCATACTCATTTTTCATTGATTCTTGCACCCAACAACACATCAAGATGACATTTAATAATAATAATAATAATTTAAGCTCCTTATTATGTAGCTGAATCTGTGCTGGTTTGTATTAGCCGCCTGCAGTTTTCCGTTTGTTTTGCCTCCAGCTAGCGCCGTGACGTAACTGTGACGTCGGCTGATAAGGGGTCTATTCGGTAAAACTTCAGACCTTTGTTTACAGATGGTCGATTCTGGCAACCCACTGCACAACACGACATTTTCCCGGGTTTGTTTCAGCGCCCAGCGGCCAGCTTCTGCTGCCGACATGCGCAGTTGCACCTGCGTGACGTCAGTGTGACGTAGTGTGATAATTCCCCTATATTACTATTTTAGGCCTACAATAGAATGTAGGCTACCTACTTCTCATATAATAATTTTAACAACAACAATAATAATACTACAATTTATTTAAACATTATTTAAGGAATATATATTATTTGTCCATGGTTTGAGTAAATCTGTTTTGTACTTTGCCAAAAACTAAAAGGATAAAACGTTTGCTAAACATTTATTTGATTACCACCGTTTTTGATAATATATGTATTAAATCATAAAAAGAAAAAAAATCTTAATAAGAAACATTTCATAGAACTCTATTTTTAAACATTTTAATAAGTTAATGATAAAAATAAGTTTTATAAAATCTAATTCATAATCAATTGTTCAATAAAACATATCTAATCAACTTATTTCAATAAATTATTGAAATGAGTTGATTAGATATGTTTTATTGAACAAATGTTTCATTTATTTAACTGTCATTTTAACTGATGATAATAATAACCATAATTTAATAATATAGTTTATATAAACCGTGATATTTTCTGAGACGGTTATCATACTGTGAAACTCTCATACGTTACAGCCCTGCACAGGAGAGTCCCCCACCACACCCCCGCTGTTAAAGTTACTCAGCTACTTTTACTTGAGTAGATTTTTAGACCGGTACTTTTACTTGTAATTAAGTAAAATTTTATTGAAGTAATGGTACTTTTACTTGAGTAGAAAATTTTTGTACTCTTTCCACCTCTGTCCCTTTTACATTTGTGTTCATGAGATGTGTTAACATGCATAGTCGAAGTCAGAACATGACAGACTTTAAACGTGCTCTAAAAAGCAAAAGGCACAAAAAAGCCTAAAGCTCCTTCAAACGTCTACTTTTTGCGCAAGAGCTTGTTGCGAAGCCTATGAACACGTGATGAACAGCTGCTCCCACCAATGTTCATAAGTTTTTGCAGAGCTTCAAAGGTGTATTTCATTGTCTTGGGGTAGTCGATATTGACAACATAAAGAAGACCCATCAGGAGTCCAAATGCCTTGGGGACATCGGAGATGTCAGTGACAACAAGATGTTCCTCCAAAATGAGAGCGACATCAATTGTGTCTTTGGGAAGCACATCACATTGCTGCTCCTCAGTTACAATTAGAATGCCCACGTCAGTTCCTTTCACAACATCCTCAATTTCACTGGATGGCTGAAAAAAGAAAGAAAAAAAGATTTTAACCCATTCCACACGACATGGTTATCCACTAGTTTATAACAGAATTTTTGTCATAGGTTATGATCATTTTTTTTTTTATTTTGTTGTTTTTCTTTATAATGAAATTGTCTGTATTAAGTATATTGCATTTAAAACACAAAAGAGTGATTATCAGTTCAACACACAGAGTTATAGAAATTTTACTTGATTTATTTATTTTTAAACTGTGCTGGTATCGAAACGTATTGGTCGATAGTCTGAATTGTTGGTATCGGATCGGGTTCAGAAAAAAATGGTATCGGGACATCCCTACCCTCAAGTTGTTCTGTATAAATACTAGTGCTGGGCAACAATTTTTTTTTTTAATCGAGATTAAATCGCATGATTTCTGCGATTAATCGCAATATTTAATAATTAATTCAAAAGTCGTGTATTCCACACTTTTATTTTGAAAGTACTATATAAACAAAAGTGCTATAAAATGTGGTTTGCAAACACTTTAGGGCGATTCCACAGGCTGTTGTCCTTGCAGTTAGACCTAAACTGTGGAATCGCCCTTTAATCAATTAAGGTGCATTTTAACAACAATATTCCCTTTACACAGTTGAAATATTTATTGTAAATCTCAACTTAAACATGAATGTAATCAAATCAAAGCTATAAAACCAATTTTATAGATACCAAAGTTTTTTTTATAAAACCAAAGCTATTTGCCCATGCCAGGGCATTCATATTATATATATATATCCTTAAACAATATTGCTGGCCATAAACTGAGAATGTGCATGTCCGGTGTGCGATACCTTGAGTTGTCAAGACGCGCCGCTACGCTTCTCATTCGGTGTGTGACCTCCTTTACCACCCCAAATGCTCTAATTTTTTGAGACGCGCGAGGACACCCATCCCAAAAAAATACTGAGGAAGATGTTCATGTTTTGCAATGTATGCCAAATTTAATTCCATGACTATGAATTTAAGACCATTTGCTCTGACTTAAAGAATTAGTTCACCCAAAAAATAAAAAATGTATATATTTTAACCACAATTGTTTCTCTTTTCCCACAATTTCTGGCCTGCGACGCGCAGGGCATGACGTCATCACGTTGGAAAGGTCACAGCAGGTGACATCATTAAACATCCAGGATACGCACACGAAAGGACCACTTTAAACAATAAACTGACACAAAGACATATGTCATTCAACATACAATACAAATTTGAACGATCCTCCTTCTCCACGCTAGTAAACAATGGGGCGGTACTTACACGACCATTCCAACGTGATGACGAGTATAAAAAAAAAGCATGTTTCTTTGAACTTGATTTGAATCGGATCAGTTGATTATCCCTGCTGTGTAAAACGTGAATCGCGATTCGTTTAACATCAACCGACTTGAATCATCACATATTTTAATCTATTTTCAACCGGTTGCGAATGAATCGTGACATCCCTACAGTAATATTAAAATACATTTCTGTATTAGAGACAATTTTCAAAGAGCACAATTAACCTCTTTTACAAGTATTGGCTGTCTTTATAAACACACCTCACAAGACTTCAAAAAACTGGAGGAGTTCTCACGAAGGAAGTGGGGCAAGCCAAGAAGGACAGCAGTTCGCTTGTTCTGGTTCGAGTCCTGAAATGTTAGTATGCACACAACACACAAGAAATATATTCATATGTTGTATTATGTGGGTTCAAACAAAACATTTCACAAAACCCTTATTGATTTACAAGAAATACTTACATCAGCATCAAGCCATTGGAGGATTTTATGAAGCTGTACACTGTCATGGTCCATGTTTTTGTAAAGCTCCAAAAACCTGGGAGAAGTTCATCTAAGCCCCCATAGAATGAACTCAAAAGGTCAGCAGACAAGAGACGGCTAAATTCAGCAACAATCTAAAAGCATAACATAAAAAAGACCATGTGATTCAAATTAATATTCTATTATTCATTTCTTATTATTATACGATTATAGTAATTTAATTGCCTTTTTAATTGTCTTCTAAACCAATATTACAGGATTTGGGTGAGACAGACCAAAAAGATGATGCAAAAGGAGTTACATTCTCTGTTTCTCATTTAAAACCAAACAGATCACGTCCAGTGATTAATGATAGATATAAATATATGTGCTGTTAAGATGAACGCATGCATCCAATTTCTTTCAGTTTAACGCATTAAAAATATTTATGCAATTAATTCAGCATGAACAATTGTATTTCATTAAATCAAAAGCATTTAGTGTTTGAAAATGCCTCTAAATACCTGTCTTTCCGTGAATAACGCTGGCCATCTGGATTGAACATCACTCACTAGTGGCTCTTTATCAATGATCTCTTTTCTCCTTAGAGCATATGTGCTTGCCATGGCAGCATCAATGAATTTATTATTAGGGTTCTTCTTTTTAACCTCTATCAGCAGAGCTCTCCTTTCTTCTTCGAGGGAGCTGGTGGTTTCGCCTTCTGGCATATCAGGCAAAAAATTGGTTTCAGACCGCCTCGGCTTCTTAAGGCGTCTTTTACCTGTGCCATCTGTGGAGGCTGACAGTGCTGGACATCCTGCTACCGCAACTTCTGCCTGAAGTTTCCCATTTTAAAATTCAAACTGAACTTCCAGCAGTACCAGCCACCCAAAGACCCTGGCTCCTTTAAGCACGGATGTTTTTCAACCAAGGCTTTGGCAACGCTTTCAATTTGTTCCCGTAATGGGTATGGATTTAAGTTGAACATAACTTCTGCAAGTTTGTTTAGGATTTCAGTTTTAAGTTCCTTTGTAACATCCAAAAGGGAACCATCTTTTGCGTGTGCATCATTTGATCGCCGGAGCTTCAGTTCCACATCATATGAAAAACTTGGAATGATGAAGGGCTCAGGCCAGACCTTTGATTGACTGGGTGTACCCGACACCGATGATGATGCAGATGTGCTGGCTGTGTCCTGGTTACTGCGGTCATTAAACTGTTCATTTGGTGGTGTCCTCTGGATGATCTTCAGTGTCGCTCTCTCCTTAGGTAAATCTGTTAGTCTTGTCAGATTGACTAAATCATTCTGGAAATCTGGATCTTCATATTGTAACACAAACTCCCCATCCAGATTAAGTTTAGACCTCAAAATCAACTTCAGATCTTCAACGCTTTCTGGCAGCTCATCAATCACCACCTTCCTGATGTCATCTGGTGACAACACAACCCTGAGCAACATCCTAAATGTGTAAAACACAGAAGGGAAAGAACCGAAATGTCCCATTAGAAGGGCTTATCAAAATACAGGTAGCAATACGTAGCTGGTCATACAAGGCTTGAAATTGCAACCATTTTGGTTGTATATGCTCCAGTAGGGCTGGGCGATAAATCGATTTTATCGATTAACTCGAATGTGTAGTTTACGCGAGTTTACGCCGATTTTTTTTGAATGAAAATCGGTTTTCTCTTTAACAACCGCCGACGCACCCATATGGGCTCCCGTAGTTCCGACCGCGCTCAGCGCTTGCCATGATAGAGATACACAAACAACATGGCAAATGAACAAGACCGCGGCAGCAGAAGCACACCCGCCGAAAACATTTACAAACTGAATCTGCAGGGCCGCCAACTCTCACGAGTTCATTGAGAGACACGCAATTGTCACTTTTTACACGCTCTCACACACACATCCATTTCCTCACGCAGAGAAACATCGCGAAGCAAAGAGGACACTGACACCGACATACAAGACAGAGCAGGTTACTGTTGATATGAAACAGATTCTCGGCTCTCAGATTCTGTTAATTTTATTACGAAATTCCAACAATAAACACCGTTTTGGCGCTTGTAAATGTGACGTGAAAGATCGCTGACAGATCTCAGTTCAAGCGGCACATGAACCGATCATCTGTTACTCTTCACTACTAACTTACCCAAATGTAGCTAATAAAATCAATCCATCAGTGTTTTTCAACCGCGGAAAGATGTCCATAAAACAGCTGGAGAACAACATGTGTCACGTAACGTTACATTTACCTCAGGATGCCTTTTAATGACCCATAGCACGCATGTTAGTTGGACTTAAAATAATTGCTATAGAGAGAAGTAGCCTATTTGGCTAAATATGATAACTATATTACACATTTATTATATTTTACCTATATCATTAAAATATTATAACGTTGTTTGTTATTATAAAAAACGCATTATGTTTAATTTGAGTTAGTTTTAACCTTTAATAATACCAGCTGACAGGGCTCTCTGTTTACAGCATTAGGTGATTTATTTTTGGAGAACAATTAACATAACACATTAACATATCTACTGTACCTAATATTTATCCAAAGGAATTGATATTGAATCAATATCAGAATCAAAATCACATGAATTGAAATTGTGAAATTTGTGTTAAGCAATAATAAAAACAGTAGCATACCAGTCTTTATGCATGTAAACATTGTGTTTACATAGTTAATAAACTTGATAAAATGATGTTTAGTTACCAAATAATTTGACAATCACAATAAACTTCTTGTGATGCAAGTTTTTTTTTTCTTTACACATCCCCCCAATCCACCTATTTTATGTTATGTTACATTTACACTAGGCTATTTACAATGACAGGACCCTCTGGTCTTTTTGGCTTGTTGTTTCTGATTGCACTTTAATCCAGATAATATCCCAGAAGGGAATATCAAAACAAAATAAAGTAAAAACTTGTTTTGAACAATTTCTTTGTCATCTGAGGATTGATTTTAAGTAGGGAGAGAAAAAAATCGATTTAAATCGTAAATCGGATTTTTTGTCAAAAAATCGGGGATTTTTTTTTTAGGCCATATCGCCCAGCCCTATGCTCCAGAAATCTAATCTGTGCGACCCTTAAAATATATTTGGGAGAGTGCAAATAATTGTTGAGCTGTGACCCGTTTACATTTCTCGTTCACTAATTACTGCACAGTATGTGCCTGCTGTAAACTGATACATCACAAAATGACAGTGTACCTTTAATGAAGTAAAAAGTCTTTTGGAGTGAGCAGAAGTCGTTCAGCGGAGAGTTGGTTGGGCAGTTCAAAAGACACAAGATGCTCCGAGTGCACAGCTGAAAATGTTCAATGAACAATACCTTACTAGCATATTTTAAAAAAAAACAACATTATACTTTCAAAAGTTCATAATTAAAATGACTGAGTGTACCTTTAATGAAGTAAAAATATTTTTGGTGTAAGAAGAAGCCGCCTTTGGATGGTGTAAGGATACAGTGGGTAATAGTGGTTTAGTTCCTCAGGTTGTAGCAGAAGGAGATCAGCAGACAGTTGTCTAAACAGTTCAAAAGATCCGAGATGTTCCAAGTACACAGCTGAAAAAGGTTCAACAACGAACAATGCCTTGTTAGCCACTATGAGCAGTTTGACAATTTTCCCAAAATCAGGAAGCCCACTTGTGCTGCCAACGGAGACGAACATTCCCTCTGAATATGTTGTTCCATGCAGAGAAAGTGTTGTTGCCAGGGAAACAGATGCAACATCTTCATATTTCCTGTTAATTGCCTGCTTTAGGCCATGGTCCAATATATCAGGAGAAACAACAGAAACACTCTGTACTTCAAGTTCTGGCTTGAAAAGGCTGGACATATCAAGATAGTAGCCAAACATAAGTTGGTGTTTTGTGGCTAAAGTGAGTAAAATGTTTTTAAAATTGTTGACATCGCGGACAACTTTTTTAAAAAAGCTATGTTTTCCCTCGAAGCGGATTGTCCAGAAGTTCAATAAAGGTCCAAAACAATGGATAAGTTTAGGATAATGTTCCACAAAATGGTGTTTAGGTTTCAACTTGAAGTTAGGAAAAACCTCCAGCAACAACAGCCTGTGGTCAGAAATTTTTGACTCCAAAAAGCACACAGATTCTTCGGTAAACGTAGGTGAAGCCAGAAGCTCAACAATCACTTTTAACTCCAAAATTATACCCCAGGTTTTGTCAAGTTCAGGAACCAAATGACCAATCATGAAAGGAAGTAGCCTCAATAGTGTCCAATTCTCATGTCCATTTCCTCCAATTGTCCGTTTAGCTTTGAATGTTATAGGTATTTTCTGAGGTCGATTAGTCTTATCAGAAAACTTATAAGTAAAGTTTTGGATGACACTATTTAAATCATTCCGTGTGAAAAAGCCTATTTCAATCAAATCTGACAGACACAAACAGAGCTCTGCTGGAACAATTCCTTCAAAAAGATCATGTAGAACATCGGGTGGAAAACCTGTTGATGAATGAAAATGTTCTAGTCTATTCAAAACACAGCTAGCCTTTACACCCTCAACACTTTTTAGTGTTTCATCTCTACTGAGACACAAAACATGGCCATCATGGGAAAGTTTATTTCTGAGTGCGAATGATCCACTCCTAACTGGAACAGTTTGAAAGTCCTTTCGACTCGCAAGACAAAACCTACAACATTTGCCAACAGAGAAGGATTCTTGGAAACCTGCTAGTGAATGGGCTGCTAGATTATCTGCAGATACAAAAGCAACTGTTCCCTGAACATGTGCCCCTAGTCTTTTGATGTACAAACCTTGATTTTCAAGATGTTCAAGGTCTCTAAGAAGTGGTTCTAAAACAGCAGCATATCCATAGGTTTTCAAGTCATTGCTGTAACATAACAGTGCAAGATTAATAGATGATAAAGATGACCTAAACCGAAGTGGTAGATTAGCCAGAACCCAATACACGGCACAAATCTTGTGCTTTTTCCTTGAAGTGCCTAATGGGTTACAAACTTCAAAGTCATCAATATACAACCCTATCGCAATACGTAACACTTCTGCTGAGAAAAACTGATTTTCCCTGAAATACTGTCCATCAAGAAAACTTTCATACACCCCAGAGTTTAACCCAGAAACCTTCTCAGGCAAAACTTTGTCAAGGACATCATCTCTATTTAACAACTCATTCAGTACAGGTAAAATCGGGACATACACCTTTTTTCTACCCTTATCTAAATCTAAAATGTACTCAATAGGTTCAATAACCTTAAAGTTTTCCTTGAAAAAAGAAGACCTCTTGTGGTCAGTGCCTAATGGACCAGCCCTTGACAAGAAAGAAAGAGGGATTGTTTTGTCTAAAGTTTCTGTTATCAGTGTTGATGTTTCTAAATTAACATTGTTTTGCAGCAGAATTTGTTCTATACATTTCTTGCTTAGTTCTCCTGTGAGGACACTGACCTCATAAAACCCATCTATTATTTCTTGAGTGGCTGACTTTGAAACGTGCAATAGTGTTTGCATTCGCAAAAAAAGGGATGCCAGTTTTCGCTGCAGATACACCTCATCATTGGCATCATCATGTTCTTCAACATCAGAAATGGACTCATCCAATTCAACCACAGATGCACTACCTTGATTGTCTTCATCCAAATTAGAATAATTCTCACGAAACAATTCTGGTCGAAAGTCCTTTACGCTACCTGAACTGTGAAAACGACTATGATGTGCTGTAAATGTGGAGTACACGTTCGAACGGAATGAACACTGCTGATAAGGGCATTTCACAGTTTCCTTATTTTTTAGATGGCAGCGTAAATGTGCCAAATACTGGCGAAGGTGGCAGGGTTCTGAAAAACCACATAAGTCACAGAGTATCTGAACAGTTAGGGGTTCTGATGAATTTTGTGATGGCCCATGCTGCCTCAAATGCCTTTTCAGGTCAATTTGTCTTTTGAATGTACAAACACAATCCTTTTACAAACATGGTAAGGGACAAAACCTGCTGTAGTGTCCGTGCTTTAGTGTATAATGCCTTGTTATTGTGCGTTGATTCGATGAACTATATGAGCAAAGCTTGCATGTCCATTTCATTGAAACTGTCACAATCCAGGGAAGGGTGGGACCATTTCCTGAAAATGTACAAACATCAATTAATATACATACATGTTCATTAAGTAGTGTACATCTTTTCAATATTTAGTCGTTTGCAACATAATTTGTCATATCAACTCCCTAGGTATAGCAGTTCAGGCAATCACACACTCTGCACATATGGAACATTTTCAAAGAAAAGTATTACATATCACAGAGATAACAATATTTAAATACTGCTGCAAGCAGCATTTAACATGCCTTTAGTATTTAAAGGTGTTAGGGTATATTTGGCCACATACATTTTCTAAATAACACTCCTATCTATGGTAAAGTTCAACGTTTGATAATTATTGCTTTAAATAGTCTAGAGAATTATGTTACACTGCAGTAACTTAGTTTTTTAGGTTAAGCTAAAAATCTAGGACTAGTTCACAAAAGTGGGATTTTTAAATAAAGGGAAATTTGATTGACAGCAGTGCTTATATTAAACATCAAACATTTAACTAAATGAAAAAGATGGATGTTATGGTTTAGGCCTAATGTTACTCATGCTGTAGTAAAAAAAAATAATTTTCTATTTAAGTTACCCTAAATACATTGAAATGAATGCTTAATTTGTTGTTCATCGTTATTTTAATGAAAATACTGTGATAAAACGAATACGAACTCACGTAAGTTACATTAAACGAAGAAATGGAAGTTTTATTACTGTCAGTCACTGTTGACGTTACACCTCACTCAGCCCTGCTAAAATACATACCGTGGCTTTGTGAGTGGCAGCGGCCGGCCCATTCTTTGGAAAAGCCTTCCGGTGCTCAGTTCGTACCTGCTATCTAATATTAATTAATCGAACTCTAAATACAATATTAGTCCAAAAGCAGGCAAATTGAATACATTTTAAACACTACTATGATCAACAATTTTATCCGAAATCTACGTTATGTGCTACTTCGGCGCCATTTTACGATTTGCTTACATTACGGATAGCATCGTGCAAAACTGTAACCAATCCATTAATTAGGATTAAAATTCGACCAGATTAGTTTAGTATCACAATTATTAAACCATCATAAATTAAATTCCACTCAACTAACGTTAACTTATCCGGTTGTTAAGTGCTGTCCGATAATACTGTTTCCGGGTCCAAAGGCCGGGTCCTCTCTACCTACCTACTGCTTTCGCCGGAGTTTTAACGTGTCCCCGTGTAGCTTAAATAGATCGGAGTTAAAAAAAAACAAGTGACATTTAACTGTCATCTACTGCTTTCCCTGTGACGAGAAAGATAAGAGAAAATGGCGGCAGTTGATTAGGTAAGTTACAAATCTTAAACGAATGAAGAAACTTTGGCGCCAGTGGGTGCTATCCCTTAATCCCTAGTAACACCCACTGGCACTGAAGCGGAAAAAGCCCTTTAAGAAAAGGGTTTATGTAGTCTAGGATCTGAAAGACGAGCGGAGCGCTTGGGCCCGGAAGAGGCTAAACGTCACGCGTGACGTCAGACTTAACAACCGAATAAGGATATCTGCTGAATCACCAACGAGGGCGGGAAACAAACAAGACAGACCCAATGTCAGTCCACATCTGCTGTTTAGGCCAAATATTAAAAAATGAATACAACAAAATTCAATATTAGTTAAGGAGATGAGAAATATTGCATTTTAACCACCATCATTAACAATTAGATCTAACGTAACTAACCTATGGTGAGGCGAATAGGCGCTATTTCGAATATCTTAACGTTAACTGCTAAGTTACCATCATGGAAAACCGGCAACCAATCCATTTATTAGGATTGAAATTCGACCAGATTAGTTTAGTATCATAGTTATTAAATTATGAATAAAATTGAACTCACCTTATTATATGCAGAGACGATGGTTGTTTGACGACGCTGAATGAAGACACCTCACACTGCTGTAACGTTAACTGACTGAGTTTCCACCTCATATGCTTACATCTCGCGATAGCTGCACAGAGTAAAGCCCGCGAAATTCTATAGTACTGAAAACAAAAGGATCCTTGTGGTATATGAAAATGTATTAAATTAACCATCTTATTTTTGTACATGGTAGTATTAAAATTCAATGGATTAAAATTAATTTATGAATGTTGCTTTTGGTAGAATAGATTTTAACTGATAATGACAAGTGAATTGTTCTTGATGTTAGAGCAGTAAAATGTAGCCTACTTAGAATTAACTCTTGCAAATCGTTAAGAGGATTTTATTAAGTAAATATACAAGTTATTTTGTTGGTGTATATGTGCAATTGTATCAACATGCGTTTTCTAGTTGAAACAACTAGTTATACTAGTTAATTCAACTTTCAGCTTAGTTGAGGACAATTAAACTTAAATGTTCTTGTTGTCTTGACAATTTCTACAAATTTAGTTGAGTCTACAAAAAAAAAAAGTTGAAATGGCAATTATTTTTTACAGTGTAGCCTACTTGGAAGGTGCACCATTCCTTGTCCGCCTTCTTCCACAGGCAGAAAAAGTACGCTTTGAGGAACCCAATGGAGCCGATCCCAAAAAAAATTAACAAACATTACTTGCAACCTGGAAAGCAAACCAGGAGGAGGGTCCACACATGACATTCTGTGCCACAATGATGAGGCAGTCAAATTGTTAATTATTAAAACCCTTCCTCTAAAGGATAGTTGTGGATGTATCCACTTCCATCTCTTTAATCTGCCCTCTATTTTTTCAACCACCCCAACCCAATTTTTTTCTTGCGTGATATTATCCCCGATAAAGACTCCCAGGTATTTAATCCCTCTTTTTTTCCAAATTAGCCCACCAGGTAATAATGGTGGACTCTTCTCCCATTTCCCAACAACCAATGCATCACTTTTACTCCAGTTTATTTTGGCAGCAGATATGTTTCCAAATTCTTCAACAATTTTAGCCAAAGTATTTATGTCATTCTGTCCATTAACCATAATCATTACATCATCAGCATAAACTGATATCTGATGCTGCAAGTTATTGTGAGGTAATACTAAACCTTCTATTTTAAAACGCAACTTATTCAACAATGGTTCGATTGCTAAAGAGTACAGCATTCCAGAAAGGGCACATCCCTGTCTAATGCCTCTATTAACTTTAAAAGGGGCGCTCAAACCACCATTGATTTTTAGCATACTTTCAATATCTCTGTACAGCACTTTAATTACTCCAATAAAACCTGGGCCAAAACCAAAAGAATTAAGAGTTTTCCAAAGGTACTGGTGCTCAACTCTGTCAAATGCTTTTTCTTGATCAATGGAAATGAGTCCTAGATTGATACCCAAAAGACCAGCAACTTCTATTATGTCCCGAACAAGAAAGATATTATCTAAAATAGACCTTGTAGGCACACAGTACGTTTGGTCAGGGTGTATGACCTGCCCCATCACCTCTCTCAATCTATTGGCCAGTGCCCGGTTGCATAAAGCACCTTAAGTGTAATTTTCCCTTAAGGTCGCGCTTATGTTTCCCTTAAACCTAAGGGTGTTGCAGAAAAATACCCTTAAGTGTTACTTAACGTTTTTTTTAAGTGAAACGTCATAAACACTTAGAATTTCCCTTAAATGCTGTTTTTTCACTTAAGTAATCGTTAAGTGTTGCATAAAACCCCTTAACGGTAATTTCCCTAAGTATAACTTAAGGTTTGGAAATCGTAACCTTAAGAGTAACGCGGACAGAAATAAGACTACATGGCTGAATTTATGGAACCAGCTGAAGATCATAGGGAATAGGGAGAACCCTTTGGACCAATTTAGCTATGAAAAATTGTTGCAAGAATACCGATTTTGATCGACGCGCAATATCTGACATCGCTATCAAACTAGACGGCTGTCTGTCTGTCATTACACGGGACTTGCATGTAGACTATCACAACGTTAAGTCAGTGTGTGGCTGACCCGTGCAGAAAAAAAAAATCACAGGAGAACGAGCTGATTCTGTGTTTTAAAAGGAATCATGACAGAAAAAACAGGTATGCTATGGAAATATACTCAGCTGTATTTCGAGACACAGAGCCAGAAGTGCATTCACAAAACCTAAACAAATGCCAAAGCATGAGACGGTGAACAACACAACCTGCCGCCACTTTCGGAGCTAACGCGGTGTTGCGTGATAGCGTCACTGGACTGACACGTGATATTCCGACATGTTAGTGTTTTGCGTATCTATGGCAACAACAGACTTTTATAACGCGAATCCAGGATCGCTGTCGTGAAACACTTAAATGTTTCCCTTACCTAAGAGAACCGTTTAAGAGATTATATGCAACACCCTTAAGTTATTCTCTTAGGTAAGGGGAAATCGCCCCTTAGGTATCATACTTAAGGGAAAAACTTAAGGTGCTTTATGCAACCGGGCACAGAGCCTTAGAGAAAACTTTCAAATCAGAGCACAACAAGCTCACTGGTCTCCAGTTCTTAATTTCTTGCAAATCGCCTTTCTTTGGTAGAAGAGTAATCACAGCTCTCCTACAACTCAGAGGTAAAGAACCCTCAGCTATGCTCTCATTGAGAACACCCAAGAAATCCTCACCCATCACCTCCCAAAAGGCTTTGTAGAATTCAACTGGAAGACCATCAATACCAGGCGCTTTTCCGCCCTCCATGTTCTGCATTGCATTCCAAAGCTCTTGCTCACACAAAGGCCTCTCAAGCACTGCCTTTTGCTTCTCTTGTAGCTTTGGTAGACCCGCATAAAAGCTGGCAGACATTTCTTCATCTTCTTCATATTCACTCTCATACAGTTCATTATAGAACCTCACAGCCCGCTGTCTTATTTCAGACGGCGCTGTCAACTCTTGTCCATTTTCTGAACGTAGTGAATGAATATATCGACTCTGTCCATTTTTTCTTTCTAAATTAAAAAAGAATTTGGATGGAGCATCCATTTGCGTGAGATTTTGATAACGTGACCTGACCAAAGCTCCCTTTGCCTTCGTGCCCAGTAGGTCCGCAATACATAACTTTTTGGACTTTAGGGCATCAATACCACTCTGCTCTCCAGTGATCTCTATTAAAGATTGTAACTCCACAATTTCAGCTTCAAGTTTTTCCATTTTTTGTGCTATATTTTTAGAGACATTAAAAGTATACTGTTGACATAACAATCTAATTTCAACTTTCCCATAGTCCCACCACTGGCGTAAGTTTACAAAACATTCTTTTTTAAATTTAAATTCTTTCCAAAAAAAGACAAAAACCTCTTTAAACTTTAAATCACTCAGCAGAGAAACATTAAAATGCCAATAGGCACTCTTTGACCTAATATTTGCTATAAAGAATTTACATGTAACAATAGCATGATCAGAGAAACCAGATGGACTAATTACACAACTTTTCATAATATTAAAATAGTGTTTAAAACAGTATAATCTATCTAATCTGGCCAAAGAAATTAGATTATCCCGAGTATGTGCCCACGTATATTGTTTATCATTTTTATTCAAACGTCTCCATATATCACACAATTTATGTGTCTCAATCAATGTTCTCATAG
This sequence comes from Chrosomus eos, assembly GCA_036326025.1. Lineage (NCBI taxonomy): Eukaryota > Metazoa > Chordata > Actinopteri > Cypriniformes > Leuciscidae > Chrosomus > Chrosomus eos. The sequence continues at coordinate 39,685,336 of CM070833.1, forward strand.
CACGGCTTGAAGCCTCATGAGGCTCAGCATGGTTTCGATCTAGTATATAATTCTCTGTGCAGTTGAAATCACCACCTAAAAACAAATATTCATCTGAGTTACAGCTCTGCAAGACTCCATTGAGATTATTAAAAAAACAAACTCTCTCAGGGCCATTAGTAGGGGCATACACATTAATAAACACATTGAATTTTTCAAATTTTGCCCGTACAGCAATAAGTCTACCAGGAATTTCTTGTTTCACCTCAAACAAAACAGGAGTAAAATGCTTAGCAAATAAAACAGCCACCCCTGCTCTAGTAGAACTCATATGAGAGCACAACACCACTCCTTCCCATTCTTTCCTCCAGTCAGTTTCATTTAGACCATCACTGTGTGTCTCCTGAATGAACACAACATCTATCTGCTTTTGTTTTACTAATTCAAATAACAGTGCTCTTTTATACGGATCTCGTGCTCCATTCATATTAAGAGTGGCTACCCTCACTACACTCATTAAAAAAATAAATGAGAGAAGGACTCGAAATAAGACGAGCTTCAGTGTGTAAGAGCAAAAAGGACTATATCGTTTCAAACCCATCCTCTGCTTGAAGTTCTGATCTCAACTTTGCAACAAATTTCTTTAATCTATACATTTCTTGAACAGTAAACTGTTCTTCACCCTCGCCTCGCATTAACATCCCTACAGAGTCAACGAACATTTTACGGTCTGGGAAGAAATCTGTAACATGGACATTTTTCATGTTTTTTGTTTTTTTGTAAAAAAGACCTAACTTTTCCAAAAAAGTAAGCACTACGCCTACTCCTTTTGTCCAAAATATCACTATCAGAATCCTCAGCAGTGCTACTTTCAACATCCTTACGTGCATCAACTTGTATTTCTGGCAGTTGTTTTGACTTTGTATCCCCTTTTTTCATTTTGTTCCTTTTCCTCTTAGCGGAAGGCGTCTTAAAAATTGCACCATCACTCACATACTCTTCACTAGCCCCATCATCCATCACCATATCAACTGTTTTGTCAATAACATTTGACGTTTCCCCCTCTACCATTCCTGAACCTCCCATCCCTGCATCACTTGTTCCAGCCTCTGCTGTATCCCTCACAGCTTCAGCTTGCTCTTGCTCGTCCACTCTGACAGCATCATTCTCCACAGCTACTGCGTTTACATCATTCTCCACAGCTACTGCGTTTACCACTGCATTTACACCAGTGTCCTCAGTCTGTCCCGGACACAAACTTCTAATGTGCCCCTCCCCTCCACATTTAAAACATTTCATCGTCTCAGAACTTGCAAACACAACATAATCGAAACCATCGAATTTAAATTTAAATGCCACATTTAATTCCTCGACTTCACTTTTTAGAACCATGTAAACTTGCCGTCTGAATGAGACAACATGTTTAAGTAAAGGGGATTTACATCCCAACGGAACTTTTCTCATTTGTGACACAATTTTTCCATGCCTGGATAATTCTGTGATCAGCAACTCATCTTTTATAAATGGGGGGACATTGGCCAAAATTATCTTTTTTGCCGGTTGAACTAGAGGCATTACTGGCGTAAAAGTCTCATGTACGACAATTCCGTTTTGCACCACGCTGTTCACTTTCTCAATGTTATCTAAAAAAATCACTACCGCACTATTCATACGAGACGCTGACATTATGCTGTCGTGACCGACAACATTCCCAACTGCCAAACTACATTCTTCTATTGAACAAATCATTGCAGGTGCAATTTTAATGCCATGCCTGCGTGAAAGACGATCATAACTGAGGCGTTCAGAGGACGCCATCGCCAACCAGCACTTGCTGGAAGACTGCGCTCCTCAGTTTACCTCAAAACCTGCTACCCTCTAACTTACACAATAATAAAAAAAAATTATTTGGACAACAAACAACAAAGAAATAGGGAGAAACAAGAGAGAAAACTCACTCTCACCTTAGAACTCTCACTCACACGCGTCCACTCACTCCCGCATGCGCACACACACAGAGAGAGAGAGAGAGGAGAGAGAGAGAAATTTTTGAATTTTATAACACCTTTATTAAATACACAATTCTAAAAAAACATTACAAAAGCCTTCATTAAATTATCCCATAATCTCAGCAAAAGACAACACATCATTATCAACCCAACACAGCAATCTTTCTACACTCCAAATGTCTTCAAACTTTTCCACATTCTTCATAGATAAATAAAACATAAAATTATGCCTTACCCTTGCTTTTATGAGCTCCTTGAGCTCTAGTGTCCAACAGATCAGCTAGTGCAACTTTTTTATCCTTAAGGGTCTGAATATGGCCCGGATGGAGGACCATGACCTCCACACAACCCTTGGAGCTCCAAAACATCCATTTCCAAATTCCTAATATTTTGAAGAGTGTCCCCTGTGACATTAGAAGTATACTGATTACATAGTTCCCTTTCGTTCGTCACTCCGAGTTCCGTCGGATGACGACGAATGGGGTTTCGCTTAGAACACCTGTCGACTTCGAGTATACAAAACGAGCCAATGGCAAAGAAATGCCATGGGTCTGCGGAATTTGCATGACGTAACTCCACCCCACCTCGTGGGTATAAAGGAGGAAGTCCTGCAATATGCAGATATGTTTTCGCTTCGGAGCCAAGAGTATTTCTTCACTCCACAGTCATCTCTGACTTCACTCTACGAGACGAGCCTTTCTCTCCGGTGTTGGTGTGACGGCGATCTGCGGCGAGCTCACAGTGCCTGCCGATCTGTGCAGTGATCTGCCAGTAGGGATGGGCATCGTTAAGAAATTATCGATATCGATGCCATTGTCGAGTCTGCTTATCGATGCGATTCCTTATCGATTCCCATATCGATTCCTGTACCATTTGCTGAACACTTACAGTGTGGCTTTGAGAGTTGTGGGCTTTGAATGTCTAATTTAAAGTGGTTTTAGAGAATGAAAAACAAGTATGCAATATTTAGGGCCCTATGAAATCAGTTTTATTTTTTCCCAAATTCCGTTTTATTTTTTCCCAAATTCTGTTTTTTTCCTTTTTTATTTTTTGGGAATTTTTTTTTTACCCTTTACTGTTATTTTAGTAATAAAGAGTGTGCTTTTAAAGTTAATGATTAAAATGTATACAAATAAAATAGGAATGACCTTAAATTACAGACATTTAGCCTTTTCAGGACAAATACTGCATGATGCCACTTGACACTGCACTCTTCAAGTAACAACAAAATATGTTTATGAGCTTTAAACTGTCCAGTAAAATAAATTATATTAGTTTATATAAGTTTAAATAAAAGTCACACTCTGTCTCTCTCTCGCCCAGTGTCACTCGCGTAGTTCGCTTCGCTTTTGTCCAGTCTGGCGCCTCATAGACAGACGCGGTGTGTGTGTGTGTGTGTGTGGTGTGTGTGTGTGTGTGTGTGTGTGTGGTTGTGTGTGTGTGTGTGTGTGTTGTGTGTGTGAGAGTGTGTGTGAGTGAGAGAGAGAGACGCGTGAGTGATAGAGAGACGGAGGGAGAGCGGGGAAAGGAAATACAACGGAAAGAATACGCTGCGTGTTTTAAATAGCATTAAAAAAAATGAACGAAACGCAATATGTGGCGGCCGGAGATGATTTTGTGGCCGCGAATTAGTCTATGTGTGGGAAACACTGCATAAAAGTCACGTGCGAACTGCTCAGCTCAGTACTGAGGGCTTATAGCGTCGAGTTTCTTAACTTTTTCGCCGACGAAAGCAGAGCCGTGGAGAGCCGCTTCGCCATGCTTTCATTGTTTTGATGCCGTCATTGGAGCTGTAGATGTCGCCCAGATTTGCTTCCCCCGGTCTGCATTTAAAATTAAGCCACACTCTCGATCGTTTACGTCTTGGGGGATTTAAAAATCCAGTCGCATACTGTAACGTCATGCCGCGACGCGGGAATGGATGGAACGGAACGGAACATTCGGAATCGTTAGTGGAATCGTTAACATGTGGACGTGTACGATTCCGATGGATCGGAACGTTCGGAACCGGTTCCAAACCGGAACCTGGAACCGATTCCCAAGCCTATCTGCCAGTGTGTGTGTGTGTCTCCCCGCGCGCTTCAACATCAAAGAGTTTTTTCTCTCCTCTCGTAAAAGAGCTTGCACGCGGCACGTCTTTTTAAAGACGGCTCGCCCGTGCATTTCTGGTTGCAGCAGACTAGTATCGGACTCTGATGGGCACGAGCGCTGTCTAGTGTGTTTGGGCTTTGATCATGCTTGAACAGCGCTCGTGGGTGACTCATGTTCTCTCTGGGAACGTGATCATCGCGTCATTACGGTCGAGACTCAGTGAACTCGCAAGAGTGAGAGTCCCCCCTGCCACACCCCGATCTAATGCCCCCCCCCCCGAGGGTACTACTTCGGCTGGTGGCCAAGGTGATCTGAGGGTTATGGTTTGGCATAGGCGCCGACTATCTGTCCACGCGCCAAACCTCCCTGCATGACGGTGCCCGCTAGCGAACTGATGATTCCACGAGTCTACCCAAAAAAAAAAAAATGGGTGGCCCGTGTGTTTTCATTTGAAGCTACAGAGGATGATGCTGTGTCTGTAGCAGCATCACTAGGTGGGCTTATTCTTCTGGAAATGACGACTCGTCACAGCTGCCACCTTCTGGTCTGCATATGGCTGTGCCTGAGTCTGATCCGGAGATGACGGCCATGCTTTCCTGGGACGATGGATTTTTGGGTGAGGCCGCCGACCCGCGTCCACGGCAATCCCCAATATCTTCCTCCCGGATGTGTATGATGAGATCTCGAAGTCCTGGAAGACCCCTTGTCTTCTCGGGACCGCTCGTTGGTCTCATCCACCTTTCCTCCCCTCACGGCCGCTGCCCATGGGTACACTGGGGTCCCCCCGGTTGAACGCTCTGTTGCGATGCTACTGTGTCCTCAGAGTGCTTCCCGGCGCAATCCTAAGCATCCGTCCGAAGCCTTTTCGTCTACACTAATCTGTGGCGAAATCCTATAGTGCCATAGGACAGGCAGCCGCCTCACTGCTTCCCATGACCGTTCTGCTGGTCTCCTGACCCAGATGCTCATGGACGTGCACAAGGGCGGGACTGACCCGAGGCTCTTCAGTGAGATGCGCGCCGCCACTGACCTTGCTCTCCGAGCGACGAAAGTGGCCGTACGCTCCCAGAGTCAGGTGATGTTCACCAGTCTGAGGCTGACCGGTCTGATGTGCAGGATGTCCGGCGGACCCGTCTGCTCGACACCCACATATCCCAGGTCGGCCTCTTCGGCGGTGCGGTTGAGTGCTTCTGCCCAACAGTTCTCAACCGCCCGTGAGCAGACTGACGTTATTCTGCCCGACGGCCCCGCCGTCCGCTCAGATCCCTCAGTTTGCCTACCCCCGAAGGCGCCCTCCCACGGTTCCAACCCCCCCGTTCACCAGAAATGGGCTGGCTCTGGAAGACCGTAGGGAGGATGCCACAGCCCTCTCCAGCCCCGCCCCCCGCTAAATGCCGGGTTAAGCGGCACTTTTGAGACGGGCTGCTCAGAGATGAGTCTCAGTTCTTTCCAGGAGTTGGTAGCAGGACCACTCCTTTCCCCGGTGGAGGGCTGGGGAAGTTTCCTTATTCAGAAAGAACTGACTCTCTCGTCTCTGAGCCCACAGAGTTCTCGGACGACACAGAGCGCCGCCCACAGGCCGTGCTCTCCTCGTCCCCCTCTGTCCCAGAGGTGGTTGACACGGCGTGCCGTCCGCGGACCGTTTCGCCCTGTCCCCCTCTGTCGCCAGACCCCCGACAGAGCAGGCCCCCGTGGAACGCTGGTCCTTCCCTGGCCTCCTCTGTCCGGGCGCGGATGTTACTGTGCCCCCACACTGGGCCGCTATGCCACCCACGTCCGGGCCAGTTACTCCGCTTCACTGCCCCTCCGGGGGGACGCCTGTGGTAGAGCTTCCCCGTCTGTCCCGCTGGGTCGACTGCACCATCAGGTTCGGCTATGCGATTCAGTTACCACGGTCTCCTCCCCGCTTCAGGGGAGTCCGCTCCACTCTGGTCGGTGGCAATGCCCCCATCATGAGAGCCGAGGTTGCCACCCTGCTGGCGAAGGGTGCAATCGAGACTGTCCCTCCAGCCGAGATGAGGTCCGGCTTCTACAGCCCTTACTTCATAGTCCCCAAAGAAACTGGTGGGTTACGACCAATCCTGGACTTGCGCGTGCTGAATCGCTCATTACACAGGATGCCGTCCAAAGTGCTCACTGCCAAAAGCATTTTCGAATGTGTGCCCCAGGATTGGTTTGCAGCAATCGACCTGAAGGACGCCTACCTTCATGTCTCCATTCTTCCTCGACACAGACCGTTCCTCCGGTTTGCTTTCGAGGGGCGGGCATACCAGTACGCGGTTCTCCCTTTCGGGCTAGCCCTGTCTCCTCGCGTCTTCACGAAGGTCGTCGAGGCAGCCCTTGTTCCCCTTCGGGTTCACGGGGTTCGCATCCTGAACTATCTTGACGACTGGCTGATCCTAGCTCACTCTCGAGACCAGGTTTACGAACACAGGGACCTCGTGCTCCGGCACCTAGCTCGCTTGGGCCTTCAGGTCAACTGGGAAGAGAGCAAACTTTGCCCCGAGCAGAGGATCTCTTTTCTCGGTATGGACATCGACTCGGTCGCCATGTCCGCGCAGCTTACGAGCAAGCGCGCAGTCACTGCTGACTTGTCTGAGACAAATCCAAGACAAGAGTGCGGTTCCACTGAACTTTTTCAGAGGCTCCTGGGGCATATGGCATCTGCAGCCGCGGCAACGCCGCTCGGATTGCTTCATATGAGACCGCTTCAGCTTTGGCTTCGCGACCGAGTCCCGAGGTGGGCATGGCAACGCGGCACCTCCGAGTACCAGTTACTCCGGCCTGCCGTCACTACTCAACCCGTGGGCGAACCTCAGTTTCTACGGGCCCAAGTGCCCCTAGAACGAGCTTGCCGGCATGTTGTTGTCTCAACAGATGCCACCACGGGCTGGGGCGCCATGTGCAATGGACATGCTGTCACACTCTCATGTTGAGCAGAAATGCTCCTGGATTCAGTGATTATCACACTCAGTGTGTTGAGCAGAAATGCCCCTGAAAGTTCAGTGAATTTCTTCACACTTAGGTGTTGAGCAAAGTTGCTCCTGAAGCTCGGTGATACTCGCATGTAGTGTTGCAGTATGGCATGTCTATTGCCTCGAGTTGCTGGCCGTACGCCTTGCCCCGCACCGCTTTCGAGTGCTGCTCTGGGGTCAACACGTACTAGTCCGATCAGACAATACCGCCAGTGGCGTACATCAACCATCAAGGTGGTCTACGCTCGCGCCGTATGTCGCAACTCACTCGCCACCTCCTCATATGGAGTCAAAAGCATCTGAGGTCCCTTCATGCTATTTACATTCCCGGAGCCCTGAACTGTGCAGCCGACGAGCTCTCACGGTTTCAGCCACTCCCTGGCGAATGGCGACTCCATCCCCGGACGGTTCAGCTGATTTGCGACCAGTTCGGCGACGCACAGATAGATCTGTTTGCCTCCCACGACTCGACCCACTGCGCTTGGCACGGATGCACTGGCACACAGCTGGCCGCGGGGCCGCAAGTATGCGTTTCCCCCAGTGAGCCTTCTTGCGCACTTCCTGCGCAAAGTCAAGGAGGACGAACTTATACTCCTCGCGACAGCACCTCCTTGGCCCATACCTCTGAGGAAGGACCTTCTTTCTCAGGGACGGGGCACCCTGTGGCACCCTCGTCCCGATCTGTGGAGCCTCCACGTGTGGCTCCTGGACGGGACCAGGTAGGTTTGAGTACCCTACCACCTCCGGTGGTGGCTACCTTCACTTCCGCTAGAGCGTCGTCCACGAGACACGTCTACACGTTGAAGTGTAACCTCTTCGTCAGCTGGTGCTCTTCTCGCCGAGAAGACCCCCGGAAATGCTCGATCGGTGTTGTGCTTTCCTTCCTTCAAGATGGGTTGGAGCGAAGGCTGTCTCCCTCCACCCTCAAAGTCTATGTTGCCGCTATTGCCGCACACCATGACTTGATAGAAGGTAAGTTTTTGGAAAGCACGACCTGGTCATCAGGTTCCTGAGAGGAGTCCAGATTCCCGTACGGCCCTACAGCAGTTTCTGGGGTTCGCCAATTTCTATCTGCATTTCATTCGCAACTTCAGCCAACTAGCCGCACATCTGACCGCCTTGACCTCCCCCAGAACAACGTTCAGGTGCTCCGATACAACCGAGGCTGTATTTACCAACCTAAAAAGCCGCTTTGTTTCGGTACCTTTTATCGTTTGGACTGATCATAAGAACCTTGAATATATTAGATCTGCTAAAAGACTCAACTCCAGGCTTTTCGCTCTCGTACCGCCCGGGTTCCAAAAACATCAAACCGATTCCTTATCTCGTTTTTTTGATCCATCCGAACGCCCGGTTACTCCAGAGTGCATTTTGTCTGAGAGAGTAATTATCTCCAAACTCATATGGGAGGTCGAATCGAAGGTCAAGGCGGCCTTAGAGGAGGTAATGTCTACGCCCGGTTGCGAATCGATTATTTGTTTCGGAGGGGTTATGGTCCTACATTATTTGGTGGAGTCATTGCTCCAACGTGGCTTGTCATCCATGAGTAAACTGCACTAGCTGTTTAGTAAAGCAACGATTCTGGTGGCCATTAATGGCTCGCGATATTCACACTTTTGTTTTGGCTTGCTCAGTTTGTGCCATTGGTAAGATGTCTAACTGACCTCCTAACCTGACCCTGGTCCCACATTGCGCTAGATTTTGTCACCGCCCTCTAATGGCATGACGGTTGTTTTAACCGTAGTGGACCGGTTCTCGAAGGTGCCACATTTCATTCCCTTGCCCAAATTACCCTCAGTTCCACTTTATTTATCCTTAGAAAGGAAATTTTGTGTGCAGCAGGATCTAAAAGACAAACACAGAATAAAAGCACCACCAGATGCCAACAGCATAATACACACAACACAAAACACACACCAACACATCAGTCAATGGAGACACTCCTTCCTCAGAACCAGTGACAAAAAGCAATGCAATACACAGATCAGTATGTCTTAATGAATAATGCCATAAATAAATAAATAAATAAAAATCACAAGACATCATCTAAGCGAGTTCAGGTTCCTAATAGCCACAGGGATAAAGGAATCCCTGGCACGCCTGGTTCGTAACATGGGTAGCCAAGCCAAGGAGACAGTGGTTACTGCAATTGATCACGTCTTTTGGTTACATGGCCTCCCGATGGACGTGGTTTCTGACAGGGGTTTCCAATTTGTGTCCAAATTTTGGCAGGAGTTTTGTAGGTTATTAGGAGCTACAGTCTACAGTCTATCATCCCCAGAGTAATGGTCAGACCGAGCAAGCCAACCAGGATTTGGAGAGAATGTTGCGATGTTTGGTATCCAAGAATCCTTCATCCTGGAGCCAACAACTGTCTATGGTTGAGTACGCACATAACTTGTTACCAATGTCATCCACAGGCCTCTCTCCGTTTAACTGTAGTTTAGGGTACCAGCCACCAATTTGTAGTCTGGAGTCCGAAGTCGCGGTCCCCTCTGTTCACGGTGCCACCGCACATTGACCCAGAGCCCGTGAGACTCTGCTCCAGGTGGGGGCGAACACTAAGGCTAAGGCCGATCGCCACCGGTCAAGGCCTCCCGTATATGTCGTGGGTCAAAGAGTGTGGCTTTCTACCAAGAACATTCCGCTCCGTTCCGTTTCCAACAAGTTAGCTCCCAAATTTATTGGCCCGTTCCCTGTCACCAAGATATCACCAAGATTATTGGTACAGGAGAATTCATCCCGCCTTTCATGTGTCAAAGATCAAGCCCGTGTTTTACTCTCGCATTATTCCACCAACCCCGGTCCCCGGCCCCATCCCCACCCGCCGCCGCGACTCTTTAGATGGAGAAAAAAATATTTAATAAAATACTTGTGGCCAACGTGTTTTGGAGAAAAACATTTATTTCATAATGTGATTTACCCCTCATTTTCAATTATTTTACTTCAATGAAATGTTACATTTTTGGCATTTTTTTAAATGAAAGATCAAAAGGATAAATGATGCAGATTTATTTTTTACAGCCAGTTTTGAACATATTTACCAGGGATGCCATTAATTCTGAGCATGACTGTACCTGAATGAAGTTTAATCATGGTAGAGGGGACATATTAAAAGTGGCTGGTGGAAGCGCCTACCAAACTTGAAAACCCGACCTGAAAGCCGGAACAAATGGCACCCGTGCAGACAGCGAGGTTCTTTTTGCTGGACAAGTTGAGAATGATTTTGCAGTTCTCTTCCTGCCGGATTATTTGGCTGAGCTGACGCTGTTGAGGCTTTGATGTCGTGGAAATGGAAACTGATGGTTACCTGGTGTTTTGGGCCTAGAAGGAGCAGGACTTCTCTTGAGAAACCATGGTGATTTACCCCTCATTTACAATTCTTTTACTTCAATGAAATATTAGATTGTTGGCAATTTTTATAATGAAAGATCAAAAGGATAAATAATGCAGATTTATTTGGAAATGGAAACTGATGGGTTACCCAGGGTGTTTTGGGCCTAAAAGGAGCAGGACTTCTCTTGAGAAACCGTGGTTGATCAAACTCTCCGAAGACCGCTGTGCCCATGGGGAGATGCGCCACTGAATGCTGGAACTGCGACATGCAGCAGGAGAGACGGCGGGACATACCGTAAAACTTCAAATAATAACCCGGGCTTTTATGTTCCCAAATTGTCGAACTGCACTGGCTTGTATTTGAGACAGGCGTCTATATGAGACAGGCCTTTATAATTTAGTATTGAGATGTTGTTCATTGAGTGTAGGCCTAGAGTCTCTAATCTCTAAAGATCTCCAAATGCTCCATGTGAAACTGCGGTCTTCCGACCTTTTACTATATTGTCGATTGATTTTGATTAATGTGTGCAAGGGAGAGAGAGCAAGACAGCGCTCGTGTGGTTTGAAGACGTGAGAGTGCGCACGCGCGGCCGGGGTGTTTTTTCTCTCTCTCTCTCTCTCTCTCTCTCTCTCTCTCTCTCTCTCTCTCTCTCTCTCTCTCTTCTCTCTCTCTCTCTCTCTTTGCTTGTTTGCACCCTGTCATGCGCAGCAGTCATTCTATTCTTCATCACTCACCAATCAAAAAAGGCTTTGGCGGGACACAAATTTGCTTTGGTGGCCGCCAAAAAGCGGACGATCTGACGGGCTTTAGTAGATTAAATACAACCCGAAAACTAAAAAACAGACCCGCCTCTATTTGAGACTTTATTTACCCAAACCTGTCCCCACACCAGGCGTGTAAAAGAGACAGGCGTCTATTTGGGACTCCGCTATTATTTGAAGTTTTACGGTATTCATCATTGTAACTTGATAATCGTAAACAATATGCATGTCCTGACACATGTTGGTTGGCGACTGAACGAGAGCATTACGCCCGTTTCACACCGCATGCGTGAGCGGCGCGTGAGCGGCGCGTGAGCAGCGCGTATTTTTTTCGGCGTGCATGTTAATCAATGAGTGCATTCACACCGGGAGCAGGAGCAGCGCGTGAGCGTCAAGCAGGAGCGGCGCGTGTGAGCAGCAGTGAAGCGGGGGTTTCGGCGCCAGGTCTATTTTTGCTGCGCTGCTGACGTTCAATTAAAGTGAAAGCTCACTTTTGATGGACAAAAAATATGATTTCACACAAAAAGTGCCCGAAATGCACAGAATAATGTTTAGTGAGTTTAAACAAGAACTGGAGTAGGCAAAAAAAGAAAATGCAGACTCAAATATATTTATAGAACAGGTCCGTAGCCAGCCTATTGAAAGGCGGGGTTCTTTTTTTCAAAAAGTGGACCTTTTTGCAGTTTTTTCCCCCTCCTTTTGTATTTAATGAGGTTCAAATACTTCATTTTGGTGAACTTTTATGTACCAATTTGTGCTGGATTAGTTTATCTGCTGGTTAACGAGCACGCTTTTTGATGCACCTAAAATATGTTATTATTGTAATTACGCTACGTTTATATGGCTATTATATTGTAGACTATTGTATAACTCCTCCCCCAATTGAGAAGGATATTACCCCTCTAGGGGGGTCCGGGGGCATGCTCCCCCGTGAGAAAATTTTAAATATTCCATATTTTAAAGCATCAATCTGATGCATTTTGATATGCATTTTTTGCCATCTATCTATGCAATAGTTTATTGTGCCTTTTCTTTTAACAGTTTTAAATTTCAGTTACTGTGCGCGTGAAGAATGATAGTGCTCTCCTGTGTTGTGATCTAACAGACACACGGTAGAAAGGAACATGGTAGAACATGGCAATATAGTCATTTTATGCGAAACCATAGACCTTTATCTACAGATCAAGTATAATAATATTAACATTGAATCATTTTGGAGAGAGTTTAATTATTGTTGACTGTCGTACCCCAACGCGACGCGCTGTTTGATGCTGAGTGGAGAATGACTGACAGCCGCAGCCAGGGCCGTCGCCAAGGGGGGCATTAGGGGGCCGTGCCCCCCCAGATGACACAACGTGCCCCCCTATGATCATTAAGCAAACTTACTATTGAGAGCAAAAAAACGTATCCACATATTCCATAACGAAATGTCGTCAGCAGCATTTAGCACACATGTGCACTAATCTCTGTAACTTTAAATAACACATTGTCTTCAGAAATATGAAAATTAGTCTGAGCGTGTGGCTCTGCGCAAGGCTTCCCCTGGCCAAGCGGGATTGTCGAATTTTCTGATTCATTTGCCTGCTAAAAACAGCCTACTGTTTCCACGTAAAAAAAGGTAATTTTTCTCAGAATTGCGAGATATAAAATCAAAATGGCAAGTTATAAAGTCAGAGTTGAGTGATACAGTCACATTTGCGTGTAAAGTCAGAATTGTGAGGAAAAACTCTGAAATTGAGAGAAATCCATGTGAGAATTGTGAGATAAAAAGTCGCAATTATCTTTTAATTTTTTTAATTCCGTGGCGAAAACAAGCTTCCATATACTTCCGATTGCGTTTAGAGGTAAAAACTGTCCAAATGCTGGTCTAGGATCAGTTTTCTCCGTAATAAAAGAATATTGGCTAAACTCCGGTGTTTTGAGCGGTGAGTGGATTACGCGCGTGCAAATCCTCTCGTTATAATAAGCAGTTAGGCTATGTAAATAAGGCATTATTGTGTATCAGCTTTACTGATAGCCTAGGAACTTTGTGAGATCGCGATGAAGTTGTATAACCGCTTTTTAAAGATGAAAAAATAGGCGCTTGCTGCCATACCAAATCCTGCATATCTAGTAAATGTTTTTAAAGGGGAAGCGCATATCCTCATGGTTTTGGTTCACCCTCCGCCTATGATCAGAAACTTAATATTTTGTGTTTTGGTGTTGTTTAAATATAGAATTTGGTCTATTTCAGTTATATTAGACTAAATAGGGGATGTTATTGTTTTTGTGACTGTCTGTTTTGTAGATCATAAAAAGTGTGCCCCCCCATGAAAATGAAATGCCCCCCATTCTATATGTTCTGGCGACGGCCCTGGCCGCAGCTGAGGGAAAAGTTTACGTGAACTTAGTTTAATGACTTAAAAATTAATTTGATTGTTTTTGTCGATTGATATCATAAATCAGATTTATTACTTGTCCTAAACTACAACGAGTAAGATCATTCCCCTTAATGGAATCGATTCCAACCTTTGCATTTTGAACCTTTGGAATCTACTCTCAGATTCTTTTTGGATTCGATCCCCCGCCCTATCATTCAGAGGCGATGCTTCTTCACCGTTGCTTTGAAAAGCGAACTCTCTCTGAACTGCACGCGCGGCACACACACACTTCCAGCTACAATAATCATATTAATTTGAAACAGCAACCCAGAATATTTGTCACAAGCATTGATTAAAACAATGATGACAATAATCACATGAAAAAAAAAAAAAAAAACGACTTAAATTCTGGACCTTTGGCAGTGAGGAGGGGGGGTTCGTTCGAACCACCCGAACCCCCCCTGCCTACGGGCTTGTAGAAGATTAGGCTACCCATTTAAATTTGTTTTGCATTCAGTTTGTGTAAAAGTATGAATTGAATTGGAAAAGAATTGGAAAAAGATGGCGCCGTTGTATGTGGCTCGCCGTCTGCTGCTCTCTTCTCGTTTTTAAATCTCGTGATTTTATGTTTGTTTTTATGTTTATCTCTTCTAACTTCGGACTGTAACATGTCATTAGTGTACGATCGCCAAACACTATTAAATATCCGCATAGCTATTAATTCAACCAAGGGTGACGTTGATGGATATTGCCGATTTCCCCCACCTGCGTACCTGCACCTTCCTGCTCAACTGCGCTGGTATCCCGCTGATCTTCCCCTGAGGCGCCGGCGTCGGAAGAAGCGTGGCAAGCGGGGTGGAATTGCTGCACGGTTGAAGTCTCTTGCACGGTCTTCACCTATGTGTATTGGTCCTGAGCTAACCCGCGAGCGCCGCCTCTCCAGTGCCTTCGCATGGTCTTTCCTTTCGCATCGGTGGCTTCGACCTGTCGTTCGATGCTCTTCGTCTGCGCTTTCCCGCACCGTCTCCCCCAGCTTTCGACGCCGTGGAGTGAATCTCTTCAATCTTCGATCGCTAATTCAAACAGCACAGCTGGAGGAAGCTGCCTCGCCACTTAAGGTGGCTTTAATCAACGCCCGGTCAGTGGTAAACAAGACATTTATAATAAACAATTTCTTCACGACGCAGGACTTGGATATCTTATTTATTACTGAGACATGGATTAAGCCTGATGAGTTAAGTCCATTCACTGAACCTCAGGACTGTCTTTTCTTAAATTCACCGCGGCTATCTGGCCGTGGTGGGGGATTAGCGACAGTGTTTAAAAACCATTATCCCTGTCGCGGTTTAATAACTAGCCCTCGCTGCACCTTTGAAGTGCAACTGATACAGCCCACATCAACTAACTCACTGTTATTTGCCTTGGTTTATCGTTCGCCTCAGCTGAACAAGGACTTTTTAAATGAGTTTGCAGAGTTTGTGGGGGATATTGTTACCAGATATGACAGAATTTTAATTTTGGGTGATTTTAATATTCACGTATGCTGTGATTCTAAGCCACTTTCTAAAGAGTTTCTAAATCTTATTTCCTCTTTTGATTTTGATCAGTGGGTGTCCGGCCACACTCATATTCAGGGTCATACTTTAGACTTAATCTTATCACGTGGTTTACCTGTATCGGACATTAGCATCAGTACCACTGGCATGTCGGATCATTTTCCGATCCTGTTCTCTCTACCTTTTAATGCAACTACACATAAACACCAAACTTGCTCACGGATGACTCGAACTTTTACTGACTGTGCAAAGGAGGACTTTGTGGCATTATATCCCGGTTTACAAGCGAAACAAGACATGGTTCCATCTTTAAGCTCCTTAGATGCTGATAAACATTTGAACTTTTTTAATTCTATTTGTTCTAATACCTTAAATGCTGTTGCTCCTCTTAGGGAAAAGAAACAAAAACACAAATACGCTTTAAAGCCATGGTTAAATGACAATGTTCGTTCTCTTAGACAGATCTGTAGAAGGGCTGAACGCAAGTGGAATAAGGATAGACTACATGTTTCCTATGAAATCTTAAAGGATTCTCTATCTGCTTTCCAGCGAGCTGCTAAAGCTGCTAAATGTAACTACTTTTCGGAGCTGATTCGACTTAACAGTAATAGGCCCAATGTTTTATTTTCAATAATTGATTCTGCTCTTAATCCCACTACTAATCAGTTCCCAGAGATGTCTGACTCTCTCTGTGAGGAATTTGCAATATATTTTAATGAGAAGATCTCACTAATTAAATCTCAATTGCCTCTGTCAACCTATATGCTACTTGACGTCCCCATATGCTCTTCTATATGGTCTGTCTTTGAGCCTGTCTCTCTTGACTCTCTAAATGAGATTGTTTGCAATTTTAAAACCTACTACTTGCTCTCAGGATATGATTCCCACTATCTTTTTTAAGCAGGTATTTCACGCTATCGGTCCTGATTTGTTGTCTATCATCAACAAATGTCTTTACACCGGAGTCGTCCCCAACAGCCTGAAACATGCGTCGGTTTTGCCTCGACTTAAAAAATCTAATCTGGATTCGAAAATACTGAGTAATTTCCGCCCAATCTCAAATTTACCCTTTATCTCAAAAATTCTAGAAAAAGTGGTTTTGAGTCAACTCCAGTCTTTCTTGAATGATAGTCATATTTATGAGAAATTTCAATCTGGTTTTAAACATCGTCACAGTACTGAAACTGCACTTTTAAGAGTCACGAATGATATATTGCTTACCACCGATACCGGCCAATCTGCGGCTTTGGTCTTGTTAGATCTTAGCTCTGCTTTTGACCTGGTCGATCACAATATTCTCATTTCTCGTCTTGAAGCGTGTATGGGTTTCCGGGGTGCGGTGCTAGAATGGTTCCGCTCATATCTAACTAATAGGAGTTATTCAGTTCGTATCGGGCAACAGTGTTCGTCTGAAATGAAATTGGGGTCTGGCGTTCCTCAGGGTTCTATTCTTGGCCCGGAACTGTTTAAACTATATATGTTCCCTCTGGGTTCTATTTTATCTAGACATGGGGTTTCTTTCCACATGTATGCCGATGACACTCAAATTTACTTGCCTTTGAAGCGTGATGACAAGTTAGCTTTAAAGCCAATTTTAGACTGCCTGGACGAACTAAAACTCTGGCTTGCTAGTAACTTCTTGAGTCTTAACGAGAGCAAAACTGAAATTATCTTGTTTGGCTCCAACGATCGTTGTACTCATGACTTTGATCTCCATTCGTTGTTACCTTACAGTACCTCCTGTGTTCGGAATCTGGGGGTCTGGCTTGATAACAACTTTAAATATGATAAGCAGATAAGTGCTGTGGTTAAGTCCTGTTTTTATCATCTTCGTCTCTTAGCTAAGGTTAAGCCCTTCTTGTCTGCAAAGAACTTTGAGATTGCTATGCATGCATTTGTAACATCCAGATTGGACTATTGTAACTCCTTATATATTGGTGCCCCTCAGAAATGCATCACTCGCTTACAATTAGTCCAAAATGCAGCAGCCCGCCTTCTATCAGGGAAGCGTAAATTTGAACACATTACACCCATCTTGATCTCGCTTCATTGGCTACCGGTTAAATTTAGAATTGATTTTAAAGTTTTGTTATTTGTTTTTAAGTCACTGCAGAACCAGTCCCCACAGTACTTATCTGAACTACTACATCCGCCCACACAGTCTAGATCACTCAGATCGGGGGACTCTAATTTACTATTTGTCCCTCGCACTAGACTAAAAAAATAGGGGTGATCGCGCTTTTGCAGCCATTGGACCTAAGCTATGGAATAGCCTACCGGCTTACATTAGATCTGCTCCAACTTTGTCCATTTTTAAATCTACTTTGAAAACGCATTTTTTCTCAATAGCTTTTAGTATATCTTGACATGTGTGTTTTATGTTTATATTTTTATTTGTTTGTCTTTTCAGCCTTGTTAAGCACTTTGGTCAACGCCAGTTGTTTTAAATGTGCTATACAAATAAAATTGTATTGTATTGTATTGTATTGTATAAAGGTATGGTGTATCTATTATAAAAAACTAAAGTAAACTAGCCAGAAAATATTCTATATAAACTTTCTTTTAGTTTATGTAATACACAGACAGCTACATATACACTGGCACAACCCAAATCAAACAAGAGTGTGCGTTTTATTTGCTTGTTTTTATCCGCGGACTTTGCAGTCTTTGTAAACATCGAAAGTATGACTGAAACGACAAGATTGGGGCTGTTTTCTGTGTTGTTTTGTTGTTTACCATTTAAATATGTGAATGTTGTACACCTCCCCATAACAAACTTTCAAGACTATCAATTTTATAAATGACCAACTTCTAAAAACAAATGTATAGTTGTCTTTGTAAAGAATTGCTCGCTTGTATATGTAGCTTTGGAGCCGCTGCTGTGACACTGTACAAACGCTTCCAGTGTGAATACTCTTGCGCGTCTGCAGCTGCAGTGACGGTGTAGTTACGCTGACGCGCTGCTCAAGCGCCGCTCACGCTTGCGGTGTGAAACGGCCGTTAGTTGTCGTGTCTGCAGCTGTGAACTCAAAAGTGTGTAAGTACTGATCTTTTATACAGCGAGTATAAGGACATGATTGGATAGATGTGAAGGTGATAGGTGACGTAGTAATTAAGTATTCCTGGCAGAACTTATGCTAAAGCTTTCATTTCATTGTCCGATCTCGTCAATGTGCTACATTAGTGTTCAGTGGATGTATTTCCCTGTTTCCCCTGCGTGGACTTATTAAAGATTTTAATTGAGATTTATCTTGAATCACTCACGTTACGTGACGGCAGCTACAATTGATAATTTGAAAAAAAAAAACAGCTTTAAAGCCTGGATTCCATGAATTAAGGACAAATCTTTCTTCTCTTTAAAGGGACATTGTGTAGGAATTTCTCCCATCCAGCAGTGAAATTGTTTTTTTTGCATTTAAACGAATTGTGCTCTCCAGCGCCTCGCTTTTTCAAATGCGTGTTGAATCTACGGTAGCCGTTATGTACCAAAAAGCTATGACAGGATGTCTTCTAATAGCCTCACTTTGTCGAGATAGGTTACAAAAAGTACTTACAAACCTTGTTTTTAGCGCTTTCTCTACTTTACTCAATAGCTGCTATTCATCAAAGAGCCTGTTTAACTTTTAACTGTAAATGTTCTACTGTCTATATAATAAAGTACACAACCAAGCAATGAAAAAAGCTTGTAATTAAGACTGTAACATTGACTTGTCGAGAAGAAAGCAGGACTTCAGTGTCTCTTCTGAAATCTTTCTCCTGCATTAACTCTTTCCACCTGGAAAAAGCTATCCCGACATTAACCGACTTGTTTTTTGTAATCTCCGGTCACGTTTCCTTTTACGCTCTATTTTGGACTTTTTTGGCGACGAGGACTTCTTCTCCTGTGTTTCGGCATATGTATCCACCATTAAAAATAACAGTGCAATGCAGCCTTTTAAACTTGCCGGGGCAGTGAAGCGCCTCTCACTGCTCTTCTCCGTTTCTGCTTTCAGTTTCGGGACGCTGGCTCTGAACGAAAACACGTTGTGGAAACACGTTGGCCTAGTACTTTTTGTCCCTCTCTGCTATTATAGTTTTTCCAAATGTCGGAACTACATGGAAGCCTCCGTGGACCTACCCGTCCCATGTATATAAAGATAATAAATTATTTGTTTACAAGGATAAGTCAGATAATTGGCAGAGGTATTTATACACCATTGAGGACATATTTATGAATAAAAATATTGATTTTAGATAATAAAATACCTAAAAAAAGTACACATTGTCATTTAAATATGTATAATTCTAATTTATTTTAATTTAAGTAAAATTCAATAAGAGACTGACTAAATATATGTAAATATCAGTGTCTTGTATAAATTAGGTGTTAAATATTTACAAATATTATAGTTCTTAAAGGGATAGTTCACCCAAAAATAAAAATTGTCATTTACTCACCATCAAGTCATTGTAAATCTGTATAAATTTCGTTCCTCTGTGGAACATAAAAGAATATAAATTGAGAAATATCTGGGGTTTTTTTTGCTTTTTGTCCATACATTAAAAGTCAAGGTTAACCCAAAATGGTTTGGTTACAACATTCTTTAAGCTATCATCTTTTGTGTTTCAAATGTAAGGGATTGTTACGCCCTTAATCGCGAGCAACAAAGAAGGAGGGAGCAAACGATCACGGCGGTTACAATAATCTCTTTATTAACACATTCTTCATAACAAAGTCTGACTCGCAAGTTCTCTCAGTACGCCGCAACGCCGATCAACCTCTCGGTCCTGGCCAGGGATCGATTAGACAAGATGGAACGCTCCATGAGGATGCCAAACAGGACGCTTTTAATGACAGGCACACCTGTGCACCGGTGCACCCAATCCACCTGATTAACTCCGCAGCGCACCTGTAGGAGGAGTAAACACACCAAGACACGGCAAAACACGACAAAGTATACAGCCGTGACAGGGATATACAGTCAAAGACCCAGAACCAGATATGAAGAAGAAAGACCCGGATTCAGAATTATAATAAATTAAAGAAAAGATTTACTGAAGATAGTTTGCAGTTTCATCAGCAGAAGTTCAGCTTCAAGACTCACAGGAGTTCGTAGGCCGTAACCCCGCTTATAGTCAGAGATCACAGCAGTTATTCCCTTCACCACACACACACACACACACACACCACACACACACACACACACACACACACACACCACACACACACACACACACACACACACACACACACACCCCAGTTATTCCCTTTACCAAGGTCTACTCTATGTCATTGCATTGCTAAATAGATAAACACAGTAATTTTCCACACATACACAGACAGACTGAAACATATCTCCATGGATTATGCGTCTGACACTCGGACCCTGAAGTTAGGCACGTCATGACCTTCCGGGTCGCACATCTGGGTTTCTGAACGCCAACAGGTAACAAACAACAACTCAGTCAATCTCCAATAATTCCAGTGGTTCCTTAACCTGTAACTAAGAAGACTAACACACACCACACACACACACACACACACACACAGACAGACATGCACACACGGCCACACACACACACACAGACAGACAGACATGCACACACACACACACACACTCACAGACAGACAGACATGCACACACCCACACACACACACACAGACAGCTTTTCCAAGGTTAGATTTGGCCGGGCTCTAACTATAAACAGGAGAGTTGTCTCAAAATATCAAGATAATGCGTTCTTTCTCTCAAGGAGTGCTACACTTTAATCTAATGCAGTAAAGTAAAGACTTTAACTGAGAAATGGTCCCTTAAACTATAGACTTCAATGACCCTTGTACAGTGTTGTGCAAGTTACTTCCAAACTGTAATACATTATAGATTACTTGTTACTGTTACTTAAAAGTAATTCATTACCTTACAATATTACTGTCTCAGAATTGTAATGCGTTACATTACTCCTTTATTACTTTTGAGTTACTTTCACCAAAATAACTACAGATGTAGTTATAATATAAAAAATAAAAAGACAAAATGTACTACAGAGCATTTTACATCCAGTAGAAGGCAATATGATGTAGCATAATGATTGTGGGCTATCCAGGCTACTAACAATATAGCATATAATTGGCAAAGTTAAGGCCAAGAGAAGAAAGAGAGGATGACAGACAGAATCACAAACGATCCAAGTCTGTTAAAAGTATGGTAGAGGTAAAGTGATTATCTGGCAATAGCTTTGGTCTATTCATATTAGACACAACAGAACTGTATGTAAACTTTAATGCCATGACAAGAAGTCACAAGATGCACATTTGTTCTTTTATTGTTGCCATTAATTTATTCTCAGTTGAATTCAAGAGGTTCACAACACAAAACTGTCATGCACAAAGTGAGCATGATGAACATAGCTTATGCTTTCTCTGGAAGTATAAAGTGCAATTGGAGGACCAACTCTCAGCCTCAGTCATTTTAGTCCATGAAAATGAAGAAGAAGAAAAAAAAAGAACAAATAGAGACCCTTAGGCCTATATGCCTCTAAAAAGGCTCAAACAAAACAGGCTTCCAAATAAAGGAAGGTTCAAATAAATCCACTTAGGCTACAACAACAAGACAGATTGCAATTGTCTCTATGAAACTAAAGGACAATTTTCGAGAATACAAAAATGAAATTAAAGTGCTTGGACCGAACAGGAAATATGGCTCAGTCATTTAAGTCAAATTCAAAAAAGTCCAGTAATAAGGGAAGTCATACGAGAAATAAATTGAAATAAAAACTTTTGGAAATACAAAACTGAAATTAAGGTGTTTGGGCCCACAAGGCCTGACAGCAAATATGGTTCAAAATCTTCAAAACTTAAGTAATGGTCAGATATTGCCAACAGTAAAACTGGATTTAAAAAGTTCTGTTTCCTGCCAAATATAAAACAGAGGTGGTGTGCAGCTAAACATGGAAACATTCAAGTAAAGGGAAATTGAAGCTGTACTTGCTTACGACTATGGTGGGCCTGGGCCTATTCCATTTGACTGAAATATCTGTTGTACCGCATCAGAATAAGGCGCTGAAAGCGTCCATCACTAAGACGGTTGCGTTTTGGGGTGAGTACCAGACTCCCAAGACTGAAAAGTCTTTCGACCGGTGCACTGGATGGTGTTGGTGCATTATAACGTAGTGCAATTTTTTTAATTCTTGGAAACTGATGCAGGCTTTCCATCACTGGATCAGAATTGAAATTAGAGGTTACCTCTGTTTCCACTGACATAGGTGCATCAGCCATGGCATTGGGCTTTTCATCAAATGAAAAGAAGTCATCATCACAGGAGGTGACTGCAGCAGGTTGAGGAGCATCAATCATTGGGGTGGCAGGCTCTTCTACTGTTAGGGTGCGACACTCAGTGGTGAGAAGGTGCTTGAGGTGATCTCTTCTGGTTTCCTCTTTTACCCAGCGCAGTTTAAATTTGGGTAGTGAGACGGCAGCCAGTAGGGCATTCTTGGAGTCAATTGTTGTGGCAAAGCGAGTTTTAATTGCTCCCACAATTATTTCAGGCAACCCAGTGATCATTTGTGAAAGGCCATTTTGCATTGCTAAAGTTTTGGCCATTAGAACTTCAAGTGTTGGTTGAAGTGTCCCATAAAAACAAGTTTCCTCACCCTGTAGGATGTCCAGTGCAGCACAGAAAGGCTTCATAATGGAGCAGTATTCTTTGAGAAACTGGTATTCCCTGTCATTCATGCATTTAATCTGAACCTGTGTGCATAGATTGGTAATGTCAGTTAGTGGCATTTCTATGATCCGAACATAGGCGTCATAAAATGAGTTCCACCGGGTGACTGAGGGCACAATCAACTTCCATTTACTGATCTCTTCTAGGCACTCAGATGCAACTGTGGACCGGCTAGCTTTGGTCCATAAAGCTGAACACTTAGCTGTGGAACTGCGGTAAACAGCCCTGGATTCTGGGTTTGATACCAACCATTTATGAATCTCATTGTTGGCAATGAGGTTGAGCTTGTGAGCTGCACATCTGTGATGTGCAGGCAACACACACAGCCCTTGCTGTGCATCCTCATCGTCTCCTTCAGTGAGAACCCTTTGGAGGTCGGTGAAGGTCACTTTCCCATCATCCTCCTCCACCTCTTCTTCTTCTTCTTCGTCCTCCTCAGTTTCGACGTGTTGGTATTCCTTAAAAGCTTTAACAAAGTTGCTGCCATTGTCTGTCACACATGCAGTCACTTTTTCAGTAGTTAATCCATACTGGGAAAAAATATCCTCAAGTTCAGATGCAATTGCGTCATAAGTGTGTCTACCTCTGAACCTACGACAAGCGATTGCAGCCTTCTTCCGTTGCAACGTCTCCGAATCGATCCAATGGACCGTCACCCCCAAAAAACTCCTGTTGTAGGCAGTCCATATGTCTGCAGTTGTTGACACGTACTGCTGCTCATCAATTGTTTTTTTTAGCTCTTTTTCCATAGCAGTATAGGTCCTATCCAGTTCTTTGGTGAATGTTGTTCTGCATGGCAGTACATGCTGAAAAATAAGTAACATAAATAGATATTAAAACTCCAGTTCATGATCATGCTATGCTAAATCACACGATTGCAAATTCATTGTCTGTTCCAAGAACCAATGTTCCATTGTCAGATGCAAGAGTATACATTCACATTATGCATTACTGTACACTGAAAAATGATTACCTGAATTAACTTTTTTTTTTTAGGTAAGTGGTTGCAATCAATTTATTTTAGCTACATTTAAAGTTTAGGTCAATACATTCAGTTTAGGTCTGTGGATGGCTATAACATTTTGACTACACAGGTGAAACTCGAAAAATTAGAATGTAGTGCAAAAGTTATAATTTTCATGATTATGGCTTACAGCTTATGAAATCCCCAAATTCTAAATATGCATATAAAAAATAGAATATTACATGAAATCAATTTTAAAAAAAGTATTTTAAATACAGAAATCCAGGCCCTCTGAAAAGTATAACCAGGCATGTGTATAGCTATAGCTACTAACATATTAATTTCACCTTTTAATTTGAATTACTGAAATACACAAACTTTTGCATGATATTCAAATTTTTCGAGTTTCACCTGTACATTTTTATCCAGTGACCTAGAATCTATATGAACTAGATAAAATTCTAGCTAGTCACTCACGGAAACGTTAGCTTACCGTGTCATTGTTGGTCTTCACAGGGATCTTGCTAACTAGGTTCTTGAATGCAGGAGATTCCACCGTTGACAATGGTAACATGTCTTCGAGGAGATACTCTGCCACAAGTCTTCTGACTTCTCGAGGTTCAAGTGGCTTGATGGCAGACCGAGCGAAATTTAATTTCTGCTGCTTTGGCTTGATACTCTCGTCCTCTGTATTTTTTCTCTTCTCAGTAAGTGGAGTGGTCGCATGGCACCTTTCGAGATGTTTTTTTAAAGTGCTAGTGCTATTTCGCAACGTCGATAGTTCTTTCGGGTTTGGACAAAGGTTGCATTTGACTATGACGTTCTTCTTGTCCTTATCTCTGACAAACTCGAAGTAATGGGAATACGTCCATCTCGCGAATGTACAGTCTTCTGCCATCTTTACGGATTAGCCACTCTTCCACTTGCCAGCGCGAGCACAGAGGCCGAAATCATGTCTCACGGCACTCCTGTAAAACACGCCCTAAACACGCCTTCACTGGACTGGACTATGTCACACATAGAGGGAGATGAATTAAATAAATCGCTATACAAATTTATCAGAAGCTGTCATTTAGTCTTCTTTATTTACAAACTTTGACACCACACGCGGCTATTTGACTGACCACGAACAGGTAATAACTTGCATCTTTCATTCGTTCGTCTCGTCTCGCGGTCTTGTTTTTTTTTTTTTTTTTACAATAAAATTTTGGGCTAAAAGTCTGTTGTAACGGAAGCGTTACTGAACATGTACCGAGTAAAATATTACTGAAAAAAAATTGATTGGTAATGCCTTACACTACTGTGTTACAGCGAAAAGTAATATGTTACTGTAATGCATTACTTTTGTAACGCGTTACTCCCAACACTGCCCCTGTATGTTTTAACATGTTGGAGACCTTTCTCAAACACAAAACACCCTATTTCATTTCTGGAAGCAGGGCTAAATGAGCAAGCACTGTTACTGCATTCAGATTTCAAATACAGACATTAGAGAAAATCTCCAGAGAAGTCATTCAACTCATTTGATATTTAGAAGGAAACATATCGATTAATACCTTGATTATAATCACTCATTACATATACACTGAAGCAGCAGTGCGTTCCAGAATCCACTTCACACAGAAGTCATACAGGTTTGGAACCACAAGAGGGAGAGTAAATGATGACAGAATTTAATAGCAGTAAATTTACTGCATTTACCGTGTACAGGATTGTCCTTTAACAGTATCACTTTTTATTCAATTTAGTCATATATATTTTATTTATTGGATATTGTAAGAGATTTTTATTCAAATAAAAATATTGTGGTATATAAATCACTTTTATAGAGTTTTTTTTCATATAGTTTCTACATGCTTGGATAACAATAAGAAAAAAAGACTCATATGTTTAAAAGTAGGCTACTTAAAAAGCTGAATTTATATACATTTAAATTGGAGGCCACAACCTGGACTCAGTAGAGCTGAGCGTGACACATCTGGATCCGGTTAGTTTGTCATGGGAAGCAGCTGTTATCTTTTGGGAGCTGCTTTCGACATTGCATTCCCTTCTTTCTCACACTTGACTTACAATCTCTCATTCTCTCTCCTCTTGCTTCCAAACCATTTGTATAGTTTTCTGTTTAGTTGAGGACTGTCTTACATCACTGAATGTGTTCTTCTCTTCTCTTCCTTTCTCTGCATGAAGTTGGCCATTGTTTCTGTTTTCTGAGCACAGATTTGACCTCTTTTCCCAAACATCCTGTAGTGACGCCCCGTCCTTCCCTCCCTCTGTTTTCTTCTCTTGTTTTTCTTCTGCTCTTGCACAACTTCCTTGTTTTCATCTTGCTGGTTCATTACAGACACATACAGGTAATTGACAAGCTCTCTCTTTCACTGTTTGATTAGATGCTTGTTTTTGATACTCACAACATGCTCATGATCTCCAGTTACAGTTTGCAGAAATGTACATTTCTTTGTGAATGAATGTAAAAAAAATACTTTTTTTTGTGCCAGTGAGTAAAGGCTTTAAGGTTGTTATACAGTCGTGAAGTTTGAAGGTTTTGAGCATTAGAATACTTCAGTGCTTGCGCAGCATCAATGACAAATTGTTATAGATGCTTCATAATGGGTTGCTAGTGTGTTCAGGGAAGCTGTAAAAACATTGGCACAGACAATACTGTGGTATAAGTTACTTTTAAAAGTTATAAAATTGCATTACTCCCTAAAGAAAGTAACTAATTGTGTTAGTTAGTTAGTTAGTTAGTTACTTTTTATTAAAAGTAATGTGTTATGTTAGTTTTGTATTGCTTTTTCTCATCTGGACAGGATTGGCTTGTATGATTTTTAATGTAAAAAAATGTTGGCAAATGTAAAGTCCCTTTCACACCAGAAGTGAACTGAATAAGCCTCAGGCTGAAGGAAATGCAAATTCAATCTGCTACAGTAGAGGGCACCACACAAACAAACCTTTCAGCGGTTCTGCTATCCTGGACCGCAGAAGAGCAGGACACTAGAGAAGTTCAACACTCTTACTTCAGCAATGAAAACAAAAATGTGATGTTTAATAGTAATTGTTGCTAATTTGTAGGCTATGGTTGAATTGAATCATCAAAGATCAGCAGCAGAAACATGAATAAAGTGAGATTAAATACATATAGTACATTTGTGTTATTTAGCATATTTAATTATTGCAGGTTTCCGTAATATTCTGTTTGTATTTCACAGTTTTTATTCATTTTGAGGAATACTCAACCCGATCTCACGGCAATTCATACGAATTTTACGAGGTGGCTAATGCATATGAATTCATATGACCTCACTCGTACGAATTAGTATAATTTTTGTTAAATCGCACATATTTTACGAGTTGCTCAATTCGTATGAATTTGTATGAACGACCTACCCCTGACCCCGCCCCTAAACCTAACCATCATGTTGGTTAAGACAAATTCGTACGAGTGAGGTCATACAAATTCATACGAATTAGCTACCTTTTAATCACTCGTACAAACTCGTACGAATTGGTCACGAGATAGCGTTGGAATGCTGAATCTGTTTTGTGCCAGTGAGATGAGTAAATGCCTGCACATGTGTAGTCTAGAAGTAGAGCTAGCTTCAGTAACTCGCACTGGCCCTGACTGCCCTGCGGTCAATGCATCGGAAAACAAAGTAACTTGCATTACTTATTTGAAAAAGTGACTCAGATATTTAGTAGTAAATCTAAAAGTAATGTGTTACTTTACTAATTACTTGATAAGAAAAAGTAATCTGATTACGTTACAAAGTAACTTGTAACACGTTAACCCAACACTGATTATGGTGTTCTATAGGGCATGTGGACAAGAGCACACTAAGACTGGCTTCAAACAGAGTGTTAGATGTGATGATTTTTTATACAACTTTATTATTAACGAGAGTAAAAAACTCTGATTCTTTCATTTTCAGTACTCCTCTTTTTTAAAACCATATTTTCAGGAATCCTGCACTGTGCTTTATAACGGATTCGACTTTCTATCAAAATTGACAAATTTTGCAATATTGACATTCACTTCTTGAACTGAACATGATGACATTAATAATGAGTTCTGAATTGAAGTTGAATTAAGACACGATTGTCTTTTTAGAGCAGAATTTAATTTTGTCTCGTATTTGATGAAGTTTGACCATTTGAAGGTTTTAGATTCATTCTTTCAGCCTCGTTTACAGGCTAATGGCATGCTATCATTACTATAACCAGTATACTCCAATAATTTGTATGATATGTCTTGAGATAATGCCTAATATTTTCCCCAATAAGAGCTTGTGGAGAAGGCTTGAGTAAAGATATTGTTTTAACTGTGCAGCAGTGATAGTGGAGGGTCCAGTTGTGGAGAAGGCTTGAGTAAAGATGTTGTTGTAACTGTGCTGCAGTGATGATGGAGGGTCCAGTTGTGGAGAAGGCTTGAGTAAAGATGTTGTTGTAACTGTGCAGCAGTGATAGTGGAGGGTCCAGTTTGGAGAAGGCTTGAGTAAAGATGTTGTTGTAACTGTGCTGCAGTGATGATGGAGGGTCCAGTTGTGGAGAAGGCTTGAGTAAAGATGTTGTTGTAACTGTGCAGCAGTGATGATGTAGGGTCCAGTTGTGGAAAAGGCTTGAGTAAAGATGTTGTTGTAACTGTGCTGCAGTGATGGTGGAGGGTCCAGTTGTGGAGAAGGCTTGAGTAAAGATGTTGTTGTAACTGTGCAGCAGTGATGATGGAGGGTCCAGTTGTGGAGAAGGCTTGAGTAAAGATGTTGTTGTAACTGTGCAGCAGTGATAGTGGAGGGTCCAGTTATGGAGAAGGCTTGAGTAAAGATGTTGTTGTAACTGTGCTGCAGTGATGATGGAGGGTCCAGTTGTGGAGAAGGCTTGAGTAAAGATGTTGTTGTAACTGTGCAGCAGTGATGATGTAGGGTCCAGTTGTGGAAAAGGCTTGAGTAAAGATGTTGTTGTAACTGTGCTGCAGTGATAGTGGAGGGTCTAGTTGTGGAGAAGGCTTGAGTAAAGATGTTGTTGTAACTGTGCTGCAGTGATGATGGAGGGTCCAGTTGTGGAGAAGGCTTGAGTAAAGATGTTGTTGTAACTGTGCTGCAGTGATGGTGGAGGGTCCAGTTGTGGAGAAGGCTTGAGTAAAGATGTTGTTATAACTGTGCTGCAGTGATGATGGAGGGTCCAGTTGTGGAGAAGGCTTGAGTAAAGATGTTGTTGTAACTGTGCAGCAGTGATGGTGGAGGGTCCAGTTGTGGAGAAGGCTTGAGTAAAGATGTTGTTGTAACTGTGCTGCAGTGATGATGGAGGGTCCAGTTGTGGAGAAGGCTTGAGTAAAGATGTTGTTGTAACTGTGCTGCAGTGATGATGGAGGGTCCAGTTGTGGAGAAGGCTTGAGTAAAGATGTTGTTGTAACTGTGCTGCGTGATGGTGAGGGTCAGTGTGGAGAGAGTGTACACGTGTATGTTGTGATGTGAGGGGTCATTGGAGAGGCTTAAGTAAAGATGTTGTTGTAACTGTGCTGCAGTGATGATGGAGGGTCCAGTTGTGGAGAAGGCTTGAGTAAAGATGTTGTTGTAACTGTGCTGCAGTGATGATGGAGGGTCCAGTTGTTGAGAAGGCTTAAGTAAAGATGTTGTTGTAACTGTGCGCAGTGATGATGGAGGGTCCAGTTGTTGAGAAGGCTTAGTAAAGATGTTGTTGTAACTGTGCAGCAGTGATGATGGAGGGTCCAGTTGTGGAGAAGCTTAAGTAAAGATGTTGTTGTAACTGTGACTGCAGTGATGATGGAGGGTCCAGTTGTGGAGAAGCTTGATTAAAGATGTTGTTGTAACTGTCTGCAGTGATAGTGGAGGGTCCAGTTGTGGAGAAGGCTTGATTAAAGATGTTGTTGTAACTGTGCTGCAGTGATGATGGAGGGTCCAGTTGTGGAGAAGGCTTGATAAAGATGTTGTTGTAACTGTGCTGCAGTAATGATGGAGGGTCCAGTTGTGGAAAGGCTTGAGTAAAGATGTTGTTGTAACTGTGCTGCAGTGATGATGGAGGGTCCAGTTGTGGAGAAGGCTTGATAAAGATGTTGTTGTAACTGTGCTGCAGTGATGATGGAGGGTCCAGTTGTGGAAAAGGCTTGATAAAGATGTTGTTGTAACTGTGCGCAGTGATGGTGGAGGGTCCAGTTGTGGAAAAGGCTTGAGTAAAGATGTTGTTGTAACTGTGCTGCAGTGATGGTGGAGGGTCCAGTTGTGGAGAAGGCTTGAGTAAAGATGTTGTTGTAACTGTGCTGCAGTGAAGGTGGAGGGTCCAGTTGTGGAGAAGGCTTGAGTAAAGATGTTGTTGTAACTGTGCTGCAGTGAGAGTGGAGGGTCCAGTTGTGGAGAAGGCTTGAGTAAAGATGTTGTTGTAACTGTGCTGCAGTGATGATGGAGGGTCCAGTTGTGGAGAAGGCTTGAGTAAAGATGTTGTTGTAACTGTGCTGCAGTGATGGTGGAGGGTCCATGGACAGCTAGAGAAGATGTTGATGGAACCGGGAGATAGCCAAGTACATCCGCATCATGGGACGGCCATAAGGTGCACTTCTCAAAGGACAACCCAAGTGATCGAGTGAGACACACTACACCATCCTCTCAGATGAAGAAAACTAATCAAGCACAGATCAATCAGAAATCATCCAAATAAATAAACCTAATTCAAAGGCTGCACTCGCAGATGTTTCCTTGTTTTAAGCAAATACTCACTAAATTTCAAGGTTTCACTTTATTTTGATACACATTCCGTCGACTATAAGTATAGTTGCACCTACATGTCTGCTAGTTCCCTTTTGAGGGAATTCTCGATGCGTCAACGGCGCTTTGGGAACGCCCCCAGCGTGAATGCATGAATGTGTCTGAAGCATCTATGTCCGCTAGTCCAATGGAAAGAATGATCGTCAACCGGCATTAGCTTCTGTTGCCTCAGCAAGCGATCTGTGTCAAACTTTCTCTGTTATTTACTGTTGTCTGTATCTATTTATTATATCGAAAGAATGGCGAAGCAATTATACAAGCTTTGTGCTTCTCCCTGCCCGCGTTATTTAACGGGTGGACACACACACAAGCTTTGTGTAGTTTATTTGGGAGTGGAGCATGCGGTATCAGCCTTCGAGGGGGCTGATTGCCAGCATTGTGAGAAGCTTTCGCTTCGCATGCTCCGCTCCCGCCTGGCTCTTTTCGAGGAAAGTGCCCAGGCTCGCGATCCTCAGGGTGCAGACCCGCTGTTGCCAAGGCAGCTCGGAGAACGCATTCCTGGGAATCGCAAAAGGATCTTTCAGAGGGGTGGGAGACGGGTCCGAGGGACTTTTCTTATCCAGGCTTATCAAGCTGACTTGCTGGAGGATTTGGATAGGAGTGAGGAAGTTGGGCCCGATGAGGTTCGCGAACTTCGTCGGGCCACAGATCTGTCTCTCAGAGCCACAAAGGAGACCATTGTAGTTACTGAGAGGCTCCTCTGGTTAAATTTAGCTGAGATCAAGGAGAAGGACAGAGCTTTTCTCCTTGGTGCTCCAGTCGATCCTTCTGGTCTCTTCGGCGATGCAGTAAGTGCTGTCGTCGACAGATTCCAGGAGACTAAAAAGCAATCAGAGGCAAGAAGAATTTCAAGAAATTTCTCCCTCGCCGTATCCAACCCCCTGGGGCTTATGGGTGTGAGCAGCACCAGTCGTCTAGCTCCTCATATCGTGCCCAACAGAAAGAGAGTGTTGCGTCTCGTGCACCTCCACAGAAACACTGGAAACAGACGCAACACTCTCAGCCGAAGCCTTTTAAGTCTAAGCCGGATCTGAGGACCGTTCTTCAGGTTAAGAAGGCTTCGGCTCAAAAGAAGCCACTGGCGTCAGACCTGTGAGGGCAGCCCCAACCGGGGTGGAGCAGTGTACATCTCAGAATACAGTGCCCGTTCCATCTTGGTGTCCTCACGGGACCGTTCTGCCAACCCCGCCACCCTTGTTGCTTTGGGGCGCAGCAGTTTCCAGCGAGCTTCTTGCGCAATGTCAACTCGACATTGCGTCAGACTCGCACCCTCTGAGGGAGGTTCAAAAACAGTCAGATCAGGTAGTTCCTGCCGATATGTTTCAGGCTCCCGAGCTGGCTGTCTCTATAACAACAGAGACTAGCCTCGAGAGCGTGGAAGCTACTGCTGAATATATCTCAGTGGGTCCTGCAGATAGTAGAAAAGAGATACAGAATCCAGTTCAGTTCTCGTCTCCCACGCTACAACGGGGTGTTGCTCACGATAGTGCATCCCGAGCAAGCTCTGGTAATGGAGCAAGAGGTAAAGGCCTTGTTAGCGAAGGAAGCTATAGAACAGGTGTACTCAACCGACAGAGAGTCGGGTTTTTAACTGTGAAACAGTTCGAGAGACTGTTAGGCCTCATGGCAGCAGCGTCCAATGTGATAGCCTTTGGCCTGCTGTACGTGAGACCTTTGCAGTGGTGGCTCAGGACCAGAGGGTTCTCCCCTAGGGGAAACCCACTCCGAATGATCAAGATCACGCGGCGGTGCCTCCACACCTTGGTTATATGGAGGAAACATTGGTTCTTGACCCAGGGTCCGGTATTGGGAGCTCTTTGCCATGGAGTTGCGATCTCGACAGATGCTTCCCTCACCGGCTGGGGAGCAGTAATGGAAGGCCGCTCAGCTCAGTGTCTGTGGAGGAGTCATCATCTCTCTTGGCACATAAATTGCCTGGAGAAGATGGCTGTCTTCAATGGGTTGAGACATTTCCTCCCAGACATGAGGGGCCATCATGTGCTTGTCCGGACAGATCGTCTCGTTCCATTTCTCAGGGAACTATGGTTACAGTCGTAACCTGAGACGTTCTCATTAGAGTGATAGTAGAGTATTAGTAGACTGGTAGGTTTAGTAGAATAAGTTGACATTTAGTTGCAAAGTTACTTAGTCCGTAGAGTCTCTGTTGGGGAGCATCACAATAAAGAGTTAGCAAATATTAAGCAGAAAGTCGACTAATACTCCAATGAGTTAGTTAACATATAGTTGCAAAGTTACTTACAATCAACCGAATGTTCAAAAGGGACCATCAAAATAAAGTGTTACCAATTTTACTAATTCACACTTTATGTAATAACCTTAGTGGGTAAAGACTCCTAATATAAAGTGTGACCAAACATATGAATTGAACTCACAGTGATATTATAATAGCAGCAGGATGTGTGAGTCTTCAAAATGGAAACCTGATTATTGGCACTTAATTAAAAAGAATCTTCCACAATATATCTCTACTTAAAATGAATATTAAGAGCTATTTGATTGCATTTCACAAATGTGCAAAAATAACATACATTCATAATATTTATGAAACGCAAAACAACACATGAAATAGCAAAAATGGAACAAGGTAGCATGACCTTGTGACAAAATCTGCATGCAAAAGTATTTGTCCCCTGCTCCCCCCTCCCCTCCCCTCCCATCACTGATAAAGATGAGCGATATAATAGAGAAGCAGTCTTCTGAGAGACGTTTCACATGTGTTTGTCCGTTTCCACATGTCCGGTGTAAGATCGTGCTGGTGATGATGGCCGTATGCCTGATCATGTTTGGGATCGCCATGAATGTGCAATCAGACGCGATGACCTCTGCAGACATGTACACCCCCTTCTGGCTCGCGATCCTGGTAGGTTCTACACGAGTATATATACCTTGAAAGATCTTCAATTACTTCTAAGAAAACCTCTAAAGCCACAACCGACTACACTAATGAACTACACCTCTACAAAACTAGCCTCATGTTTCAAAACAAAATCATTGCATTGGATCCCCACATTTGAAAATCACTGGTCTACAGATACACATAAATATGAGATTATTCCCCTCATAAAAGTCTAAAATGTTCTAATTGTAATATTACTTTTACAACTGTCCAAATGCAAATCTGCTACATCAGCTACAACTTGCATTGAACCACTTTTTTTATTTATTTTTGTCCTTTAAAGTCAGCATGAAATCAAATTTGACAAATCTTCTTTTTATATGTAATATTGTAGTGTTTATTATAAATGATTTATCTGTGCACTTCGTTATTTTTTTTAAATTCATGTACCCTTATAATCTTTAATCAAATACATTACCCTTCCCTCCCCCCTCGAAATGACCTCTCTTCTCTTTCGGTCACGTGCCATGGCGAAAGGGTGCAGCCAGAGCCGATGAGGGTGCGGCTATTGGTGCACAGCCTCTCAGAGAACCTGTCAGTGTCAGTGTCCTCCAACGATCCAATCAATTCCCGAAGGACGGAATCAAGCCCCGCCCTACATTTTTTCAAATTTCAGAAGCCGTTTCACTCGGATATACGTCACAACAAGGAAAAAATGACAATCTCAACTTCCGTTTCATGCCGACTTTAAATTTAGTTGACAAGAATCATGCTCTTTTGATTCATTTTAGTTCATTTTACAATTTAACTGAAATGGCATATCATATCACTTTAGTAAAAATATCAATTCACTCACAACAATCTGCAAAATGGAAAAAGGTGTCAGTCATTTAACACAAACGTTAACCAATTTAAAAAAAAATATATGAACATTAATTCAAATGGGTATGCATCGTACATCAAACATCTGAACAATTTATCACATTCAAATACAAAATGTGTAAACCTGAGATCCTGAAAAAACAGCATATGGTGCGAATATAAATATCTATATTTATCTATATTCTCTTGCGCAGATTATCCTTGAATGGCTTGTTGACGACTACATCCAATACCTGTAGCTGGCTTGTCATCCCCCCGGTATGATCACTAGATCGCCGTTCATTTTCCGCATCTGAGTTTTGACGGGCTCCGTCAAGTGTCCGCGGAATGCATCCGAAACGAGCATATTTCTCTTCTTAAGCGCACCGCGGCGCCCTCTTGTGTTGGCGCGCTCTACTGTTTATCCCTGTTTTCTCCCTTTTCCCCCGTGATTTTGTATATATCGCGAATATAAGACGACCCCTCATTTTTCAGCCTATTTTTAGGACAAAAACCGGTAACGCTTTATTTTACGACCCGCAAACAACTGCGTAAGTAAACCGAAATTACGGTGTACGTTTCTGTAATTACAGCGTACTTCCGTGTAGGTATAAGGGAACAATTTGTTAAGTTTGGGGTAATAAAGGGGTAACAAGCAGATAGTATACAACCTGTAAATAACTTCATAAGTAAACTGAAATTACGGTGTACGTTTCTGTAAATATAGTGTACCTCCATGTAGGTATAAGGTAATAAAGGGGTAACAAGCTATGCAAGCAAATTATTTATAATGTAACTATTTTAACAGGTACCTATTATGTTAATATATTCCAGGCAAAGAT
The DNA here is from genome assembly GCA_036326025.1 of Chrosomus eos. Classification (NCBI taxonomy): domain Eukaryota; kingdom Metazoa; phylum Chordata; class Actinopteri; order Cypriniformes; family Leuciscidae; genus Chrosomus; species Chrosomus eos. The sequence goes on from CM070833.1 coordinate 39,720,401, forward strand.
TTTCTGTTGTATATAAAATTTATCATCACATTTCTGGCAAAATATGTTCTTGTGCAATTTTACATTTAATTTTGGCATCTGTGGGTTGATTTAACATTAATTAATCTAGTAAGAAAAGACAATTGTCACGAAACACACAGGGGAAGTAATCCAATAGCAGTAGTATTTATTGAAAGGGCAATCCAAACTCGTAGTAATCCAGGCAGGGGTCAAAATCCAATAAGGCAATCCAAGCCACAAGACCAAAACTAGAACAGGCAGATGCAGACTGGAAGTGTGGTGACATAAAACAACGATCCGTAACACATACTAACACAGACAGGGAATATATACACATATCTAACAAGACTAACAAAGAACAGCTGGGAACAATGATTACGGGGAACAGCTGAGTGCAATGAACTGACGAGTGACAGTGACAGACAGAATGCTGGGAAATGAAGTCAAATTCCCCCCCCTCTACGGAGCGGCTACCAGACGCTCCACGACATAATACAACACATCACAAGAATACAGGAGGGAGGTGGAACGGTGGAGGGTCAGGGGGAGGGATGGTGGGCCAGGTCCGTGAAGGGAAACAGGAACAGGGGGTGATGGTTCAGTCGGGGACCAAGGCGAAACAGACTGTCCATCGGGCAGCCAGGGCGGTGAAGACCCCTCGGGCGGCCAGGGCGGTGAAGACCCCTCGGGCGGCCAGGGCGGTGAAGACCCCTCGGGCGGCCAGGGCGGTGACGACCCCTCGGGCGGCCAGGGCGGTGACGACCCCTCGGGCGGCCGGAACGGGGCAGGTCCTTCGGGCGGCCACGGCGGAGACGACCAGGGCGGCTCCGGCTCGGGAACGGCAGACACTGGCTCCGGCTCGGGAACGGCAGACACTGGCTCCGGCTCGGGAACGGCAGACACTGGCTCCGGCCTGGGAACGGCAGACACTGGCTCCGGCTCGGGAACGGCAGACACTGGCTCCGGCCTGGGAACGGCAGACACTGGCTCCGGCTCGGGAACGGCAGACACTGGCTCCGGCCTGGGAACGGCAGACACTGGCTCCGGCTCGGGAACGGCAGACACTGGCATGTCCAGGATCCGAGCCGGGCCTTGGCTGCCACACGAATGGGCATCTCTTGATCTGTCTCTGACTGGGCAGACGGAACATGAACAGTCTCTGGCTGGGCAGACGGGACGTGAACAGTCTCTGGCTGGGCAGACGGGACGTGAACAGTCTCTGGCTGGGCAGACGGGACGTGAACAGTCTCTGGCTGGGCAGACGGGACGTGAACAGTCTCTGGCTGGGCAGACAGGACGTGAACAGTCTCTGGCTGGGCAGACGGGACGTGAACAGTCTCTGGCTGGGCAGACGGGACGTGAACAGTCTCTGGCTGGGCAGACGGGACGTGAACAGTCTCTGACTGGGCCGACACAGGTCTCCTTCTCCTTCTCCTCCTCCTCCTCCGTCCTTTCAGACGAATTTCTGCCGCCTCCGACCTGGACAAAACCATCGACGAAGTCCCAGCATTCGATAAGACCAGTGGTGAAGCTTCAACTATGCTCATTTCCTCATGCAACTATCCCGTCATTTCCTCATGCCTTCTTGCACATCTAGAGAAATACTCTAGAAGAGAGATTCCATTCTCTTTCTCTGCGGGAGAAAGTTCTCTACGTGGAATCCACATAGTGACTGGGGAGAAGATCTACAAAAAATAAAATTAATTAAAAAAAAAAGACGGGACGTGAACAGTCTCTGGCTGGGCAGACGGGACGTGAACAGTCTCTGGCTGGGCAGACGGGACGTGAACAGTCTCTGGCTGGGCAGACGGGACGTGAACAGTCTCTGACTGGGCCGACACAGGTCTCCTTCTCCTTCTCCTCCTCCTCCTCCTCCTCCTTCTCCGTCCTTTCGGACGAATTTCTGCCGCCTCCGACCTGGACGAAACCATCGACGAAGTCCCAGCATTCGATAAGATCAGTGGTGAACCTTCAACTATGCTCATTTCCTCATGCCTTCTTGCACATCTAGAGAAATACTCTAGAAGAGAGATTACATTCTCTTTCTCTGCGGGAGAAAGTTCTCTACGTGGAATCCACTTAGTGACTGGGGACAAGATCTACAAAATATAAAATTAATAAAAAAAAAAAAAATGAAAATACCGCTGGATTTAGGTGTGACGGAGTCGTTGTGTCACAAAACACACACAGGGGAAGTAATCCAATAGCAGTAGTATTTATTGAAAGGGCAATCCACACTCGTAGTAATCCAGGCAGGGGTCAAAATCCAATAAGGCAATCCAAGGCACAAGACCAAAACAAGAACAGGCAGATGCAGACTGGAAGTGTGGTGACATAAAACAACGACTCTGTAACACATACTAACACAGACAGGGAATATATACACATATCTAACAAGACTAACAAAGAACAGCTGGGAACAATGATTACGGGAAACAGCTGAGTGCAATGAACTGATGAGTGACAGTGACAGACAGAATGCTGGGAAATGAAGACAAATGTGAAGGACACCGTGAGAACGAGGACCTCTAGTGATAAACAAGGGAAACACAACCAGACACTGTGACACCAATAAATTCATTTTTTATCATACTGTGCTTACATACAGCCATACAGGTTTCATTTTCAACCCACAGATGTCAAAATTACCCTGTAAAATTGCACAAGAACATATTTTGCCAGAAATGTGATGATAACTTTTATATACAACAGACATACAATTTTTGCCTGGAATATATTAACATAATAGGTACCTGTTAGTTTTAAAATAATTACATTATAAATAATTTGCTTGTATATCTGCTTGTTACCCCTTTATTAGCCTACCCAAAACTTAGCATATTGTTCCCTTATACCTACACGGAGGTACACTATAATTACAGAAACGTACACCGTAATTTTGATTTACTTAGGAAGTTATTTACAGGTTGTATATCTGCTTGTTACCCCTTTATTACCCAAAACTTAACATATTGTTCCCCTGTACCTACACGGAAGTACGCTATAATTACAGAAACGTACACCGTAATTTCGGTGTACTTACGCAGTTGTTTGCGGGTTGTAAAATAAAGTGTTACCCAAAAACCTTGTCTTATATTCGGGTATATACGGTAATTCATTGAAATTAAGAGATGAAGTGGGTTAATCTGTGTGTATTATGAGTATTTAGGAATAGTTGAATGCTAAATGTCTTACCTTTTTCGCAGTTCTTTATCTGTGGCACTTTGTATATACTGAGTGAACGCAGCCCCTCCAAAAAGATCGTAAGTGTCTGTTTAACCATGTACTCATGAATAATCTTGAGAATGCTTGTGTCCAAACTACGAAATTTCCTCTATTTGAAGTGTAATATTAATATTCTTAAATATGTTTGATGTTTTGTTTACTCGTTGATGTCGATTGCTCAGATCACAGCTAGCCTTGCTTTGAGCATCGTCTCCACCATCGGAGTGTTCTTCGCTTGTGTGGACTTCATCAAAGCCATCGCTGGGATCCATGAAATATATTGGTCTCATTTGACTGAAAATCAAACAGCGGAGGAGAGACGACATGTCGACCAACATTATGTGAGTGTTTACAGGAACAAATGTGTAACACCATATTAACATTCCAGTAACTGCAATTAACTAACAAGAAACTCTGATTAAAGAATTGACAGCACTCAGTTAAAAAAAAACTACTATTTTTTTCATATCTCCCAGAGGATTACTAAGAAGTACTATATACAGGTTCATAATTGATGAGAGTAATGCACAATGTATAATTAATTCTAAAGATCATGGTATCATAGAAGTAATTAGTCACGTATTACCAAATCCTTCAGAAGGAAATACTAATTATTTTGGAACAGTTTCTTAAAGTGAAAAGCATGATAGGTTTGGGATGGTAATGAATTAATTGTACCATGTGCATTAGGTATACATTTAATGTAGCCTAGAAATCTAGACGCACCCTAGCGGCAGCAAAAATTATTTTGCAGCAAAGTTTGGTCTAGCAACTCTCCATAGACTTTTGAGCTGGAAAAACCCAACTCTGGTCAGGCCAATCACATCGTGTATAGAGTTTGGTGGGCGGGCTTAACATAATGACGGCAGAGATGTGATGGTTCCACCGTGTGATTTCCATAGGTGATTTCCCTGCTACTTAAAAACAAAGAAGATGCTGCTGGCGAACAGCGGTCTTTCGAATCGGCTTTTGCCGCGATTCTGGATGACTTGGAGTTAAGAGAACGTCACTTAAGTCATTCTTAAAAAAGGAAGATGTGTTCGGAGTTTTGACGACCGGATACGGCAAAAGTTTAATATATCAACTAGCTCCGCTGGTGGAAAAACACATGGGACTCACTCATCCACAACCGGTTGTTGCTCTGGTTGGTTGTAGCGCTGTCCTATTGCATGCAGAAGGAATTTGAAAGACAACTGTTTATCCCGCCGCTCGGATTGAGGCATGCCAATTGTGAGTTCCCAGACCTAACATCTTGATAGGTCTGGCTTGCCAGGCTACTAGGGCTGAAACGATTCCTCGAGTTACTCGAGTTACTCGATTACAAAAATTCCTCGAGGCAAAAACTCTGCCTCGAAGCCTCGTTAAATTCCTATGACGCGGATCTATAATACAGCGCCTGATACATTTTGAATATATTTGGCGCGATGGCGGAGAGTAAAGATGTCCATAAACGGCAGAGAATGTCTAAAGTTTGGGATCATTGCATACTTAAAAAGGAAGAGAACAAGGTGCAATGTGTCTACTGCAAAGTAGACCTGGCATACCACAACAGTAGGACTGCAATGAATCAGATTCTGAACCGAAAACATCCACTCCATGCTGTTTCACCAAGCGTCGCTGAAACAAGGTAAACTAATGGTGTCTTCACACCGAACGCGAATAGAGCGTCAAATACGCGTCTATCGCGTCTAGTTAGACGCTTAAACATTTGCTCGAGTTAAAATTTTTCAACGTGCGCAGAAGACATTCGCGACGCCCCAAGCGAATGATGCGTCTATTCGCGTCTTTGCATTGACTTTGTAATCTACTCGCGCAAATAATTAAATTTGCGTTCGGTGTGTGAACCCCTTCACTCACACACCACACACACACACACACACACACACACACACACACACACACACACACACACACACGCACACACCCTCGTCTCTCTCACGCGCCAGTCAGATCAATTGCGGCAATGCATCACATATGCTTAAACTTTTATGTAGCCAGCCACGCAACAATAATTTCATCATGCATTCACTGTATACACCGCGACGTGATGGAGGAACAATTATTGTATTGCAGTCTTTGCGAGACCTTGTTTGTAGGCTATGTCACGTCTTCCAAATAGTTACAGACAACAACAAAAAATGAAATTCCCCAGCCTGCTTTTCCAAATCCACTCGTACTTTTGGGGAAGACATTTTAATTGGCTACCAAAGTAATTGAGCATGGAACATTGTTGGCACTTATACTAAATGGGTAAAAATTGCAATAAATAGGCTTAGTTTTGGAGCCAAATGTTGGATTTGGAATAAATACCAGTTTTTGTTTGTTTGTTTTTTGAGAAATAAAAGCCAAATGCTTGATCATTTTACAGCCACATCATTTTCGTTATGCATTATTTGTTTTGATTGTTTAAAAACACACAATTTTTATCCGATTACTCGATTAATCGATCGATTAAGTGCTAGATTAATCGATTACAAAAAAAAATCGATAGCTGCAGCCCTACAGGCTACATTTAATGTTTAAACATAAGCTAAATGTTTTCTACCTTACAAGGAAGTGGAAAGTCACTCAGTTGTGTATTTGAGCCCAATTTTACTGTACTACAGCAGATAAACACGGAAACACAAAGACCTGGCATGAATATAACATCTTCTCAAGTTTTTCTCCTGAATAAAGATTTTTCTTGACAAGATAACTGGTGTCCGGTCCCATGAATCAAGTAATAACGGGGAAAAGGCTTAATTTCAAGTCTACATGTTACTACATCCTTCTAAAGTAATTACTCATTATTTGGAACACTATTCTAAACTGAAGATCATGGTAACCCACTAGCAGTGCTTTAAGTGGCCCAAAAGAGGTGCCGGTACTCTATTATTGTTATTATTTTTTTTATTTTTATTTTTTTGCTGACTCCCCCCCTCCTCCTCCCCTGAGGTAACAACAACTATATTAAAGGGGTTTTATATACAGCAGTCAACAGACAACTGGGACAAATATTGAGCCCTGGCACTCTAGCCACATCAGCCCACATTACCCCCCACAGCCATGTGCATTTAAAGGTAGGCAGTTAGTGGGGTTCGGGGCATGGTCCCCCGAGAAAATTTTGATTTCTCTTACCTACATTTGTGCAATTTAAGACTTTTTAAGGCTCAAAAATGGATAATAAATAGCTTTAAAACCATGTCAGTGTGCATTAGATTATTTGTCAATACCTGCTCTCTCATCTTAATCTTTCTTTTTCTCCCAGTCTCCTTATCCTGCCATATTTCTTCCCTCCTAAAGCTGAACTTTGACTGAGTCTTTTCATTTTCATCTGTGTCAGTGAAGAAATTAAACATAGGCTCAACTGATGAGTTTTATGAATCATTTTCTTAGATAAGTTAATTACTCAAGGCTACCAGATCAGCATTGCCAATAGGAACCTTCTACAAGCTTTGGAATTTGAAAAGTAATTTTAAATAATACAAATTATAGGCTACGTTTAATGCAGTTGGTGGAATTGGCAGACGTTCCCTTAGGCACGCGCTGTGGAAACGCGTCAAAGCATTCTCAGGTATAAATGCAGCATTATTGCACGTAGGTGATTTTGAACGAATATTTAATGTCGATAATGGTTACATAATGTTAAAACTAATCCTGGTATTGATCTAAGACTGCCGACCCGTGCCGAACAGTGAGTGAACAGTGGCAAAGGAAAACAAATGTCCAGCGAAATATCGAACCTAAAACTAACTTTACCGCGCTCAACCACTGTGAGTGCATTTCACGCATTTGTAATAGCTCGCGTTCAGCGGGGAGGAATGTAATGTATATGGGTAATGTAGTCTCTGCTCTCGGTGGGACGAATTAGGAAGCGTGCATTGTGAAGGGCACTCTGAAAAGCTTCAGCGCAGCCTTAAAGGATTAAAACAGATGTGCAAATGAGCGTACCGGTACGCTAAAAGCACGTTCTGGGCGCACAGAGAGGTGGCGGTACGCTCAAGAGCTATATTTGGAAGTGGCGGTACTGAGTACCGGCGCGTACCGGCCCACTTAAAGCACTGCCCACTAGTAATGTAATTACCAGAATCTGTCAGAAGCCATTACTATCCAAAACTTTTCAAAAACCACTTGGCTTGTCCTTGTGGGATGAAAGGTGTTTGCTGGTCCCAGCTCAGTGTGTCTACAGGAGCAGGCTCGCCGGTGGGCAGAGTAGAGGAAGGTCTTTATCTTTATATCTCCCTCTGAAGAGAGTGTCGAGACAAACAGGCATGTGTTTTCACTAAAGATACTCTCAGATTAGCTTATAGGATCGGCACATGTCTGAGGACTTTTGCCATGAAAAACAGAGCGTTGCCATGATAAACAGAGCGTTGCCATGATAAACAGAGCGTTGCCATGGATTCTAACCGTAGAGACGGAACAGGCTATTTTCTTTAGCGGAAGCAATACAATCGTCTTTAAATCAATAAACTCCTCTTTAAATCAATATTTTGTCTCAAATTATTGATGTATTTGGTAGGTAGCCATGTAATAAGCGGGATAATGTATAGCGAGGCGGTTGTTATAGCGAATACAAACACTTCAGGCTCCGCTAGCGTTGACTCATAGTCAGCCTGAGGGGTTGTTATCTAATGCGTATTATTCTTCTATTGCATTGCTGTGAAAACCTTTATTTTTAAGAGATTAATGTATGAGCGATTGTGCATGTGCAGTTTTAATACATTTTAAAAAAGTTACTATATGAACTGAAACTCCCATTTCTTTTTCACAGATGGCCGTCGAAAAAATAGAGCTAGTGTTCTTTTGTCACAGCTTGATCGGAGGGGGTCTGCTTATAACCATGACGTTCTTCGCTCGGGCGGCGCTGCGATCCAGCAGAACACAGGTAATCTCACTCGCACAGCCTTAGATCCAGCAGAGCTCAGGTAATCTCACTCGCACAGCCTTAGATCCAGCAGAACTCAGGTAATCTCACTCGCACAGCCTTAAGGTGATGATACACAGGGCAACTTTTTGAGCAATGTTGCTGGGCAATCTTGCTGGGTGATTGTTGCTTGGGCACTTTCCCATTTAAAATGGGCAATACATTTCTATCTGGATAATTTAGATCGGTCGTGGGCCCTGTGTCTCATATGGTTGCCTGTTGACGGCAACATTGCCCACCAACATTGCTCAAAAAGTTGCCCTGTGTATCATCACCTTTAGATCCAGCAGAACTCAGGTAATCTCACTCGCACAGCCTTAGATCCAGCAGAACTCAGGTAATCTCACTCGCACAGCCTTAGATCCAGCAGAACTCAGGTAATCTCACTCACACAGCCTTAGATCCAGCAGAACTCAGGTAATCTCACTCACACAGCCTTAGATCCAGCAGAACTCAGGTAATCTCACTCACACAGCCTTAGATCCAGCAGAACTCAGGTGATCTCACTCACACAGCCTTAGATCCAGCGGAACTCAGGTGATCTCACTCACACAGCCTTAGATCCAGCAGAACTCAGGTAATCTCACTCGCACAGCCTTAGATCCAGCAGAACTCAGGTAATCTCACTCACACAGCCTTAGATCCAGCAGAACTCAGGTAATCTCACTCGCACAGCCTTAGATCCAGCAAAACTCAGGTAATCTCACTCACACAGCCTTAGATCCAGCAGAACTCAGGTGATCTCACTCACACAGCTTTAGATCCAGCAGAACTCAGGTAATCTCACTCACACAGCCTTAGATCCAGCAGAACTCAGGTAATCTCACTCACACAGCCTTAGATCCAGCAGAACTCAGGTAATCTCACTCACACAGCCTTAGATCCAGCAGAACTCAGGTAATCTCACTCGCACAGCCTTAGATCCAGCAGAACTCAGGTGATCTCACTCACACAGCCTTAGATCCAGCAGAACTCAGGTAATCTCACTCTCACAGACTTAGATCCAGCAGAACTCAGGTAATCTCACTCACACAGCCTTAGATCCAGCAGAACTCAGATAATCTCACTCACACAGCCTTAGATCCAGCAGAACTCAGGTAATCTCACTCACACAGCCTTAGATCCAGCAGAACTCAGGTAATCTCACTCACACAGCCTTAGATCCAGCAGAACTCAGGTAATCTCACTCACACAGCCTTAGATCCAGCAGAACTCAGGTAATCTCACTCGCACAGCCTTAGATCCAGCAGAACTCAGGTAATCTCACTCACACAGCCTTAGATCCAGCAGAACTCAGGTAATCTCACTCGCACAGCCTTAGATCCAGCAGAACTCAGGTAATCTCACTCACACAGCCTTAGATCCAGCAGAACTCAGGTAATCTCACTCGCACAGCCTTAGATCCAGCAGAACTCAGGTAATCTCACTCGCACAGCCTTAGATCCAGCAGAACTCAGGTGATCGCACTCGCACAGCCTTAGATCCAGCAGAACTCAGGTGATCTCACTCGCACAGCCTTAGATCCAGCAGAACTCAGGTGATCTCACTCGCACAGCCTTAGATCCAGCAGAACTCAGGTAATCTCACTCGCACAGCCTTAGATCCAGCAAAACTCCAGGTGATCTCACTCACACAGCCTTAGATCCAGCAGAACTCAGGTGATCTCAGTCACACAGCCTTAGATCCAGCAGAACTCAGGTAATCTCACTCGCACAGCCTTAGATCCACTCGCACAGCCTTAGATCAGCAAAACTCAGGTAATCTCACTCACACAGCCTTAGATCCAGCAGAACTCAGGTAATCTCACTCGCACAGCCTTAGATCCAGCAAAACTCAGGTAATCTCACTCACACAGCCTTAGATCCAGCAGAACTCAGGTAATCTCACTCACACAGCCTTAGATCCAGCAGAACTCAGGTAATCTCACTCACACAGCCTTAGATCCAGCAGACTCAGGTAATCTCACTCCACAGCCTTAGATCCAGCAGAACACAGGTAATCTCACTCCACAGCCTTAGATCCAGCAGAACTCAGGTAATCTCACTCACACAGCCTTAGATCCAGCAGAACTCAGGTATCTCACTCACACAGCCTTAGATCCAGCAGAACTCAGATAATCTCACTCGCACAGCCTTAGATCCAGCAGAACTCAGGTAATCTCACTCACACAGCCTTAGATCCAGCAGAACTCAGGTAATCTCACTCGCACAGCCTTAGATCCAGCAGAACTCAGTAATCTCACTCGACACAGCCTTAGATCCAGCAGAACTCAGGTAATCTCACTCGCACAGCCTTAGATCCAGCAGAACTCAGGTAATCTCACTCATCACAGACTTAGATCCAGCAGAACTCAGGTGATCTCACTCGCACAGCCTTAGATCCAGCAGAACTCAGGTATCTCACTCGCACAGCCTTAGATCCAGCAGAACTCAGGTGATCTCACTCGCACAGCCTTAGATTCAGCAGAACTCAGGTGATCTCACTCGCACAGCCTTAGATCCAGCAGAACTCAGGTGATCTCACTCACACAGCCTTAGATCCAGCAGAACTCAGGTGATCTCACTCTCACACCTTAGATCCAGCAAGAACTCAGGTGATCTCACTCGCACAGCCTTAGATCCAGCAGAACTCAGGTAATCTCACTCGCACAGCCTTAGATCCAGCAGAACTCAGGTAATCTCACTCGCACAGCCTTAGATCCAGCAGAACTCAGGTAATCTCACTCCACAGCCTTAGATCCAGCAGAACTCAGGTAATCTCACTCACACAGCTTAGATCCAAGCAGAAACTCAGGTAATCTCACTCCACAGCCTTAGATCCAGCAGAACTCAGGTAATCTCACTCACACAGCCTTAGATCCAGCAGAACTCAGGTAATCTCACTCACACAGCCTTAGATCCAGCAAACTCAGGTAATCTCACTCACACAGCCTTAGATCCAGCAGAACTCAGGTAATCTCACTTCACACAGCCTTAGATCCAGCAGAACTCAGGTATCTCACTCCACAGCCCTTAGATCCAGCAGAACTCAGGTAATCTCACTCACACAGCCTTAGATCCAGCAGAACTCAGGTGATCTCACTCACACAGCCTTAGATCCAGCAGAACTCAGGTAACTCATACACTTACACAGCCTTAGATCCAGCAGAACTCAGGTGATCTCACTCAGCACAGCCTTAGATCCAGCAGAACTCAGGTAATCTCACTCACACAGCCTTAGATCCAGCAAGTAACTCAGTAATCTCACTCGCACTCAGTAATCTCACTCGCACAGCCTTAGATCCAGCAGAACTCAGGTAATCTCACTCACACAGCCTTAGATCCAGCAGAACTCAGGTAATCTCACTCACACAGCCTTAGATCCAGCAGAAACTCAGGTAATCTCACTCACACAGCCTTAGATCCAGCAGAACTCAGGTAATCTCACTCCACAGCCTTAGATCCAGCAGAACTCAGGTAATCTCACTCACACAGCCTTAGATCCAGCAGAACTCAGGTAATCTCACTCACACAGCCTTAGATCCAGCAGAACTCAGTGTAATCTCACTCACACAGCCTTAGATCCAGCAGAACTCAGGTAATCTCACTCACACAGCCTTAGATCCAGCAGAACTCAGGTGATCTCACTCACACAGCCTTAGATCCAGCAGAACTCAGGTAATCTCACTCCACAGCCTTAGATCCAGCAGAACTCAGGTAATCTCACTCACACAGCCTTAGATCCAGCAGAACTCAGGTAATCTCACTCACACAGCCTTAGATCCAGCAGAACTCAGATAATCTCACTCACAGCTTAGATCCACAAACTCAGGTATCTCACTCCACAGCCTTAGATCCAGCAAACTCAGGTATCTCACTCACACAGCTTAGATCCGCAGAACTCAGGTATCTAACTCCACAGCCTTAATCAGCAGATCACTCAGGTAATCTCACTTCGCAAGCCTTAGATCCAGCAAACATCAGGTAATCTCACGTCCACAGCCCTTAGATCAGCAGAAACTCAGGTATCTCACTCAGCACAGCCTTGATTCCAGCAGAACTCAGGTATCTCACTCACACAGCCTTAGATCCAGCATAGAACTCAGGTATTCATCTATCAAGCTTAGATCCAGCAGAAACTCGGTGATCTACTCCACAGCCTTAGATCCAGCAGAACTCAGGTAATCTCACTCGCACACAGCCTTAGATCCAGCAGAAACTCAGGTAATCTCACTCGCACAGCCTTAGATCCAGAACAGTATCTCACTCGACAGCCTAGATCCAGCAGAACTCAGGTAATCTCACTCGCCACAGCCTTAGATCCAGCAGAACTCAGGTAATCTCACTCAGCACAGCCTTAGATCCAGCAGAACTCAGGTAATCTCACTCACACAGCCTTAGATCCAGCAGAAACTCAGGTAATCTCACTCGCACAGCCTTAGATCCAGCAGAACAGGTACACACACAGCCTAGAACCAGCAGAACTCAGGTAATCTCACTCCACAAGCCTTAGATCCAGCAGAACTCAGGTAATCTCACTCACACAGCCTTAGATCCAGCAGAACTCAGGTAATCTCACTCACACAGCCTTAGCCACAACTCAGGATCTCACTCACACAGCCTTAGATCCCGCAGAACTCAGGTAATCTCACTCACACAGCCTTAGATCCAGCAGAACTCAGGTAATCTCACTCACACAGCCTTAGATCCCGGGAACTCAGGTAATCTCACTCACACAGCCTTAGATCCAGCAGAACTCAGGTTAATCTCACTCACACAGCCTTAGATCCAGCAGAACTCAGGTAATCTCACTCCAAGCCCTTTGATCCAGCAGAACTCAGGTAGACTCACTCACAGCCTTAGATCACAGAACTCAGGTAATCTCACTCACACAGCCTTAGATCCAGCAGAACTCAGGTAATCTCACTCGCACAGCCTTAGATCCAGCAGAACTCAGGTAATCTCACTCGCACAGCCTTAGATCCAGCAGAACTCAGGTGAATCTCACTCACACAGCCTTAGATCCAGCAGAACTCAGGTAATCTCACTCACACAGCCTTAGATCCAGCAGAACTCAGTGAATCTCACTCACACAGCCTTAGATCCAGCAGAACTCAGGTAATCTCACTCGACAGCCTTAGATCCAGCAGAACTCAGGTAATCTCACTCAGCACAGCCTTAGATCCAGCAGAACTCAGGTGATCTCACTCACACAGCCTTAGATCCAGCAGAACTCAGGTAATCTCACTCACACAGCCTTAGATCCAGCAGAACTCAGGTAATCTCACTCACACAGCCTTAGATCCAGCAGAACTCAGGTAATCTCACTCACACAGCCTTAGATCCAGCAGAACTCAGGTGATCTCACTCACACAGCCTTAGATACTTCACACCAAACACTCACTCTCACAGGACAAGTTCCTATATAGAGGCTTCTGTCAGGTGCTTCATCTATATAATCTTTTAGGGGTTCCCATAAAGGGAACACTTTATGGATTTAATTTTAATTCATTCATTTTTATTTTTAAAGGTCCCGTTCTATGCCCCTTTTTACAAGATGTAAAATAGGTCTCTGATGTCCCCAGAGTGTGTCTGTGAACTTTCAGCTCAAAATACCCAACAGATCATTTTTTACAGCATGTTTAAATTGTCTTTTTTGAGGACTCAGAAAAACGGGCTGTTTTAGTGTGTGCCCTTTAAATGCAAATGAGCTGCTGCTGCACGACACAGGGGGCGCTTCAAGAGCTCGCACTCAGACTCTTAGGACAATTTCATATCATGGAATAATGATAACATCAGAAACTCTCAATAACGGTGTTCATTTCGAGTCAGACAATAATGCCTACAGAGTCAGAGGGCTGTATAGAGATTGAACAGGTATAGTTTAGTAGTTTAATTGCGGTTATTATAACGTTTTTGTCATCTGCTTGAATGTATCCAGCATTATTAATAGCCTAGCTACAAGTCTGCTGTGTCGGACCAGGTCCGAATGATGATCAAAAATATACTGATGAGTTTAATAAAGTTTATTGTACATCACACAAAAGATGAAGCGTCAGTTTTACTTCAGAAAATCACCGCTGAGTAAACACAGTAAGTTATAAGAAGTGCGCGAGTTGAGGGAGTATTCCTGTGGGCGGACGTTAGTCAGAGAACTGTTCTACTGACGTCATTAAAGAAGGAAGCAGAGGGATGTAGTCCAAACCGACCGTTCTGCTGTAGGCGACTTCTGTTAAATAAAATATCTCGCTTGGCATTGAACTTTGAGCTTTATAATTTTACAGATATTATTTATACTATAACAACAACATTACACACTAACTTAAGTTTGAAACATGGGATCGCGAAGAACGGGACCTTTAATTACATTTTATTAATTAAAACAGGTCAACTCCTCCCCCAGCATCCCCCCCCCCCCCCCCACCACACACACACACAACACTTTTGTTAAGTGACCTTGGGTACCATGAAAGGCGCTATATAAGTCCAAGTTATTATTATTATTAGTATAATAGCTCGTAAACATACTTTATTTCAGGAAAAATTTAAATAATGTTAAACATAAAAAAGTATTATGCAATAATTGAAGACATTTCTCTGTATATATGTATATTGTATATTTGTCCTTGTCTCTGCAGGCTGTAGTTGTGATGAGGAACCTGCCGTCAGCGGAGTGAACACACACACACACACACACACACACACACACACACACACACACACACACACACACAGGAGTGAACACACACACACACACACAGTAGTGAACACACACACAGATGATCTGAACACACACACACACACACACACACACACACACACACACACACACACAACACACACAGGAGAACACCACACAGATGACACACACAACACACACACACACAGTGAACACACACAGTAGTGAACACACACACACAGGAGTGAACACACACACACACACACACACACACACACACACACACACACACAGATGACACACACACACACACACACACATACACACACACACGCGACCCAACACACACACACACACACAGGAGTGAACACACACACACACACACACACACACACACACACAGTGTACGAGGAGCCAGAATATTTCCACTGTGATTTTGAAATGACAGAGTATATGTTTAGTGGCATTATAATGCAGTTTCTCTGTTTAGTGTTACTAACACCAGTGTTTACTGAGAGCTGCAGTATTAAACAGCCATCAGTGTTTGTGTTCTCCCGTATACATTTCCATAACATTTATAACATTTTCAGTATATCTAAACATTCTGAAACTAAATGTTTCCCTTTGAATTAAATTCATTGGCAGATATCTGTTCTTGTTTTAAGCTTAAACTCAATTTTGATAATTTTTTAATAAAACAATAATATCTGAAGTCATTTAGCTTATCTTGATTTAAAATAATGCAAACCTATTTTTTTGCAGTGTACTTTTTTTGTTGTTGCTCTTTTTCAATTCACATTAACATTAACACACACTGAATCTTGGCTATTTACTGTGAAGACATTTATCACTCGTTGAACTTATACTTATTATGCATCTTAGATCATATACGGGATCATATACATCTTTATATCGTCACAGATATACATAACTCAAATCATAAACATTTCCTAAACATCTGACACACATAACAAATACATATTCCAAATGAAAACACCAATCTTACAGTGATAATGTATATTTAAATGTAAATCAGTCTCTGTGATCTAGTTACAAGTGCTCAATACTACAGATAAAACTGTTTTATGATCCATATTAATTCAGTTTAATTATATCGCTTTTCACAATACAGAGTTTCAAAGCAGCTTTACAGAAAATGCTTGTTTCAATGTTACAACCAGTCAGAGATGAGTGTCCATATACTGTAGCAGTGATGTATAGATGATATTACACATGTTATGTGGTTTGTTAATGTCATGTATTCAGTTAAACACAATGAATATGTTGCAATAAAAACTTGTCATGATTACAACGAGAGCCTGTTTTCATGTGAAACACTTATATATTAATCTGATATTCATTATTCAGCTCCTGCTTCCCTTTAGTCATTTTGTCAAATAATCAGGCATGGCAATATATTCTCAAAATCTGGATTCAAAAGACACAAACACTACAATATTACAATATTAAAACGTCGTTCCCACTGCGACTGTGAAAACCCGAGCTTCTAACTCCACCTGGAGCTGTTATTTGTTTTGCAAAAATCCAGCGCTCCCGGATCATCGGGTCCAATCAGCGCATGGGGGCGTGACATCTGACTGTCAATCACAGATCGGCACACGCCACCCCTCGCGCACAATACAATCACATGCACACGCCACGCCTCGCGCACAATACAATCACATGCACACACCACCCCTCGCGCACAATACAATCAAACGCACGCCACCCCTCGCGCACAATACAATCACATGCACACGCCACCCCTCGCGCACAATACAATCACATGCACACGCCACCCCTCGCGCACAATACAATCAAACGCACACGCCACCCCTCGCGCACGATACAATCACATGCACACGCCACCCCTCGCGCACAATACAATCAAACGCACACGCCACCCCTCGCGCACGATACAATAACACACACACGCCACCCCTCGCACATGTTACAATCACATGCACACACCACCCCCTCGCGCACAATACAATCAAACGCACACGCCACCCCTCGCGCACGATACAATCACATGCACACGCCACCCCTCGCGCACAGATACAATCACATGCACACGCCACCCCTCGCGCACGATACAATCACACGCACACGCCCACCCCTCGCGCACAATACAATCAAACGCACACGCCACCCCTCGCGCACGCTACAATCACATGCACACACCACCCCTCGCGCACAATACAATCAAACGCACACGCCACCCCTCGCGCACGCTACAATCACATGCACACGCCACGCCTCGCGCACAGCTACAATCACATGCACACGCCACCCCTCGCACACGTTACAATCACATGCACACGCCACCCCTCGTGCACGATACAATCACATGCACACGCCACGCCTCGCCGCACATCACGCACAATCACATGCACACATGCCACCCCCCTCGCACACGATACAATCACATGCACACGCCACCCCTCGCGCACGCTACAATCACATGCACACGCCACCCCTCGCGCACGCTACAATCACATGCACACGCCACCCCTCGCGCACGATACAATCACATGCACACGCCACCCTCGCGCACGTATACAATCACATGCACACACCCCGCCACTACATCCTCACGCCACGCTACAATCACATGCACACACCACGCCTCGCGCACGATACAATCACATGCACACAGCCACCACCCTCGCGCACACCATACAATCACATGCACACACGCCACGCCTCGCGCACGCTACAATCACATGCACACACCCACGCCTCGCGCACGCTACAATCACATGCACACACCACCGCCTTCGCGCACGCTACAATCACATGCACACACCACGCCTCGCGCACGTACAATCACATGCACACACGCCACGCGCCTCGCACACCGCTACAACAATCACATGCACACGCCACCGCCTCGCGCACGCTACAATCACATGCACACACCACGCCTTGCGCACGCTACAATCACATGCACACGCCACCGCCTCCGCACGCTACAATCACATGCACACGCCACCCCTCGCGCACGCTACAATCACATGCACACGCCACCCCTCGCGCACGATACAATCACATGCACACGCCACCCCCTACCCGCACGCATACAATCACATGCACACACGCAACCCCTCGCGCACGCTACAATCACATGCACACGCCACGCCTCGCGCACGCATACAATCACATGCACACGCCACGCCTCGCGCACGCTACAATCACATGCACACACCACGCCTTCGCACGCTACAATCACATGCACACGCCACCCCTCGCGCACGATACAATCACATGCACACGCCACACCCCTCGCGCACGTACAATCACATGCAACACGCCACCCCTCGCAACGATACAATCACATGCACACGCCACCCCTCGCGCACACATACAATCACACGCACACGCCACCCCTCGCGCACGTACAATCACATGCACACGCACCCCCAATCAGCACAGTACAATCACATGCACACGATGCCACACACCTCACGCACCTCCACGTACAATCACATGCACACGCCACCCCCTCGCCACATACAATCACGCAACGCCACACCTCGCACAATACAATCACATGCACACGCCACCCCTCGCGCACGATACAATCACATGCACACGCCACCCCTCCGCAGAACAATCACATGCACACGCCACCCCCTCGCCCACAAGTACAATCACATGCACACGCCACCCCTCGCGCACCAGATACCAATCACATCACAAGCACACCAACGACAACACAGCCCCACGGCATCATACAGCACACGCCCCCTCGCGCACAATACAATCACATCACAGCACACGCCACCCCTCGCGCACATACAATCACAGACACACGCCACCTCCTCGCACGCTACAATCCAGCCAGCCCGCGCACCTACACGATCAACATCACAAACGCACCGAGTACTCCACCACGACCCTCGCGCACGATACAATACACATGCAACACGCCACCCCTCGCGCACGTACAATCACATGCACACGCCACCCCCGCACAGTTACAATCACATGCACACGCCACCCCCGCACACGATACAATCACATGCACACGCCACCACCTCGCGCACGATACAATCACATGCACACGCCACCCCTCCGCACAGACAATCACACACACACCACCCCTCTCGCACGCTACAATCACATGAATCGGACATACAGCCATCCCCGCGCACGCTACAAAACATGCACACCCACCCCTCGCGCACGATACAATCACATGCACAGCACCCCTCGCCACGTTACAATCACATGCACACGCCACCCCTCGCAGCACGATACAATCACATGCACACGCCACCCCCTCTCGCACGCTACAATCACATGCACACACCACCCTCGCGCACGATACAATCACATGCACACGCCACCCCTCGCGCACAGCTACAATCACATGCACACGCCACGCGCACGTACAAATCACATCACACACACCACGCCTCGCGCACGCTACAAATCACATGGACACACCACTCCTTCGCACGCTACAATCACATGCACACGCCACCCCTCACGCACGCTACAATCACAATGCACACCCACCACCTCGTCGCCACGCTACAATCACATGCACACCCACCCCTCGCGCACGATACAATCACATGCACACGCCACCCCTCGCGCACGTACAATCACATGCACACCGCCTCGCGCACGCTACACATCACATGCACACACCCACGCTCTCGCACACTGCTACACAATCACATGCACACGCCACCCCTCCGCACGATACAATCACATGCACACACCACCCTTGCGCACGCTACAATCACATGCACAACCACCCCCTCGCGCACGCTACAATCACATGCACACACCCACCCTCGCGCACGATACAATCACATGCACAACCCACCCTCGCGCACAGCTACAATAACATGCACACCACCACCCCTCGCGCACGCTACAATCACAATGCACACACCACCCTTGCGCACGCTACAATCACATGCACACACCACCCCTCGCGCACGATACAATCACATGCACACGCCACCTCCCTCAGCACACCACTGCCACAATCACATGCACACGCCACCCCTCGCGCACGCTACAATCACATGCACACGCCACCCCTCGCGCACGCTACAATCACATGCACACGCCACCCCTCGCGCACGATACAATCACATGCACACACGCCACCACCTCCTGCCGCACGCATACAATCACATGCACACGCACTCGCGCACGCTACAATCACATGCACACACCACGCCTCGCGCACGCTACAATCACATGCACACGCCACCCCTCGCGCACGATACAATCACATGCACACACCACGCCTTGCGCACGCTACAATCACATGCCACACTCACCACACCACCCCTCGCGCACGCTACAATCACATGCACACACCACCCCTCGCGCACGATACAATCACATGCACACACCACGCCTCGCGCACGCTACAATCACATGCACACACCACCCCTCGCGCACGCTACAATCACATGCACACACCATGCCTTGCGCACGCTACAATCACATGCACACACCATGCCTTGCGCACGCTACAATCACATGCACACACCACCCCTCGCGCACGCTACAATCACATGCAGTAGAAACATCCAGTCTTCATCCGACACTTGTATCTTGTAAAGATCTAATTGTTATGATCAGGCTCCCTGATCACAACATAAAGTGACCGCAAAGTCAGTTGTACTCATTTGTCCAGGGGATTTATTAAACAATTGGGTAAATTACAAACAAACACAGAAATTGGGAGGTAACTACAACAGAACAAAAACATTAAAGGACGGTCAACAACAACAACAACAGCGTGGTGGCGAATACACAAGTCTCTCCTCTCCTCTCTCTGAATGAAGTGCCTCAGCTTTTAAAGGGTGTCTCTCCGCCCACTCGTTACCCGACTACACCTGCACACAATAACAAAGGAAACATACTGCCGAGCAGCCAAACATTAATAGAGGAAATAGAGCCACCACAGGTAGTGGAGGAACGTAACATACCCCCACACCAAAATGGTGACTCCAGTCTCCATAATCATAACATAAATCAGACATAACATAATGCCATACACAAACCCCCACCAATTATTAACGATACTGTAATATTACAAAAAACAAACAATTTGGGTTATGACAATACAGTTATCAAGTAACTGTAAACATAAAAAGAACTGAACTAAGGTACTCTAGATAAGGCGTCTGCTAAGACGTTATCAGTACCACGGATATGCTTAACCTCAATGTTAAAAGGTTGTAAGATTAAACTCCACCGCATCAGACGCTGATTAGCGTTGCTCATGCGGCTTAGGAACTTCAGAGGGTCATGATCACTATAGACAGTCGTTCTATCTGAAGCACCCAAATATACTTCAAAGTGTTGGACAGCAAGAACAAGGGCCAGAGTCTCCTTTTCGATGGTGGAGTACCGCCGTTGATGTTGATTAAACTTTTTGGAGAAGTAGCAAACGGGGTGATGGACATTTTCAAGCCCATCTTGGAGGAGAACAGCACCAGCACCTTGATAACTCGCGTCAACCATTAAGAAAAAAGGTGTCGCAAAGTCAGGTGCAGCCAACACAGGAGCTGAAATAAGTAATGCCTTCGCATTCTCAAAAGCGCTCCGACACTGGTCAGACCACTGATATACCACCTTTGGACTAAGTAAATTGGTCAGTGGAGCTACTACAGATGAAAAATTTCTACAAAAACCACGGTAGTAGCCCACCATACCAAGAAACCTGCGTAATTCACGACGATCAGTAGGGGGAGGAAAACTACAGATAGCAGACACTTTGGCATCCAAAGGACGGACCTGGCCACCCCCTACCACTCTACCCAAGTAGGTGACTGTTGCTTTTCCAATCTCGCATTTAGCCAAATTGATGGTCAAATTGGCTGTAGATAGTCGACAAAATAGCTCTCGGATCTGCTGAACATGTTCTGGCCACGACGCACTATACAGGACCACATCGTCCAAATAGGCCTCACAGCCAGACATACCAGACAACACTGTATTTATCAATCGCTGGAACGTTGCGGGAGCATTGCGCATTCCAAAAGCCATAACGTGGTAATTCAGGAAGTCGTCCGGGGTAACGAATGCAGATATTTCTCTTGCACGACTTGTGAGAGGAATCTGCCAGTAACCTTTCAGCAAGTCAAACTTACTAACAAAACCTGCAGAACCCACCTGATCAATACAATCATCCAACCTGGGCAACGGGTAACAGTCAGGTCTAGTAACTGCGTTAACACGCCGATAATCAGTACAAAACCGAAACGTACCATCAGGTTTTGCCACCAGGAGACATGGAGAACTCCATGCACTCATACTAGGTTCCGCAATGTTATTTAAAAGCATATACTCCACTTCCTTCTTTAACACAGCACGTTTCAAAGGATTTACCCTGTATGGATGTTGTTTTATCGGTTTTGTTGTTCCGACATCAATGTCGTGTTCGATGACATGAGTTTGTTTTGGGACATCACTAAACAACTCTGGAAATTGATGGACAACGTCCAAAATGTCAACCTTCTCAGTTTCTGTGAGGTGTGGGAGGTGATCAGCTAAAATTGAGAGCATTTCAGTATTATTAAGACGACCCTCAATTAGAGCACGAGATGGATTATTTTCAATTTCATCACTCTCTTCCACCACTACAGACAACAGCACAGATTTATCACTCGTTGACCTTGACGAATCCGACTCCAGCTCAGCTGGAAATGAACCCAGACAATCGGGAGGAGAAGCACGCTCAAAATAAGGCTTCAACATATTAATGTGACAAAGACGCTTCTGCTGCCGTCGGTCTGGAGTGGCGATTACATAATCGCGATCAGAAACTTTATGCACTACCACATATGGGCCACTAAAACGGGCTTGTAGAGCAGATCCAGGGATGGGAAGTATCATAAGTACTTTATTTCCCACTTCAAAGTGCCGATCGGTGGTTTTACGGTCATACCAATTTTTCATCTTGTCTTGTGCTCTCTCAAGATTTTCATGAGCTAATTCACGGGCTCTATGTAAACGAGAACGAAAATTTGACACATAACTCAAGATGTCTTTTGCAGGGAATTCACTGAAAAACTGATCTTTCAATACAGCCAACGGACCTCGTGGAGTATGCGCAAAAACAAGATCAGCAGGACTAAAACCAAGTGACTCCTGTCTCACCTCTCTACAGGCGAACAGCAGCCAGGGAATTGCATCTGCCCAATCCTTACCAGTCTCAAGGCAATATGCACGCAACATGCCCTTCAGTGTTTGATGATAACGTTCCAGTGCTCCCTGACTTTCAGGATGATAGGCACTGGAAACGTTATGTTGTATACTAAGCTGTTTCAAAACACGGGTGAACACACGAGACATGAAATTCGATCCCCGATCTGTCTGGATGATTTTTGGCAGACCAAACACAGAGAAAAATTTTAGCAACTCTTTTAACACGACTTTGGTAGAAATTCCTCGCAGAGGGATAGCTTCCGGAAAACGAGTAGCTGCACACATCATTGTTAAAAGATATTGATATCCACTCGTAGAGCGTACAAGTGGACCGACAATATCAACAATGACATGATCAAACGGCGGGGCCACCACGGGAATGGGATACAAAGGAGCAGGAGGAATTTTCTGGTTGGGTTTACCAACCAACTGACAAACCTTACAGGTTTTACAGAACTTAACTACATCCCGCTTCAACCTCGGCCAGTAAAAGTGTTGACTAACACGATTTAATGTTTTGGCCACCCCCATATGACCAGCTACACAGTCATGAGCTACACTCAAAATTTTATCTCTGTATTCAACAGGCATCACAATCTGATGAACAGAGTTACCATGGTCTGGAGCATTGTAAGGCCTCCACTTCCTCATTAGAACACCATTCTGAAAGAAAAAACATTGTGATTCTTCATCAATGTTAATATCAGATGAGGCAGAGCGGAATAGATGGGCTATTGACACATCTGCTTTTTGAGCAGCAATCAATTTTGTGCGGGATAAGCCCGCGGACTCCGACATAATTTCATTCATTTTCCTATCAGGCCCAGATAGATCAGTGACGGATACTCTCTCTACTGACTCTGGAGATTTTTCAGACTCAAGATTCACAAAAAAGGAATCAGACAGTTCATATTCAACAGGAGAAAAGGAGCGGCCTTCTTTCTTCGACATAGCACGAGTAATCGCACATGCAGGAAAAACATCTGGATTTTTCTCTACACACTCATGGATGGCTGCCTTGCCAAGCACAGTAACAACTTGAGGGAGAACTTCCGAACTCTCTCGGTCCCACACATTACCACCTGCCAAATCATTGCCCAAAATAAAGGACACACCAGGAATGGGTAGAGATTCACGAACCCCAACTGCAACGTGGCCGGTGACTACACAAGATTTTAGCATGATTTGGTGAAGTGGAACAACAGTAAAGCCCATCTCAAAGCCACGAACTAATACACTGGTGCCATTTTCTGTTATTTCTGACAAAGGCAAAATCCCTTTCAAAATGAATGATTGTGCAGCACCGGTATCACGCAAAATGCGTACGGGAATGGAATTATCATCTCCAGGCAATGCCACAAAACCATCACTAAGGAAAGGTTCATAGCCGGTCTTTACATCACTTGAAAATTCAGGACAAGGCGAAACAAAATGTGGGGACGCTTTAATCAACCCAAAGCCTTTCACAGCTTGTTTTTTTCTCAGCACTGGACAGTCTGCCACCAAGTGCCCAGGTTTCTTACAATAGAAACAAGCCTGCTCTGGACTACTGGAAGAATGCACCGCAGCATAACTGGGCTTAGGAGATGAACCTACAGGCTTATATCGGTCTTTAAAGATACGGTGGGTCAAAACAAATTCATCTGCCAAGACAGCAGCTTCATGCAGGGAATTGACTTTATGTTCATTAAGGTAAGTAGCTACAACATCAGGCAAACAGTTTTTAAATTCCTCCACAAGAATCAAAGCTCGCAACTTTTCCTGACTGTCTACCTCACTTGACGAACACCATCGATCAAACAAAGCCTCTTTGTCACGAGCGAACTCGATATAAGTCTGATGTTCGGTTTTCTCACATCGGCGAATACGCTGTCTGTAAGCTTCCGGAACTAGCTGGTAACGACTAAGAATAGCTGCCTTAACCACACCATAATCTTTACTTTGCTCAAGTGAGAGTGAAGAATACACTTCTTGTGCCCTACCAGTTAAAACTGACTGAATCAACAGAGTCCATACTTCTTTCGGCGAATTTAAAGTTGACGCAACTTTCTCAAAATGCGGAAAATATTTTTCCACGTCTTTCTCAATAAACGGTGGTACAAGCCTAATGTTTTTACACACATCAAAAGACCCAGGGTGACTGAGATCCATGTTTTCCTGTCTAGCCTTTAAATCTAAGCGTTTCATTTCCAACTCATTCTCGGAGACTCTTAAACGCAACTCTTCTCTCTCATTGTCTAATTCTCTCTCCCGAATAGAAAGCTCTTTCAACCGGATAGAATCTTTCATATCAACGGGAGGCAAAACCCTCTTCTCTACCAAAACTGGTAGCAGAGCAGTTCTAATGCTGTCTTTGAGGCGTTTATCCGAAGCAGACAACTCAATTTCATAATAAGTAGCTAATTCCAAAAGTTGCTCCTTTTTAAGATTATTAAACGCCTCTACCGAAGGGCTTTCAATAAACTCCTGAGCTATAGACATGATTACTATAGCAATCAAAAACAAACAAAACAAAATACTACAGGCTGCTACACAAAAAAGGAAGAGGAGAAAAAAAACAGTGATCAAAAAAATCCCCAAAGTGACCACAAGACTTTAGCATAACACCACCACGCCACAATACTGACAAGTTGAGGAAAAGTTAGACGCACTAATGGGCTAAAACCCCGAAAATCACTGCAGCCACAAAAAGTCCAAACCCAACCTCATCCTGTTTAAACACTACTTTATGCAGTGCACTATCAAATCACTAAAACGACAAACAACATAAGAGAGTACCAAAAAAAACTGGGAGATTCACTGCTACACCCCAACCCCTACTTACCTATCTAACAAACTAAACTTAGCCTTACTAGTCTTCAGTGGATCCCCTACCCGGTGTACATTAAACGTTAAGCTCGTGAGGACGTAGCAGACCGATTGCGCAGTCTACCACAATCCCCCGAAACGTACCGACTAAGGATACCACCAAAAATAATGAAACTAAAATAATAAAGTGGCAGACTCCGTGTCTGCCCGATGACTTACTTATTGAGGTGCACGCTCCTCTACCCAGAACAAAGAATATGGTACTCACCAACAAGTCGGTCACAAAACATTACTTCCTACCCGATTCGAAAACGGACGAGCCCCCAATTGTTATGATCAGGCTCCCTGATCACAACATAAAGTGACCGCAAAGTCAGTTGTACTCATTTGTCCAGGGGATTTATTAAACAATTGGGTAAATTACAAACAAACACAGAAATTGGGAGGTAACTACAACAGAACAAAAACATTAAAGGACGGTCAACAACAACAACAACAGGCGTGGTGGCGAATACACAAGTCTCTCCTCTCCTCTCTCTGAATGAAGTGCCTCAGCTTTTAAAGGGTGTCTCTCCGCCCACTCGTTACCCGACTACACCTGCACACAATAACAAAGGAAACATACTGCCGAGCAGCCAAACATTAATAGAGGAAATAGAGCCACCACAGGTAGTGGAGGAACGTAAATCAAGTAAGCTCATTTAGAGTATAATTGACGTTAGCAATTGCCATCTATGGGTAGATTAGCCAGGGCAGCATACCTCCAAATACTCCATGCTGTTGATGGATGCTGATGAGACGGGCGTTCACAGAAAAGCTGGTGCATACGCACTGACGAGCACAAACTCGGTGGGGGGGGGGGGGGGGGGGGGGATTCGTTGATAGTGGGGGAGGGGCATGAGAGTAAACATTCAAAAATTTTCCTAAATCCACTCAATCTGCCAGACTTGCCGACTGCAGCTTTAAGGTAAGACATGTTATTCTCAATTATGTGTATATATATAGGCTATACACACAGACACACTAATAAGAGTTTTATAAGATTATATATAAGATCTAAAGTCTTTCTATATAAGATTTTATTTTTCTATTTAGTTTTTAGAAGTGTGCTGCTGAGGAGGGTTGTGCTCTTAAATTGATTTAAAATGCAACGTTTGCGTTTTGACGCGTCTCGCGTTCCGTACAGCGTGGCACTGTTAAAGCCATAGACATAATGTAATACATAGACGCCCTATTGGCCGCAGGAGTGTACGTCAACGGCGCCGCCATATTGGGGATGGCAACTTTCCCATACCTCTCATACTGGGAATTGAGAAAAATGCCTGTTTTGTGCGCTGCTTGGGGCTGTACAAATCACCACACAATTGAAAACAGCTTTCGAGGAATTATCTTTCACAGGCAAGACTGAACATTTGTTTTTGGTTGTATTTGGTCATTATTTAATTAGTAATAGTAACGTTCAGAGGATAAATTAAAAAATACTACTGTTATTGTGTCACGAAATGGAGTTTTAATAGTTTTTCAGTCGACAATGTAGTTGTTTAAAGCTTAAATATGTGGTTTGTTTATAAAGATAGCGCCTATTTAAAAATTTGATCTGACGGTTTCGGAGTTGTAAGATGCGATCACCGGGCGCTCAGCGCTCACTAAAGCCCCGTTCACACCGCCAGCGACACGCAGCGACAAAGCGACATGATCCCATTCATTTCAATGGAGCGCTGGCGACATCCGGCGACACGAGCGACAGTGACCGTTGGCGACAGAATGTGGGCGTGTCAAGCGACAAGAGACAAGCGACAAAAGTTGAGAAATTTCAACTTTATGCAAATGTGAAGCGATTTTCACGAGCGACAACCAATAGGAAAGTAGACTTTCAGTGGAGCTCACGTCACCGTCTCGAGTTCAGGCAAGACAGAGGAGTTCGACGGAGATTTCACTGTTTTATCTGATTTGACTGTAACCACATACATGGATATAATAAAATGAGGCATGGAAAAGAAACTGTCGACAGTCTCAGTGAGTTTAATTCATACATTTATTTATAGTTCGAGTGTTGTAATTTTATGATGCACGTTTAGCACTGCTGCAGTTCATTTTACAGTTTCCCCTGCATTATGTTGACTATTAGGGACAAGAAAATTGATTATTTGTCAAATTCAAATGCCGTTTTAGTAATATATGACAGAATGAGTGAGTTTAATTTGTTGATTGATCGATCGTTAATCTTGTAAATTATTTAATCCACTGAACACTGCTGTGGTAATACTCTCCCAACAACATACTGTTTCTTTTGAGCCTAATTCCTAGTCAAATAAAAAAATATATAGTTGTATATATATATCACTTCTGATGTTTTTTTTTTTTTTCTTTTTTTTTTCTTTTTTTTTTTCTTTTTTTTTTTTTTTTTTTTTTTTTATTGAATATGTATCAAATACCAAGCAGGTATAAAACACAGAACACAAAGAACTTCTACATGAATCAAATTATATCAAGTATATATAAAGCTTCACATATATAAAATTAAATAAAAAATAATAATAATACAAAATAAAAAATGATAATAAAATAAATAAATAAAAAAAAAGACATACACAGAGGAAACATTATGCATCAGTGGTATTATTAAAAATATCATCATAATATTTCAAGAATCTGTCACTTTTCTTGTTTTTAATCAATCTTAGAGACTTCAAAAATGTATCAATTTCGATTAAGAAATGTGGAAAAGTAGGCTGCGATTTAGAGAATTTTTGCTTGTGAATAAAAAATTTTCCAAACAAAATAAAAAAATTAACAATGTAACTAATTGAAATACTAGCTTTATCTTCTTTATAGTAACAAATTATATCCTTTAATTGAAAGGATTTGGAAGAATCAAAGTGCTTACCAATATGAAGATATAACCTATTCCAGAAGTTTTGGGTTTTTTCACATTGGAAAAATAAATGGATCAGCGTTTCATCCTCATTCCCACAAAATGAGCAAGAACTGTCAACATCCATATATTTTGCAACAGTATCATTCACTGGGTATATTTTATGTAAAATCTTGAAATGAACTTCCTTAATCTTATTAGAAATACAATACTTATGAGGTAACAACCAGGCTTCCTTCCAGTCTATACGTTCAATAAAAGAGGCCCAATAAAATTTGCCTCTAGCAACAGTATATTTTTTACTCTGAAAAATATGTCGAATATGCTTATTATTACATTTCTTACTAAGTATATTTATACCATCTAAGCTCAAATCAGGTTCTTTTGTGACACTCTTACTAAAGGTTAGATGACATTTAACAAGATGACTTAGACCAGAAGGAATTGCTTTAAGCACTGCATTATATTCTTTAAATGGTAAAGGGAAATTATGAACAGACATAAATTCTTCATAAGATAAGAAATTACCAGATTTATCAAAAATTGAGAGAATACCAATTATATTCCTGTTAAACCATGTAGAGAGAAAAACAGATTTATTCCTAATCCTTATATTAGAGTTGTTCCATAGAAAGGTTTTATGAGGTGAAAAATTGTGGGTGTAGCATAACTTCCAAGCAAGAAGGGCCTGCTGATGAAATTTAGAAAGTGCAACTGGCAATCTATTCGGCAAGTAGTTACATTTCAATATAAAGGGGAGGCCACCAATTTTGGTAAAGATATGATTCGGGATAAAAAACCATATAGAATTAGGATTTGTTAAGCATTTTTTGATCCAATTTATCCTAAAGGTGTTCACTGTATCACTAAAATCTAACACTTCAAGTCCACCTTTTTTTCGACAATTTGAAAGGACTGTTTTTTTGAGCTTGTGAGGTTTGTTTTTCCATTATGAAGTCAAGAAAAATTTTGTTAATTCCTTTAGCGGTAGAGTCATTGACAAAGAGAGAAAGAGAAGGATATACAAAACGAGATAATCCTTCTGCTTTGGACAAAAGAACCCTCCCATAAAGGGAAAGGTCTCTTTGGAGCCAAAGATTAAAGATGGTTTGGGTTTTCTTGACCCGTCCAGAAAAATTTAGCTGTTGTCGAGCTGTTAAATTTTTTGTTAAATAAATACCAAGATACCTTACAGTCTCTTTAACAGAGATACCATTGATTGAAGAATCATCACTTTTATAGAGCGTCATTATCTCACACTTGGACATATTCAGTTTCAATCCAGAAGCACATGAAAATTGCTCAATTACATTTATAGCCTTGGTTAATTGACTCTTATCTTTTAAAAAGAGAGTAGTGTCATCAGCCAATTGGGAGATTTTAATTTCTCTATCAAAGATGGATATACCTTCCAAGCTTTGTTCATGGATAATACTCAATGATAAAAGTTCTGTAACTAAAATAAACAAAAAAGGGGAAATAGGACAGCCCTGTCTGACACCACGGGTAATGAAAAATCTCTTAGAAGTATTAAAGCTAATTAAGACAGAGCTGCTAATGTCTTTATAAAACATTTCAATAATATTAACAAAAAAGTCACCAAAACCAAATAACTTGAGAGTCTGCAAAAGAAATTCATGCTCCAGGGTGTCAAAAGCTTTATAAAAGTCTAGGAAAAGAATCATGGCTTTAGAATGTATAAAATCTGTATAGTCCAAAAGATCTAAAATAAGTCTTATGTTGTTACTGATATGCCTATCTTTTATAAAACCTGATTGTGTCTCTGCAACAAACTGATTAAGTTTGACCTTTAATCTGTTAGCAAAAACCAAGGCTAAAATTTTATAATCGATAGTTAGGAGCGTAATTGGACGCCAGTTATCTATTAAAAGAGTGTCCTTGTCTGGTTTGGGGACAAGGGAGATAATGCCTTGTTTCATTGAAGCTGTCATTTCTTTTGAATCAATACATTCTCTATACATACAAAGCAATGGTTGTTTGATTAACTCCCAAAAATGAATATAAAACTCAACAGTTAATCCATCATTGCCTGGAGATTTTCCTTTCTTCATTGAGTGAAGCGCTATTCGAATCTCCTCAATAGTCAAATCAGAATCACAAACGGCTTTAAAGTCAATATCAATAACTGGAACATGAGCTTGAACTTTCTTAATAAAATTGTTGCAATTGTGACTATCAAACACAGATGTGTAAATGTTTTTGTAGAAGTCTGTGACAAAATTAGATATCAAATTAGGATCTGTGCAGTTGACACCATTAATATTAAGAACAGTCAAAGAATTTCGTTTGCAGTTCCTCTTCTCTAAAGCGAAAAAATAACTAGAATTTACTTCTCCTTCTTCCAGCCATTTAGCTCTGGACCTAACAAAGGCACCTTTGGCAATATCTAGATATGCTTGATTAATTTGTAGATGTAATTGTTTTAATTCTAACTCCTCTTCCTGAGATAGATTACCTATCAATAAAGAATTTACTCTTTCCATTTGTTCAGTTATTTTTTTATTTTTTGATGTTTTTAAATCTTTACTTCTTTTTATAGCTATTTGTCTAGCTCTGTATTTAAAAAAATCCCAATTGGCTCTGTACTCATTATGAATTTTATCAGAAAACATATGGTTAATTAATTTTTTTATATTGTCATTGAAGATATTATCATTTAAAAGACAGTTATTAAATTTCCAATAACCACGTAACTTCCGACTGTCATCATTACAGCCTAATTTTAAGATGATTTGTTTGTGATCAGAAAGGGGAGCATACGAATGAGATACACTTTTAACAAATTGCAGGGCTGAAGATGAAACTAAAAAGAAATCAATTCTAGATTTTAAAGACATTTTACCATTTGACCAAGTAAAGTCCTGTGTGTCAGGATGAAAAAAACGCCAAGGATCTGTGAGGGAGAGAGAAGAATTCATTAAAATTCATTAAAATCACCGCCTAAAATTAGAAAGGAGCCCGGGTATTTATTCAGCAATTCTGTCAATTTACAAATAATTTGAGAAAATAATATTTTGTTAGCAGAGATGGAGTTACAGCCATATAAATTGCAAATAATAAAAGTTGAATTATCTTGCTTTAACGTCATAATAATCCATCTACCTTCACTTGAAGTCATTACCTCCAGAATTTGTCCCTTAAATTTGTGCAGAAGAATTGAAACCCCAGATGAGTGATTAGAACCATGACTATAATAAATTAAATTTCCCCATTGATTCTTCCAGAATTTAACATCCAACTCACAAGAGTGTGTTTCCTGAAGAAAAATTAAATCAGTTTCGCAGCTTTTACAAAATAAAAAAATAGCTTTCCTCTTTACCACATCACGCATACCTCTTACATTTAAGGACATAATAGAAAATGAACTGAACTTGAAATCCATAACAAGTAGGGAAAAAAAAGAAAAAAGAAAGAAAAAGTATGAACTACCAACGACTGAAGAAACTGTACGGAAACCTTACCTTAAAGGAAGGAATGATATACAACCTACTGAGGTCATAGAACAAACAAAATGACTTATCCTTAACTTAGATAATCACTTCTTAAATATGACTCCCCCACCCCGGGGAAAAATAAAAATAAAAAATGGCAAATGAACTGGCAAACTGTGCAAACATATTAATTAGTGCTAACGAAAATCAAAACAAGACAAGAGTCAAGTTTAGAAATGAGTATTGGAACATTAATAAATCAGTCTTTGACCAAACATATGAGGCATTCATTTACCAGGGTATTCAGCTAAAATACAATAGCTTAACACCACCTCAACCCAGAAGGAACGGAAGAATGCAATGCATTGAATGCAAACTACTTCACATTGGCGAAATCAAATCTCTTCCCGTCAATTAGAGCAAACGATCCACGGAAAGAGGCCTTTTTCCCTTCGTCTCGGGCTTTCTTTACCAAGGGCCAAAGTTTTTCTCTTGCCACCCTGTCCTCTGGGGATAAGGCCTCTGTGAGTCGCAGCTTGTTGTCGCGGAGGAACTTGCAACCTCTGGCACCTTGCCAGACAGCATCCCGGTAACGACGAAGAGCAAATAGGATAATTATAGATCTGTGTGCACCATCATTTCTTCGCGGGCCGAGACGATGGGCGATATCTACTGCATCCTCCATCCTCTCACTGATTCCAGGTACCACTTTGCCAAGGATATTGATTGCAACACGCCGGCTATCCTCTCCATCTTTTTCCTGCACCCCGTGCAGCTTCAGCGTCCACCTCCAACTGTACCGCTTGCAGTCTCCAACCTCTTCTTTCAAAGTTGTGTTCACCTGTTTAAGATTCTGGATCTCAGCAGACACGACTTTCAACGCCTCCTTGTGACTAGTCACCTCAGTAACAAGCTGATGTACGGTCGAAGACAAACTTTCAATCTGCGTTGCAGTAACGGCGGTTGTCTTGTCGATTGTTGAAATTTTTTGGAACATCTCATCGCGAAACTCGCGAATAGCCGCCAAAATTTCAGCAGACGTGTCATAGCTCTCACTGTGCTCGCGCTTAGACTTTTTCAAATTTGGCTTAATGGGGGTGTCAGGAAGAGGAGTAGCAAGGAGATCGCAAAGTTTGGGTTGAGAGTCAAACCATTCGTTCGTTGTCTCTTCCATCTTCGATTCGTTTTTGTTCTCTGATGCAAAGGTAGCTTCCAGGGTGACGTTACATGCACTTTGAACATGATCCATCTTTGACTCACGTGCAGGCACTGACACGGTAGCAACTGGAGCTTGTTTATGTTTTCTTCTGCCCATAAATTCGCTTCAAAGTGAGAGATTAATCACCAATCTCATGTATTTGTTCGTTCATATAAATTATGTACACTATGTCAAGTCAAGTCAAGTCACCTTTATTTATATAGCGCTTTTTACAATACAAATTGTTTCAAAGCAGCTTTACAGAGATAACAGGAAAACAATGTTGTAATAGTATTGTTCAATTGAAAATTAAATGTCCCCAACTAAGCAAGCCAAAAGGCGAAGGCAACAGTGGCAAGGAACCAAAACTCCATCAGGTGACAGAATGGAGAAAAAAACCTTGGGAGAACCCAGGCTCAGTCGGGGGGCCAGTCCTCCTTTGGCCAACGAATGAACAGTGTATGATTATGAGTTAGGCAGCATAATGCCAGGAGTCAGATGGGATCAGAACTTTCACAATATTATCCAGTTCATCTGGTTGGGTTGGGTCATCCGGCCGGTGAGGAGATGAGTGGTGAGGTGTCCATGGACCTTCACAGCCCTGATAATGCGTGTCGACGTGTCCATGTGATGGTCCTTCATCAGATCTGGATATGCCCTGGATCCGGCGGTCTGCGGTAAACCTCGGGATAAACAGAGAGACTAATATTAGCGTAGACGCCATCCTTCTTATGATGTACAAAGTACATCAGGAATTATGGGAAGTGTTCCCGGTTCCGGCTGATCTAATCTATGCAGCCTAACATTGAATTATAGAAATCTATAATGTGTTATGTGTATGCTAAGCCAAAGAGATGTGTTTTTAGTCTAGATTTAAACTGACAGACTGTATCTGCTTCCCGGACCGTGTTAGGAAGATTGTTCCAAAGTTTTGGTGCTAAATAGGAAAAGGATCTACCGCCAGCAGTCGATTTTGATATTCTAGGTATTATCAACTGGCCAGAATTTTGAGATCGCAATAGACGTGAAGGACTATAATGCGTTAAGAGCTCGCTCAAGTACTGGGGAGCGAAACCATTTAGTGCTTTGTAAGTAATCAGCAATATTTTAAAATTTATACGATGTTTAATAGGCAGCCAATGCAGTGTTGACAGAACCGGGCTAATATGGTCATACTTCCTGGTTCTGGTAAGAACTCTAGCGGCTGCATTTTGAACTAGCTGTAGTTTGTTTAATAAGCGTGCAGGGCAACCACCCAGTAGAGCATTACAATAATCTAGCCTTGAGGTCATGAACGCATGAACTAATTGTTCCGCATTTGTCAGTGAGAGCATATGACGTAATTTAGATATATTTTTAAGATGGAAAAATGCGGTTTTACAGATACTAGACACGTGACTTTCAAATGAAAGATTGGTATCAAAGAGCACACCCAGGTTCCTAACTAACGTCGAAGACTTAACAGAGCAGCCATCAAGTGTTAGACAGTATTCTAGGTTATTAGGTGAGGAAGTTTTTTGTCCAATGATTAGAATCTCTGTTTTTTCAGAATTTAGTAATAGGAAATTACTGGTCATCCAATTTTTTATATCAGCTATGCATTTCGTTAATTTTGTGAATTGGTAAGTTTCGTTAGGTTTTGAAGAAATATACAGCTGAGTATCATCAGCATAACAGTGAAAGCTAATTCCATATTTCCTAATTATATCTCCTAATGGTAGCATGTACAGAGTGAAGAGCAGCGGTCCTAGTACTGAGCCTTGTGGTACGCCATACTGAACTTGTGATCGATAAGACATCTCTTCATTTACTGCTACAAACTGATATCGGTCAGATAAGTATGATTTAAACCATGCTAGTGCAATTCCGCTAATGCCAACATAGTTTTCTAGTCTATTTAAAAGAATGTTGTGGTCGATAGTATCAAATGCAGCACTAAGATCAAGTAACACTAATAGAGAGATACAACCACGATCGGATGATAGGAGCAAATCATTTGTGACTTTAATGAGAGCAGTCTCAGTACTATGGTACGGTCTAAATCCGGACTGAAAATCCTCGCAGATATTATTTCTTTCTAAAAAGCAACACAGTTGTGAGGATACTGCTTTTTCTAGTATCTTTGACAGAAAAGGCAGATTCGAGATCGGCCTGTAATTGACTAATTCTGTAGGATCAAGTTGTGGTTTTTTAACAAGCGGTTTAATCATAGCCAACTTAAAGGTTTTTGGTACGTATCCTAATGACAAAGATGAATTAATGATATCTAGAAGAGGATCTATGACCTCTGGAAGCATCTCTTTCAGTAGCTTAGTCGGTATAGGGTCTAGCATACAAGTTGTCGATTTAGATGAATTAACAATTTTGCAAAATTCTTCCTCTCCTATAGCAACAAATGAATCAAAATGTTCCTCACAGAGACTACAATATACTCCCTGATGCGATACTGTAGTAGACGGTTGCATAGTTATAATTTTGTCCCTGATATTATCAATCTTATAAGTGAAGAAGTTCATAAAGTCATTACTGCTGTGTTTCTTATAAACTTCTGGGCTTGAAGCTTTCTTTTTCGTTAGTTTAGTCACTTGTTCAAATAAATACCTAGGATTATGTTTATTTTCTTCTAATAGGGTTGAAAAATAATTAGTTCTAGCATCTTTTAAGGCCTCTCTGTAAGCAATCGAGCTCTCCTTCCATGAAATCCGAAATACCTCTAGTTTTGTTTTCTTCCAGTTTCGCTCCATTTTTCTGGCTGCTCTCTTAAGGGCCCGGGTGTGCTCATTGTACCACGGCGTTGGACTATTTTCTTTGATCTTCTTTAAGCGCAGCGGAGCAACTGTGTCTAAAGTGCTGGAAAAGAGAGAGTTAAAAGTTTCTGTTGCAATATCAAGTTCTTCTAAGCTATCTGGGATGCTGAGATTATGAAACTGATTTGGAAGATTATTGATAAAGCAATCTTTAGTGGCAGAAGTGATAGGTCTAACATATTTATAACATGGAGTTGGCTTTGCAGCCTTGGCTAAATGTAATTTACACGAGACTAGATAGTGATCGGAGATGTCGTCGCTCTGCTGCAGAATTTCAACGCCATCAACATCTATTCCATGTGATAATATTAGATCAAGAGTATGATTACGACAATGAGTAGGTCCTGACACGTGTTGTCTCACTCCAATTGAGTTTATAATGTCTTTAAATGCCAATCCCAATGCATCTTTTTCATTATCTACATGTATATTAAAATCACCAACAATTAGGACTTTATCTGCAGTCAATATTAATTCTGATAGAAAGTCAGCAAATTCTTTGATAAAGTCTTTATGGTGCCCTGGTGGCCTGTATACAGTAGCCAGCAGAATTCTCAAACGTGATTTATTGTTTACACTATAAATTTTTACATTAAGCACCAACACTTCAAAAGAAGTATATTTAAAACTAGATTTCTTAGTGGTTTTCAGAATATTACTATAAATTACAGCAACACCTCCCCCTTTGCCTTTCGGACGAGGCTCATGTTTATAACAATAATCTTGCGGAGTGGACTCATTTAAAGTAATGTAATCGTTTGGTTTTAGCCAGGTTTCTGTCAAACACAGCACATCTAGGTTATAGTCTTTAATCTTATCATTAACTATGAGCGATTTTGAATTAAGGGATCGAATATTCAGCAACCCAAGCTTTATCGTTTGCTCATCTGTATTATATCTGTTTTTTATTTGTTGAACATCAATTAGATTTTTAACCTTAGAAAGGTTTGGCAGTTTTTTGGATTTCCAAATTCGGGGAACAGACACAGTCTCTATATGATGATATCTAGGTGAAAGAGTCTCTATGTGATGAGATTTATCTGACCTTGGTGACGTGAGGCCGCTAGCAGACGGTCGGTTTAGCCAGTTTGTCTGCTTCCTGACCTGAGCCCCAGATTGTCATGTTTTATCTCTAAGACTATGAGCCAAATTACTAGAGAGAAGAGCAGCACCATCCCAGGTGGGATGAATACCATCTCTTTTCAACAGGTCAGGCTTGCCCCAAAAACTTTTCCAATTGTCTATGAATTCTATATTATGTTGCGGACACCAATTAGACAACCAGCCATTGAGTGAACACAATCTACTAACTATCTCATCACTCCTTCGAACAGGAAGGGGGCCAGAGCAGATTACAGTGCCTGACATCGTACTTGCGAGTTCAAACACCTCTTTAATATTAATTTTGGTGATCTCCGACTGGCGGAGTCGAACATCATTAGTGCCGACGTGAATAACAATCTTAGAGAATTTACGATTAGCATTAGCCAGCACTTTTAAATTTGATTTGATGTCAGGCGCTCTGGCTCCCGGCAAACATGTGACTATGGTGGCTGGTGTCTCTATTTTCACGTTCCGTGTAATAGAATCGCCAATTACCAGGGCACAATCAACAGCATTCTCAGTGGGTGTTTCACTGAGAGGGGCAAATCGATTTGTTATGGTAACCGGAACAGAAGAGTGGTTTTTTGATCCGCGACTAGAGCGATTTCTCACCGACACCCATCTGCCTGGCTGCACAGGCAATAACTCAGCCGGAACCGAATCATGTAAATGGTTCACTATGCTAGGCGCATCCAAAGTAGTATCTAAAGCTCGAGCACACTTACTATCCTCAATTAAAGTTTGGATGCGTGTCTCTAATTCTGAAATCTTCTCCGTCAGCCTGACTGTCTCCTTGCATTTATCACATATAAACCCTATGCCGACGGGGAAGGCTATGGTAAACATATGGCATGATGTGCAAGTGACAATAACAGGACAAGACATTACTCACCGTGTTTGTTGACTGATTCTTACTCACCTGGGCTTTTTATGAACTCAGATGTGCGGGCGCGCACGAGAAAAATAAATAAATAACTGAGCGCACGGGGGGCGCCTTAACAGGCTAGCGAGATACTAGCGTGTTGTGCTAACAATAACGGAAGCTAGCGATGTTAGGTAACCTGTAATTAGTAGTATAAACAACTAGAAATGATAGTAAACGATGGTTCAAAACAGAAAGAAATGCGAGGCTTAGACGGAGCTAACAGCCTCGGAGCAAACACACTCACACACAACAGCAGGCAGCGAGGCAGACAGGAGCAATCGATCGGCAGAAAGACAGACACATAGTGTAACGTGCGGATCCAACGCGCGGATCCAATGGATCTATGTTGGTTGTAATATCATCCGACCTAAAATTTTCCGGACGACACTTCAGAAAGACCTCCTACCTCGCCGCCATCTTGGCCAACCATCACTTCTGATGGTATTTTGTATAGGGAATGTGGAGATGACGTCACGCCGTGTTGCATTATGGGTCCGCCGCCATATTTACAGGATCGCGCCCAATACCGCTGTATTTAAATGCATGTGTTGGAGGCTGTGTTTGGATTTTCTGTCGAGATTTTAATAAACGTCGATATGGTTGTTCAGTTCAACTGCCACAGCAGGTCACACGGTCGTTCAGGGAGGAAACTGAACAACGGAATACGTTTTTTCACCTTTCTTTCTTGGAAAAAACAACAAGGGAAGCAGGTCGAGGAGCTGACGAGAAGACGCCGGATCGCCGCAATCATGAGGAAAAACTTACTTACTGTCCTCCACTGCATACTACGTTTGTTAAAAGTTGTACAAAGCAAGAGGTTGTGTATTGTATATTCATAGATGACTAAAATTTAGGAGGATAGTTGATGAATGATGTTGAATTTGCGGTTAATGTTAGCAGCAGATGATAAAGCCAGGACACATTGCATGAGTCAAATTATATTTATTTTTCAATTAACAATTTGCTTTGATGTTCTGTACATCTTTTACATGCCTTTTTAAAAAATGTCTGTGAATCATGATTTTATATATCTGCTTAATAAATACATTAAGTGACTTCTCTGTTTCTGGACTGATTGCAACCACAAAGACCCTTTAAGTACACATAACAATGGGCAAATATACATCAAACGTTTAAAATAAACGACCAAATACTCTCATTTTTACACGTGTCAACATTAAATGTTGACAATAAGGCACAGTTGTATTTAACAAGTTACCAATCTTGTGGCATTATAAAGTAATGTACTTTTTTTTTCTTGCACAACCAATGAAAACTTAACATATGCTGAAAATAGCAAACTAACATGAACTACGAGAGCTGCTTTTCAGGTAAAATAGCTTGAACTTTATGTACAATAGTAATCAACTTAGCATAGGCTTCGAACACCAAAACTAAATCAGATGTATCAACGTTTTTTATCGCGGATAGTTTGTCCAAATAGTTTTTTTGACAGTGGCATTTAGTTTATCCCAGTAGGGCCCCTTCTCTTTTTCTTTAAACATCTCCATTTCTTCCGTTCTTCTTCAATTTTACCTCGATTTAGCCAAACACCCACTATTATACCGAAGGTAAACAGAGATCGTGCCTGTAAAGATGGCGGCCACGTCCCATAATGCAACACGGCGTGACGTACCTCCGCATTCCCTATAGATATGGCCAGACGTGTAGTCTACCAATACCAGTAGAGCGGCAGCACTACGAACGCCCACAAGCGACTTCACAGTACAGAGACTAGCGACATGTAGCGACAAAATCGCTGGCGGTGTGAACGGGGCTTAAGCCCGCAGAGGACAGCCTTACCTCGGCCAGTGCATCTGAAGTGTGCCGCCGGCTCGGATGTCTCTAGTCTAGTGATTAAACATGAGATATTATTCGTCTTGTGTATATCTAACGGGCGATCTTTGGTCTCATTAATCTATAAATGGTTCCCTGGTAAATCGTTTTGGCTGAGGGCAAAGTGAAGTTTCATAACTTTATATTTAGGCTTTTTTAACGTTGTATCCTGCTGTATGTTTGACTGAAGCTACTTTTGTTATAATGGCTATTACTGATCAATACAACTGAAATTTAACAAAAATAGTTAAATATTAAATATAAGTCACTATTTTACTTATTTTTTGTGTATATTCTGTAATTGATATTTCTTATTCTAAATTGCTATTATTATAGTATTATTAATAAACCATATGCTATTATCAATATTTTTATGATTGTATTATTGTATGATATTATATAATTATACATTACTATTTTATTTGCTGTATACTATTTGTTTATTTTATTGACTAAACTATTTACTATTACTTCTCACAAATGTTATATTTACTGCATTGCACAGTAGTTGTACCATAACATATGTATTATCATAAAGGATCCATCAGTTATCTTTGTTATTGCTCAAATCTGGTCAATCACAGAAAATGCTTTTTCCACAATAAGAAAACTTAAATTATATCTCAGTATGGGGGTCTTCATCATTCTTATCCAAGAATAAAAAGCCAGATACATGACAAGTCTGAGCTTTGACCATTCTTTATTAAAACAAATATTTTACAAGTGTAACTATTGAGATTTTAAATAACTAGAGATTAAACTTTTTGTACACCACATACAAACCACTGAAATCGGTTGATAAATATAAAAACAGTTTTTGTTTTTATCCAGAAAAAAACGCAGCTCACCCTTGATTACAGTGCAGTCTTGCCCTCCGCAAAATGGCGGACCCGTTGACGTATCGCAGCAACGTTCCAAAGCGGGCGTCTATGTATTATATTATATCTATGGTCCATCCTCATTAAAACTCTAGACAAGTCATGAACACAAGCTCTATCTGCAGAGGGCGGGGCCTGTCACTAAGCCTCATTCTGATAGGTCAAATACACCGCGGAAGTGTCTTCTGATTGGTCATCACCTGTTTTCTAATGATCACCTCAGTCGTTTGCGGTTTTAATTTTAATAAT